>CM037932.1:1350000-1992500 GCA_021346845.1 Apeltes quadracus | reverse complement strand
ATGTGACGCAACACGGACGTTCCTGATTGGCTGTAAGAAACACTGGAGGCTGGATAAGTCTACTTAAAACCGGAAGACCGCTCACTACAAGGAAATCTTGGAAAAACGACTTAGCTTCGCTTCTCAGCTTGTGGCTATGCCGAAGACACCGGTCTTTCCCGCATTGTTTGTGTCTTCATGTTAACCTGCTTGCGTTCTTGGTTAGCACAGCAGGACTAAACAACACGATGGAAGAGGGTACGACGACAGCTGGCACGACTGGAAAAGGCTGAGAGAGAAGCGTTGCTTCTTCGCCAACATCAAAGACTACAGCTGGTTGTACACTCTGAGGCCAATGGGCTGGTTGACACTGGCGTTGTGTGTCCGCCGCTTCTCAGCCTGCTAAAAACTGCTATAAACTGAAATTATGTGTATCTGTTTTACTGGTCTGTTTAACTGATAACAGATATTGAGCCATCTGTCCAGCTCGGTTGGATATCAAAACATCTAGGCTCGGATATTTCTTACCTGGAGCTGCCCTCGCTGCTGGAGTGTCCCCATGGGCGTCCTTCACCCCCAGTGTATCTCACCCTTGTACCCTGGGTCCCTACGGATACTGCCACTTGTCCTGCTGTGCATATTCATCATTCATCCACATCTGCCGAATCCATGGATAGCTGCTAACTGTAGTGCTACAGCGACTCCTACATCTACCATGCTCCGGTACCTGCCCGACCAACTTCTGGAACTTAACACTTGACTCGTCCCATCAAACATCTCTGCTCTCAAGCACCTACGCATTCTTCGCCGACCCCGCTACGTCCATAGAGGGTCACGGCGGCGTCTTGTTTTCTCCGAGAGCATTAACGAGAGCTCTATTCCAAGCATGTGGACAGTTGCTAGCACCGGCGCACACCAACGACGTCATCAGAGCACCTGTGGTTCAGGTCTCAAAAACTAACCAACTACACCCAGGCCCCCTGCTGAAGGAACTACGCATTGCGCGCCCTGAGATACGCAGACTCTACCGTGCTGCTTCTCTGGTAAAGTGGACTCCATCTTTAATGATTAAAATGGAACTGTTAAACTGTCAATCACTTACCAATAAGGCATCTTTCATCCACAACCATATATTTGATCAGAAGCTTGATTTTATGTACCTCACTGAGACCTGGCACAAATCAGAAGTGTATTCTGCACTTAATGAAGCGTGTCCCTCTGGCTACACATTTCTGGAAAAAGCTAGGGGCAATGGACGTGGAGGGGGATTGGCAGTTATTCATCGTGCTGATTTCCACCTATCTTCTGTGACGTTGCCAAAGACGTCATCATTTGAATGCCTGGCCTTCATGTGTGAAAAACCCATCCCACTTACAACCATCCTCATATACCGGCCCCCTAAACCTCACCCACGTTTTATTTCAGAATTAACTGAGCTACTCTTGTCAGTATGCACAACATCAACCAATGTGGAAATTCTTGGAGGTTTTAACATCCATGTTGATTCTCCTACAAGTCTATATACTACAGAACTACTTCAACTTCTTGATACAAGTACATGATCTTGGCATATCTGATCACAATGCCATATCATTTGACTTTTCATCCTTGACCTCGCTCAATAAGCCTAAACACAAAATCTGTTTTCGCAAAACAAAAGACATTAACCCTGAACATCTGTCTTATGACCTACAAAACTTGGCCACATCCGTCCATTACACTGCTACTGACATTACATCGACCATTACAATACTGGACTGCGAGAGATACTTGACGACCATGCTCCCCTCAAAACACGTACTGTAACATTTACACGCTCTGCTCTGTGATACACTGACACAATGTCATTCCATCTATCACCCCAACCACCCCTCAACCTGCTCATTAGATCCTTTTCCCACTGCCCTGATCAAATCAAATACGACTTACTTAAGCGCGCTCATCACCACCATCATAAACTCCTCCCTGCAATCTGGCCATCTCCCAATCTCTCTGAAAACTGCACTTCAACCCTCGGCGTAAGAAACCCTCCCTCGATTCCAATATTTTGTCAAATTACCGGCCCATCTCTAACCTTCCATTTCTCTCAAGTCATCGAAAAAGTAATTGTCACCCAAATCCACAACCACCTTCATTCACACAGTCTTTATGAAAAATTTCAGTCTGGTTTCCTCTGCGGCCATAGTACACAGACAGCCCTGGTCAGGGTCACAAATTATCTGCTTGTGGCTGCTGACCAGGGCTCACCATCTCTCCTCCTGCTCCTGGACCTCTCAGCCGCCTTTGACAATGTTGACCATGCCATCCTTCTCCATCGTCTTCAACACTTCATCGGCATTTCACATACAGCACTTCATGGCATGGAGTTGCTTTCCACTGCTATGCTGATGATACGCAGCTCTACGTCAGGTTGGACCCCACATCCTCTGCATCATCACTCTCCACGCTAACTGCCTGCCTGGAGGAGACAAGGGCATGGATGACTGACAACTTTCTCCAGTTAAACAACTCCAAAACCGAAGGTTTCCTCATTGGGACCCTACACCAACTTCGATCTTCCTCCTTGACTGTTTATTCATTGGCCATGACATTCCTCTGATATCCTCTATAACAAACCTGGGGATTCGATTTGACCCACACCTATTATTTAACACCCACATCCAACATATCTGTAAGACCGCATTCTTTCATCTCCAGAATATCTCAAAACTCCGCCCCTCCCTCTCTCTTCCTGATGCAGAGAAGCTGGTTCATGCCTTTGTCTCCTCCAGGCTTGACTACTGTAATTTGCTCCTCATCGGGATCCCTGGCAGGAGCCTGCAGAGACTGCAGTATACTCAGAACTGCGCTGCCAAGGTCCTGATGAGGGTGCGAAAATCCGCGCACATCACACCCATCCTCCATAAACTTCACTGGCTTCCTGTTAGGTTCAGGATTGACTACAAGATCTGTCTCCTGACCTATCAATGTGTTCACGGCAGCGCACCATTGTACCTTAAAGAACTACTCACTACACATAACCCAACCCGTCACCTTCGCTCCTCTGATCTCCAGGTCCAAACTCTGCACCATGGGAGATAGGGCCTTCCAGGTGGCTGCGCCTCTACTGTGGAATGCCCTCCCCGACCACCTGAGGGGGCTACAGTCTATAGAGGTTTTTAAAAAAAAACTGACGACCTATTTATTTTTTACTGCTTTCTCTTAATTTTTTCTAGCTACCTCTGAATGTTTTTATGTTCTTTTAATGTTTAATGTATTTTAATGTTTTTGCTTGTGTGAGCACTTCGAGATGTGTTCCTCACATGTAAAGTGCAATATAAATAAAACTTAATATTATTATTACAACTGCCAGAGGAGTGTGCAGAGGCGCCAGGGTCATGGCAATGTCTGGAAGTTCGGTCAGCAGTGTTGCTTCTGCAAGTCTCTCAGGCCAGAAAATGTTGGCGACACCCATGGACACACCTATGGATGAGACTAGTGACTCCTGCAGTGAGGAACACAACCCACAAGGTTCACTCAGGAACTTCTTACAACACCGGCCCTTAAACCACCATATTCAACACTCTGTTCTTGATGATCTTCTTGTGGGACTGAAAGCCAATGGACATCCAGGGAGACAGCCAGAACTCTATCTTCTATCAACCCCGAGAGATATCAGGTCAACCACTATATCAGGAATGGAGTATGTCCACTTTGGTTTAAGGAGAACTCTTGAAACACAACTCAATCAGTACCCAGAGGAGGCTTGAAAAAGGTTGACACACTGGAGTTCTCTCAACATTGACGGACTTCCGCTATTCAAAAGTAGCAAGATCTGTCTGTGGCCTGTCCTGTGTGCCATCTATCTGACTCCAACTCAAGTTTTTCCTGTCCATCAAAACCAATGGATTTGGATTTCCTTAATGATGTGGTTGCAGAAGTGCAGGATCTGCTTGAAAATGGAATTCAAGGAAAGAAGGTTTTGTTGCGTTGTGTTGTATGTGATGCTCCAGCCAAGGCAATGGTCAAAGTAATCAAACCATGCACCGGATACAATGGATGTGACAAATATACACAGCGAGGGCAATGGGTGGATGGCCGTTTAACATACCCGAGGTTCAAAACACCCTGCGAACCAATGAGACGTTCATAAGAAAGATCGCTACAAAGGAAACGGAGGGGCTTAGGGTTTCCCCGTTTCTCCAACTTCCTATGGATATGGTGAAAAGTTTCCCATTGACTACATGCACCAAGCTTGTTTAGGTGTGATGAGGAAACTGTTAGTGGAATGGGTGAGGGAAGGCAGGTGGGTCAGTTCAAGAGGTCAGCAGAAGACTCGCTGGTTTGAGAAAATCTATTCCAAGTTGCTTTACCAGCCACGTAACTTGGACGAAGTGGACCAATGGAAGGCTACAGAGCTGCGTCAGTTTACCCTGTATACAGGAAAGGCGGGGCTCAAGGACATTCTGTCTAGTCCACTGTATAACCATTTCATGGCTTTCAGCGTGGCCCTGAATATTTTAGTTTCACCCAACCTGGCACGCACACATGCCGACTACAGCAGAAGTCTGATGGTGTACTTTGTGTCAGCAGAGCTGTATGGCAGTTACTTCATAGTGTATAATTTCCATGCCATGCTTCATTTAACAGATGAAGCAGAAACGTTTGGATGCCTGGATGCATGCAGTGCCTTTCGGTTTGAGAACTACTTGGGTAAACGGAAACCTCTGGTCCGATCGGGAAGAAAACCACTAATTCAAGTGGCCAATCGGCTCTCAGAGATTGAACAGTGTCAGAGCCGCACCGTTCCAGCACAAAGAAGGAAAATCTGAAGACCAAATAATACCATACCAACTTTATTTGTCAAGCACTTTACAACAACAAAAATTGACCAAAGTGCTGTACAGAAAAATAAACATTAATACAATTCATAACCACACAATAAAATAAAAACATGCAAAGTAAGGAATTAATTTAAAAAGGCCTAAATGAAGTCGAGATCATACTAGGTGTTAAAAGCCAAAGGGAACAGATGGGTTTTAAAAACAGATAAAGAGGAGGCCTGCTTAACATGCAGAGGCAGAGCATTCCAAAATTTAGGGGCAGACACAGCAAAGGCACGGTCCCCTCTGAGCTTACGCGTCGTTTTAGGCAGTCAGAAGCAGCTAATCTGACCTGAAAGAGCGGACGGGTTTATACGAGTGTAAAAGCTCAGAGAGGTGTGGCGGGTCAAGACCATTTAGTGATTTAAAAACAAATTAAAGAATTTTAAAACGGATCCTAAATTGAATGGGCAGCCAGTGTAATGAAGCTAAAATAAGTGTAATGTGCTCATGTTTACGTGTGTGCGTTAAAAGACGCGCTGCTGCATTCTGTACCATCTGGAGACGGGTGATGGAGGACCCACTAACCCCCACATAAAGTGAATTACAGTAGTCCAGCTGTGTGGTTACAAAAGCGTGGACTAATGTTTCAAAATTTCGTTTGTCTTTATTTTGGCCAGCTGCCGCAAATGAAAGAAGCTTGATTTGACAACAGCTTTAATCTGGGAGTCAAATTCAAGCTCAGGGTCCACTTCAACGCTTAGGTTTGTGATGTTAGGCTTAATAAAGGGTGCCAAGGAGCCCAGATCTGCAGGTGGGGTCCTAGTCGTGCTCCAAAGACCATCACCTCCGTTTTTTTATCATTAAAATTTAAAAAGTTCTGAGCCATCCAGGCCTTTATGTCGTCGAGACAATTGAGTAGTTGTCCAACAGAGTTATCGTTTTCTGTTTTAAGAGGCACATAAATCTGACTCATCTGCATAACAGTGGAATGAAATGCCATACTTTCTAAGTATGGAACCGAGAGGAAGCAAGTAAAGCGAGAAGAGTAGAGGGCCGAGGACTGAGCCCTGTGGGACCCCCACACAAGAGAGGAGCAGAGGAGGATACAGAGTCACCCAAGCTAACACAAAAGGTTTGATCCGCTAAGTATGACCTAAACCACTCCAAGTGCTATGCCACTGAAGCCTTAAACGTGAAATCAATATTTCATGATCCACTGTGTCAAATGCAGCAGTCAGATCTAAAAGCACAAGAATAACACGGTCACAGTCAGTCAGTAGCTGAAAAGATATCATTAAAAACTCATAAGAGCGGTTTCCATGCTGTATAAGGCTTTAAAGCCGGACTGAAAAACCTCTAGAATGCATATGTGGCGAGTGGAACTCTTTTGGTGTGGAGTGCCCGCTCAACACAGACTCACGGAAGACACCGACAACGCCACCTGGGGAGTTTCACCCCGAGAATAGGTTTTGATTAGGATTAGTTAAATAACCAAAAACACAGAAACCACACAGGTTTGTGTCGTGTGGGGCTCCGATTTGCCTCCTTCGATTCGGATCTCCGGGGAACACAATCACTAGACTGATATAGAAAAAATACCTTTATTATAAATATACAATTTTTATATAAAATAGGGGCGCATTGACACTAGAGTGGAGACTCTACTGGGTCAGCCCGTACCCCAAAGCACTGGCGGTAGCCAGGCTACAGCACCCCCCAACCAAGTGAGCAACAGTAAATGTTTATAGTACCCACGTTTCACAGCAATCCTGCACACAATTAGTTATCAATGCACGGCACAACAATTCTAGGCATAACACGTAACTTTGCTTATTAACACAGCAATTCACAAAACAAAACAACAAGGAGAGTTCATAACGCCACACACAACAGCACACAGTCACCTAGTGAGAAGAGGTTTGGGTCGGAGGAGGGACCGCCCCGTTGCGTGTCCCCCTACCGTCGGTCGGCGCCCGCTCTCGCCGACCGAGAAAATCCATGCTGGTTTACGTGAGTCTGTATCCTAAATAGCTCCGCCCTCCACAGTTGTCTGGCCACGACCACTTATCGGCGGGTTCGGATTTCCGCCCGGTCCTCACCCGCTCCGATCCGTTCTGCTGGACCTGAGAGAAGGAATGTGCCTTAGCAATCACGTCTCTCCAATAAAGCGCACACCTCGTGATCTCGTCGCTTTGTAATGATTACGTCCCTTTGCAGGGCATGCAATCATGCTCGTAGAGTGCCGTCACTTCCTGGTCCCTGATCTCTCAACTCGTCCGCGCTGCCCTTGTTGCCGTTGGCGTTGCAGCCCCACGCCGCCCATCTCGTTGCCGTTCTCCTGCTCTCCCATTCGCCCCCTGTTCCAGCCCCTGTGAGGAGTCCCTTGTCCAATCACGGTGGCGCAATCAGTCTCCAGCTGTTGGCCCACAGCGGCTCAACCCAGAGTCCATCACATGCAGTCTTTGCCGGCTCCTTTACATTTGCACACACAAATACATCTACAATTGTTACTACACTTATACGTTACATTCGATTTATGCACAAAGCCAGAGACGTAGTGCCGTTTAAAACAATGATTTTATTAATACCATTACTTCAAAATAGAAAATACCATTTAAAATGCCAGGCCTACTAAATATGGGGAGGAAGTGCTGAGGCCTTACCGGTGGAGGGACAGGGTCAAGGGGTGTGGGGTCTCAGGGAAGGATCACCACAAACACACACGGCGGCGAACACAGGACACGGGAAAACACAGCACACAGGAGGGAGACACCACCACCTTCGGCACTCAGCAACTGTGGGAGAAGAACATCAAATTATTGAGAAAGGAAAATAAATCAATAAACCAAAAATAAATGAAAACAACTTCAAACTCAGGCAAATCTAGGCAGAAAAGGTGTCTTAAATGGCTGTCTAGAGGCTAACAACCAAAAAAACAAATAAACCCAAGGTTAACAAAATGAAAGTCTTTATCACAACTTAAACAAATAACCAAGATGAACAGATTATAGAATTTCAACATAAATGAGTTGTGTTATCAGAAGTTAAACAAAAGAAATATAATTTAACAACTAAACCCATAAACATAAACCCCAATCTCCATACACGCACGGGCACGCCAAAAGATGGCAAACTATCATCCGAGTCACAACCACATACAGCTCTGTCGGACACTTTGGGCAACAGATCCTGGCGCTGTGAGGCGCGTAGAGACATTCAACTCTTGGAGTGAGCTTGTGTAGCTACAACCCGTTGACCGTGGTTGAAACAGAAGTCAGTGGAGACAAAACAGCAGCGTGGCAGGGAAGGTAGGGGCTAGTGCCGATACCAGCGCAAGCAAAGCAATTTTACAACCCTGGTGTGCACAAACAAACCAAATTCAGTAACTGGTTATGGTTAAAGGAAGTACACAGGATGCCACTGGTATACATATATGCAAAGTGCGATTTGTGGGGGGGCATGGAGGGGATTTCCCCCCCTCTGGTTTTCCTATCCCCCCTCTGCTAAATTATTTTTATCGCCGGGTGGGACAAGGATTTCCCCCCCTCTGTTTTTTTTTTAATCTCCGGGGGGGACAAGGATTCCCCCCCTTGATAGCGATAAATGCAATTTAACTGCTCGCCTACTTAAACTCTTGAAATCTAACGATCTTCAGTGTCAATTTCTGAACGTCATCCAACACAAACACATTGTAACATTTTAGTGTTTGCAGAGGTGCACGTGACGCGGATCGGTTTCCCCTCTTTGTGCGCCGCTCGGCGCTTAATTCTGCTTCCTCCTCGTAGCCAAACCGTCCGTGCGCGTGAAAGTGAGCATCAAGCCACATGGACTTTAATTGCGCTGAGGGGGTATGGCGTTATATTTGTGCCACAATCCTGAGCGCGTAATTTTAAGTTTAGAGCACAGAGAACTATATTTTAGCAAAGAAAAACATTCCGTGCGCACAGTTTACTCAGGTGCTCGCAGGCAGTCGTTGCTGCGCTCTTTTTTATCATCAGGGTGGTGTGGAGATCCGGGTTTTTGGTGCCCCCCTAGGCATTTGGTTCCCTACGCGCAGTGCGTGATGTGCGTGTGCGGAGCGCCGGCACTGAGCATATCGTCTTACTTTACAGGACCAATAATAAAACAACTAAATGAACATTAAAAATGTTGTCATCTTGTGATGGGGACTAATCCACAGACCCGAAAAAGGGCCTGTCTACCCTTTGCGTTCTTCTCCCTAGTTATGCAAGCTAAAATTCCAATGTCCAAAAAAACATCCCCCCCTCTGCTTTTTTGTCAAATCGCACCCTGCATACATACCCGTCAGGGAGCTTCGCACCACTACACCGGAAGTGGCGATAGTACAGCTACACAGAGCCTACACTAAAACGGCCCATTACTTAAACACCCATTCATTAAAACAGTCAAAGGAGAAAGATTTTTCCAACCTACCAGCAGCAACACTCAACCCGGTTCCGTTAAAGGAAAGGTTGGGTTTGTGACAGAGAGACACTGCAAAGGACAATACACGCTGTAATACCCATCCCAACACAACTGAGGCCTTTAGGTAACAACAATTAAGCACACTGCTAGTGATGTTACGAGAGGTCCCGACGCTTCGGAGCGTGTGTCGAGTAATGGAGGGGGCGTTTCCTCGAAGCACGTATCAAGGCTTGTTTAATTAGGCGAGGAGCCAAAAATGATATATATATATGATATGATATAAACCCATCAGACTCCGTTAAAATGTGGGTTGTCAGTGGAGAGTTGGGGTCATTTGAGAGTTTGGATAGTTTGGATATAACGTTTATATAGTTTGGAGAGGTTAGAGAGAGAGAGAGAGAGAGAGAGAGAGAGAGAGAGAGAGTTTGGAGAGTTAGGGGAAATACTCCTTTTCATCGATCTTATCACCTATCCTTCTCTCCTCACTCTCCTATGTGGGAACACTTTGATTTGATCACTCCTAATAAGGTAAGCTAAATCTAACTACATTTCAGACACATTAGGTTTGCTTATCAAGAACTGTATTTTACACAGTTTCTTATTTTATGTAAAGGTGAGGTGTTTATTGTGCTCCAAGGAGTTGATGTATAATAACAAAACCTCATCCATGCTAAGGCATTACCGTGCCTTGCATGAGAATAAGAAGGAAACTGGAGCTTCACCCAGCCAAGGTAAGTCAATACTATATTACAAATGCACCATCACAATTTTTCCCTATTAATTTGTGTTTATTGTGCAAATAAAGACCGGTAACAGACACTTGTATTTATTCTCCTTTAACCAGCCACCAGAAAACAAGAGCTGGATGAATTATTGTATCGAAATGTACATAGACTTGCTCTCGCGTCTGCACGCAGCATCTTCTGTACCTGTGAAAGGGTGTTTTCAGAGGCCGGAGAGGTTGTGTCAAGAAAAAGGAATCGTTTAAAACCCCAAACTGTTGAGAAACTGTTATTTCTGAATAAAAATGAATAAAATGTCCTCTGTCCTGTACATCATTGTCACAAGCATATTCAGTCCCCTCTTCCTAGTTCCTTGCTTTCACTGTCCTCTGCCTGCTTAAGCCCATGATGCCATTTTCCTAAAGTGACAGAATAACATTATTACACAACCTGCCATATCACATGATGCTACCATTTACGTTCAAAAAATATTTTATTATGCACATAAGTGATCATTTATGTACAAAAATTACTTATTAGAAATTTATTTATTGAAAATTTTGTAATTCATAGTCATTCCCAACAGTCATAACAGACACAAAAATTCAACGCATCACATTATGTGGTTCAGTTAAGGCCTCAGTATGCTTCTGCATCAACCCTACGGCGTAGCTACGCTGTCACTCCTACGCCGTAGGAGCCGTTTTATGCTTCTGCGTCGGGTCGCGTTGCATTTCACCGTCAGAACGCAAGGTGGGGTGGGGGGGGCTGTGGAGTTCGCGAATCTCTTTGCTAGTTTGTTTTGGTTCTGTGCGCCGTTTCCGCGTTTTCATTTCTGACAATGGCGAGCGAAAGAGAGAATGTAACATAAATTAGCTGAAGCTAATCAAAGTTTAACAACAAACGATCCCTTTCCGCGAGCTGTGTGCCATTTGGCAGTCTTTGTAGGGCGCTGAGGAGCGCGTGCGACACAGACGGTCGTACTTTCGTACTTCCTCGATCAAACGTTCCTTGACTTGGTCCATCGTTGAAAACAAACTGAAAATAAACTTTAAAACTGGCGGTATAGCGGTAGGGGGAAACCGGAAAAGCTACACTCTGGGAATGATGTATACTCTTACCAATCACAGCCCTGCGGTCTGCGTCGCCTGGACGCATAGTTACAATTTCTTGGAGGTGCACGTCGAGCTACGGCGTAGGGTACGCCGTAGGGTCCGCGTCGACGCAGGAGTGACGGCGTAGCTACGCCGTTGATTCGACGCAGAAGCATAAATCAGGCTTTCGAGTTAAATTAACACTTTGATAGGTTTGGACTGAGTATATTTATTTTTGACACTTATTATTTGAAGACTTTATAGAGTTTTGGCCATAGCTCAGGTCTCATAGTGTTGTACCGCATCTCGGGCTAAAATCCATCCGACAGAGCACAAGGGTCGCAGATGTTCAGATGCTGCATCAGCACGTAAGGCTCTGGATGCTACAGATTCTTTTCCAGATCTAGGATGTATTCCAAAACTGGATGGTGTCTCAGGACAACAGATCGCAAACCCTGGACCTCCACATGGTGAGTGGGAAACGTTCTAAACAAAATGTGAAAAAGTGCTTCAACAAGAACAAACTGGAACAGACAGCCAACATCTGGAGGCATAAACTGAACTTGGACAAAAACCAGTTCATACAAACTTTCCACAAAAAAAGAGAACTGGAGATCTACAATGGAGGATCCTACATGTTATTAATCCCACTGTTTGTAAACGTGTCCAGTCTGTGAGGAGGTAGAGACTAGTGCACTTTGTTTTTAACTTTTATTCCTTTATTTTTAACTGTTTATATCCCCTAACACAGCCCAGCCTTAAATTCTGTATTTTATTGTATTCCTCTTGCACTGTGTTTTATGTCTTATCTGTCTTTTATTGCATTGTCTTACTGTCTGATGTTATGCACCAACCGCCAAGTCAAATTCCTTGTATGTCTGACATATTTTGGTCATAAATGTTTCCTGATTCCACCGTTTTTACGGTTAGATAGACTGTGTAGACCTTTTTAACACACTGCGGGATGTTTTTAACCCTCCTGTTGTCTTCGGGTCAAATGTGTTAAAACCCCTCAAAAATCCCCTAAACGATATTTTTTTAACTGGAAATTTTATGACTTTGCCTAAATATGCCCAAGAGTAGAAAAAGTGAAATGTTGTTTTTATTCACATTTCCATATAAGCTGTACAAAAAAAGTTACAACGGTGGTCTTCGGGTCAAAAGTATATAGTTGAAATCAAGGTCAGAGTTATTTACACACCACAGAATGTTACAATGTTTCATATCAATCAGCAGAAGTAAACCAGACCAATCAGATGGTCATCTCGCAGACAGCTGTGCCTTTGATCAGTCTCAGATCATCGTGAACAAGACAGTAGCAAACGTAAACAATACAAGATAGGTGGTGTTCTCGCAGACTGCAGAGCTCTTTTTCTGTGGATTTCCAGAGGTTGTAAAAGTGCTGCAAATGACAGGATCCCCTATTCTCTCTGTGCTGAGGCCATGAGTGTGCGTTACAACGTTGAAGAGGCTCTAGAGTTGATTTTTTCAGGTGTCCAGCAAGAGAACTCCGATTCAGAAGAGGAAGATGTATCAGAAGAAGAAGATGGGGAGAAATACAACCCAGAGCATGACGAATCATCTTCAGAAGAAGAAAACCCTGAAGCTGAAAGAGAGACTTTTCTTTCAAAAAAATGGAAAAATAACACGGTCCTCAGCAGCATTTGACCAACACGGCAGGCATGCAGGACAAAACGTCATAAAGATGACCCCAGGACCTACAAGGTATGCTGTTTCTCATGCCAATGACATTGTCTTTACATTCTGCCTGTTTATCACACCAGCAATAGAAAAAATAATTCTGGAGATGACAAATCTGGAGGGTTTTCGCAAATATGGAGACAGCTGGAAAAAGATGGATGGCACTGACCTGCAGGCCTACCTAGGGCTGCTAATCTTAGCAGGTGTATACATGTGTCATGATCCGGACTCCTCCCTGCTTTGTGTTTCTACACACACATACACACACTCACACGCGCACACGCACACCCAGCTGATACTCATTAACACACCTCCTCATTTACAGTCATGCCTTCACTCTCACACTGATTCTCTACTCACCTGTTTCTGCTCACTGCTTAATTTGTTTGTCTATTTCTAACCACTGTTTCTCTACCCCCCTGTCAGACTGTTGTTGAACACGGGGCGGTTGCCTTGTACCTGCGGTCCCAACCCTGCCTTGTCTTGTTCGAGATCTATAAGTTTTGCACCCTGCCATGTCTTGTTCAAGGTCTATAAGTTTTGTCTCGGACTGCGTCTACTGACGGCAGTCTACTTAGTTTGAATTAGGAGGAATAAAAGACATTTTCCCGCACCTCCGCATCTGGGTCCTCTGTTCTCCACGTAACAACATGCCCCGAGGTGAGGCTGCAGCTAGTCTATGGGATGCAGAGAGTGGAAGGGCAATTTTCCGAGCCACAATGCCACTCAAACTCTTTCACAACTACTCAAGACTGCTACGATTTGATAACCGTGAGTCAAGACCAGCAAGACCTGTGACAGACAAACTTGTAGCCATAATAGAGGTCTGGGACAAGTGGGTGGAGTGGCTGCCCTACCTCTACAATCCAGGGCCTGACGTAACAGTGGATGAGCAACTGGTTCCATTTTAGAGGTAATCTATTTTCATATTTGTAATAATAGTGATTTTCACTATTGATTTATTTGACTGTTTTCTGTGACACTGAAACTAATCACTGATGCTAATGTATTCTGTCCAAAGGCCGTTCCGGCAGTATATGCCCGGCAAGCCAGCAAAATGTGGGATCAAGTCATGGGTGGCTTGCGATGCCATATCAAGCTATGCTTGGAAAATGCAAGTCTATACCGGGAAGCAGACAAGTGGAGTCCCAGAGAAGAACCAGGGGATGCGAGTAGTGCTTGATGTGACGGAGGGACTAAGGGGTCACAATGTGACATGCAACAATTTCTTCACCTCTTATGAACTTGGACAGCCGCTCCTGAAGAGGAAGATCACCATGGTTGGTACAGTCCGAAAGAACAAGCCTGAGCTCCCACCTGCACTGCTTGCACCAAAGGAAAGAGAGGTCTTCTCATCAAAGTTTGCCTTCACTCCCACCACCGCTCTAGTTTCTTACCTCCCAAACAGAAAGAAGAATGTAGTTCTTCTGAGCACACTGCACACAGACGGTGACATTAGCGATCGTAATGACAGGAAGCCAGTCATCATCCTAGACTACAACCGCAACAAAGGAGGTGTGGACAACCTAGATTAGGTGATTGGAACATACAGCTGCAGAAGGATGACTGCCCGATGGCCCCTGGACATCTTCCACAACATCATTGATGTTTCCTCTGTGAGATGTGGGTTTCTGTTTGTGTGTTTTTGTTATAATCTTTTGACTTGTAGAAAAGATGGTGTGACCGGATGAGACCATATAAGGCAGACAATGTGAATTGTGGAAGGGAGAGCCAGTTAGAACCCATTTTCAGGGCGAAGGCCGAAGGCTACGTGAAGGAGTACCAGGCACTCATTGTTCGGGGAAGGCAGAATGTTACAAAAGGATGAACTGGGTTGAACCAACGTCCAAGGACAAGAGAGGTTATAAAAAAGAGCAGAGTCAGACAGACTGAGAGGGACAGCTTGCGAAGCGTGTTTCAGGTCTCCAGGTATACCTGCGGAGGATTGCTCATGTAGCACTTATCTCTTCTAAATAAAATGTTAACTTTTTAACTTTAATTGAGTGCCGTATTGGATTCTTCTCATCAACCAACTCGGGGGGATAGGAAATCCCAACACCTCCTACAATGCCTTTGTGATTTGGAGAGAGATCAACCCGACCTGGATGTCTCGTAAGCAGAACAAGAGGAGGGTGTTCCCTCGAGCAGTTAAGAAAGGCACTTGTAACTCCACTCATTGAAAGAAGGAAGCATGTCCCCCGCACAGAAGCCCCAGCAGCAGTTGTGGAAGCTATTCAGAGGGCAGGAGCTCCTGATGATCCAGCTACCACAGCCACTTCCCCAGTTTGGGCGGAAGTAAGAGGAAGAGATGTCAGTTCTGCCGTCAAAAGGACCGTAAAACACATACTGTGTGCTGCAGGTGTAAGAAAAATATCTGCAAAGGCTGTGCACTTGCATACTGCCCTATATGTGCTAATTAGTTGAATAGGTAATGTCATTTCATATTGTACATAGTTTTAAATTGTTCACGAGAAGAAAAGAAAAAAGTCTTTGGGATGAATAAAAATTCATTCAAAACACCTTTTTGCACATTTTGTGCTGAATGACAAGTTGTTTCTTCAAGCAAGATGAAATTCAGTGTTTAAAATTCAGTTAATCTGCTTATATGGGGGGGTTTAGTGAAGACGGGTCATTTTGACCTGGAGGACACGGGGTGTATACAGAAAATGAGGACAATAGGAGGGTTAAAGGGTTTGGTGAGACCTGGTCAAAGTCCTTTTAGGCAAGTCGTGCCACTCGCCGCCATCTTTGCAACGCCTCCGGGCAGCTATAACAAGACTACCCTCCTATCTCAATCAATGGGCAGAGTCAGAACTGCACTTTCCACGGGTCATCGAGACATAAAAACTTCATATATAGAAACAGCAGTAGAATATGATAAAAATCGCTGGAAAAGTTTGATGACTTTGATGACCAAAATAAGGTTTAAAACGGCTTTTTCCCCCACAGGTTACTGTTACTGCGCATGCGCAAGGCTTCACGACACCAACCTTAATTTACGTCTCTATCCAGAATGCAGGTGTTACGCCATCGTCTCCGCTGTCGCAAAACCTCAGCTGTGCGCATGCGTCAGTGGAACCAGACGATAGGCTTAAATGTTTCCCGGCTTGACTGTTAAAAAGCAGATGATTGGCTTTCCAGCGGGAGGGGCGGGACATGCGCATACAACTGCCATCTTTGCCGTTACGGGTTTTCCTACGGGAGTTGTATTGAGGATTGAGAAAGTGGGATGTCTCCTTAATAAATAGTCTCTGACCTGGTCCAGGTCAACTACAAAAAACACCCCTTTCAATTCAATTTGAAGAGCTACTGTTTTGTATTGCATTTTTTTTGTGATGTGCTTTCGTTTTTCTTTGTCTGTCGATTTGTTTAAGTAGAGTTAGGACTTTTCTACCTCTCTCATAAAGCTAGATTAAGTGCTTCTAGTTTGGGATTTTAATCTGCATATCAATGCTAGAACAGATTATATAGCCACTGAGTTTCTTAATACTACGTAACCTATTCATTTCACGTAACATTTGTATTGCGGCACTCACAGGAGTGGTCACACCTTGGACCTTGTGTTCTCTCTTGGTCTTGATATTGATCATGCCAGTGGTGAGGATCTACTGATCAGGGATCATAAATGTATTCTCTTTGATCATTCTGTAAATGCTGACCCCTTGTGTCTGAAACAAATATTCCACTCCAGTGTTATAACTAATCAGAGTACAGCAGGTCAGTTCTCAATGCACCTTTGCTGTCATATCAGCACAAATCACACTCCTAAAACAGTATTTTAACAAACATTGCACCACCTTGCTTGATAAAGTGGCACCTCATAAGGAAAGGAACAGGGCCGCCTACAGTACTTCTCCGTGGATGACGAACACGGTTTGCTGCCTAAGTCAGAAGTGTCATCTTAGGCAGAGTGGCTATGTAAAGCCACTGGACTAGAAGTGCATCACAATTACCTAAAAGACCTCAGAGTTTCTTTCAATGCTTTTCTCTTTGTTCTTCCACAAAGAGAAATCCCCAAATCTTTTTTGACACAACTAAACCCGTTGGACTCTAAAGTGCCCCACACAGGGTCGTTTGAGCGCTGACACTCGCAACTGTTCACCACAGACATATATTGCTGTATAAAAAGAAAACGGATATGCTGAATGCTGGATATATCACTGTAAACATCAGAGTCTGGGCTAAGACATCAAACCCGTTTGAAAGTGCTCCAAACATGAGAGCATTGCACAAAAATTTGAAAAGAAATCTGTAAATATCGCTCGCAAAAAAACGGTACCATGTTAACTATTTCACCAACTACCGATTGACACATTGAGCTAACAACAAAACCGAGATAGCTAATAGCAAGCCAAGAACACACAATGTTACCCGGATGTGTTATTTCACCCAACTTTGCGTTTTTTTTCATAGACATAATATACATAGACGTCTCATTGGCCGCTACCGCCTAACGGCACTTGGTCAAACTTCTGACTAAGAGTTCGGATCCAGAACATAACCTGCCCCGGAGCAGGTTAGCCGTGCAGCGTAAGTTACCATGGCAACGAATATCGATTGAAGCCGAGCCACTTTCATGGTACCGAAAACCCGGGGTTGGTGGAAAGTAAGCTGAAACTTAGCTGGCTAGCCACCTAAACCAGCTTCATGGTACATGCCCCATATCTTTTGCTAAAAAGCATGCGTTACTTTTGCCACAGGAATACGTTTCAACTGCAGGGGCCTGTACCATGAAAGCTCCATACCCCGGATAGTTGCCCAAAGTGTCCCAAAATTGATCACTTTATCCGGGGGTTACACCGCGCCGCACCGAAGCTGTTGTCTCAGCTCCGCATAGAAAATCGCATTAGATTTGGACTATTTACGGTGCCTTTATTGACGTTGGTACGTTGAAAAAGGAACGGCTCCCCCGTAGCAAGATGGCGGCTCTATTGACGTATTCGAATGCTACATCTAGTGTATATGTGTGATAGGTAACTAGCTAGGTACGCAGGTAGATGGGTTCAATTCAAGGTCCCTGTAAGTCCATCACACACAACATACATACTTGATAAACAAGATGATAAAAATATATTCCACATGAATAATATAGACAATAAAAGAAAAGATACTACATATTGAAACAAACAAAGGGATGTATGGTGAGAGAGTATGGAGGACTAAAAAAAAAATTAAATAAATAAATACACCATTAAATAATTACTTAAATGTGTCATTAAATAAATAAAATTAGAATTAAATACATAAATGTGTCATTAAATATGTCCTTAATTCATTCAAATTAGAATTAAATACATAAATGTGTAATTAAATATATCATTAAATATATCATTAAATATGTAATTAAATATATCATTAAATATGTAATTAAATATGTCATTAAATATGTCATTAATTAATTCAAATACCGATTCATTTGATGTGAAATACATATATAATTATTTCACTATTTACATTTACATTTCATGATCCTGCGTTGCAGTGCTTCATGAAATACTTAAACTGTCAAACTGACCCATCAAAAGTTGGTAGGCGGAACCTAACGCCCGATTGGTTACCCTGTGCATCAAGCCAAGACACATCAATTCCAGATAATGGATTGATGCAGAGCTACTGAAGACATTCCAATCCACTGGGTGGCGCTATTCACCTCAACGTTGGTTTGGATACACAGAACTTTCACTGCAACGGCTAAAAATCAACTAGATGACTCGGTCCTGCTAGCCCCCACGTTCAGACACAAAATGTCTAAAAGTTGCTCGGAGCTGCTGAGAGAAGCAGCGAATTTGATCGAGGAAGCTCTGAGCAGAAGTCCGGCGGCTCCAGCGGCTCCAGCGGCTCCGTCACAGCAGATACCGGCCGGCGCTCAATCACGTACACCTGTCCAAGGTAAACTAAGTAATTTCATGTCAGCCAGGTCTGCTACTAATTAATGATTCGGGACACACGTGTGGGGTAAATTAGACCGACTCGAAAATGTATTTGTATGCGGTATCATGATGCTTCGTACGTGACACGTTCATTTTTAATGGCGGGAAGCATACAACTAGCTAGTTTGCTAATCGGCTAAATGGTGTTGCTGGCTTGAGCATCTAGCGTCCGGACTGGGCACGCGTGAACTTATGCGGAGGTCCACGCTATCAGCCGGCCCGCTGACCGCTACCCCCCCCCCGTCTGCCGGCCCACAGAAAGTGTCTCTGAATTGGGGTTGGGAGAGTTGGCAACCCTATGAGCATCCCAACATAGAAGTAGAGGCTGTTTTAGCTGACTGGTCACCATTAAGCTGTGACGTTTTTCTGTGTTGCAGCGGAGGTAGCAAGGCTCTTTGCGCCATATAACATTCAAGCCAGAAGGAGTATGACGAGGCGACCAGCACAGGCCCAAGTTAGGCAAAGAAGTTACACGCACACCGTGTGTTGTTTGGCTGACCACAGTGCAGATAAAATTCTGAGTGTACTGTTTAAAGCTGAACTTCTTACTTCAGGACTTGGAGTGCAAAAAATAACATTTTCAGGTCAGTGCAAAACTAAGTTACCAAAACTAAAAAATAGTGTGTACCGTCTGTGGCTTGTTAATTATTTGCATTTTCTTTTATAGGGACTCGCTTAATTGATTTCCATAGTGTGAATAATAGTTATCACAGGCTTATTTGCTTAATTTAAGGTGAAGTGAGTTATGTTTTTTTTTTTTTTCTCCAGGGAATGACCACGATCCCATGGTCATTACAAATAAACTCATGGAAGTGTTTCCGAAGCTCCAACAAGGGGGAGGCTTTGAATTTTTAAAACCTGTAGGATCCACTGAAGCCGCAATCTTGAACTGCTTCAGTGTCCTCGCACTGGATACACCCTGGCCTATCTAAAGGATCCATCTACGATGATTGGACAGTCTACTATTTACATCCGTCCACTTCAGCAGGATCTACCCTTAGATTGTGTAAATAAATTTACAGAGACTTGGTTCAATACATAATCAAAACAAAGATTACTGGTGACTTTTAATCATTAATTAAAAGCCATTTGTTGTTAGGAGAGCTCACGTCCTGCCTCTGGTCCAGTCATCCCCTGCATCACTTGCCAAAAGGAATTTCCCTTTTCAGAGTTGAAGCTGCACAGATTGAGCTGCAATGGGTATGTACTTCCTAAAGCAATGCAAGGGTACCATATTCATTTTCTTTGGGGTAAGCGAGTATGACCATCATTTCAATTGTGTTTACTTTAAGGACACCCAAACAGGAATCGGAAAGCGAACAAGAGGGAGGCCAAAGTGAAGAGAATGCCAGCGAGACAGCCCTAGTCAGTGATAGTTTTCCAATGAGGGCTGAAACATCAACTGGGAGTACAGGGATTGTCAACGAGGAGTTGGATCACACAGACAGTGGTTTGTGTCATCACAATAGTGTTTCGATAATATTGTGTCTAACTGAAAAGTCAATAGGAAGATAACACTTGTAAGATATAATTAGATAAGATTATAGTTAGATAATTCATAACATACACCTGGGTTTTTCTATTTTTCAAATATTTAGTTTTTGTTGAGAATGCTGTTTTTATGTCAACTAAGTGTTGTGACAGATTTTGAAGAAGTTGGGTCTCACGTTTTGTCAGTGAATTGAACAGAATTTTTCTGTAGAGTGAGAGGATATCTGTATATGCAGATAACATGCCAACTCACAATTTGTCTCTATGAAATAGATAACTTTGTTGTTGTTTGTTTTTAGAATGGAAGCTTATTAAAGAACCCACTCAAGCTGCCAAAGTTTTCAAAGAGAATCTGCTAAGGGAACATGCAACTGGGAAACCACTGAGAATGAAGATGGATGTAAGGGACTCTGAAGAGGACCGGGAACGGGAGCTTCTCTTATTCTATAAACAGCAGCAAGAATGGGAATGTCCACTTCATTGTACTCTGGTTGGTAAGTAATATAAAGTTTATAATATAAATACATCAGTACAGTTTATACCACTCAAGTATCTTATTTGGAATTGTTAAATGGGAGAAGGGAATGTACAAAATTATATAATTGATAAAAATATGTTATATGTATGTGAATATTGTGCACATTATACTGTTATCTGGAATAATCAATATTAAGGATGCTATTCTAGAATTACAGCCAATATAATTTTGACTATTTTTCTCCCTTGCTTGTTAAATGTTACCTAATCCAGTTAACTGTATTGGTCCGCCACTTTTTTCCACTATGTTATTATCAGTATTTTATTTCAGGTGATGTTGCTATCGGAGAGGGAGTGATGTGGTATTTTATGACAACAATCATATCCAAACTCCAGTTTGGATTCAGTCTAGATCTTGGTAAGTATCTTACCAATTTTTGAAGGTTAATCCATCTATAAATTCTGTTTGCAGCGTATGTGTCTCTAACAGTTTGATTGATTTCAAACTTGACAGGTGTCTTGCTATGTGCACGAGTAAGTGCAGTGCCAAGTTTGACATTTAGATAAATGCAAAAGGTGTGTGTGTGTGTGTGTGTGTAAAGGAAAGCACACATTGGCTCTTGCCGCTTGCCACTCTCATACTGCATGCACCGCTGACTGAGCACCTGTTTGTGTCATGTTTCAGTCTACACGGCCTCTCTACACACACGTTCTGGTGGTTGATGAACGCAGATATGTGCTCTTTAGCGGAGGGCCGGTGGGCAATGTTTTGTGTCAGGTAAATCAGTAAGTCAGTAGTAGGGTATACAGAGGGGTTGCATTTGAAGTGGTTTGGGGTCTTTCGGTAAGTCATTTTTAAGTAGGCTACATCTTGGTTTAAGTGAATTCTACAAGCAGCAATACTACAGGCCAAGTTATCGCCCGTTCCAAACAGGAAAATATTCAACAGGCACTGCACTAGTATGATGTAAGATTATGTATTTAAGAGGTTAATTGTTGTGACTTTATTCCCTGCTCTCTTGGTACTTTACAGGAGGAATGGGCCGAACACTGCTATTTGAGGGTGAACCTGACCATCTTGTTCCGGCAGCATCAGAGGCACTTATTGAAAGCAACCTCTTCCGGGTTGCAGGAAGGATGTTGGCCCACACCTTTCTGCATGACGGTCCCCATGTCACAGGATTAAGTCCTGCTATAATTCATGCACTGTTCAATGAGGACCCTGAAATGGCTACTGTTATTACAGAGGACTGTCCTGATCTGCACATCAGGAGCATCATACAACTTGTATGTAACCTAAAAAAAACGTTGCCATGTAAAAAATATTACTTGGGCAGATATAATAACTTGTATGGTCTTAATTCTAGTTTGAACATGAAGACTTACACAAGAACAGAAAGACACAGTTTCAGATCTTTCCATGTCTTGGGATCTTCCGGCAGTCACCAAAGCAAATCGGAGATGGCTACATAACAAACTTCTACTCCATGCAGTGAGTTCCTGCTGGTTAAGTGACCAGAATGCATTGCTGTACTTGCTGAAATTATAGAATGTTATTAACTTTTGTTAAATTTGAGCTGTAATATGGGTCTGTCTTTTAGGTTGTTGGGAGGACCATGCGCCAAATTAAACAGTTGAGAAAGGGACTGAAAGATGTGATGGTATAGCCCCTGCTGACATCTAGGCCAGACGTTGTCCCACTTCTTTTCCCCAAAATGGCTGAAATGCAGTTCACACCCCAGGTAAGTCAGTACTTTAGTTATATTTGCGACTTGATTCATTTTACGTGTATTTTCTATGACTGAGCTGGCATTTTTTCCCATTTTCCAAGAATGTGATCTGCATAGTCTTTCACCAAAATAAGTTCTCTCTTTTAAAGATTACAATTTGTTTTCTTTAAGATGCTCCTAGAAAAAATCACATGGCCAGTTGAGGACAGTGATGATGAAGACTTTGACTTAGACACCACCTGCCGCATCACTGGCTTTCTAAGGATGCTCATTGAAACGGGTATAAACCTTGTTTTCTCTTTACAAATGCTTCTATGTCTCATGGATAGA
Source organism: Apeltes quadracus (assembly GCA_021346845.1). Classification (NCBI taxonomy): domain Eukaryota; kingdom Metazoa; phylum Chordata; class Actinopteri; order Perciformes; family Gasterosteidae; genus Apeltes; species Apeltes quadracus. The sequence goes on along the minus strand of CM037932.1, from coordinate 1,969,816 downwards.
TATGATCAATTAAAGTTGAACTAAATGTCTTTAATCCATTTTATGACTTTTAGCTTCATCAGGTACCCTGGCCCAGCTGCTGACATTCTGGGTTGGCTGGGAGATGCTTCCTCCTGAACTGAGAGTGGAGATTTCTGGGGGAACCCTTCCTACGTCCTCCACGTGCTTTGAAACACTAAAGCTGCCAGCTCATTTCAAAATCTACGTGGACTTTGAGGAAGCACTTCTCGCTGCCATAAAAAGTACTGGATTTGGGCTTGTTTAAGTTTTTCAGACAGATGTCAATTATGGCTGGTCAATATTATATCCATCGAGACTGACATCCAGACTAGATATCGTCTTGGATTTCAGTGAAAGTGTCAGTGTAACATCGTTACATGGTAAGTTTAGTCTTTTACTGGTTCAAAGGCTACATTACAGTAAAGCGTCATTTTCTGAATTTACCTGACTGTTCTACCTGTTCTATTAGAACTTTGATTAACACACTGTACAGTAGTTGACCTTTTTTTTATTATACATATTTTTTCCATTTACGGAAATCAAACTGTTGCTCATGTTGGTCATTCTGTGGACCATAATAAGACGGGAAGCGTCAAAGAAACTGAAAGTTTGCTTTCCTTTAAAAAAAAGTTTTTCCTTGCTTGTTCAAACACAACAAATAAAAACATGGGTTGGACATGGTCTAAGATTCTTAATAACACTTCCACAGTTTCTACATATAGTCTAAGTGCATCAGTAACAGAAACTCCTGGGGCTGGCAAAATTGCAACCTCTTCATCGGAGAGCTCACGGGCCAGCTGAACCTCAGGGACTGACACAGTGCCTCCACGAAGGCTGTGAGGTCCGTTCCAGTCGATCCCATACTCTTCAGGAATCTGAATAGATGACAAGCATAATCAATATTGTACTTAAAACTAGTTTGACATGTCCTTACACTAGATTATTCTTTTGCTCCACTCGGTGAGAAATTAAATGTTAGTTATTTAAAATACAGCTGTGCATATTATGCACTGTAGAAACTACAGCTCACAGGTTGATCTTTAAAAGCTCGGGAGATTTTAAAGAGACTAATCTATAGTAAATGTTTCATTTAAAGTACCACATTTAGCGCATTTTTTTTCTCCCATAATTCCTTTGGGGAAACAATTTAAAAACGTGTTTGAAGTTGATTGTTAACCTCAGTAGGACACTCCTCAGGGCCTTGCTCTCTGCAACTTCTCCAGAGTTGCTGAGGTGACTGATTCCTTTCAGTTCTCAGACCGTGAAAGTTCCAAGCATCTCGAAAAGAGTCGAGGCTTTGCTGAACCAGTGGAAGGAAAATCCGGTGCAGCGCGAAAAGATGTACTTCATTGTCTGGATTCAGTTTTCCCTGATCTTCCAATGAAGTGAAGATCAGATGGAAGAGGTCCAGTGCATGTTCATAAACATCCCTCCAGCTCACCAACACCACAGCGGCGTTGGTGAGCTATGATGCAAGCACAGATCTTGTTGCTAGATCAGCTGGGTTCTGGTCTGAAGGCACATAGTTCCACTGCTGAGGAGAGGTTGTTTGTCGAATTCGGTGAACACAATTATGTACATATACAAAAAATCGCTTAGACTCGTTGTGTATATATCCCAACACCACTTTGCTGTCACAGTAAAACTTCACTGCATCTGGCTTGTGGTCGAGCTCCTCCAGGATCAGTTCAGCCATTTCCACTGCCAGCACCGCTCCACATAGTTCAAGGCGAGGGATAGTTGGCTCTGGCTGAGGAGATAACTTTGCTTTTCCCAGCAGAAAGCCCACTCTACACTGACCTTCTTTTGTGAGGACCCTCAGGTAAGCCACTGCTCCTATGGCCCAGTTTGAGGCATCTGAAAAGAGACAAAGCTCAGTGTACGTGCTGCTGGAGAGGGACTGCTGTATGTATGCTGTATGCTGTATGCATGGAAGACGGAGGCGGCTCAGTTCTTATAATGACCTTTTCCATGTTTCCCACTTGTTCAGCTTGCTCACGGGAAGTTCGGCGTCCCAGTCATGGACTTCACTGGAGAGTTCTCTCAGCAGTGCTCGTCCCTGGATGGTCACTGGTGCAACAAACCCTAATGGGTCGAAGAGGCTGTTGACTATGGAAAGAACCCCACGGCGGGTAAATGGTACAGTACTCCAAGGAGGGAGTTATTTAAGTCGGGGCCTGAGAGCAGGTCGAACACAACTCTAATCTGGCCTGGCTTTTTAGGGTCGTACACGCCAAAAATGGGTAAGTACCAGCACTCTGTATCGCTCTGGAGAGAGGGTGCTTTTTCTGCGTGTCTATTCTCAAAGAGTTTCTCCATAAAGCCTACGAACTGTTCTTTCATGTCAGGGTTTTTGTTCAGCGTGCGCTGCAAGGAGTGGAACCGAGAGAGAGCTTGAGCACGGTTATTCGGAAGCCGTGGTCTGGGTGACCTAAATGGCAGGGGAGCAATCCAGCTGTTATGTTCATCTCTGTTGAACTCTTTGTGCATGGTCTCCAGAAACGTCTCGTCCTCGAAGGACAAAGCAGGTTTGTTGTCATTAGCTGTTCTCATGAACACCCGAAGTCCAAGTTTGTCTTCAGCAGGCAAACTGGCTGTCTGATTGACTGAATGGCTGGAGAGATGAGTGGAAGGACCGTGCCTGTGCTCCCCGCCGTAGGTTGTATTTTCTTTCACATGGATGTGATTTTGACATGGTGTCAAGAAAGATTGACGTCCGTTCTCCAGGACGTTAGTCTTGTACACAGCTACGGTGGGCTTGCGGGCGCTGTCGATGCAAACTTTCCCAACTATAACCCACCCCAAATCCAAACGCTGGGCAAAAGGTGCATTGTTAGGCCCATTAATTTGCTGTCTCACTTTGTGCACACGGATAATGTCTCTACCCAATAAGACCAAAATCTGTGCTTCAGGATCGAGCCCTGGGATGCAAGGAGCTATGGGTCTCAAGTGAGCATGGGAAAGAGCGACCTCTGGTGAAGGGATTTCTGATCTGTTGCTCATGATTTCGTTACATTCGATGAGTGGAGGCAGATCCAAACACACTTCACCGTTCATTGCTTCTATCTGGAAGCCGACTGCCTTCCTTCCGATCATTTCAGTGGTGCCTGCACAGGTCCTCATAAGATAAGGTGAAAGGCTACCTTGGATGCCAAAGAGCTGGAAAAACTCCTTCCTGGCCAGCGAGCGGATGCTCTGGTCATCAAGGATGGCGTACATCTTGACTGCACGTTCCCTTTAGCCTCGTGGGAAGACCTGCACCAAGCATATTTTTGCGTATGACCGAGCCGGGAGACCATCTCCGCAGACTTCAGTGCACCTTGCAGTTACCTCTGGAGGAGAGTTGTTCCGCTGTTCTCTGTCTGGCTCCACCACAGGAGATGTCGTTCGTGAGAGGTCAGTGTCTGGATGCAGAACCGTACAGTGCTTGTCACTTTCACACTCATCGCATTTCAGCTCCACTGGACACTCCTTTGCCATGTGGATAGCAGAGCAGCACCTGAAACATCGTCTGTGCTCTTTTAGGAGCCTTTTGCGTTCTGTCAACGGCTTCATTTTAAAGGCTCCACATTTCTCCAGAGGATGTGGCTTATTATGGAGTGGACAGTGCTTAGCCGGATCACTATTCCTATCTGTCTCTGCGTTATGGGTTGAGTTTGAATCCACTGTTGTGAACACATCTGTTTTGTGAACAGATATAGCAGTCCTAACGCCATCATACTTAGCTATGGGCCTTTCACTGCGGTTATAGCTATGGCTGTTGCTGGTCAAGATAAAGCTGGGGTCGTTTCGGGCCTTTGCCTCGCCACGAACAAAGTCAACAAAGAAGGCAAATGGGGGATAGAAAACTTGTTGTTGTTCTTTGTATTTTGAACCGGTAGAGAGCCATTTCTCTTGTAGGTTTTGTGGCAACTTTTCAACAATGGGATTAATGCCCCGTGGCGTGTCGAGGTAGCTAAGGCCAGGTAAGTAGCCATCCGCTTTAGCTGAGAGTAGCTCCATGAGCAGGTCACTAAGTTCTCTTAGCTTTGTGCTTTCTTTGGAAGTGAGACAAGGAAAACTGTCCAGCAGCTTGAATAGCGCACTCTCTATCACTTCGGGGGTGGCATAGCACTCTTGGAGTCTTGACCAAGACAAATGAAGTGCAGCTTGAGGGTTTGTGACGTGGACTGCTCGAATTCTCTTAACATGTTCAGAAGACTCCTTTCCGAGCCATTTTACCAGCAAATCTAGCTCTTCGCTGGCAGTTAACTCTAGACTCTGAGTGGCGTTAAGGAAAGAGGACTGCCACGCTCTGAAGCTCTCAGGCCGATCATCAAATTTAGTGAGCCCTGTAGTTACTAACTCCCTGCGGGCCAGATACTTGGCAAAGTCTATCATGCCAGAAGCTGGAGTGACAGGAGGGTCCTGTATGTCGTCTCTAGGTGAATGGTAGGGATAACTGGCCTGCTTGAATGGAGAATAGCCTTGCTGCTGACGAGCTTCATGTGCAGAGTGAGGGTCTGAGTCTCGGTGGTGAGGCAGGTGTGGCTGTTGCTCTGATGCAGGTAAGTACTCACTCTGTGGTGTGGATGATGGTGCATCATGGGGATATGCAGAGCTTAACACGGGGTCTTCCTGTCTTGTTGGTGGTGACACTTTAATACGGAGAGGAGGTGATACATCTGGAGGGGGTGCATGGAGGTTAACGCTGACCTGAGCCTGTTGTTCCACATATGCCGCTGTCCGCCTCGTAGTCTCCTGTGGTGTGACGGCACTGCTTTTGCATATGTCATCACATTCCATCCCAGCTGCAGCCTCCAAGACTTCAGCCTCTGCATTGGCGGCAGCTGCTGTCTTTTCTACTTCGAGGGCTTCTAAATTCGTACTTAGAGCTAGCCACTGATGGCGCTTTTCCATCTTTATCTGCTGTGTGGGTCTCCATATCCTTAGCTGACAAATCCTTCTGATGGTATGACTTTTCACTGTTCTGCTCTCACTACGTGTTGTACCTTCTCGGTGTCAACATAGATTAAACAGGCAGCCAAACTCCTTTTCAAGAGCCAGGAAACTGAGCGTGCTTGCTCCTTTTATTGACTTCGTTGCAGAATAAAGTCAATCTGACAACATTGAATTGGGTGAAACTACAAAAAGGGAAAAGACAAAACAGAAATTACACTTAGTATGCTACATATGGCAACAGTAGCATAGTATGTTATATTAGCGATTAGCTTACAAGCTAGCATGCTAACGCAATCACAAATCACACACACACAAGTAATCTAATACCTAAAATTCCTTGAAAGCATACATACAAAACTCTAAACATGACCGAAACCCAAAGCACTTACAGTCATTGCTTTCTGAAGGCTCAATGCAACAGATTAATGGACATTTCCACAGGTGGCAAAAACAGCAGCCATCATGCATTTTCTAGTTCTTCTTTTGATTGAGTTCCTTTGATTCCTTTGATTGAGTTCCTTTGAACGTGAGTGTCAGAATAAAAGCTCCACAAGAGCAACAGCAGAACTACACAAATCACCGTAAAATAGAAAATACAACTTTTAGCACACACAACTTAGTTGGGCAGAACACCAACTCCCCGGAAAGTTCACGGCGATCCTCCATGTTTCTATCCATTCCTACTTCAGGCCAAAGCAAAGGATCAGACTAGATTCGCGTTAGCCCCGCCCACTGACTTTGATGGGTCTGTTTGACAGTTTAAGTATTTCATGAAGCACTGAAATCATGAAATGTAAATGTAAATAGTGAAATAATTATATATGTATTTCACAACAAATGAATTAGTATTTGAATTAATTAATGACATATTTAATGACATATTTAATTACATATTTAATGATATATTTAATTACATATTTAATGATATATTTAATTACATATTTAATGATATATTTAATGACACATTTATGTAATTATTTAATGGTGTATTTATTTATTTAATTGTGGCACTTTTAGTCCTCCATAAGAGAGTGATGACAGTTGATGCTAAGCGTTAATAGGGTTTATATTAAGTTATAATACTGTTAATAAGAATCTAATTTTTGGCTAATTTGGCTAATTTTTCTAGAGCAAGCATAAGTGCACAAGATTAGCACTTAGCCGCATGTTAGCGGTCCTCTTAAATCTGCTTTTTGTCAATGAACCTAATCTTTAAACTGTTCAGCTTGTAACTGACATTGTGTGTGTTTTCTCAACAGAACATTGATACTGCTGTGCACTTCTGATTGGTAAGTAGTGGATATGTCCTATTCTATCCCTCACCATGCAGATGATGATATTATAGAACATGATGCATTGCTGTAGATTAAGCTACCCAACGTTTGTAGGGTTTGTAGTTGTACTTGTAGTGGAGTATTTTTACACTGTGGTATAAATATTTTACTTAAGTGAATGATCTAAATAGTTCTTACACCACTGCACGTATGTACTACATATGAATTTAATATTACAGTGATCTAAAAAATCTTGATAACAAAATAAATTACTGTTGTGAATAACTTGTCTTGTAAAATGAAACTGAAAATCCTCTCCTCTCTCCCCTCAATGCTTTTGTCCGCCTCCTCTCTACGTTGCTGTTGGACCATCAGTGTTGGTTACCCTTATGGCATCTCGACAGTATGTTAACACACATGAATGATGTCGTTGCTATGACATGTGTTGCCCTGACACTTTGTTCGGCAGTAAATACTACTGTCTAACGCTACTGTACACATCTGCTGGTCACACTCTACTAGGGGTGTAACGATTCAGCTGTTACATCCATGTATCGATTTTTATTCCTCTGATCCAACATATGGACGACATAGATCGATCTAAAATCGATTTAAAATGTAATAAATCGATTTTATCGATACTAGGAAATAACCCATTGGATTTAAGCATGTCAGACGTTTTTCTTAGCACTTTTAATGATAAAGGCTTTCGCGGATGAGCCGACCTACCGCCGTCCCGAGCCCCGATTCAACTTCTGTGTTTCATGGCAAATCCGACGGAATAATCCACACGGGTTAATATAGAGGGGGGGGTTGTCGGGGGTTGGTAGGGGGAAACCATTATTGCAGGGGTATTTTTTGTGTATATCACTAATACGTTTTTTTTTCTACTACACTGCTACAGCAGTGTTTGCACTTTATTCAAATAAAATGTGAATGCATTTGCCATTCATTGTTGTTTACTTGTTTATTTATATTCATAATTAATTGATACCTGATTCCATTACAAGAAACAACAGGAATCTAGGAAATTTATTTCAGTCATACTGGTTGTCCATTTTAGCTAATTTATACCACTACAGTAATCTGTTCCTTTCTTGATGTTTAAAATGCTTTCACATATTCAAAACAATCACTTTTAATGTAATGTTGTTCTTTTCTTTTTTGTATGTCTAACGCAATGTCTCGATTTTGTGTTACAGGTCCGCTGGCCTCCAGCTCCTCTGAGGTCAAAGTGATAAGCCAGGTGTACCACGGGTATCTTATGCTGACGTGGTAAAGAAAAGATGTGTGGCAGTTTCTCCTGAAGCTAACCAGGTAAACCACAGAGATCAAAGTGTTGTGTCACCACAGGCATCTTATGCTAATGTAAAGAGTGGACACTCTGAGTGTGTAGCAGGCCCTTCTCATGCAGACTATGTAAATCCAGCAGGTCATGCATCCCGCAGCCAGGCCTCTCTTAAATATGGTAAAAACAGAAATCAGCAGTGTACCTGCAACTCACTTACATTTCTGTCCTACCTTCATGAGAACGAAAACATCACCAGAGCAGATCTTGACCTTGTTTTGGATAAAGGTAATGCAATGTATAAAGAGGTCAGAAAAAGAGTGAATTACATCTATCTGACTACTGACGAGCTCCCTCACGAAGTACCTGCACGAACGCATACATATTATGTGGACATGGAACAAGAATCTAGATATGGCACATTAGGAGAACCGTTTCTTGACCTAGAGGCCGGACTCAGCTGCTTGCTTTCTGATGTCCAGTATGGATTGCTCCTGATGAATGCATTATGCATTGCTGTATTCAGAACAAAGTCCAGCAGATACGGTTTCTTTGATCCACACTCCAGAACAGCCAAATATTTGCCCCTCCAGCCTGGTTCTCCTGGTACTGCTGTCATGCTGTCTTTCTCACATCTTGGGCAACTGATAGATCGGCTTCTGAAGTATCACAGAATGTGGGGTACACAGCCCTCCTGTAAGTATAAGTTGAAGCCTGTAGAGTTTTACAATGTGAACACTGCCACCCAGAATACAGCTATCTCAGACAGAGACAGTCAGCCTACAACTCACACTGCTCCTGTGTCAACTACTCTTCAAAAGGAGACAAGCCTTAGTGCTCACCTTGGTGACAAATCTGTACATGAAGTATTCATCATGTGGAAACTGAACCTGAAATGTCTAGGAAGATCAGCTCCAATTGTGTTGTATCACATGATGCTGCGCTAAATGATTAAAACTCAACTATTTCAAAGGTAAACCCAGATGCAACAGATGTCTCTGACAACATATTACTGGGAGTGTCCACAAACATCACGTCTGTATCTTCTGTGAAACATAAAGAGGCTCATGTCCTATTGCCTGATTATAGTCAAACTGAAGTAGAACCATCAACTGAAAATAGTGTGAATTCTGTTACATCACACAATGCTACTGAGAGTAAGTCAAACTTGACTGCTCCATCGATAATTGACGTCTCACGTAAACTGAAGAAACTTAATAAACTGCAAAAGAGAAAAATTAAGAGGAGACTATTGCTCTCTGAAAAGCTATCACAAAGAAAGGACAATCAAAAAAGGAAAGAAAGGACAATCTATGCTTCAAATGAAACATATAAAGGAAAGAAAAAATGTTACGTAACGACCCGATACGAACAAAATCGCGAGTTTCAAATGAAACAAAGAGAAAGAATGAACTCCTCATACAGAGAAAAGCCTGAGTTTCGAATGAAACAAAGAGAAAGAATGACAATGTTTTACAGAAACTCTGTTAAATTTAGAGTGAGGCAGCAATCCTATATGCGATCTTATACAAATCAGCGTTATGCAAATGACCAAGCTTTCAGAGATAGAAACAGACAACTATGAGAGTTGAGACAAAGAATGCGAGACCGATGTAAGAACAACCTTCCATTTAGAAGTATGTTTAAAATGAGATGTGCAAATAAAATAAAAAAAAAATACAGATGTATAAATTGACAAGCATGTGAGAGTCACAGAGAAAATGACAACTCTTTAATCAAAGAGGCCATATCTCTTTTCAGATCGCATATAAAGGACGATCCCAGTTTTGTCTGCACTGTCTGCCATAAAGTTTCCAAACCAAGTCCACCCCTGCAAAAGGTCAAATTACGTCAAAATCCACATATAGTTGCAGCTTGCTTGACAGGGAAGTATGTGCATGTTTGCGATGAAGGCTGTGAACACTGCAAGGTGCCTGATGAGAGAAGGAGTGAGTGGATTTGTTACACCTGTCATGATCATCTTAAAGATGGAGCTATGCCGGCTCTCGCTGTAGCCAACAACTTAATGCTTGCTGACATTCCACCTGAGCTGTCAGATCACAACATATTGGAAAGGCATCTCGCATCCAGATGTATAGCATTTGCAAAGATAATTCCTCTACCAAAAGGCAGTCAGAGACTAATACGAGGAAATGTTGTGTGTGTCCCGTCGGAGGTGCAGGAAACGATTGAAGCTTTACCCAGACTGAGAAGTGAGTCTCAGGTGATGAGAGTAAAACTAAAGAGACGGTTGTGTTATAAAGGACACCAACTCTTTCAGACAGTTAGTTGGTCAAAGCTCATTCAGGCTTTGCATAAACTCAAACAGATACACCCACAGTATGAGGACATATCGATCAGAGATGAGGCTGAGTTATGTGATCCAACACTTCCTGATGATGATGAGGATGATGATGATGATCATGATGATGATGATGATGATGATGTGGATACTACAATGAGGGAAGATGATTATGATGAAACTGATTTAATGGAAAATGACAGGTGTGAGAGTAATGCTCTGTGTGAGGCAGAAAATGAGCCTGAAAATGAACAGGATATAGACATGGTGTCATGTGATGGTGAACAACCAAATAAGCAGAGAGATGATGAAGAAGATGGTGAAATGCCAAACGGGGGTTTTGCTCTGGAATCATGCCTTCAGCCTTGTGACGTGGCAGAGGAGATTTTATGTTTCAGCGAAGGAATCTATTCCGTTGCGCCTGCTGAAAGAAATAATCCTGTCAGCTTTTTCAAAACACCTAAACTAGAGGCCATGGCTTTCCCTGTACAGTTTCCCACTGGTCAGAACACACCAGTCTCTGGATGAACAGAGACCTCTTAAATTAACACCCAGTAAATATTTAAAAATAAGACTTTTTGGTGTTGATGACACAAACAAAGACACAAACTACTTGTTCTTTGCACAGTTTGTGACAGAAATTCATTTGGCAACATCGAGCGTGACAATATAGCTAAGGAAAGAAAAACCTTTTACGGGGGATGGAAGAAATATTACCTCGGGAATGTTGCAAGACAAACGTGAGGTGGAGAGACTGGTGCGAAACAAGGACGCTTTGAGATTTATGATGCCCCTGAGAGGGACCCCTTCTTACTGGCAGAAAACTACAAAAGATCTTTTCGCCATGATCAGACAGTTGGGAACTCCTACATTCTTCTGTACATTTTCTGCAGCTGAGATGTGTTGGCCTGAGGTTACCGAGGCAATAAAAAGGCAGCAAGGTGAAGGTGTTGATTTTGAAGGGCTTGACTGGTCAGCTAAGTGTGACATACTGCGAAGCAATCCTGTAACAGCAATGCGCATGTTTGATAAGCGTGTTGAGGCATTATTCAGGGTCTTATCTCCTGCAGAGACCCTGTGCAGAGTCGTTGACTTTTTTTACCGAGTTAAGTTTCAGCATCGAGGAAGTCCCCACATCCACTGTCTCATATGGGTTGATGATGCTCCTGTTTTTGAAGAAGACGACGATCAGACTGTGTTAGATTTTGTGTCCAAATACATCACAGCTCAGCTGCCCAACCCACATTCACAACCTGATCTCTACAAGAAAGTCACAGAAGTGCAGACACACAGCAAAAATCACTCAAGGACTTGTTTCAAAAGTCTCAGCTCGGGTTGCAGATTTGGATTTCCGAAACCACCCGTCAGAAACACGACGATAACGAGACCTGGTGAGCGCATCGATCCAGTGGAAGTGGAAAAGGCAAAGCAAAAACTCCAACCACTTAACTTGCTTTTGAATGAACTTGAAACAGCATCTCTGAGTTTGCAGCAGCTTCTAGCTCAATGCAATCTGACATACAGTGAGTATGAACAATGCCTTAACGTGGTGAATAAATCCAGTCCAGTCATTCTGAAGCGTGACCCCAAGGACTTCTGGGTAAACGTATATAATCCACATCTACTTGAGGCCTGGAATGCCAATATTGATGTCAGTTATATACTCAACGCATATTCGTGCATCATGTATCTTACCAGCTACATTACCAAAAAAGAATCTGGACTTTCTGAGTACCTCAAAACATCATTGAAAACTCCAACAAAGAGCACATCAATGAATGTGATGAAATGAGGGAAATAATGCAGGCATATTCCAAAAAAAGAGAGGTCAGCGCTCAGGAATGTGTGAGTCGTGCATGTGGAATTAACATGAAGAAGTGTTCACGTGGTGTCGTATTTATACCGACAGATGACAACGCAGTGAAAATGAGTCAGCCCCCTCTCGTCCCTGGAAAACACAACACCTGAATGTTCAGATGTGTGGATGACGTCTTTGACTGTACAAAAAAGTACAAAGCCAGACCTAAAACACCGGAGTTTGAGGAGATGTGTTAAGCTGATTTTGCAGCTACTTGCAGAATTGTCTATGGCAAACAGACAAAACGTAAAAATGTTTTGCCCCTCCTGAATGACGTGGGATTTGTGCAAAGGTGGAAAGACGATAAGCCTGCTATCATCAGGTTTTACCGCACATCCAAGGAAAAATATCCTGAGAAGTTTTACGGCACGTTGCTGAAACTGTACGTTCCCTACCGATCAGAGCAGGAACTAAAAAGACTGTATTACCCCACATATGAGTCATTTACAGTAATGGATGTGTGCAACTACCAGGTTGTGATCATCTGGAGAGTGTCCAACACATTGTGAAACGAAACAGGGACAAATTTGAGAAAAACAGTGAAGAGATTGACGATGCTGTTGAGGAGTTTGAGCAAAACAGAGGTGTGATTGATGAATGGTGTAATCTGGCACCAGAATCGGAAGTTGTGAGGTTGGAGTGTATTAAAGAGCTGGTTGCAAGAGAGCCAGATTGTGAAAATGAACAAGATAATGTACCGGAATACAGTAATCAGGCTAATGCTGTAACAGAAGTCAGAGCCATCAGAGAGCCCCCAGCATTTGATCCCATACTGTTACGCCAAATGTATCAGAATCTGAACAAGAAACAAGCTTTTGTGTTCTACGCAGTTAGAGATTGGTGCGTAAAGCGAATCTGTGGCCTAAATCCAGACCAGTTCTTCTTTAACATCAATGGTGGCGCTGGAACAGGAAAGTCACATTTAATCAAATGCATCTACTCCGAAGCATCTAAAATACTGTGCAAACTGCCGAGACGCGCTGAGGAGGCCGACATATCAAACCCAACTGTCCTGTTGACCGCATTTACTGGAACCGCAGCTTTCAACATATCAGGCACTACGCTGCATTCGTTGCTCAAACTGCCGAGAAGCCTAAAACTTCCATTTCAAGGCCTTGGTAACAAGTTGGATGAAGTCAGATCTGAACTTTTAAATGCTGAGATCATCATCATTGATGAAGTGTCCATGGTTTCAAAGCCCCTTTTTGCCTATGTTGATGCAAGACTCAAACAGATCAAAGGCAGTCAGAGACCATTCGGAGGAATGTCGGTAATAGCTGTCGGAGATTTTTTTCAGCTTCCACCAGTGCGACAGTCCAAGCCCCTCTGTGTGTATGACCCATGTGAGATTGACCTGTGGCGGGAACACTTTCAGATGATCACGCTGACTGAGATTATGCGCCAGAAGGATGACGTTGCCTTTGCAGAGATGTTGAACCGGATCCGTGTGAAAGAAAAGTGTCCAACTAATTTTTGCAACTAATAAACAAGTCTATTCACACAACTCTGCAACGGTAGCTCTGTTCTATTCTCACATCACCAAGATTGATGCCGATGACTATAAAAAGGATCCACAGACGGGCAGAATGGCACGACAAGAAAAACCATTTAAAGGAAACAGAAATGAGTTACCAGATACGCTAAACGTAGCTGAAGGTGTCAGAGTCATGCTCACCAAAAACATAGATGTGTCTCAAGGATTGGTGAATGGATCTTTCTCCACGCTAGTCAGAGTAATATCCTCTGAAGAAAATGGTGTCGCACATGTCACTATGCTCGGGCTCAAGATGGATGATGAAACAGCTGGAAGGACTTATCGTAACAGAGCACCAGGAGGACCAGACAATCTAGTGTACATCGACAGAGCGGAGGAGAATATGAAACAGAAAGGAGTGGTACACAGACAGTTTCCTATTGAACTGGCCTTTGCTTGTACGATTCATAAGGTTCAAGGTATGACAAGGACATCAGCTGTAGTGTCACTGAAACACATTTTTGAATCTGGCATGGCTTACGTAGCTGTCAGAGTGACCTCTCTCAGCGGACTGCACATTCTGGATATGGACGAAAGTAAAATATATGCCAACTCACAAATCACTGCAGCCCTACGGACCATGAGACAAGTCAATTTAGATGACATGATGCCTCTTCTCAAACTTACACAGGCTCTAAACGGACATGACACTCTGACCATTGTTCACCATAACACAGAAGGTTTGCCATCTCACATCAATGATATCAAAAGCCATCATGAACTGTGTCTTGCAGATGTTTGGTGTTTCACAGAAACTCACCTACAAGGCTCCTTTGTTGCAGACAGTCTCCATTTAGAGGGCTACACTATGTTCAAGCGCAACAGACACCTGTCCTACACAAATGTTGCACAGATGGCCAACAAACGCGGTGGTAGGCGTTGCCGTTTATGTGAAAGAGCACATTCAAGTACGTGAAAAACAGTACATACATAATGTTACTGACCTTGAGTTTTTGGCTCTGAAGGTTGAAGCCCCAGTGAGGGCTTTGATTGCAGCTATGTACAAACCACCGGACTACAGTGTGACATCATTTCTGTCAAACCTGGGAAGCCTGCTAGACTCATTGGAGATCATGGACTGTCAGCCCATCATTGTCTGTGGGGATTTCAAAGAGAATCTCTTCTCCAACACTGGTAAGCCAATCCTTGAGCTTTTCCAGTCCAGAGGATATGCACAAGTCATCACTGCTGCAACCACTGATAAGAACGCTCTGCTGGACCTCATTTTCATCTCTCGACCACAACACTGTCTCCACTCAGGTGTGATGAGAACTTATTACAGTTATCACAACCCTGTCTATTGTGTCATGTCCTTTAACGGTCCATGAAGGTATCAGGTGAGTTTAAAAATAAGTAATGTACCTGTGACTTAATTTAAACTAATATTGTATATACATTGATTTAATAAGATTGTCCACAATCATCCAGAAGACGGGCATCCTCTGTGCAGCCATTTTTCTTCTTCTCAGCCACAGCAGGGCCATTATTCTTGTACAGTAAAAATCATTTCCCTTGTCACAATCACGTTTTCTGTCCACATTCCCCCAACAGGTCTTAAAATTGTCAGGTAAGACCAAACTCCACTGAGAATCATGTCTTTTCTAACAACACCATATTGTTAGTTAGTCTGGGATTATGTAATTGTCGATGTAAAGACAGCGTAATCATCTGGTCAAAATATGTTTACTTAGTAGAATGGGGTCATTTTAAGTGTTTATAGTATTGGATAATATTATGGGTCATACAGTTTTCCAGGTAATCATGTTGTTTTTAGCTATATCTCTAACATATTCTGGCCTGTGCATTTATCAGGGTGGGTTTGGGTTAAGGTTTATAAATGCACAGGCCAGAACTCTTTCAGCAGCTGTGTACAGTGTTGTATACAGCTGCTGACATTTAGTGTAACAGACGCACATCAGAAAGTATGCGTTGTAGATGTAACACATACTTTCTGATGTACCTACCAGCTGAAACCCCACACCTCCTTCCCTTTAATTTGATTTGAATTAGTGTTAAGTTTCCTTTGTACCTGACAGGAGACACAGTCCTCCTGTGTCCTCTTTTACATTAAGTTTCCTTTCTGATGGAGAGGAGACAAAGCACGACTGTCCAGACCAAGACTAACAACCAACCAAAAACAACATCAACCAAGAACAGAT
Organism: Apeltes quadracus; assembly: GCA_021346845.1. Taxonomy (NCBI): domain Eukaryota; kingdom Metazoa; phylum Chordata; class Actinopteri; order Perciformes; family Gasterosteidae; genus Apeltes; species Apeltes quadracus. The sequence goes on along the minus strand of CM037932.1, from coordinate 1,954,460 downwards.
GCTTAAGCAACAGCAGCTTAACTGTCAATCAACAATGGACAAACAATGGACCACCACTGCCTGCTGTCCACCTGACAGCGCTGAATAGTCTGCACAAGAGAAGGTAATGATTCTAATTTCATATGTGCTTTCTATATTACTTTAATTGTGTGTTTATTCCTGTATTCACTTTGTAATAATGCAGCAATTTTGCAACAACGTTAGCTAGCAGTGCATTGTCGTTTAAATGAACTTTTTGCTGCAGGTCTGCCTCTGCTGTGATCACTCCTTTCACACAGTGGAGACAATCATGAATTTAAAAGAAAGCTAAACATGACAATAAGCTGAACGTCATTCATCCTTCCTAAACTACTCTGCACTTGACAGAAATGTTGTGTTGACCTGCAGCAGTGTTCAAGGTAATGCTTTTTAACTTTTGATGTTTTTTGCATGGTCTGCAGTTTATTACAATAGCTTTCTGTTTTCTCTTGTCAGTCCACAGCTTCGCATCCAATGCTGTCTACAGTTCAGTAGAGCCTAACTACTGTTGACGTTTGGCGAGTGATCAGGTGAACTGATGCGGGGGAACCAACCTTACGCTAATCATTCATTAGTCAGTCATCACTATCACAGAGACTGCTCCTCCTTAGTGCAACCAAGTTGTAAAGGTAACTGTTAATTGTACTAACATAAAAACACTGATGGCATTACTGTTTGTGGTTGCTATTTGCATTAGGAATGCGAGGGATAATGTTTTCACTGTTTTTCCAAGGCCTCTGGTCCTGCCATCTGCGGCTAGATACCTGGAAGCAGCAGTTCTAAAGTCGCTGGATCATCAAAGGTCACAATGCTACAGCCCCTTATATCTTCACAATTACACTGTGCTCTGTTAAGAGTTTTGGTTTGTGCCAACAATGGACGATTCAACAATTAGCAACTTACACTACTGACCCATGGACACTGACTCTAAGACACTGATTTATTTTGGTACATTGATAATTATTTTTATGTCACCTTTCTTTTTCCTTCATTATCAGTTTTCTTGGAAGACAATTTTTTATATATATATATATATACATACATACATACATACATACATAAAAGGAAAGGATGACATGGAATGTATTTTACAAAACTTATAATTATTATTGTGGGGTTTGAGCTGTTAGTTAAAGGTGTGTTAACGGTGTGTTTAAGGATTTTCACATGTGTAAACTTTGCCTTGGGCTAATCTAAACCCTACTGAAAGGCTATGACAGTATTTAAATTTAAAAATCAAAGCTGAACATTTTGATTTCAGATTTCCAAAAATACATGACTTGGTTAAATACGCCTTGTCAAAAGAACTAGTCAAGAACTAATGGTCCTATGATTGTCTTCTAACCAGAAGATGACTTCTATTTTTATTATTTTTAAGTATTTTATACTTTATATGATTTATACATTGTATCCTTATATTTCTGTTTCAGTACAATTCATATCTTTTATTTTTATTTATTTTTCAGGTCAGTATATATTTATGTTTATCATGACATATACTACTGCTTGAGTGCAGTAAATCAATGTGAAACATACATGTGTACTGACAAGGTGTTCTGATGTGTAAAGACATAGAAAATGCCACGCAGCCGCTACACAACAGAAGCGGCACCCTCATGTAACGGGTCCCGGCCAGGGGTCCGCTAGCAGATATATATTGATACTCTTGGTCAAAGTACTCTGGAAATATTGAAAGTATGACCCAGTTATTCGTGACACAGGACAACTGTTTTCCTTTCAACCGGAATATCAGTTTTATTAATACCATTTCAACTTTATATCTGCAATCAAGAATCGTTACTGTTATCTTTTGTTGTTCTGTTATGAAACACAGGTAATATCCACAATCAGATAACATGAAGTCACATTTTCTTCAAAAGTACATTTCCACAAAAATGTATCATCACATACTTCCTCAACATTAACTTATCAGTCTTATCTTTACCCCTAAACACACATTTCCCTCTAAACCATATCCTGTGTTACCTCTAGTTAACAGGTCCTTCTGTATCTGTTATACATCTTGTAAGTGTTCACTTAATATAACAGAATAAATCCCATTCGCAGTAAACTTAAATGGTATTTACAGTACATGAGCACAAACCTTAATATTAAACATATTTGTCTCATAACTTTAACACTTAATTCCTATGAACCACAACTGTGCTATAGTGTGATACTACCACATGCATTTACTAAAGAGCTACGTCTATAACGTTATTTATTACCCGTAATGCATAGCCTTACGCAGTTACTTTACACCTACACAGTGATAAACTCAGAAATATTCCCGAGCCATTAAGAATGTATCAACGGACAACGTTCGCGTGAGCGCCGCCCGCCATTTTCGCTCAACTTCACATTGTTAACATTGAACTTGACTATTTACACATTTAACATATCTTTAGCTTATTAGATACACCTCACTGGAGATTCATCTCATCTTATAACAATACAAATCTTATAAATATACAAATATTGAAAGTATGACCCAGTTATTCGTGACGCAGGACAACTGTTTTCCTTTCAACCGGAATATGAGCTTGTCTTACTCTGCGCCTCGCTAAGGGTTCCAGAGTGACGCGGCTCCAATGTACTGCCACCTTGTGTCCGTGTTGTGCAACAGCATGTCATAGCGTTGCTTCTGTGCATTCTCCTAACAGCATTTAATTTGTAATAAAAGAGAAAGAAAACAAAATATATTTACCTCAACAAAACCTATTTTTGTGGGTGTCACACTCACGCCACGCAGCCAGTGTGCAGCCGGCCTAACAATATTGTAAACCATTGAAACATATATTAAGGACCCATTTGATGTTATCACAATTGATACATTTAATTTAATTTTCAGTTACTTTAGTTGACAGGACTATTTATAATACAAAGATAACACAAGTAAACACAAAATACAGTTGTTAAAGGTTTTTATTATTGAGGAAAAAATCCAAACCTACATGACCCTGTGTGATATAGTGTTTGCCCCTGCCGCGCTGTTAAAACATAACTTCTTCTAAGGAGTGGCCAGCAGACCAAATTTACCCCAAAAGGGCAGTGACAACACATCCAAGAAGTCACAAAAGACCCCACAACAACATCCAAACTGCAGGCCTAACTTGCCTCAGGTAAGGTCAGGTGCATGACTCCACCATAACAAAGAGAATGGGCAAAAATGGCCTGCATGGCAGATTTCAAGGAAGAAAACCACTGCTGAGCATAAAGAACAGTAAGGCTCATCTCATTTTTGCCAGAAAACATCGTGATCATCCCCAAGAATTTTAGGAAAATACTCTGTAGAGTGACGAGACAACCATATTTCAGAAAGAGAACATAATAACAGTAATGTGCCAGTTTTGCTGCTTCAGGACCTGGAAGACTTGCTGTGATAAATGGAACCATGAATTCTGCTGTTTACCAGAAAATCCTGAAGGACAATGTCCAGCCATATGTTCGTGACCTCAAGCTGAAGCGAACTTGGGTTCTGCAGAAGGACAATATCCAGTGTCACGGGGGAAAGTCAGGACGCAACGAGACAGAGTGATTGCACGAGGCCCACAAGGCGGTTTAATCCAAAGCATGTATCACACAACGCAATACACAGTGTTCCAAGCAAAGGGCGCGCCTTGAGGTGCGCCTTGGGGTGCTCCTTCCGTGTGTCGGGCGGGCTGAGGCTCAGGCACTGGTTCCTGTAGGCAGAATAGCAGACAACCGTCAGCATACATCTCCTCTACTCACACGGGGCCCCCAGGTGCTGTGTGTCGGCTGCCTATATGTCGTCTGCTGATTGGCCCCAGCTGCCGGTGATCAGCCCGTGATCAGCCCGTGATTGGGGTGTGGCTGGTCTCCACGGTGTCCGCCTGCTCCTGTTAGGTGCCTCACCACACCCCCCCCCCCCTTAGAGGCGCCGTGGGTCGGCCTAGGCTCCTGTGGGCAGAGAGGGGTGAGCAAGCGGGTGGGCTGAGGGGGGACGTGCACAGACCTGACCAGATCCGGGAGAGTCCATCCGCGTTGCCGTGGGCTATCCCCGCCCGGTGTTGTACCGTGAAGTGGTAGTCCTGCAGCGACAGGAACCAGCTGGTCACTCTGGCGTTGGTGTCCTTCGCTCGGGCCATCCACTGCAGCGGGGCATGGTCTGTGACCAGGGTGAACTTCCTTCCCAGGAGGTAGTACCGGAGCTCCCCGACTGCCCACTTTATGGCCATGGCTTCCTTTTCCACTGCGGCATAGCGGGTCTCGGGTCCGGAGAGCTTTCGGCTGATGTAAATGACGGGGTGCTCCTCACCTTCCGTCATCTGGGACAGGACGGCCCCTAGGCCGGTATCCGAGGCGTCCGTCTGGAGGATGAACGGGCGTGCGAAGTCGGGGGCGTGTAGAATCGGCGAAGAGGTCAGGGCTTCCTTCAGGTCCCGAAACGCCTTCTCCGCCTCGGGGTCCCATACCACGGTCTCGGGTTGTCCTTTCCGGGTCAACTCTGTTAGGGGGCTGGCTACAGAGGAGAAGTTAGGGATAAAGCACCGGTAGTATCCGGCTAATCCCAGGAAGGCTCGTACCTGTGTCTTGGTACGGGGGCGAGGAGCCTCGCGGACCGCCTCCACCTTTCTTTCCTGGGGCCGGATTAGTCCTCTTCCTACCCGATACCCCAGGTACTCAGCTTCTGCCAGGCCGAGGTGGCACTTCTTGGGGTTTGCGGTGAGACCGGCCCGGCGCAGCTCCAACAGCACCTGTCGCAGGCAGGTCAGGTGGTCCTCCCAGGTGGTGGCGTGTATCACCACATCGTCGATGTAGGCGGCCGCGTAGGCCTGGTGGGGCCGCAGTAGGATGTCCATCATTCGTTGGAACGTGGCCGGTGCTCCGTGCAAACCAAAGGGCAGGACCCGGTATTGCCAGTGGCCACTAGGAGTACTGAAGGCAGTCTTCTCTCGGGCCTCCGGGGAGATGGGGACCTGCCAGTATCCCTTGGTGAGGTCCAGCGTCGAAATGAAGCGGGCCCTACCTAGCCGGTCGAGGAGTTCATCTACTCGGGGCATGGGGTAGCTATCAAACGCTGAGACCTCGTTCAGGCGCCTGAAGTCATTACAAAACCGGAGGGTGCCGTCCGACTTCGGTACCATAACCACCGGGTTGGACCAGGGGCTCCGGGAGGGTTCTATGACGCCAAGCTCGCTCATCCGCTGCACTTCCTCCTCTATAGCCATCCGGCGGGCCTCCGGCACTCGGTACGGACGCTGGCGTACAATGACGCCGGGGGGTGTGCGGATTTCGTGTTGCGCGGCGGTGGTCCTACCGGGCTGACTCCGAAAGACATCGCTGAACTGTCTGACCAGGACCTTGAGCTCGGTCTTTTGGGCGGGGGCTAGCTGCTCCCCCACGTCGACCACCGGGGTTTCCGCCTCAGCCCAGGCGGAGAGTTGGTCCCGGGGCCCTGGGACCCACCGCTTCAGCAAATTCACGTGGTAGAGCTGGAGGTTCTTTCTACGGCCCGGCTGTCGAAGCCGGTAGTTGACAGGGCCAACTTGCTCCACCACGGTGTATGGTCCCTGCCAGGACGCAAGGAATTTGCATGCCGTGGAGGGCACCAGGACCAGTACTCTATCCCCCGGGAGGAACGTCCGAGGCTGGGCAGGTCGGTCGTACAGGCGGCGCTGAGTGCGTTGGGCCTCCTCCAGATGTCCCTTGACGAGGGGCATGACGCGGTCTATCCGGGTGCGCATCTCTTGCACATGTTCGATCACCGTGCGTTGTGGCCCCGGGTTCTGCCGCTCCCAGGTGTCCCTGGCGACGTCAAGGAGCCCGCGGGGCTGCCTGCCGAACAGGAGCTCAAAGGGGGTGAACCCGGTGGACGCTTGCGGCACCTCACGAACTCCGAACAGCACATAGGGGATGAGGAGATCCCAGTCACGCCCGTCCTCCGCCACGACGCGCTTCAGCATCCTTTTCAGGGTCTGGTTGAAGCGCTCGACCAGGCCGTCCGTCTGGGGATGGTAGACCGAGGTCCGGAGCTGCTTCACCTTGAAGAGGCGGCACAGGTCCGCCATCAGCCGCGACGTGAAGGGGGTGCCCTGGTCGGTCAAGATCTCGGCCGGGATGCCCACCCGGCTGAACAGCATGAACACCTCCCGGGCGATGTTCTTCGAGGTGGCCTTCCGGAGAGGCACCGCTTCCGGGTAGCGGGTGGCGTAGTCCACCACGACGAGGATGTACTCGTGGCCTCGGGCGGATTTTGGTAATGGCCCCACCAGGTCCATTCCGATGCGTTCGAAGGGCACCCCGATAATGGGCAGTGGGATGAGCGGGCTGGGGGGCGGCTTCTGGGGAGCGGTGCGTTGGCAAGTAGGGCACGCTGCGCAGAACCTTTTCACTTCGCCCTCCAGGCCCGGCCAGTGGAACCGGTCCCGGATCCTCTGGACAGTGTTCTGGACCCCGAGATGGCCGGCCATTGGATGGGCGTGCGCCAGCTCCAGGACCACATCGGCTTTGGTCCTTGGGACCACTAGAAGCTGTTTCTCTTCGCCCCGTCGTTCAGCGACGCAGTACAACAGCCCCTCTTTCACGATGAAGTGGGGGAGGGGGTGAGGTCCGGGGAGTCGGGTCTCTCCTTCCACGATTCGAACCTTCCCCCAACAATGCTTCAGCCGGTCGTCTTCCCTCTGTTCACGGCCGAAGGACCCGCCGGCCGTAATCTGTTGGACGAGATCGAGAAACATGTCAGCGGTGTGCGAATTGGACTCACCCCCTCGGTCGCTGTCGGAGGCGAGGAATGCCCCGCGCCGATCTCCGCGCTTCCGTGGTCTCCGTCGGCCTTCCGGGGTCGAGTGGGTGGTTCGGGGGACTCTCGTGAGCTGCTGCTCCATCCCCGGCCAGTCCCGGCCTAGTAGGAGGGGGGCCGGTAACTCTGGGATGATCCCGACCTCCACCGTCCAGGTTCCGTGGGGCGTCTTGAGGGTGGCCCACCGGGCCGGTACATCCCGGGTGTCGCCGTGAACGCAAGTGATCGGGATGGAGGCCTTACTGTGGGGGGTCGGGGCTAACACCGTGGGGTGCGCCAGGGTCACCGCGCTGCCAGAGTCCACCATCGCCCGGATCCTCTTTCCGTCCAGGCTCACCGTCACGACCGGGGCACCCGGTGGGGCGTCAGAGTGGAAGACGCAACCGGCCCACCAGGCCCGGGCGGCTGGCGTGGTCGGCTCGGTGGGCATGGATTCGTCTACGGGTGAGGGACCCGGGGTTCTGCCTCTGGGTCGCGAGGCACCCTCCAGTGGTCGCCACGCCGTACCTGTCCTCTGAGCCGGGGCCGGTGTCAGCTCTCCCCAGTCTTTCATCCCGGCGGCCTCAGCGAGCTCTACTGCGTCCACTAACTCCCCCAGAGTCGTGGGTCCTCGCATGCCGACTGGCCCCCGGAGCCGCCGGGGCAGGGTGTGGAGGAGTTGTCCCAGGGTGACCCGCTCAGCCACCTGCTGTACCGTCGGGGCCCCACCAAGGAGCCAGAGGTGGGCGAGACGGGCCAGTCTAGCGGCCTGTCCGCGGATCGGGACACTTTCCACGAACCTCCATTGGCGGAATAACTGCTCTGCTCGGACTGGTGACAAACCCACTTGGGCCAGGATCTCCGCCTTCACCCGGTCGTAGTCCTCGCTTGCGGGGGCCTGGAGGGAGTAGTAGGCCCGTTGCGCTTCCCCCGTCAGGTAGGGGGCCAGTATCTGCACCCACGCCGGCTTCTCCCAACGTTCGCGGGCCGCAATTACCTCAAAGGTGTGGAGATACGCCTCCACATCGTCCTGGGCCGTGAGCTTCGTGAGGAGCTGGTGGGCGGGGGTTCGGGAGGCGGGTCCCGTCGCTGCTGCCATGGCCCCGGCTCGAAGCGCGTCCAGCCCCTGCTCGGTTTGTTGCAGCCGTTGCGGCCACTGCTCGGCGAGCTGCTGTTGCCGGAGAGAGACGTCGGCGAGCCGGCGGATAATCTCCTCCATTTTGAGGCGTGGCGGCCGGCGTCGGGTAGGGAAAACACTCGTACCCCCCCCCTAGACAGAGGGCAGAAGGACACAATGAAACAGCTTTAGCGAGCGTCACGGCAGTAGTCTCTCTCTTTCTTCTTTTTTTTTTCTCTTTTTTTTTTTTTTCCGGGGTCTTGGATCCTGTCGGCTCTGTCGGCGTCCTTGTCCCTAGACTGCCCGCATTCTCCACCAGTTGTCACGGGGGAAAGTCGGGACGCAACGAGACAGAGTGATTGCACGAGGCCCACAAGGCGGTTTAATCCAAAGCATGTATCACACAACGCAATACACAGTGTTCCAAGGAAAGGGCGCGCCTTGAGGTGCGCCTTGGGGTGCTCCTTCCGTGTGTCGGGCGGGCTGAGGCTCAGGCACTGGTTCCTGTAGGCAGAATAGCAGACAACCGTCAGCATACATCTCCTCTACTCACACGGGGCCCCCAGGTGCTGTGTGTCGGCTGCCTATATGTCGTCTGCTGATTGGCCCCAGCTGCCGGTGATCAGCCCGTGATCAGCCCGTGATTGGGGTGTGGCTGGTCTCCACGGTGTCCGCCTGCTCCTGTTAGGTGCCTCACCACACCAGCCATATGTTTGTGACCTCAAGCTGAAGCGAACTTGGGTTCTGCAGAAGGACAATGATCCAGTGCACATCAGCAAGTCCACCTCTGAATGGCAGAAGAAAAACAAAATGAAGACTTGGATGGAGTGGCCTAGTCAAATGACAGACGTAGAAGTAGTAGAAAACAATTCCTTTTTAGGCATTATGGATGTTGGTGTTGCAAGTAACCAATTTGTCATTAATACATATTTCACACTGTTTTTCTCAGCTACCATCAGCAGACTGTTAGAGGGCATTTTTTTTTTGGTACTTTTTTGGAAACGGTTTTGTGTTGATAGAAAATCCCACACACTGAAAGCAAGCAATATTTTATAGAAAAATACAACGTTTCAGTCTCAGACCTTCATCAAGTAAATAGTTTTTGAGTTTCTTACTGGTTGGCCAATGTGTCCCCACAGTGTTGGATCCTTTTTACATTTCTAATGTTATTTTAAATTCATTTTAACTCATTTCAATGATGTTCAATTAATTAAACTAGGTCATTCTATATTCAAGTCAATAGTCATCCCTACACACTTCAACATTCATAGACACACATTTTTTACACACCGGTATGACGGTCCTCTCATGCTACTGTATATTTGTGCATACTGAAAATATTTAGAACTCTATATTCTTATTTTGTATGTATTGATATTTAGTTACAATATGTATTTTTACAATCATATATTTTTTGCTGTAATGCTGCTTACCCAACTATTTTTTTCTTTAACATTGTGATTAATATTTCTGTTTGAACGTCATATAATGCTTTTTTGTATTTGTACTGTTGATATAATTTTCGTTCTGTGCAGTGTATATAACTTTTTAATTAAATTCAAACTTATTAAACCGATTTCCATTTTTTCAACTATCCTCACTACTTCAACTTCTTCTTATGGCTTTAAGCTGTTCAACCAGTTTAGCTTTAGCAATTCAGCTACTCTGCATTCCAACGCATTTTCCGCAAGGAAATGCATTTTCTAGTTATTATTATTATTATTAAATCACTCTCAGAAATCTAAAGAATTTGGAAACTTGTCAAATGCAGTAGCAGTTAGCAATTAACAATCAACTCTGTTCTAAACTGTTTGTGTTTCTTGTAAGATGAATTGCATATCAAATTGACAATAAATACATTTTAAAATAAAGAAACGTTTGTCCTGGTTTCTTTTCGACTGAAATTGTGTTAACAATCCAGAATAATTAGAAGCCCTACAAAATTTGTATTAGTTAAAAGAACAAACTGCATAGAAGGGGAAAAAGTGAAAGAACTAGCAGCATCTTCCCTCAGTGAAATGTTCACTCTAAAACATTTTCTAATATTAATGATAAATACAACTGTTTTAATTACAATCTACTGCAGACGGATACATTTAAAGTAAGATATTACTATGTCACTTCACCCATGCGCACACAATCCTCTCTGTGCCTTAGGGACCCAGGCACCCTTGGGGGCGGGGTTTGGAAACCCTTTTGCTTCGGCAGTAGCTTGGGCTCTTCGACCCTTGGAGGTATTACCTCTGCTTTTTTGTTTAAATGAATATCCCTTCTTACTTTGAACAGTTCACCATTATCCTGTGAGCGTTTTCTGTTCTCCCGTACGAACCGTGTGTGTGTGTGTGTGTGTCAGTCAGAGTGGTGCAGTTCATGTTTACCAGTGTTTTTCCTGCTCGTTGTGCGTTCACACTACAAGTAAACTGAGCCACCACTTGCCACGGGTCACTGTCCCTTTTCTCGTGACCGTTTTCTTTCCTTAAATAGGACATATGTGGTCAAAGAACACTAAAATATTTTTTCTCCATTTTGAGTGTCAACTGGCACATTTTTTTTATGCAAAAGAGTGACCAGGGAGGTGACTTGGCAGTGTGGTTACGGGTGGTCTGAACGCACAAATGTGTGTGTGAGTTCTGTCATAGTTTGTGTACTTGGTGAAAAGAGTCCTTATGCCGATTCTCTCCCTGTGGGTCAGTGTACTGTGAGCACTGTTTGCAGTCCGTTAAGCGCTGTTGATTAGGTTGTAGCATTCGTCTTGGGTAATTCTGTGTCAAATCAGACTGGTTTTCTGTTCTAATATTAGATTTTTGATCAAACTTTCCAAACTTGTGTGAGATTATAAGGGTGCAATATCTTCTGAAATGTAACTTGTTTAGGTCAATTAGAAAATGTTGAGGTTTTCCAACAATATTTCAGGGGCTTAATACAATAGCAATATTCCATTGTTTGGGGGAGGGTTTTAAAGTCTAAAAGGTAAACGAAAATCTCAGATTTGACATGGAAGGGCACAGACGTGTCTGCTCATGCCACTGCTCCTGATGTTCATGCCTGGTGTGGCCTGTGTGCATCGCCCCAACTGACGTCCATGTCACTCTCTCCCACAGGTTTTGGTGGTGGGCCAGGATTTGGTGGGGTGGGGACTGGGAGTTCCTCTTTTGCATTCTCCACCAGTAAGCCCACAGGAGGCAGTCTGAGTGCAGGTACATACATAATGTCTATACACCCCCACTCCCCATCCCCCAGCATTTACAATTAAGACTACAGTGTGCCCCCAGAAATGAGGCATTTCTCTGAGCATGTGTCATCAGAAGCAGTTGGACAATCTTCCTGTATCAAGCTACTCCATGGCAATGTACACACATGCTGTATAATTAGTAGGCTTGGTCAATAGTACAAGGCTTTTATATAAGACGTTTTCATGCAAGTTTTGCAGGCAGTTCAGCCAAAGTGGAAAGTGTGTGTATTATAAGGACAGCCTATATTTGGATCCTCGGTTATTTCTAACATTTCTGTTGTCTTTTTTTCTCGCCCGCCCCCTCCCTTGTCTCACTTCTTTCCTAGGTTTCGGTAGCAGCAGCAGCTCAGGCTTTAACTTCAGTACCCCGGGTCTCAACCCCTCGGCTGGCCTGACCTTCGGTGTGTCTAACCAAACCGCAACGGGCTTTGGCGCTGCTCCCCTCCAGCTCAAGAAACCCCCTGCTGGGAATAAACGGGGCAAGAGATAGAAGCAGGAGCTAAAACTCCTGACAGGCTAGCTGACTAACGGGTTTGTATCAAGTAAGGCCTGGTCTACCAAAAGCATACAAGCGCTCTGTCAATCGCTATCCAACTACAAACAATAATTAAATCTAAGAAAATCATCGCAATACGGGAACACATGTTTTAAATCACACAACGGTTTATACGTTCAGATGAAGACAGCAAGCGTTACCGGTCAGTCGTACATACTCTATTGTCCACCGATTTTACCCAAATTTACGCCGCCCAAGACATTATTGCCTCCGCTGTAGATATATAAAGTTGTCCCGAGTTCACACTAGATTAAACAATTCAATTGTATTGCTTCTCTCATATCAAGTCTACAACCTTTGGATGAATGTGGTAGACAGTGGATTGTATCAAAATGGCGTTTTGCATCATCTTAAATGTTAAATTTCTAATGTTTAGCGCTGCAATGCTTTTGGGAACGGAAGGCGTGGATACAGCTGGCTCAATGACAAATGGTTGCTTTTTCAAGACGGATGTGTTTTTGTGCTTTGAGGTTGAGCGTGCATTTGGTTTCATTAAGTTAAAGAAACTGTTGATCGCTTAGCTGCACTGAACTCCTCTAAAATGATAAATTGGTCTGAGCCTCGTCCAGGGAAGGGTAAGATTCCATTTAAGGAAAGACATTTAGTGGGTTTGGAACAGTGTAGTCGCTGTGTAAGGTGTCCATCGGGAGTATTACGTGATCCTAGGTGCTTTTTTTAAGGCACAGAGGAGTCCACAAGAGGGGGAGAGAAGGGGGGGAGCACAGTTTTATTTTTGTGTTAAGGGGAGTAAGAGGTGACTTATGGAAGGGTGGTAAAAGGGCTCCAACGCCTTGGGAGAGTCCATGATCTAGTCCACATGACCTGTGTTGTTTCGCTAAAGTCCATCCTTCCATCATTGTGGTTGTGCTTTAGACACATTGAGTTGGCCATAATGTAAGAGCATGGGAGAGGAAACACTGTGCTGTTTGTATCACATGGCTCCCATTGCATAAAAAGTTGGTTGAACCGGGAAAGGCTTTCACTAGATGCTCAAACCTATTCTTGTGCTAGAATTTGTCTCCTTCATAATTGCTGACTTGAGTGTCAGGTATGGTGGGGATATTTTACTTATACTTTAATTATACTTTTTTTATTTTTTTTACTTTTATTTATTTATTTTTCTGTTCAGTTATCAAATACTGGTAGGTGTAGTGTTAATTCTGAATCACTGTGTAAACTTGTATTTTCAGTTAGCTGTTTATTAATAAAATCTTTGTTTGGTGGTTTTCCCTGTTTACGGCAACACTTCAATAAATGTGTCTTTACACAGAATGGTGTATGTAAGTTTTTTTTTACTTCTGTGATACTTTTTCGGTATGTATCCCTTACATTTTGGCTTGACATTTCCCAAACAAGTGTAATCATGAAAGGCTTAGTTTTTTTTAGACAAAGCCAAGCAGATATGAAAAGTTAACCAGTTGTCGTTGCATACAATGGGTTCCCCAACAGGAGGGGGCAATGTTGCACTTCACATGTTTTGACTTCTACCAGTTAAAAACCGAAGAAGAAGACTGTTGCTGTGCAACTGTGCTGCGGTCATTGTCCGCCACAATAAAGTCTGCAATTCTGACTCGGGTTGGTATTTTTTATTGAACAGCAAGAGAGTCACAGAGCTGCCTTCCCCAAATTGTCAGGTGGAGTGTGTGTCTGGTTTTTATTATTCACTTCCATCTCGGTTAGCCAAAGTACGTTTTTTACACACACAACCTGCATCAGCTGGTGGCCTAACCGCCTTTGGCCTCTGCTGGCGTATTCAATTCACTCAGCAGACCCCCTCTTTAACCCCCACTATCCCCTTTCTCTTACTCTATCCCTCTCTTTAACCCCCTCTCTACCACTTTCTCTCCCCCTTTCTCTTCCTCTCCCCCTCTATATATCCCCTCTATCCCCTTTCGCTTTCTCTATCCCTCTGCCCCCCTCTTTAACCCCCTTTCTCCCACAAGGGGGAGAGAAAGGGGGTTAAAGAGGGGGAGAGAGGAAGAGAAAGGGGGATAGAGGGATAGAGGAAGAGAAAGGGGGAGAGAAGGATAGAGGGGGATAGAGGGATAGAGGAAGATAGAGGGGGAGAGAGGAAGAGAAAGGGGGATAGAGGGATAGAGGTAGAGAAAGGGGGAGAGGAGGAGGATAGAGGAAGAGAAAGGGGGAGAAGGGGTTGAAGAGGGGGATAGAGGGATAGAGGAAGAGAAATGGGGAAGAGAAGAATAGAGGGGGAGGAGTCCTCGTCTCTTCTCTTGCAACAGCTGGAGTCCTCATTCTTCCTTTAGTTCCGGGCAACAATGTCGAGTCATTCCACTCTGGCTTGACTTGCTTTGTAGGTACAGATTTTTTTGTAGTTTTTTTCTTGCTACCCATGGCTTTCTTTGGCGGTAAAACACGTGTTGCTGCTTGTACACGCGGAGTCTGGCTTCTTGACGGGGGAATGAAAGCTGGATCGTTTGCTGTAGACGTTTGTGGAATTGTTGGCGGCCGTGTTTCCGGTGTTTTCTTGATGGTAGACCTGCTCCTGGTCTTTTGGGTCACATCTCCTGGAACTTTAGGTGCTAACTTTGTCGATTTTGTTTTCGGCATGCTTGTTTCCGATGTCTTCTCGGCAACAACAGGGGTAAGAGGTACAGGCTTATTTTCTTTAGCCCCAATAAATGGTGGATGTTCATTCCTGGCATTCTCCGGTCGTGGCGATGTCTCGGGCAGGGTGGCCCTGTCCTCCTTCTCCTCCGAGCAGGGTCTGGGGGTTGAGGAAGGACGTTTTTTGTCGGGTTCTTTGTCGTCCTCAAACACCTGCGGGCTGGAGACACATCCAGGGGATGTCCTTTCTGGCACAGGCGTGAATGGATGGACGATATTTTCAGACCTACAGGTAATGAATCTCCAGAACCTTTCGAATTTAGAAAGTTTTTCCACTTGTGGCGGTGTCTCGGGCAGAGGCAACTGAACCTCTTTCTCCTCCCGGTAGGGTATACGGGTTGAGGAAGGACGTTTTTTGTTGGGTTCTTTGTCGTCCTCAAACACCTGCGGGCTGGAGACACATTCAGGGGATGTCGTTTCTGGGACAGGCGTGAATGGATGGGCCCTATTTTTACACCAACGGGTAAAGAATCTCCGGATTCTTTTGAATTTAGAAGGTTTTTCCACTTGTGGCGGTGTCTCGGGCAGAGGCAACTCAACCTCTTTCTCCTCCCGGTAGGGTATACAGGTTGAGGAAGGACGTTTTTTGTTGGGTTCTTTGTCGTCCTCAAACACCTGCGGGCTGGAGACACATTCAGGGGATGTCGTTTCTGGGACAGGCGTGAATGGATGGGCCCTATTTTTACACCAACGGGTAAAGAATCTCCGGATTCGTTTGAATTTAGAAGGTTTTTCCACTTGTGGCGGTGTCTCGGGCAGAGTCAACCTGACTTTCTTCTCCGCCAAGAGCAGTCTCTCAGTTGAGGAAGGAGGTTGTTTTTTGTTTTGTTTTGACAGTTGTGCGTCTTTCTCAAAATCTACAGGCTCCTTTTCAAAAGAATGATGTTCTAAAGTTATTAGTTCATCAGCATGTGATGTGTTGGAGAGGTCAGCGGAAAGTCCGTCCATTGTTTTTTTTTTATCTACTTGGTCTTGTCTTGGGGAGGCGACGGGATTCCGTCTGGTTTTTGTTGAAACGGTGCAAGTTCAAGTACTCCATCTTATCTCAAGTGCAAAGCTAATCACAAACGCAGCAGTAAGCTAGTTCACTACATAGGAAAGCTACTTTAAGATGCGTTAAAGTTGTGTGGCCAATGTTATACAAGTAATAGGTTATCTTTCTACTATAACATTACTTTGTCAGTTTTAATCTAAGTGTTATGGAATATGACTTATCAAGTCTCTGTTCATATTCAGGTAAAAAAACCAGCCGGTGAAGTAAACATAGCCAAGCTAGCTGACTGCGATTTCAGTACAATAAGATACTTGCTCCTTCTCTACTCTCTGGTAATATTCTTTTCACAAAACACAACAAATAGTACGGTAATATTAAATCTTACTTGTGAAAGGTAATCCCCCGAGCCCTGCTGGCGATGGTCCACCGATTAGCGCAGAAATAAGCAGTGGACCAGTGGATGGACAGCAGACGTCAATCACTTTTCAAATTTCACGCGCCATGCAGATGTCAGCGGTAAGACACACATCTACCACACACAGCTTTTCACCTACATTGTTCAATTCCTTTGTTTTTGGAAAGTTATTAATTGGATTTTTGTAAACTCTTATGAATTATAATCTATCCATCCGGGTGGCGGCATGCACTGTAAACGTTTGATCTGAAGTCCGCTGCTGAATTAAAGAAGAAGAAGACGAGAGACTCAATGGACGCCTCCGATGCTACATAACTAGCCGCTAAGCTAAACCTTAAGTCACAAAATAGTGATCTAGGCTGAATTTAAGTAACAAAAAATAGAATGCTGTCCATCCAGCGGTGAAAACGGAAATTACCGGCGAAACGGAAATGACGTAGACTGTCTATCCACTGGTGTCCAGCCACTAGTGTCTAGCCGGAGGCGAGTCTGTGGGGCTGCAGCTGGATGCTATTGAATAAACTCGCATAAACTTGCGCATGTGCACGCGCATAAAGCCCGCCGGCACACTCCGTTAGGCGCGCGAGGGGCGGACGCCAACCTCTAGCGCACACCCCCCTTAAAAAAAACTCTTCGGATCTACACGATTCACGTAAATGACCTATTTTGAGTAAAAGGCATTAACAGTGAAAAATATATTAAATTGAATGATACTGTAGTTCATTTAAGGCTTTGATAAAATTATAAGGTTCAAATGATAAACAAAACACTTGATTAGATCACAACTCTTTGCTGTCCTTGCTCCTAAATGGTGGAACGAGCTCTCTGATGACATCAGGACCGCAAAGAGCTCTTACATCTTTCCGCTGCAAAACTAAAGACACACCTCTTCAGACTATACCAGAAAATATTTTTTGTCATTTATTTTTAACAACAAAACTTAAACTTTCGGCTTCACATTTTTTTTCGAATGAACAAAACATTTGACCTGGATTTGGCTCCATAAACCTCACCCCCTTTCCAAAGCACTGACAAGCGGCCGAGTACTCGCGCAGCAGTCCCTTCCACCTGCAGTCAGTGCAGGAGATGTTTACCGCTCCACTGTCGAGACTGCAAATCAATTGCGCATGCGCGAATGTAAAGCGAAAATGATCTTTGACAAATAATCTTTGTCTAAAATAAATCACTAACCAAAAAATAAAAACGACATTACTATACCGCCTTTACTCACCAATCATAGCCTTTGTCACGCACTTACCTCGTGGACGCCGGTCTGTGCGCCTCTGTTAAATAAGCTAAACATGACAGTCTAAACTGTACGCACAAAAATACAGAAAGCAATGGGAGTCGAACGCCGAATACAAAGGCTGGTTAAAGCCGTTTATTGGTATTGATACGCGGGCATACTGCCTGTATTGTAAGACGGATTTCTATGCGAAACTTATTTTGTGATATTAAAAAACACATGACAACTCAAAAGGAAAAGCCTTATAACAATTCCAACAAAAAACAAGCTGTGATTTATGGTTAAAAAACTGACTCTGCAAACAAGGCTGAGGCTATAATGGCATTATCAATCGCTGAGCACTGTTCCGTGATACCACAATCACAATTGAATGTAAAAGGGTAATCAAATTAGGTAATGACGTCATTTAGCAACTTCTAGCGACTTT
Organism: Apeltes quadracus; assembly: GCA_021346845.1. Classification (NCBI taxonomy): domain Eukaryota; kingdom Metazoa; phylum Chordata; class Actinopteri; order Perciformes; family Gasterosteidae; genus Apeltes; species Apeltes quadracus. The sequence continues at coordinate 1,937,088 of CM037932.1, read as the reverse complement.
TAGGACAGCCAATAGCTACTTTCCTTACTGAGGAGTTGGCAACACTGCGCGCAGTACGTGAGTTCATAAATCCAGTTGAATGGAGAAAGAACAACGCGTCGTCGTGTCTCATTCTTAATGTGTACTTTTTCCTGCTGTTACAGGTTAGTCTACACCACATAAAGACAATACAGACTTTTATAAGGTTATCCTAGTCCACAGCGTTATGTTATTGACACGCTAATGTTTTATTAAACTGGTTAAAAGTAGACTGCAACTGAAGTAACCGAAGCGTGCATGGCCCGTAATGGCGTCGTGGCTAATTACTATTTTCTCTATCAAGCCACGTGTATTGTTTTCCTAATGTGTTTTATATGTCACCCCGGACAGTGTTAGACTAGGAGTCAATGTGTAACAGCTCATTATTGCAGCGGAATGTTTATTAGGTTACAGTCGTTTACCGAGCTAATCACTGCTATCTCTGTTCGGGCTGCAGCAGCTTGAGCTAACGGGTTAGCTGAGTGTCCTTGTAGCACGTGCGGTTCAGCCATTCGCGCCAGTGCTGTTTCAACACAGGTTGAGGGTTTTACTCATGTGTTTGAGTCACGGAGTTATTCTATGTTCAGCTGTTAATATGTGAATGTTTTACTATTTAAATGTGTTGATCGATCTCAGGTGGTAACTCAGTACTTTTTCCTGCTGTTACAGGATTATCACAATAACCTGCTAACGGGTGCAAAGCTGGTACCTGTTACAAATGCACTTCTTTCCGCTTTGAATAAAAGCGTCATGACATGTAATGTATATGCGAGAGTGGCAAATTAATAAAATTAGACCAACAAATCCACACTAAAGCGTAGAACAATTTTATATTGAAATGACAGTATTCTGGGCAGATACACATGGTTGAAATCATTGATGGAAATGGTGGTAATACAGGCCAGTTTGTGATTACATACTCCTGCATATCCAATTATGTATAATCTCAACTGGACCATTAGCAAGCCACTAGATACACATGTACTGTCTAAGGATACACTTGTTGGATTTGAAGGCATTTTACAGTATGAGGATTAGAGAACTGGGGGTGGTCTTTTTCATCCAGCAGTTGATCCAGCGAGGTTAAATTCCATACTTCTCCTTCAATTGCTTCACCAAGTTGATGTAGTCATTCATCGCATCATCTTTGCTCTTGCCTGATGGAAAATCAAAGTACATTAAAAAAATGGATAAATGAACAAAGCAATTGGGACTATTCCAACTTTTAACAAAGACTTGCAGTCATTAGTCGCAGTTGGCAGTCATGAGGACTCACAGCCTTGCTGGTCTGTCTCACATGAAAGTTAATTATTGGCTTTGATAGTGAAACTAGACCTGCTTCCCAACTTAAGGACTGCAAATACCAGCTTTGTTAAGAAATCTAAAGTATTAATGTGAAACTGGTTTCTCACTACTTGCATTTCATTGTATAAATTTAGCAGTTGTTTCTATGGCTGATAACACTCAACATTACTGATGAAATACTTAAGTTTGGATTCATTCAAAAAGAATTGCAGAGATCTGAATACTATGTCTGGGGCGACGGTGGCGCATGGAGTAGAGAGGGTGCGCTGGGAACCGCTTAAATCCTGGCTGATCCATGCACCATGTCGAAGTGTCCCTGAGCAACACACCCAACCGCTCCCCAGGCAGCCCTTACACTACTCCATTAAAATGTAAAACCATGCACTAAAAATGCAATGCAAGTCGCTTTGGATAAAAGAGTGTTACGTTCCCAGTGCAGTTGGGAGTTGTTCTGCGATTGCTGATGCACTGCAGGGGTGTCGCTTATTGGTTGGTTGCTCATTGGTTGTTTTCTTGTGGATCGCCCTCCTCTAGGTCGCTGTGACTGGCGGAACTCGGGCATCGGTCGTCAGTGGGGCGGAGGACGAGGGCCAATCGGAGACGGCAACCGCTGGTTAAGAGGGACGGCGGGTTCATTCAGACGGGGGTCTCTCTGTTGTTGCCTGCTCCATGAAGCAATTTGTTGTGCGCTACAGGTTGATTGATACGTGTTTTTGTTTATGTCCTGTGCCCAGTACTCCGGGATCAGCTGTAAAGCTACATAGGGGGAAGAACGGTAGGCTAGTATATTGCGATATACATCCTGCCCGTAGCTGTTCTGTGTATAGAAACACCAGGTAAGAGGTGAGCGTGAGATGGTGAGATGTAGCTTTACAGCTGATCCCGGAGTACTGGGCGAATGGTGTCCGGTGATCGCAGAACAACTCCCAACTGCACTGGGAACGTAACAAAGAGTCAGCCAAATGACACGTAATGTCTCAAGAACCACACTGTAAGCGCAAACAGTTTATAGGAGCGTGACAACTGGTGGATTATGGAGTCATAGGGTTGCCATAACAAAGAAAATATATGTAAACAGATTAAGAAAGTAAATTTGGAAAATAGACAAATAACAATACAAAAGAAAAATAGCATTTGTATTCATTTAGTAATTATTGGGGCTGTCAAAAATAGCGCATTAACAGCGTTAGATTTTTGTACGTTAATTACGTCAATTGTTTTAACGCATTTCACGCATGCGCAGTGTGACAAATGATTCAGGTTTTACCTGCCAACACTTCCGTTTTTCTGGGAGTTTCCCGTTTTTTACCCCGGTCACCCGGACAACTCCCGGTTTGTTATTTCTCCCGGGAAACGTCGCATATGCGCCCCCCTCTGCCCGTCAACAACGACCAACGACCAGATAAATATCAGCAACCCCCTCGTCGACAATTCCCGCACTCGGATCTCCCGTATTTTCTTAACCTAATGTGTTGGCAGTAGAGATGTCCGGCCGATCCGATCCAAATATCGGTATTAGCAAAAAAGCATTAGCATTAGCCGATATTAGCAAAAAAATGCATATCAATATGAGATCGGCCTGCACGGGAAAATCCCGATCCGGACTCCCGATCAAGTTCTTTTTTTTAAACTTTTTTTTCAACAATAAAATAAGTAAATATCTTTTATCTTTAATACATGCTTGGATCGGTGTCGGTATCGGACGATGCTAAAAGCTACAATATCGGTATCGGATCGGAAGTGCAAAAAGCTGGATCGGGGCATCTCTAGTTGGCAGGTTTGGTTTAATGAATGGTTAACTAGTCTTTTCACTAAACCAAAGTTAACCATAGGTTCCCGTTGATCTTATGATGGACGTGTGTTGTAAACAAACAAACCATCAACGGCGAAATAAAAGCCTCGTATTAACGAGAGCGGTCTGAGAGACCTCCAGCTTACAGCGAGGTCTCTGCACAAGGCTGCCCGCCCGACGAGCGAGCAAGCTGGCTGTCATCGCTTCATGGAGCTTCTCAAGTCCGATAATGGAATCATCCTTTTTCTCCGTCTCCTCACTCGGGAACAACGTGCAAATAGTGATTAATCATGATTAATCCACTGAAAATTCATGATTAATTTGATTAGAAATGTTAATCATTTGACAGCCCTAGTAATTACACATGAATGTATTGGTGAGATAAAGCCCAGAGATCGTAGATACCCTTAAAAATGAGAATGGTGTTGAAATCACTGGCCTTCCTCTTAACCATGTTTACCAGCCAGGACAAATGGTGCAGTCATATTTGCTTAACAAGGCTATTGTTGCTGGTCAGATTTAACCTAAAATAACCATCGGATCATCCAGAACTTCAAGGAGTGAGGTTCAGGATGTCGGGCTAAACAAATAAATTGAATTCTTGTAATCGGCACGCACAGTGAGACAAAGACTTTTGTATACACTTCCCTCCAGGAGAAACATCAGGGAGACTTATATTTTTCTCATGATCTAGTGAATGGACTGCTGGAGTAAAGTAATCCCTTTTCCAATTATCATGTTTGGGGTTGCTTCTCAGCCAAGGTACCAAAAGGCCACAGCAAATTTGTGTTTAGGCCCCAAAACATCTTTGAAACGCTGCGGTACAACTTGAGTTAGGTTTTGGAAAACATCATGGCTGCTAGTAAAAAACACAGTATGGGAATTTCTAAAGTGTTAGTGTGGCTGTGTTAGACTGCAGATGCAGTGCCTTGCATAAGGGTCGCTACAATACTTGCCAAAGCACTTCACTTTGTTTTGCAAACCTCGGATACACTTGGAATAGCTAGCTAGCAGCATGAAGCAAAGCAAGCCCTCAAGAAGCTATGGGCGGCTGCACAGATCTGCAGAGGGGAGAGGGGCAGCTGGCTCATTAACATTTAAAGGAACACGCACTCAAAACAGATCACTCCGTGGGGGGCTGTTTTAAAAAGGCGCTGATCCTTGTGGTATTTTGACAAAAGTATGTTAAGACTTTCCAATGGTACCATATCAACTTGTGGTAAAATGGGCATACGATGGGTCCTTTAATCAACTAAATATTGACAATAGAAAATATTATTTGTTTATTATTTTTTCTCATATTTAAAAAACATTTAACTGATGGGACAACATCCACAAAAAGGCTGGAATTTGCCTACATTAACACAGCTTTAGCCCTGCCTGATACAAACCTAATGCTTAATCTTTTCATTAAGGCTGTGAATCTGAAAATGAATTCAGTGTAAGAAGCAAAATCCTGCAAGTACAACAAACTCATTGGACATTTTTCAGAATCGTCAAGGTTGAGACCTTAAACATATTTACGCCATTCACTAAATTGATTATTTACCTTTCTGTTTCTCCCAGGCATCCCATTTAGCTTTGCCAGTGAAATCAAACATCCCTGGGCGACCTTCAAAGACAAGAGAAAGAAAGTGAGGGTGAGGGGGGGTTGCTTAAAAACAGGCAAACAGCACTGCAAAAGAATTATCAGAGGTGTTACTCAAGTATAGATACCACGGTTTAAAAATACTTATGTAGAAGTTGAAGTATTAACTTAAACGTTTTACTAAGTAAATTAATAAAAGTACTGGTTTCAAAACTACTTAAAGTAAAAAAGTAAAAAGAAAAAAATTCATTAAGGATCAACTCTTAATGTGTAACCTCGCTCACAGAATATGTCAGTCCGTTACAATATTATCGGAAGGTGCCTTCAGATCATGTGACCTGCCGTTCGGATGATGGAAACATCATCGTCATCATCATCATCATCAAACATCGGTTATCAAAACATTGGCCAAATAACCTGTTTTTTCAGGCTTTATGAGCAAATACAGAATCCGGGATCGGCCGATAGATCGGGCCGATATTTGCACTTTTTACGTGGTTACGTGGCATCGGCAAATACGCGGCTGCTGAGTTCGCTGATGCGGTAGGGGGTCCTCGGGCTCCCCCGCCTCCGGTGCTGGCTTGTGCCCTGGCGCATTTCCTCCGTGGCGGTGCGCCGCCACCGGCTCCCGTTCGGCTTTGAAACGCTTGGGGCGAATGTGGCCGCGGCGGAAATCGCTTGCTTTACAGCGCTACCCCGCCAGCAACTCGTCGGCTTTACAGCGCTCCCCCACGCGCACGCACGCAGCTCGCTGCTTCCGTGGGCCGACCGAGCGCCGGCTGCAACGTAGAAACTAATAAACGGAAGGTCTTCTACATTCTCTGATAGAAGATTATGAAAATATAACGCATACTTCTCACTAGAAATGCCATCGAAATGCATACAAATGCTGACGCTTTCTTAAAATAGTGTTTTTCACAGATAATACGCCTGACAGTCCGCCATGATGTTTTTCTTTTAGCAGAGGGAAACTTCATAGTCACGTGACGTAGTTGCAAGGCAAACGTAGTACAGTGAACCCTCATTTTTCGCGGGGGTTACGTTCCAAAAAGGACCCGCGATAGGCGAAATCCGCGAAGTAGAAACCTTTATTTTTTTTACAATTATTATACAATGAAATATATTGAAACCAAAGAACAAAACAAGAACAAATAAAAGTATTGTATAAATGTTTTTTGTTTTTACAAATAACTACTAAAATAATAATTTTTGTTGGAAATTTTTCTTCTAAAGCCTGCGGTGCGGGTGCGGGTGTGTTTTTTCGAGAGAAGAACATTGTTATCGGTAGTTGTTGTTGCTCTTTTTCTTCTGTTTTACGTACGTGTACATATTAAATCGCAATGTTATTGCCACACGTAGAGAAGAAGCGGAGAGACTGTGTATCAGAATTCAGAACGCAATGCACGACGCAAATCCGCGAAACAGCGAGACCGCGAAAGGTGAACCGCAATACAGCGAGGGTTCACTGTATTGTCACAATGTGTCACAATTTCAAAATGTGACAATACTACATTGGAGGTGGAGCGTGAGCGCATGCGATAGACCCGAAAGATGGTGAACTATGCCTGGGTAGGGCGAAGCCAGATGAAACTCTGGTGGAGGCCCGCAGCGGTCCTGATGTGCAAATCGGTCGTCCGACCTGGGTATAGGGACTTGTAAAATTTGTCATCATCATTGTGTCATTTTTATGATGTAAATTGAGGGAGCAAAAGCAGTATCGGCTCCAAATATCGGCTTAAGAAAATCGGCAGCCCATATCGGTCATCGGCTAAGGCTGATGAAGAAAAATCGGCATCGGCACTAAAAAATCCATATCGGTCGATCCCTAGTTAATTCCTCGCATTAAGACATATCACTTTATTTACGAATACTTGCAAGTCGCTGTGTCCTCAATAGTTAGAAGAGAAACATTTACGGCAAACCGATGGTCACGAAGACGAGGATCTGACCACCGACCACTTTGTTCCCTGTGCCATTCATAGAGCATGTCAATTTTGTTGTATTAAACAATAATAATAACTAGAAAATGCATTTCCTGCTGAAAATGCGTTGGAATGCAAAAGCTGAAATTAACTGAAACAATTGCTGAAAATATAGAAATAAGCTGAAAACTATTTGAAAGGATTGCTGAAAATATAGAAAGAAGAAAAGTTGAAAACAATTTGAAAGGATTGCTGAAAATATAAAGAAAAGCTGAAAATATAGAAAGAAGAAAAGCTGAAAATAATTTGAAAGGATAGCTGAAAATATGGAAATAACATTACAGTAAGAACTCCATTCATAGTTAAGGTACAGATAATCATTGAGGCTTTTATTTTGTAGTAATGGAATTGGGTGGGTGGTGGGGCAGAATGTTAGTCATTCAAACCAAGTTTTTAATCGATAGGCCTCATCTAACATTACAGTAAGAACTCAGATAATCATTGAGGCTTTTATTTTGAAATGATAAATTTGGCCTAGTAGCGCAAAACTATTATGGGTTCCAAAAAAATAACTGCAGGGTTTCACGTCTCTAGGTTTCATAACATGGCTGTATTATCAGTTTCAAAATCATGTACCTTCTTTTTTGTTAAGTTCGTCACCAGATTTGTATTGCAGTCTATGGGGCTTGAGACAGACTTTGTCTCACTCTCGAGCCCCTCAGGCAAAAAGTAAAGAACTCTGGGATTCCATAAACACATCATTCCGACCAGCACAAGCACGGCATCATTCTGATCCAGAAATAAAGCTTTAAAATGTAACATTGTGGTTGTGAGTGCAAAAGATCCATTATTTTTTTACCCTATTCTCACACAGCCGTACACTCTAAATTTGCATATTCTCACTCTGAGGCTCCACACACACACCCATGTAAAACTCAGAAAAGGACTGAAAACCTAGTAAAACATAATCAGTGATTATGAAAAAAGTAAAATAGATATGAAAAGACTAAAGAATTCTCAAGAATTGTGTCTACATTTTAAAGTTGAAATGGTGTCTGTAGCTGAAAGATTGAAAAACCTAGAAAAGTTGAAAGTTGAAGAAGTTTTGAAAGGATTTGAAGATTAGCTCCATTGGAAACCATGTTTAAAAAGTTTTAAGTTTTTAATTTATATAAAATCAATTATACGAGCTAGAAAGCTGAAAAGTCATAGCAGACCACTCTGGAACAAGCTGGACATTTTACAATTTGAACGGTTTAAATAGCTGAAAGTAGGGCTGTGCGGTATGGCCAAAAATCCATATCACGGTATTAAAAATCATTCTGACGGTATATCACGGTATTTTTTTCAAGGAAACAAATTTTATTAATTTATGCAGAAAAGGGCCGCTGCTCACTGCTCTTTGTTCAACGCTTGCCAGCCAACTCGCTCACAACTCGCTGTGTGGTGTGTCTTCCCTCTGTCGCCCTGTTTTTTCACCTACATTCCCCTGGGTGCCTCCATTTTCAGCTTCTTATCATCCTTTCTATAAGAGGGTACATTTATAACAAATGACACACTAATTAGCATTGCATAATGTCTAACCAAAAAGTTACATTTCTTTCTCCATTTAAATGATTTACCTTATTATCTTCTTTTGAGTTTCTAAACTGTTTTTGTTTGCTTGGCCCCACAAAATGTTACATTACATATATAAAGGAATCAGAATGTAAACATTTTTTATTGTACAAACTGCAACGTATTTAAAACGGAAGAGACAACTTAAACATGGCATCCTTTTCAAAACAAAAATATTTTATAATCGTTTTATTAACACGAGCAATTATTTCTCCGGTGTGGTCGTCAGGGAAATATGACGTTTGCAAAAAGTGATTGCGCAACTCGCAGTCCCAGTGCGACTCGACCACAGGTCCGTTGTTGTTGAAAAGTGGCAGACTGTACGCAGCTCGCTTCGGCGTTGCTCGTACAAATGAGGGACGGCAAGTTAGCTGAAATACTTTCGCTCCGGTAAAATGTACCTCGGATCCAATGCTTTGACCCATCTTTATCTACGGTCCGTAGCGGGACTACGTCCTTGCAGAGGTGGAACGTTATTGCCCCCGTAATGTCACTCCATTGCTTGCTTTTTTTGTCATAAGCATCGCCTCGAGCAAATGCCTCTTTAAGCGATGTCTGACCTTCAGCTTCCCCGCTTTACTCGCTCCGCCGTGACTGGTGGATCGCAAACACTCTCCATATTCCAACACGTGTTTTCTGCTAAGGTGATGGCATAAATTGCTAGTGTTGCCACCAGTGGCGATAACAACGGCTCGACATACTTTACTAAACTTTTTTCTGCTCTACGTCGGATTTGTCAGCAGACACACCTCCTCTTTTGGTACAAGTTGTTGGTGTGTCTCCCGTCTCTTGTTGCTCCTCCTTCTCCATTGCTCTTGTCCGTGTTTTCAGGTAGCAACGAGGTTTGTGATAACTGTACCCAGCATGCAGTTCGGCGGAGATTATTTTTATAAATGTACAATTTTGTACATTTATAATTTATTACATTTTGTAATACTAATAATTTATTAGTATTACAAAATGTCCCAAGCCGTTGTGTTGTGGGTTATTCATTGTTGTTATAAAGTTGTAACCATGACTCAATCTCAACACACATAAGACTAAGTAGCTCCATGCATCACTGTGATGACGACGTGTACAAATAAAATCCGCTTCCTGCCAAAGAGCAGGTCAGCTGTTAGTAACCCCGGTATGACGGTATGTGAGAAATCCATACCGTACGGAAATTTCATACCGGTATTGCACAGCCCTAGCTGAGAGTGTGAAGGAGTTGAAAGGTGTGGCGGAAGAAATAGAATAATTAAAAAAAGTTGAAATAAAGAATAGGATAACAATACTTGGAATGCTTAAAAGCATTCCAACAATAATAATAATATATCAGTCTTCTTTCTTCTTCTTCTTTTATCAGGGGGCAACCAAAACAGTCCATCTTTCAGTAATCAAGGTTCTGTATAACATGTTCCTTTCAGAGTCAGCTGGTCAGGCACTAAGGATACAACTTTGTTTATTTTTTAAAGAAAAACACACTCTCCGTGATGCAGTTTACAAATAACTTTTGTCTCTGCCGCCCGAAAGACATTTCAAATTAAAATCTCCACTAAAGAGTTTGCTACCTTTCTCCATTTCTCCTAATTGAACAAAATAAATATTTATATATATTTTGGAATTGTTCACTTTTGGACCTAAGAAAATACAAGGAGCGGTAGAGCAATGGCACCCGAGATCAAGAATCACCAGCAGCAGAATATCAAAGTTGCTGTCGGTAGTAATGATAATGATGATGTTGTTGTGGCAACAAAATTCTATTCAAAAATCCTCTTAGGGCTGTCCTAGACCTAAATTTAAAAATTCACGATGAACTAGCACAAAAATGTAAGGCAGGTATGTAAGGCAGGAGACAGTGACTGCTTTCTCACCTGTATTGACATCACCCACAGTGGCCTGCTTGAACAGGGAGTAGACCTGAAGCATTTCTTCATCTGTTGGCTTTGCCTTCAGCTGCTTCACTTCAGCTGCTGCATCATCAAATTTAGCCTATAGAGGAGAGGTAGAAACTTGTAAAAAAAAAGCTAATACAGTGTTTCCCCTAGGAAAGTTCCCTTTGCCCTATTTATTTGCTTTAAAATCATTCAAAGTATATCTATATATCTTTGACTGAAAAAAGAATGTATGCAAGTGAACTGGTGATTTATTTGTAATTGTGATTTCATAAGGGCTGGCTCAGGTATAAAAAACCAACAAATTCAGACTGGGAATCAGAAATCAGATGTATTCCATGTTACTAAAAATCTAAAAGAAAACGTGTTCACTTGGATCCTCCACACACACAACAATTTCCCAACTACTTATACCACGCGTTGCTTGGATGTGGTCTGTGAAGAAACATAACGTTGGTTAATCTATTATAGAAACACTAAATGGAGCAAAGGTCGGCATGCTGCAACACTGCTGAAAGGCAGTTCTTTGTTTGGGCTCTGGGTCGGAAGTCAGGGGACAAGGTCTTAATGCGTGGACCTTTTCAACACTCTCCTACTATAGTCAGATGACACATAGGATGCTAGGCAGGACACGGAGGTGTAAGGAACTTTATACAACGTTACATCGCAATCATCCATGTGGGTGGCATACGCTATGCATCAGCAGCCTTACTGATCTTTTTGTGTCCAATCTTACTAATGAATACATGTTACGAGTGGAGTTGACGTGATCTTCTAAAATGTTTCCAGCAAAATGCATCAACTTGCACAAACGAAGCCAACGAAGATGTCCACGCGGAGACAGTTAACGTTATAGCTCTTTTTATACGTTATAACTAATTTCTAGTCCATTTAACAATCGTTACTGGCGAGTACAAAAGCAAAACGCTCACCCTGGTGGAATGGTAGCTGCTATGTTGCATTGGACTATTGGTTAGCAACATTATTTTTGTTTATTTAGCATTGGCTCGAAGACAAGCCTATATGCGTACTACTATTCTAGTCAGCTAACTTTAAGTAATATCGCTCATTTACCGCAAAATAAAATAGCTGCTTTATGCCGAAATGGTGCACATACAGACCTGGATATCTGCCATTTTAGTAGAGGACAGGCGACGTGATTGGGAAAGTAAAGACCACTAAACGGCCAGCCAGGCTGATGCAACCACTCTTCTTCTGCTCATTGTGGTCAATAGGAATGTCTCCCCCTATTGTACAGGAGTGTGCATGACTTGATGACAGTCGTAAATATTTTGTTTGGAAGAGCTGGGGTGATGAGCAGTGTTGGGAATAATGCCGTTTCAAATAACGGCGTCAGGTAACGGAGTTAGTTTTTCAGTAACGGGGTAATCTAACTAATTACTTTTTCCGTCGTTACAACGCCGTTACCGTTACTGGACACTAAATATGCTGCGTTACTATGCATTGATTGATGCAGGTCGGCGGCGGTGCCGAACCTCGCGTGACGTTAGCAGCTGTGCTGTCATGCTGAAAGTGCAACATGTTTCAGAGACAGTACAGTTTTCTTTCCGGTACGGCGTGCCGGTGTTACGTCCTACTGGTTTGCCTGCACGCGTAGTGTTTGTGCAGCGGCAGATGCTGTCTACCTTGGTGACGTGATTCGTCCCACATTCGAAAACATGTTGCTTAAAATGTTCACATTTTCATTAAATCGATTACGATTTTACAAGTGAGCACTACGTCACCGCCATGTGTAAAAAAATACATTGAAGAAAATATATTTAATAAATGATCGCCACGACCTGGATTCAAACCCTGTCGAGCAAAATAACAACATGTCCCAAGACAAGACGTCAGCCAATCAAACTTAGAAACTCAACAGAATAAGGAAGTAATGTGTACATTATGTGCGGGAGCAAAAACGTTGTCTTGTAAGGAACTCTACTTTTAAATAGGTTAAATAGGCCAATAGGTTCAGTGGAAAGACAAAATACAAAGATAACTAGGGCTGCTAGCAGCACTGGACAGGTCCTCTCCCCGCACGTCGAAGCACTGGCCGGACGGCTACCAATGCGGTCGAGGACGCCTGCGACCGTCGGATAACCCTTTCGGCCCTTAGTTGTCGTCAACCGCAGGCGTCCTCGACCGCATTGGTAGCCATCCGGCCAGTGCTTCGACGTGCGGGGAGAGGACCCGTCCAGTGCTTCGACGTGCGGGGAGAGGACCCGTCCAGTGCTGCTAGCAGCCCTAGTGTGTGTGTATGTATATATTTTGTATATATTTTATATATATATATATATATTATTATATATATATCATTTATAATTTTAAATGAAAACTAAACTAAAACTAAAACTAAAGCTTGATATTAGTAAAATACTTAACAGTCAAGAACTGTAGTAAAAGATATTAGCAAGACAGCTGACGTGGTGACGTCATCAAGTCAGCTGCTGTTCCAATTGCAGAAATGTTCTCCGTCTCCCAAGTCTATTATTGCGGGAGTCTGTTCTCGCCGTCTACGGTATTGAGAAAGGGCCGAAGAGCTGAATCTGCTTGAATCACCTTGATCTGCTTAGATCACGTGGATTGGACTGACCTAGTAACTCTTTGCATGATAAGTAAGTGTAAATGCTGCTGCCGCGCCACAGCGCCGAGTGGCCAAAGATATATGACACCCACTTCTATCACCAGCCAACTCCTGGTCATATTCAAGTTAGAATAAACCTGATCATTCCATGATCATTCCACTTCAGGCAGAGAGTACACATCCCCAAGGTGTCATTCGGTGATAACCAGGACATTCTCATTCCAAAATGATGGCTTTTCAAAATAACAAACATGAGCCAATTTCCTTCAAAGTCTATCACAAGACTTCATTTTCAGATTAGATTTAATAGGAAACAATAGAAATGTCAGTAAAATATTAACTGTTTAATTGTTGTTACTGTATCCAACCTCTTCCTTACTTAATAAAACCTTTATAAAGCTAATGCAGTGTGATGTAATACAGCTGCTCCTCTTCACCTGCTTTAAAAATAATGTAACAACTTTGATCTGATCCATTGAGTTATTTTGCCTTCACTCTGGACTTATATATCACCTCTGGACTTACTCCACTCTGGACTATATATATATATATATATAAAATGAACATTGAAGTCCAGAGTCAGCTGTCTTATATAAGCTAAAGCTTGATAATAGTAAAATAGTAAAATACTTAACAGTCAAGAACTGTATTAAAAGATATTAGCAAGACAGCTGAGGTGGTGACATCATCAAGTCAGCTGCTCTTCCAATTGCAGAAATGACCGGTCTCCGTTTTCTCCTACTTGTGGACTATCTATGGACGGACTTCCGCCCATTGCGAAGTTCATTCAGCGGAGCGGAAGTCCGTCATATCCCAAGGTGCCATGCACATGTCCCAAAAGACCTACTTTTCAGTTTGGCCTGACCTCCATACAGCAAGAGGTCCGTTAAAGTTGAGCCGTCTCTTCGGTCTCCCGGATTGACAGAGTCTTTGCACCGCACCACAGCGCCGAGTGGCCAAAGATATATATGACACCCACTTCTATCACCAGCCAACTTCTGGTCATTTTCAGGTTAGAATTAAAAGCAAACTATTAATAGTCACATGATTATTCCACTTCATGCAGAGAGTACACTTCCCCAAGGTGTGAGTTGGTGATTAACCAGCACATTCTGATGTACAATGCCAAAATTATGATTTTTCAAATTACCATACAGGAGCCATGTTCCTTCAAAATCTCTTTCACAAGACGACTTTGACGATGCTTCCACTCGCCGCCGTTAATCCAATTCTTATAATATTTACAGTCAAGCATTATCAAGGTATTAAGTATGAGGTACCAACTGTTGAGAGGCGTCAGATCAACCTGTGAGGAACCAGGTGTTAAGTAAAAAAAACTCAACTTTCTGTTCCCACTAGGTGGCGCTATGACTAATTTTAAAAAATGATTGTGGATGTCTACAGGGTGAAAAGTTCCTGAAATCTGAGACATATGGAGCAGATTAGATAAAATACGGTCAAGTTACAACAACTTCAATTTTTACGCCAAATAGTGGTTCTTAAAAAATGCTCCCTACACATATAGTTTGGAAATTCTTCCGGCAAAATGGAATTATTAGAGCCCAAGGTCTTAAGAACACGATGCCGTGTCAGTTAAAAGAATCAGGTTTAATCCCTAGGAGGAGATGTCTTTTCTACAACCCCAAGAAATCATGAAAAAAGGCCAAAAATGGCCCCAAAAGGCAGATTTTCAATGATTAACTGCAGTGCCCCCTATTCTTCAAATATTCTCAAAAAATTAGGGTGTGTTCAGAGGTTCAATGTCTAGATATGTTACGTATTTTGGTGAGGGCAGGCCAAGTAATTTGGAAATTAGGAATCTCCTCCTTGCTATTAAGTAAGACGTTGAAATAAATCACAGTGAAGAAAAGTAAATCTTCCAAGATCCTTTAGTTTGGAGTTAGAATAGTTTTTGATTATTGAGCATATTATTTGGTTGTGCAATATGGCCTTCTTTTGTCTGTTTTTGCCTGTTATTTGTTTTATCATTCAATTTGATGAGATGAGAAGCAGACAACTTCCCAGACGACTCAGAAACTAAGTCAAGCTTTTTCAGTAACCTGCAAAACGGCCAAATTAATGATGAAACTCATAAGAGAAGATTCAGAGTGTGATGTTGGAACTGTTTGCACTTGCAAAAGGACAATTCGCTTGGCTGCCAAAACGGTGACCACTGTGAATGTGAGAGGATGTGGGGGAGCGCAGTTCAAGGGCCAGAGGCTGCTGTTTGTCCCCTGTGACCAGCCAAACCTACCCGAGGGTGTGTCTGTAGAGGAAGGGTTAGTGACAGTGACAAGCGGGAAGTCTATGTGTGTTCCAGTTCCTCTAATGAACACAACATATGTGATATCAGAGTAAATGCACACACCTTTCTGGGATACCCGCAAACGGTGAGAACAGCATACGTAGTTCAGTCCGAATAGCTGACTTTAAAGGAAAAACTGTCACGGTTTGGTCCTTTTATTGTGAAGTTTGGTCCTTTTATTGTGAAGTTACCCAGGTTTCCCTGGGTAACTTCACTTCCTGCCTTGTCCTGTCTCCCCTTGTGATTGTCTGAGTGATTCCACCTGTTTCCAATCACCTGCACCTCCCTTGTGTATTTAAGTCCTGCCAATCTGTCGTCCAGTGTCGCGTCATTGTCTAACGTCTGTGGTAGTAGTAGTAGTAGTAGTAGTAGTAGTAGTAGTAGTAGTAGTAGTAGTAGTAGTAGTAGTAGTAGTAGTAGTAGTAGTAGTAGTAGGTGGTGGTGGTGGTGGTCCTAGTCCCTCCTGTGAGTTTTTGTTCTTTTGGAAATCCTGTGTTTGTCTTTTGGATATTAAAATCCTTTTTTTGTTGACAAGTCTGCGCTTGTGTCTCACTCAGAGAGAGCGGCGTCCGCCAAGGATGCTGACATATGAGCCACTGGGTAAGCCATTTGTGGTGGAAGCAGGCATAAACAATTTGCAGATGAACTATGGCTTTCCGTCAGTGTACACCTTGTGGGCCCCTTGACTGTGATGCATGTGGAAGTACAAGGGTGAATGAAGATGTAACCATACACACACAAAATAACTAAAATGAAAAAAACACAAGAATAGGGAAAACAAATGTGTTTTTCAATGTGTAGATGTTCACTGTATAGTGAGAGAGTTGTGAGCAATAGATGATTTGTGCCTAATGATGATTTGGGCCTTGCTGCCATTGAGGGTGGCATAAAAGCCTAACTGTGATGAACTCACCTCCACTGAAAAGGGAAAATGTGTTCACAAGGTATTATTTAGAAAGGAACAAAGTTTTGAACATTTTTTAATTTGAGGGGGAGAGAAAATGACTCACGTTTTGATGAATAAGTACACCCCTTTAACCAATAGGTGGCAGCAGCGCGCCAGAAACGGTGGTGGTTGTATCCCATAGACGTATATGTCTACGGTCGACAGGCAAGGTAGAAAAACAGCTCTTACAGGGCGATGGGTTTCAATACGAACATGGTAAGAAAGCAGTAAGGTTGCTAGCGGACCAACTTGAAGTCAAGTCTGCTTTTGATAATAAAGCAACAAAAAAAAGAATCTTGGGAGTTGAGCAGGATATGTCCTTCAACTTCAAGGACTGCCTTTTTTTTATCTACCTAATATATCGGAAAACTTCACATCCTAAAGTTTTTTTTGTTCATGCGTTTGTTAATTCTAGACTGGATTACTGTAATTCTTTGTTATAATGGTGTTCCTGTAAATCTCTTAAGCCTCTCCAGTTGATTCAGAATGCTGCATCTTGTGTCTTAACAAGAACTAAGAAAAGGGATCCCTGTTAAATCAAGAATAGAATTAACGGTTCTTCTCCTCACCTACAAGGCACTTGCTGGTGAGGCACCTTCTTATCTTAAACAGCTTGTAACACCGTATTGCCCTGCAAGGCAGCTGTGCTCCATAAATGCTGGTTACTTGTTGTTCCTTGAGTTATTAAAAGTAGGATTGGAGCCAGAGCCTTTAGTTATCAAGCTCCTCTTTTGTGGAAGCAGCTTCCACTTTCCGTCCAGGGAGCAGATTCAGTCAGTTCCTTTTTAAGATAAAGCTTAAAACTTTCCTCTTTGATACCGCTTATAGTTAGGGCTGGCTCAGGTTAGCCTGGACCAGCCTTTAGTTAAGCTGCCATAGGCTTAGACTGCCGGGGGACTTCTTAGGACACACCGAACTCATCTCTCACCCTGTCCTTCTCCAATAATCCACATTTTATTAATGCACATAACTAATTCAGCTTCTTTCCCAGAGTTATTTGTGCTTTCTCGCCTGACAGGTCTCGTAGATCGTTGTTCCATTTGGACCCTGGTCCTGACTCGTGCATGGCCCGCAGACTACCGCTACCGCTCCTAACACCATTGATATTCCCATTTCTGTTACTGTAAACATTATTGCGAATCACTTAGTACGGATATTCCTTGAAGAAACATTCTCGCCTCACAAGTTCTGGACCCTATTCCTGCCGTGAGCCTGCTGACACCTGCTGCTGCTATCATTATTTATACTATACTGTCGTCATGAACCAACATTACCCTTTCCAAGTCTTTCACTCCTAATCGGGATTTCCTATCCCCCCGAATGGGTTGATGAGAAGAATCTGATACGGTACTGAAATTAAGTTTAAAAAGTTAACATTTATTTAGGAGAGACAAAGTGTACATGCAGGTATACCGCAGCACGCTTCACAAGCTGTCCCTCTCAGTCTGTCTACTGTCTGACTCAAACCTCTTTTATAACCTCTTCTGATCTTGAAAGTTAGTTCAACCCGGTTCTCCCTTCTGTAGCATTTTTCATAATCTCTTCTTGCCCTGAAAAAGAGTTCATGGTTCTCCCTTCGGCTACAGGTGCGTTATCTCAGTGGTTTATCTTCATTCTTCCTGTACTTTTCAGTTCCCCATCTCACATTGTCTGCCTTATATGGTCCCATCCGGTCACAACATCTAGTCTACAAGTGGACATCTAGTCTACAGGTGAAAAGAATATACAAGATACACAAACAGAACCCCACATCTCACACTCACCACCATCCACAGAAGTTCGTGGATGGTGGTTCTATCAAATGGTGGTCGCCCCTGCAGTGGTCCTACCATACACCTGGCTTACCACGGTTAATTATTTGAATCATTTCTGTTATAGGAATTGAATGTATTAGACATCCGAAACCAGGATTTTTTAACAGTACAACAGCAAAAAAAGTCAAAGGAAGAGTCTTTTTTGTCCGCTGACGAACATGAGATGATCATGAACGCATATAATCAGATAATGTGTATTATCATTTCTATTGGATGAATTGAACGTGTTGTACATCTTTTACGTTGTTCATTCATCCATTGCAGTCCATCCATCCTGGGAGTGGGATCCTCCTGTCTCTCCAAAGGTTTCTTCCATTTATTCTCCAAATCAAATGAGTTTTCATTTTTGGGGAGTTTTTCCTGTGCCGATATGAGGGTTTCGGGACAGAGGATGTCACATGTGTGCAGACCGCAGGACGCTCTGAGGCAAATTTGCAATATTGTGCTATACAAAATATAATGAAATGAATCATATAATCATGGAAAAAACAGAGTTTTGGTATGTGTGCGTGTGTAAATCTGAATTGGTGGATCGGTATATATATCTTATTTATAATTAGACATCGTTCGGCATCCCTCAAGAAGCTGAAAAGTCAACATTTTTAGAGAACGGCTTTTGTTTTTATCACAGGAATTTAAGCAGAAGAGTACGCCTAGCAGTAGGAATTATATGTGTGATCATGACTGGTGCTATAATATCCAATAACAAACTACAATTTTATTAGGTTATATAAACTGTTTAATTCACATTGCAGACATGAATCCAAGTTATCTAATTACTGTAGAAATAACATCCAACCTACAATGTAATGTTAAGCCTGAGGAAGGCTTTTTAAACCTTCCTTGATGGATCGCTTCCATATTTTTTTTTTCCCCTAATCAAGCTTTTTCTCCTGTCAATGTTAACATTTCATGCTATATACATGGTACATGGTGTGAGATTTGAAGAAGTTGCCAATTGTGTTTTTGTCTTTGGTTAAACTCTACTTAATGAGCCAAAATGGTTGCAATTAACAGGTTTTCAAGTATAATACTGTACATTATATTCTGTTAATTATAAGCAACATTTAAAAAACTCAAATCTGTATTTAGCCAATTTAATAACTTTTAAGCAATGTTTTTTTAAACATTGAAAATTACTGTTAACAGCCGGAAAAAAAAGAAAATAATAATTTAAATGCTGAACAGTGTAGTAGACAACATACTTTGGTTTTAAAAAACAACCCCACAAATTAAAACCGTGACGTTAACATTAGTAAACAAAAGGCAAAGCAAGTCAAATAGTGTTACCACCAAGTCGTTTTGGGATTTGCTTTATAGAGACTGTAGTCTTCTTTCCTGAAGAAGGCCACTTCGGTTTCATTTGCTGAAAAAAAAAATGAAAAAAAGAAATATTAATAAAGTTGACATTCTTAAAAAAAATATTTCTCACCCAATTGATCAAACCCGCCGACACCGTTTTCATACCTGCACTTATATGGGGTTAAAAAGGTGTAGATGGAACTCGGAAATTAAAATACGGGTGTATAAATCTTATTCCTCATTCATTTTTTTCGTGACCCGGTGTTATGTTCCTACTGGTGACTGGTGACTGGTTTCCCTACACGTGCGTGTTTGCAAATGTGTCAGCCTGTTTCCTGCCTCTGTGACGTCACACGCCACACATTCACAAACATATTGCTGAAAATCTACAAAACGCATCACATATACTTTTTAGCGCTTACAATTGTATAAGTGATGAAAAAAATTATAAAAAATGCAAAACGAAAGATCGGGTTTTGAACCACGGGGCAAATCTTCAAAAAACCAAAGCGCCAGCTGCTCTAAGCAGTGCGCTACAGACATGCACAAAATATTCCCACCCTTGGTATTATTTTTCCATTACGGTGACGTAGATCACTGTGGAGGAAACCTTTCGGTGTAGTGGATCTGAGACAACTGGTTACCTGGTGCGTGTAGTACTTCCAAACATGTGTAACGCTACTTTTTCAGTTTTGCTCAACATGCACATGCAGAGGAAACCACCTCTGGAGCAAGACTTCTGCTGTCCAGCATGTTTTCTTTAGAGACTTTATTTTGTTGTTTTTCAATGAATTACTTATTCATTATGACATAAATTTATTTGGAAGTGCTCCAAGACACGCCCTACGAAGCAGCTTGATTGGTTGGGGTCAGGCATTTCACCTTGAGTGGTTAAGAATAAGATAGCCGATTGGTCAGGGGACAGTACTGTACAAATGGGGTTACGTTACCTTGCATTCTCATGGACGCCTGGCCAATAAATGCTATTGAAGGGTGGGTCTTGGCATGGCGGGAGCTAAATTAATTAATGACAAACTTATTCACCCGTATTTTAATTTCAGAGTTCCATCTATAAACACATCAAGGACAATTGGATAACGAGATTGTTTTTCGTTTTTTAATATCAAAACCAAAAACGAATAATGGGTTCTTTTCCGTTTTCCTATTTACTAATGGTAATTGGGAAACTGGCCGTTTTTCCTTTTCAAAACGGAAATCTGTTGGCCACCAAGTACACGGACCCAGCAGCGCAGTCCCCCTCACATATTGTGTAC
Source organism: Apeltes quadracus (assembly GCA_021346845.1). Classification (NCBI taxonomy): domain Eukaryota; kingdom Metazoa; phylum Chordata; class Actinopteri; order Perciformes; family Gasterosteidae; genus Apeltes; species Apeltes quadracus. The sequence continues at coordinate 1,916,741 of CM037932.1, read as the reverse complement.
GTGCACAAATTGCAGAAGGTATAGACTTAATATAAACAATGCAAAGATGGCAGATCTGCCAGAACAAAGACCGCATACCTTTAAAGTGTTCAATAAACAGCAATGACAAACTCTTACCAACGCCAGCAGCTCTAAGGGTTTGGTTGTCTTGCAGAATGAGATTTTCATCATCATCGAAACTCATCACCAACTCGTTAGTCTGCCAAGAAAAAGGTTTCCACGTGAATGACAACATGGGTTTTCAAAAGACAATAGAATTACTGTAACATACCGATATTTTTTCCCACCATTTTTGGACTTCTGCTAGCAGCCCCGCCACATATTAAATAGTAGTGTAGAGTTTGATTAACATTACCATTGGTGAATGGGGTCTTTTGGTTTACTCATTCATTTGTGCTTTTGTTGCAAGCAGCGTCATTACATGGGGCGCATGTGGCTATTGGTTTGACACTTATTTTAGTATGCAGAATCAACAATCAAAAAAGTATGTCAGTGGTGTTCCACTGACAGATCCAGTAATCAGCGGTGTGGGACCAGATGTGCATGGCCTGAAGGTAGAATTTTGTACCGTGTCTATACGGATCACATCAGACATTATGGATGACTACATGTTGACAGACTCACCGGGCGCCCCTACAACTTGGTCATACCATACTGCCAATCTGGCAGGCCAAGAACATCTGGTGCTTATCGAAGACGGGTAGCTTTGTCTTATTGTACATTTTTGGAAAGTCCACCACTTTTTGTACACAGCTGTATTTTGAGACGGTTACATTCTTGTTGTACAATTCTAAAAATGATTGTTTTGTTATTCTCATGCGAACACACAACTTTGAGATACCTTTGCTCCATGTGCTTGGTGGATAATCTTCAATGTGTCTAAAAAAAATACAGAACAACAGAATCAGATGAAGAGCATGCATCTGAACACCAAATCACCACCTTCTCAGATTTTGAGTTTCATTCCCAATTACCTTACACATTCTCCCTAATCTCAGAGAGCACCAGGCGGGATCATCACATGATTTCTAGTCGAGGACTATTTAATCTGATCTTCTAAAACCTATTTTTGCATGACTTTCAACAAGCTTGTAATGTAATGCATGTATTTAAACATAGGGATATTACACTAGTTACACTAGTAAAAATGTGACAGTATGGTAAATGGTCTAATGTAATGTAATGTACACTTGATCTGAGGAGAAGCATTGATGAGTAACATATTCTATTTGTAAGATTATAGAACTGTCAGTTTAATCTTACCCAGTCATCATGCCCATCTTTCTTTGTCCTTTTTTGTCACATGCTCTACATAGTTCTGTCAGGTAGCTATCGAACATCTATAATGGCAAAAAAAGGGCCCATCGCTGCTCTTCTTTTCTAAAGCTATATAGATAGATAGATAGATAGATAGATAGATAGATAGATAGATAGATAGATAGATATCTATCTATCTATCTATATAGCTTTAGAAAAGAAGAGCAGCAGAGAGATATATATATATATACATGAGCTTTAGAAAAGAAGAGCAGCGATGGGCCCTTTTTTTGCCATTATAGATGTTCGATAGCTACCTGACAGAACTATGTAGAGCATGTGACAAAAAAGGACAAAGAAAGATGGGCATGATGACTGGGTAAGATTAAACTGACAGTTCTATAATCTTACAAATAGAATATGTTACTCATCAATGCTTCTCCTCCCCCTCAAGTTGTCTTGGTTCACCCTGAACCAAAACCTTTTCTAGCCAACGACGTTCCATTAAATGACAAGTACAGGAATCAGCAGAGGATCTAAGCTCGATTGGCCGACGCCGTAGCGCAGCCGTCTGAGGACGTGTTGTTATTTTGCTCGACAGGGTTCGAATCCAGGTTGTGGCGACCTTCATTAAATATATTTTCTTTAATGCATTTTTTCATACGTGATGTACTGCTCACTTGTACAATCGTAATCGATTCAGTGAAAATGTGATGCATTTTGAACATTTTCAGCAATATGTTTGCGAATGTGTGACGAATCAGGTGACCGAGGCAGACATCTGGAAGAACACAAACACGCACGCGCAGGCAAACCAGTAGGCTCGTAACACCGACATACGTACCATAAGCGAACGTCTTGAAAGGCGGAGGAAGTCCTGGTCTCGTTGCTATATCTGAAAGGGTTTAGCATAACGTCTTAATACCTGGTGATCCATCATAATAGGATGGAGCCTGCCGTTCTGTTCACTTACCGTCTCGGACAAGCTGAATAAAGTCCTGCACGGTTCCGTCCAAACTGACTCCGTGAAAAACTAGTGGTCTAAAGTTCCTGTGCTCGAAGGACCGGACCAGACGAACCGTGAGCACCGCTAGAGCCCGCTGCTCCGTGCCCCGCTGCTCCATGTTCCCCTCCCCTACTCTAACTCTAACGTCCAATTATTTTAGTGAGACTTCTGCCTATGCGGGCGTGTGTCAAATAAGTGCATCTTCTTCTTCTTCTTCTTCTTCTTCTTCTTCTTCTTCTTGAGTCCTTCTGGTTTTTCGGTTAGTAGAGGAGTACAAACGGACATGTTCGTGCATGTCGCCATCTACTGTCCCGGAGTGTGAACAATCGGGAATGTATGATATTTAAACAACAACAATTAAAAAGAATAACAACATGAAGTGAAAACTAAATCTACCGGTAATACCTCATAAATACATTGCATTTTGGATATTAACGCCATTCCATTAAAACATTTGAATAAAGCACTTATAAACTGAACTTTGTTGTCCCCTTTAATAGTCATTTGATGCTCCCTTCTAGCAGCTTACCATGTAATCCTTCTCACTCCAACACAGTCAACTGTTTATTTACAGTTGCATGACTCACATTTCTCCACCACTGTCTTTTTCATGGTACATGACATGTCATTAAGTCCGTTTTTGTAAATTACGCCTGGAACAAAACAAACACCTTATTTCCTTATTTGCGTCCATCACTTCTCACTCCAATTTATGTTAGAATTTGGTTATACCCGCTACCCCTTTTGGAATTACTCCAAACGTCCTGCCAAGGGGTCCTTTATGTGCTGTATTTGTAATTTTGTTAAAGATACTGCAATTGTTTTTAAGGATATTGGTTTGTAGTCTTTGCCATTAGGGGACTTTCAGCCATGTTCTACTTTTCATGTACGGTTCCTTGCCTTACATTATTCAAAAGTTTCAGACCTATCTCTAGAGCTCCCTCAAATATTTTGAACATGACATAATACAACTGATCTTGGTCTGGAGCAAAATATTTGTTTGCCCTTCTCATTTCCATGAAGGTTAATCTTACATCCAGGGCTGAGCAGAAATATACCTTTTACCCTTTCAATTACTTCTAAGACTTCTTCTTTCTTCTGTTCATGTATTCCAGTTATGTGATCTCCATTTTGGACTAGGCTAGGCAAATCCGTGTACCATTCGTTCATTCGTTTTTCAAAATAAACCAAAACTCAAAAAACTAATAATGACTTGTTTCCTCAATATTAGTTTCAAAAACCGAAAGGAAATAACGAGACAAGGGCTTCGGTGCGGCCTCTCCACCGGATAAAGTGATCGATTTTCGGACACTTTGGCAACCTTGCAATGGGTGGAGCTTTTTTTTTTTTTTTTTGACAATTTTGTCCCTGACCGATATGCAATCATGACCCGCCATGACCCCAGCCCCCTCACGGAGACCCCCCAATGAATAAATAAATGAATATGCATTTGAAATACATCGTGAAATAAATAAATGAGGCAATAAATACATACATATTAAATCAATTTAATTACTTCATGGTACTTTTATTTCTTAAGTCCATATTTATTTATTTATTTTTCTTGGACAATTTTGTCCCTGACCGATGTGCAATCGTGACCCGCCATCCGGGCGCCCCCGCCAAACCCCTCTCGGAGACCCCCCCTCCGAGACGATCGGACCCCGGTGCGACGGGTGCCGAATCGATCACTTTATCCAGGGGAGACGCCGCACCGAAGCCCTTGTCCCAGCTCTGTTCCATTCGGCCTGGTGGGGAAAAAATCACTAAAACCTCAAAAATGACGGTTCCTTTGCCCTCTGTGACGCCAAAAAGTACCCCAGTGAGCTTACGTTAAGGGCGGGCATGGGCAGCCCGAAGCTCGGTTCTCAACTCTGGAGGTCCATTTTAACCGTAAGCCCCGCTTCCAGTGCTGACCTGTGCCCTGGCCGTGGTGCATTTCCTCCTACAGCGCTCCCCCGCCCACACATCGCCGCTTCCGGCGGCCGTGGACTACTTGCTGCGCCCTCTCTCCCCGCCGGGGAGGGACGGGGCCCCTCGCTCCCGGCGCGACTGTCGAGCGGGGCGGACTGTCCGCAGTGCGCTTCAAACGCGTATAGCGTCGCCAGGGCGGGACAGGCTCGCGTAAAAGGCGTCAGCGGTCAGCGGCGATGTCAGCAACCCAACCGACCCGTCTTGAAACACGCACCAAGGAGTCTAACGCGTGCGCGAGTCAGAGGGCTCGGTACAAAACCCCGTGGCCCGATGAAAGTGAGAGCCGGCCCGTCCCAGGGGGGTGGCGCGGGTGCGCATGCGATGTAAAATATAAAAACTGTATGAAACGAGTTTTTTTCCATTTTTCATTTGAGCACACAATTGCAAATGGGAAAAACGAGTTGTTATCCGTTATTTCCTTTTGGTTTTGGAAACAAATATTAAGGGAAACAAGTCATTATTAGTTTTGAGTTTTGGTTTTATTTTGAAAAACGAATGGTACACGGATTTAGGCAGTGCTCATGCTGATTCCCTATTTGGATTTCCATGCATGCCTTTTAAAACAACAGGGACACATCCAGCATGGACAGTTACAGGACTGAGGAATCTGAACCTCTTTCGGAAATAATCTGAAAACATGAGAATATCAGTGCACAAGTGGAGAACTCAAGCTAGCCACATTAGGCAAAGTGAACCTCGCTGCGGAGCTAGATGACGCAGGACTACTGTTAGGAAGCACAAAGAGCAGGGAAATACAAACCCGTACATTTTATCAAAGACGATTGATCATCGGAATTCTTAGCGGATTGGTGGATTTTGTATCCTCCTTAGACAGTGCTGAAGGAGCACCTTAACTCAGCTACCGAGGGACGTCAACGAAGCATGCTGTGTGTAATAAAGGAGGACATTAATTCTGGAGGAAGCACAGACTTTATCGCCATTCAAGCAGACAAGACAACTCACATATATAAGGTTGTGGGGCGTGGTTTCAGCTTGGCTGCAGGGCGGAGAGAGGGGGAGTGGCTCGGGGAAATGAACCTCCAGCTCGGGGTAATTAACAATCATCTCTGCCCTCTATTTTAGAGACAGGAAGGCAGTGCGAGCGAGAGGTTTGGCACGAGCGAGCAGGACGCCGAATGTGTGTTGTGTGATTGTTTTGACAAACCTGTGACAATAAAACTGGTTGAACTCGCCATAATGGTTGTCTCCTGCATCCTTCCGGAGTCCCTCACATTAGTAGTTAGGGATTAGGGATTAGTAGTGATGGGCAAATGAAGCCCCGTGAATCACTGAGGCTTTCCAGCCTATTGCTTCACCAAAAGGTTCACTCATCGAGGCCTCAATGAAACAGTAAATACTGCCATCTGCTGGACAAATTAAATTACCATCAATGCCATTGTACCACGACTTGAGCTGAATGTATGATTTACTTATGTGTGCAGAAACAAACAATGGATATTTCTATAGTATGATCATGTGTAAGTATGTGGACAACACAGACATGGAGCGCTGTTCTCAATTAAAATACCAATGACAACATTTCAAGTGTTTGTGTTTTTATTCAAAAACACTAGTTTTTCCAATGTTTTTAGATTCACACGGTTCCTTCTTTTGGACAACACTTCCTCGAAAAAAACCTCTCACATGGCACTGAAGATGCTGGCGAACATAACCAGGTTACTGCCAGTTTGTGAAGGTGAGGGTACATGGCTTTATGTCCATGCCAATATACGAGTGGATCCTCATCTTTGTGAAAAGGGATTTGTGGCAAAACAAACAAAAATGGAACTGGCAGGAATGTTAATGCTCCTACAGTGCTTTGTAGTAAAATCACGCTTCATATATACATGCACCATCACATGAATAAATCATGTTCTTTCAACTTATTTTATTAATGATACATAAAACAGTTGTACATATTTCACTTAAACATGTTATCTTTAAGAATGAGTAACACAACACTGCCGTCAAACTGTGGCTTCCCAGTGACGTCTTTACATACATGAGTCAAAGTAGAGTGTATGTGACTGAAAAAAGTGACAGACGGTGCACATACTATACTCAGGAGTGACATTTACAAACATAATAACTGACATACACACAAACAAACACAAACCAGTGTAAAAGGAAAGAAAAAAACATCTTACATCTAAGCCCTACAGTGGGGGAAATTATTTACACTACTCCTACTTCTCCTACTCTCCTGCTACTACTCTTATTCTGACAAACTCTCTCTAACTCTCACTAACTCTCCCCAACTGTCTCCAACTCTCTGTACTCGCACTTAATCTCTCCAACTCTTTTCACCATAACCGCCTAGAACACCCACGGCGTGCCTCGAGGTTTGAAGGGTTTTATTGGGAAGTGATCGGAAGTGATACGGTGAACAAACCAATGACGTGATCTGTCCAAACCGAGGCGTCGTTTGTTATTGTTACGTCATTTTCCGGAAGCGATACAGGCCTCGAAGCGCGGCTTCATTTGACAAGCCCACTTTTACTCGAGACAAGGCTCAATGCCTCAGTTCATTTGTCCCATCACTACCCTCACACCCACAGACCCGTTACAGTGGCGCCCAACTTGGCAGGTTACGAAGGATGACGGACAAGGAGCGCCAGCAGGGGGATACCGGCCCAGCCGATCAGGGAGCTGGGCCAGATGATCGGGGAGCTGGCGGCAATCCAGCGCGAACAGGCGGAGGCCAACAGGCACTTTCTGGGGGCGCTCCAGGCCGAGGTGGGGAGACAAGCCCAGGCGCTGGAGTAACGGGCTGCCCAGTCCCCCAGTGCCACAGCGCTGGCCGATATAACACTCCACCGCATGACGGCGGAGGATGACGTCCAGGCATTTCTGGAGGCCCTCTAACCAGTGCCTGATACATATACAACAGTGTCCTCCTATCTGCCCCCCCAGTCTACACATGCCACAGCCCTCATCATTCATTCTAGTGCCATCAATATAGCATTGAGCTCAACTGCATAAACACTCAGATCATTTGTGGTTTGTCTGCTTATCTCACCTCTTTGGTTACAAATGTAAACTGCAGATCCAGTCTTTCTTGTTTCTGGATCATTTGATCCGTCTGCATAGATCTGAACATACCCTTTATATTTAAACTATATATCTATAATACTCCGCTACCAAATCAATATTATTTCTTTCTTTTTTGACTCGAAGTAACTTAAAATCAAGCTGCTTGATCCTCTATCCACCCAAAACTGAACTTTTGTACTCTCTCCCTTTCCCAATTATCTTCTAGTATTCTTTTAGTTGGACGACTAGCTCCATGTCCTTTTAGATTAACCCAATAATTTACCAGCAATTGTTTGTGTCTTATGTTCAATGGCATTTCTCCCGCCTGTAGTGCACACACTGGCGATGTCTTAACTGCTCCTAAACATAACCTCAGTGCTTTTGCCTGTATTACATCAAACCTAAATCCAGTTTTGGTCGCTGATCCATACACCATACTTCCATAATCCATTTTTGATCTTATTAACCTCACATAAATATATTTCAATGATTTATAATCTGCTCACCATTCTATTCCTGCTAGGCAGGGCAAGGCAAGTTTATTTGTATAGCGCTTTTTATACACAAACTCAAAGTGCTTGACATCATAACATGTCATACAATAAAGTGAAATAAAATGCAAGGATTGAAAGACAATTTAAAAAACAGCAAATAAAATTATAAATATAAAAAGAATGAAAAGTTTCAGTGCAGAGTGAGAGATTAAACTCTTCAGAGGTTAAACGTGCAATGTAGGTAAACTTTAGCAGAAGGTGAACGTAAGAGTTTTCAGTCTTGTTTTGTTGGGGCAGAGTTGGGGCAAGTCTTAAATCTTCAGGAAGTTTATTCCATGATTTGTATTTACTCTGGGAATCACTAACAGATTGGTGTCAGAAGATCATAGTGATCTTGAAGGCTCATGTAGTGGAAGCATATCAGTGATATACTTTGGCCCTAAACCATGTAGTGATTTATATGTGAGCAGTAGGATTTTGAAATTAATTCTCTGACATACAGGGAGCCAATGTAAGCATTTAAGAATTGGTGTAATGTGCTCACATTTTTTGGTCTTTGTTAGAACTCTAGCAGCAGCGCTCTGAACAAGCTGGAGCTGCCTGACAGTTGTTATTGGAAGACCTGCAAGGAGACTATTACAATAGTCTAGCCTACTAGTTATAAAAGGCATATACAAGTGTTTCTAAAACTTGAGCTGTACATGAGCCCTCTAAGTTGTGCTACATTTTTTAGGTGATAGTTACCGATTTTGTTACTGATTTGATGTGACTCTCCAAGTGTAAATCTGAATCCATAACAACCCCCAGATTTTTTGGGGTTGTGGGGTTGGGAGATGTTTTCAGGAACAGAGAGTGAAGGTGTTGGGTTACTTTAAACCTTTCTTTTTTAGCACCAAATACAATGATCTCAGTTTTGTCTTCATTTAGTTGTAGGAAATTTTGACACATCCAGTCTTTGATTTGCTCAATGCACTGACACAGAAGATCTATGGGGCGATAGTCTGTGATAGCGCTACATAGATTTGGGTGTCATCAGCGTATCAGGTGGTCAATTTTATTATTTTGCATGATTTGTCCTAGTGGGAGCATGTAGATGTTAAATAAAGTTGGCCCTAAGATCGAACCTTGGGGGACTCCACACTTTGCTAAGCATCTCGTTATATTTATTACTTTCTTACATTTATCTTCTACATTCTTAATATGTTCTTTCCATGTTAACCTTGTGTCAAATTGCACTCCTAAAAACGGAATGTTTCAACTCTCTAGATTACTTATAGATTACATATAGTTTTATATTATTATTTTCCTTGACTTTCTTCCCTGTAAAAAACATCACTTTAGTTTTCTCTACAGAAAATGTAACACCCCACTTTATTCCCTACTTTTCAACCTGTAGGATCCCTTGTATTTTTTAACTATAAGTTCTATATTTCTTCCTTTTTTTCCATATTGCCCCGTCTTCCGCAAACAGCGATCTTCCCATATCTATTGGTATATCTACATACACGTCATTAATCATTATTGAAAATAATGTGGGACTTACACTCCCCTGAGGTGTTCCATTCTCTACTACCTGCTCCCTTGACAAGTCTGCCCCTACTTTAACCTGGATTGTTCTTCCTTCCAGGAAATCCTTAATCCAGTTCAGAAAATTTCCTCTAATTCCCATATTATATAATTTTATCACTACTCCCTCTCTCCATAGCATGTCATATGCTTTTTTTATATCGAAAAATGCCACTGTTGTCTCTTTATTTACTTGTGCTTTTCTTATGTTATCTTCTAAACACAATATTGCATCCATAGTACTTCTACCTTTTCTAAACCCACTTTGACATTCAGCCATTAAACCTCTTTTTTTTCCATGGTATATGTAAACCTCTCATTTATAATTCTTTCCATTAGTTTACAAATATGAGAACGTCTCCGGTTACGTATGTAACCATAGATCCCTGAGGGGAACGAGACGCTGCGTGAAACGTTGTGGGAACGCCCTGCGTGAAACGCTGTGGGAACGCCCTGCGTGACCGCGTCATGATGCACGTGTGAAATATGACCAATGGCGAGACGGCACGTCATAGGCGGGTGACGTAGAGACCAGGAAGCATAAAGGACCCTCGAACACAACCCCATTCATCTCTGAAGGGCCGAATCAAGTGGCACGGGCATGCCAGGAGTATGGCATAAACACGCAGCGTCTCGTTTACCCTCAGGGAACTAAGGGAACTTCTCTGGTTACATATGTAACCTTAGTTCCCTGAGGGTAAACGAGACGCTGCGTGAAACGCTGTGGGTACGCCAATACCCACTCCGCCATACGAGCCAGTGTCCGTTGTGTGAAAACAAGGCGCACATACTGACGAAAGCACTTGCGCTCCTGGCGTGGAGCTAAGGTCAAGACGATAAAACCTCACAAACGTGTGCGGAGAGGACCAATCTGCCGCAGTACAAACGTCATGCAGCGATACTCTCCCTGACAGGAGGGCTTTGGAAGCCGCCATACCCCTGGTAGAGTGGGCACGGACAGCCAAAGGTGAGGGCTGCCCGGCTGACTCATATGCAAGTGAGATGGCCTCAACCACCCACTTGCTCATCCTCTGCTTAGACGCAGGACCCCCGATGTTGGGTGGACCGAAGCATACGAACAGCTGTTCGGAACGTCTACACAGGGCAGTTCTGTGGACGTAAGCGTCTAAGGCCCTAACCGGGCAGAGGAGGTTCAGCTTTGTCTGGTCCGACGTCAGGAAAGGAGGAGGACAGAAGGCCTGCAGCACGATAGGCCCGATAATATTAGTGGGGACCATAGGAACATACCCGGGAGAAGGTAGTAGGAACGCCTTCACCATACCGGGTGAGAATTCCAAGCACGACGGAGACACCGAGAGGGCTTGCAGATCTCCAATTCTTTTTAAGGAAGAAATAGCAAGCAGAAAGATGTTCTTAAGAGCCACGTACTTCTCTGCGACCTCCTCAATGGGCTCGAACAGAGCCCGGGAAAGACCATCTAGTACAATGGACAGGTCCCACGACGGTACTCTCATGCGGGCTGCTGGCCTAAGCCTCCGAGTGCCATGGAGGAAGCGAGATATCAGCGGGTGCCTACCCAGAGAGGCGCCATTCAGCAGGGAATGGGTCGCCGATAACGGCGCCACATACACTGTTAGTGTAGAAGACGATAACCCGGAGGAAAAACGTTCCTGCAGGAACTCCAGTACTGCAAACACTGGGCAGTTAACTGGGTCTAGTAGGCGGGCCTCACACCAAGAGTTTTCACCTAGCGGCGTAAGCTTTCCTTGTGGCTGGAGCTCTGGAGGGGAGGATGGTCTCAGCAGCCTCAGCCGAGAGACCAGATTCTATGAGGCGGGCCCCCTCAGAGGCCACGCCTACAATTTCCATAGCTCTGAGCGGGGGTAAAGAATCGACCCGGCCGCCTGCGAGAGCAAGTCCCTCGGAGTCCGCGGAGAAACTAGGTCCGCAAACCACACTTGGGCCGGCCAGTACGGGGCTGCTAGCAGTAGACTGACACCGTCCTGACGAACCCTCTCCAGAACTTCTGGGGGCAGAACAACCGGGGGAAAGGCGTACAGGCGAGACCTCGAAAGCCTGTACCATAGCATCCATCCCCAAGGGTGCCGGATGGGTCAGGGAGAACCACAGAGGACAGTGAGTCGTCTCTCTGGAAGCAAACAGGTCTACCTCAGCACGACCAAGGTGTCTCCAAAGGAGTTCCACCACCTCGGGGTGGAGTTTCCACTCCCCGGGCCTCGGCCCCTGTCTCGACAGGGCGTCTGCTCCCTGATTCAAGTACCCTGGGATGTAGACTGCTCTCAGTGAGAGGAGCCTCCCGAGGGACCACAGGAGGATCTGGCAAGCCAGCTTGTACAGCAAGCGTGAGCGCAGACCCCCCTGATGATTGATGTAAGAGACCACCAATGTGTTGTCAACATCTCTAGGCAATTTATATGCCATGAACGGTGATGATCTAGCCACAGCCCCGAGGCTTAGCGACCACTCATGATCGCCCCCCAGCCCGTAAGGGAGGCATCTGTCGTGAGTGTGACACGACGACAAGTTGCTCCCAGCCCGGGCCCCTGGGATAGGAACCAGGGCTCCTTCCAAATGGCCAGGGTGTGCAGGCACCGCCGCGTGACCTTGATTGGGCGAAAAGGGTTCCCCCTTGGGGAGAACCCCTTGGTTCTGAGCCACCACTGTAGCGGTCTCATGTACAGCAGGCCGCACGGAATTACGTTTGATGCGGCTGCTAGCAGACCTAACAGTCTCTGAAACGGTTTGACCGTGAGTGACTGGCCTAGCTTGGCCTGCTTGGTGGCTGTAATAGCCCGAGTCCCTGCAGGGAAGCAGAACTCGTTCTATAGCCCCCTTTTTTAGCAGAGACTGTACCTCCTGCTCCAACACAAAACCCTGCTTGGGGCCTACCACTGTCGGCAGGACCCCTCTGAATCAGGGTGGGCGAGCCCTGAATTGAATGGCGTAGCTCCTGTCGATTGTATGCAGGACCCATTGAGATATATTGGGGAGAGCTCGCCACTCCGCCACAAACTCTCTTAAGGGTACCAGCCTCTCGAGACCAGCCTTTGGGATAACCGGGCCTGCAGACACAGTGCCCTGTAGCAGCGCACTGGCAGGGAAACTCTGGTCTGGCAACCCTGCACTCCTTCTTGGAGGAGGCGAGCGGCCCTCGGGGCCACGCTCGCTGGGGCTGGCTATGTAGCTCCGGACTGTCCTCCTCTCCTTCTTGGAGAAAACAAGCGGCCCTCAGGCCCGCACTCGCTGGGGCCGGCTACGTAGCCCTGCGGAGGAGGCGAACGGCCCTCGCTGGGACTGGCTACGTAGCCAGGAAAGTAGCCTGTCTCCTCCGATGGGGATCGACCTCCGCACCCTGACAGTCATGGCGTCAGGGGCTCTTCGTCAGAGCCTTCTTGGAGACAGCGACCGTCCTCGGCCCAACCCTGCTCCTAGAGGCCCTAGCCTGAGCGCGCCGCTCTCTTGCTTCGCCAGGTGAGCCGCGTTTCTCGACGGGGACGTGGCTTCGACGGGGAATGAATTTATCGAACGCCGCCGCCTGCCTTTTCTCCTCATGGAAGCGGTCTATGACCACGTGAATGGCGTCTCCAAAGAGAGCTGCCGTCCAGGAGGAAGGATTTGTCCTTCTCCCGCATATTTGTTTGGCTGAGCCACAGGTGCCTCTCTGTGGCCACCAGGGCTCCCATGTATCGGCCAACAGACTTAGCAGTCTCTTCCGTGGCACGCAGAGCCAGATCGGCAGTCTGACGCAGCTCTCGAACCACGTCAGCTGTTAGCTCCCTCCCCTCGGGCCACGTCCGACAGCAGCTCCGCCTGATATGCCTGTAGCAGCGGCATTGTGTGAAGGCAGGAAGCCGCCTGTCCTGCCGCCGAGTAAGCTTTGCCCACCAGAGCCGAGGTGGTTCTCAAGGGCTTGGTGGGCAATGCCAGTGTCCTAAATGACGGCGCCGCGGGAGATAAGTGGCTCGCCAGTACCTCTTCCGCGTTAAAAACATGAGCGGAGACCGGCCGCTCCCAGGACGCCGACACCTCAGTGTGGAGGTCCGGGAAAAACGGCAGACACTGGCGCGGAGGTAACGCACGGTAGGGCAGAAAACGCTCATGCAATTTACTTGCTGCTGCAGGCTCCTGCCCGTCGACCAGCCAGCTGATGTCGAGCCTCTCCACGGCTTGAGTCAGCACCTCCATAAGCTCCTCGGCCGCGGGTTTACTGAAGCGACGTATCTTCAGCCTCCGCAGCCGCGACGCTATCCACCTCCAACTCCTCGGAGCTGGATAGCTGCGTCAGTGGTGCCTCCTCCGGAATGGAAGAAACCGCTCCGCGTGCTTCCAAGTCCCGGTAAGACGCACTGGATGTCCCAGGAAGAGGCTAAGGAAACGCCGAAGCCGCCTCAGAGCCCTCTGAGAGATCCATCTGCGATCCCCACGTAGATAGCCGCCGCCTCGCTGCGGCGAAAGCGGGACCTGAGCCGCGGGGAGCGCGAACCGAGCCGCCCTCCTCAAAGAGCGCCCGGCGGGAGCGCAGCCTACGCATTGAGAGCCACTCACAATGCGCACAGTTAGCCCCCTCGAGAGCTAGCTGGGCATGCACAGCTCCCAGGCAGACAACGCACAGGAGGTGCGTATCCCCTCCCGTAATGAACCGGGGACAGGGAGAAGCGCACTGCGCAAACCGCTGCCTCTGCACTTCGCTCGCCATCGCCTGATTTCACAACACGCTGATGAAGGCACAGAGATGAATGGGGTTGTGTTCGAGGGCCCTTTATGCTTCCTGGTCTCGACGTCACCCGCCTATGCCGTGCCGTCTCGCCATTGGTCAGACGCAGCTCGAAGTTCCCTGATAGGTAAGTCAGGGCAATGGGTCTATAGCTTGTTACTAACTTCCTTCCCAGGTTTCTTTATCGGGACAATAATTGCCCCCTTCCAGCTCTTTGGTAATTTACCTTTCTCCCACACTTTATTATATAGCATCAACAATTTTTTCTTCCCCTCTTCACTTAACTGTTTCAACATGCTATAACAAATCATTTCCTGGCGCAGTCTTCCCAGCTTTGCTCATTTCTCTATTTAATTCTCCCATATTAAATAATACATTTTGTTCATCCTCTACCTGGCGCTGACTCTCTGGCGAAGGAAGCTCTTGTAGGGTCCTGATTGGTGATCGCCTGCAGCCGCGCCGTCTCACTCTGCAGAGATCCACGAAAAGGAGGAGCGCACACACCCACGGCAAAAACCGGAAACAATGCTACCACATACTCACGGAGCCGTGACAGTCTCTCCAGGACTTGTCTGCTTTCAGACCCTAAAGCGAGCTAGAAAGATTCCTGCCGACCCCTCTCACCCCGGACATTACCTGTTTGTGCCCCTTCCATCTGGCAGGAGGCTGAGGTCCATCACGACCAAGACCTTCTGCCACACAAACAGTTTCTTCCCCTCGGCAGTCGGGCTCATCAACAGAGCCCGTGTGCCCCACTGACTGACTCTGTCATCCGTCTGGTCACTTCCTCACACTGCACATGCACACTTTTCATTTATCACTTCCTGGTTGCTGGTGCACTTTAGTTTTTAAGCTCTTCTTCGTTTATTTTTAAACCAACCCATAGCCTTAGATTACTAACCCATAGTAGTACCCATAGTCAAATTCCTTGAATGTCATGACATACTATGGCAATAAATGTTTTCTGATTCTGATTTTATAGGACAATTAAAATAAACTAAAACAGTTTCATTTTATGCTCTTTGTTACATCCATTTTCCATTATCCCAACTCAAGGTGTGTCACGAAGGTTGGGGTGCAAGGCAGGAAGCAGGACTCAATCGCAGACGTTCAAAAACAAAAAGACTTTAATAGACAAAAAAGGCTCAAACTCAAAAATTCCAAAAGGGCAAAAACAAACTATGCCCTGGAACATGGAAACAAGGACCACGGCTCTTGAACATGGGCCATGAGACGAGCCGGTCAACAATCTACAATGATACCACACGTGACAAGAGGCACACAGGGCTGAAATATACAAGGGAGGTGCAGTTGATTGGAAACAAGTGGAATCACTCAGACAATCACAAGGAAAGACAGGACAAGGCAGGAAGTGAAGTTACCCAGGGAAACCAGAAACATGAAACTTGACAGGAACTCTGTTAACCCCATCTTAACCGTGGTAAAAACAGTGGTTTCATCAACATATCACCATACATACATGGTAAGCTTCGTCCCCAAAAGCAAACCTCAGGAACTACCTGTGTTGAGGGAGGATAGACAGATGAAAGTAAGTGTCCTTCAGATCTACGCAGGATCTACCATACAATTATCAATTTTATTGTCACATGTTGTATTTTTAACATCATGCAGTAAAATTCAATATGCCCTAGCATAGGCAGCAGGTCCTGGTGCCTTGCTCAAGAATACCATAGCATAGCTCAGGAGGCAAACTGGTACCTCTCTGCCAATTTAGCAATCTAAGTCCCGTGTGGACTCAGTATATGTGTATACCTGACTTCTACTCAGGGTGCCTTTTGGTTACCTAGATGCGGTGCAGCTCTGCAATAGAGGTGTAAATCAAACATCATTCCGCTCTTTATATTCTCTGTCCTACTCTCCTACCGTTTATATTATGAGCAACATACATAAAGTTTTCCCCTTGTCAATATAATAAGCAATGAGCATTTGTTTAATAGTAAGTCAACAAAAGCAATGCAATTTCAATCATTCAGAGTAAATGACAGCAGTTCCGCAGTAATCCTCATTCTCCAGTGAAGGTTGGATTCAATACAGTGGTATTGGCAGAATGGAACAGCGGGTTTTCATCCTGGCAACACAAAAATCACATAGATTAGTTATTTTCATTTCAATGTTATTTTTTTTTTTTCGTATGAGATGTAACAAGAAACTTTATGCCCAACATAATGTGTTAATATCTCCAATGTAGAAGAACTTCTCCAGATGGAATCCTAAATTGGCCTCAGAGCGCATTACAGTCTGTACACATGCAACATCCTCTGTCCCGAAACCCCCCAAAAATTAGAAAGCCCTTTCAACACGGAGGAAAAAGGAAGGAACCTTAGGGGAGAAGGGACGAGGGGGGATCCCTTTCCCGGGATGGACAGACTGCAATTCTGCATATGCAGAATGAAAACCGTAAATATGTACAATATGTTCAATGCATTTGAGATAAATTATGATATCAACCGGTATTTTAGTAATGGCAGTGTCAAATAAGGGTGGCCGAAGTTTGGAACAAGCAAAGGCTGGTCTTTCATTAAAGGCTGTTTTCAGAAAAAGCCTTTTGTAGTTTGCTCATGAGTTACATTTGCCTTCAAAGTAACCGGAATCAACTGTTGAATTTTCTTTCGTTAAGTAATAACTATTCAACTGTTTTTTATACATTTAAAATAGTTTGCTTCCCAAAAGAATAGGAATAACATGATTCAATCATGCCCTCTTGTCACATGAGAGGAATAATCCTGTTGAACTTGATTTTGTTGTTCTTATAATTAATATAATAATACATTAAAGTAAGGAGCATTTATGATTGAAAAGAAATAATGTGTTTTAGGTGCTTTGTGTTTCTTTCCTCATAACTTCGCAAATGTGTGTCTAAGATACATTTTACATATCGCCACAATCAAAGTGGAATGCGCTTGCTGTTTGGTGTCTTGGTTGCTTTTTTAGCATTTAGCTTTCGATCAATGGGTCCACAAATGTAGAGTTTGTCCAGTTTGGGCTAAATTTGGGTATATTTCATAACTCGTGTAATAATTGTTGGAGTTGTGTTTGGATCATGTGGAAATTGATCTGTTGGCTTTGTAGCCCAGACTTTAAGCTTTCAATGGGTGTGTGGCATTCTTATATTTGTTCATGATGAGTGGCTCTATTCTGATCAGACATCTAAACGCTTGAAACCATTTAGCTAAATGTGTGTTTGTGGGGCTAAAGAGACTTACCTTTGCCCACTTGGACTTCTTCTGGTCATTTTCAAATTTCCTGAACTCCTTCAGGTCCTTCATGTAGAGAAGTAGCTTTATCAGCATCAGCAGCAAGATGCCAATAAGAGCCACAGAAGCAATGGAGCCACCGATGATAGCTACGATGCTTGGTGGTGCTGGACAGTCTGGGGGAAGAGGAATGAAAACAGAAAGTTGTAAAAATAAAAATAAATAAAAAGGAGGTGGTGTGGTCCTTATCCTCAAATCTTGCAAAAATCAATGAGTTGCCAATTTGGTTTGAACATTTTGTTTTGATTCGCTGCCATCCTCAGGTCAACATAAATCCAAACAGCCTCAGCTGTATTATGTGTTTAGTCCTAACTAGTCATAGATACAATTTAAAAAGTGGGGTTGAGAGATTCAGACCATAGACTTACATTCACAATGTTTATTTAAGCCCCCTGGATGATATAGGAATATTTTAATAAAGAATAATCAACAAAATAGAGTAGGTCCATTTTCTCTTGGACTTCCATACAACCAGTCAGTAGAGATAATGCAGGTTGAAAACACTCCCACATATGCTTCACTCTTCAAAACAAGTGTTTGCTGCAGATAACCAGTAAATGTTAGCATACATGAGCATAATCAACATCATAGCTGCTCAAATAGCTTAAAGCTCTAACGAGTCTTAGTCCTGTTTATTTTTTCCAAATTAACAGAACGAGAGAAAGCTGCATTGAAAAAAATGTTGATACAGTAAATGTAAGCATATGACAGAATGTCATCAACAGCTTACCTCTCTGTTTCAGAATTTCAGCCTTGTAGTTATCCTCTCCGACCAACTGATCCAGATTAAAATTGATCCAGCAGCTCTCCGAGTCCTTTTGATGGCACTTCTTGCTTTGTATGGTGAACTGATCCACCATAACATGATTAATGCTGTTGCTGCAAGCCGCACTGCAGTTCTTTTTAAAGGGACCTGAGTCAAAGCCGAGACATTCAATGCAGTTCCTGAAAACATGGTTAATAGCAATAGTCAAGACAGCTGAGTGGTGAAGTCATTTTTGTAATTTGGTGAGTCAAACCTTCAAAAGGGATGGGACAGTAAAAGTTAAGTAGAAGTTTGGATTCCTTACAGTTTGGTCTGGCAAGGGTCAGGGCAGCCGAGGCATGTCTGGCATCGGGGATGCTGGTATCCTTCGTTACACTCACAGCGATTACACTTGCAGGTTCCTCTGCCGTAGCACACAGTGTTGTTCGCTGTATGACAACCCTCCTCAGACCTTCCACACTGACAGGCTGAGCCCTCATGACTAGGAAGGCATTCGCATGTGCCACATTTGCATTTACCATTCCCTGCAAGTTGTGAGAAGCATAGAGGAGTTTAAGAGTGGTGTACTGTACTTGCTTTAAACCATAGTTGTGTTCAAACATATTCTGCATTCCCCTCTCATTGGTAAATGTGAACAACCTCAGGAATTAATGACAATAATCCAAGTATGAAAAGACAGACAACAAAGACTCACAGTTTGAAAAAAGTTTGACTAGTTTTTTCCGTTCAATTGTCTAAATCAAAATGCCAAATTCTCCTCGGAGGGTTAACAATATGTACAGCATTCAACATCCTCCCAGGACCCATGCATCGGAAAAAAAGAAAAAAACCTTAACGAGAGCAACAGAGGAGGATCCCTCCCCAGGACGACAGAAGAGCATTAGATGTATTGTGTTCAACATAATAGAATTAGGACCTAATCAATCCACATCCAGCTAATGTGTGTTGACCATTAATATAAGGGTAATAAAAAGAGTTTTTACAACAAGGTCCTAGTCCAGTCAAATCCTACATGGAACTACAAACCCAGAACCTATGCAATATACCTACAAATGTATTGCGTCAAATCAAGCTTAGAAAGCAAAGCTCCCTGGATGCCGCGGGCAGACCCGCCTGTTGTAAAGTTTACAACTGCTTCAACTGTTTATTATCCATATATTTAAAATAACGGCATGAAAAATGGTGAAAAATGACATTTTTCACCTCTTTCCTTAGACAGTTCATTAATTCATTTGTTGCCCACATATCTTTTACAGCCTCCACTTATTTTTTATCAGAATTATCCAAACTCAGGAGAAGCACTATGCAGCGAGAAAAACTGAGACCCTGGAGTTATGTTTATAATTATTAACGATGCAACTGATTATCAGCTTACATACTGTTTATCTTTGCACTGCAAAATGTCTCTATTACTGTTTGTGTATGTTATGTGTTTTTGTTAAAATTATTGTGGCTCTCTTCTCTCATCTTCTGTCTCTAACTATAATAATAATATAATAATAAATAACATTTTACTGCATTTAACCCATATGTTAGGTCTTGAGAATACAGAATGTGTCTTCACTTGTTAGACTTCAAAGAAAAAAGTTTAATTTTTGTGTGTAAATGTAGATCATTTAAAATGGACTTAAACTTCACCTCCACATAGTTTATTCTGGAACTTCTCACAGTGGTCATCGTCACACTCGCAGAAGTCACCATAGTAACTTCCTCCACTCTCTGTGGTGTGGCATTCGCACCTGCCACAGACACAGTCTCCTCTCCCCTCGCACTCAGTGCCATTCTGCCTCTGGCAGGCTGCTCGCAAGGCGGGCTCGTCTTTGGTGCCAACGGAGCACTCACATAACTGACCGATGGAGCCTTCATTGCAGCTGTACAAGGACAAGTTAGAAAGGTTGATACAAGCTAAAATTGTCATGGAAAAATGTATATTCTAACAAAAACATGTTAAAAAGAGATAATTCATTCCACCAGCAGTCCGTCCTATATGATGGAATTATAAAGATTTTCATTCATTGGTTTTCATGAGCCAAACCTTTTTCTTATGCAAAACATTAATTACATTTTCCATTTAATATTTCATTTCTTCAGTGAAATTATTGTTTTGGTATATTTGTATATTTTGTTAAGAGTGTGGATATAGTTACAACATCTGGCTTTTTTCTGATATGCAAACAGAGTTTGCATATCAGAAAAAATAATTTTACATATAAAAACCTGAACTTCCAGAGCATGCACACTCACTGACACAGTTGTCGCATAAAGCATTTATAGCTTACCTGCATATGCCGCAGGTGACCTTTCCCTTTTTATTGCAGTGTGCATGGTTATTGTCTTCTGGGTCATCACATTGACACTCACAATTTGTAGATATGGTCACAGTCAATGTATCTTTAATACCCTGTGGTCGAATAGTAAAAGACTTGTCCTCCATGCATGAGTATGCTGTCACTGTGACATCAAAAGAAATCTGGAGAGGGATGTCATTTGTTGAGGAGTCAGAAATGCAATGCAGTCAGTGCAATACACTTATAAATGTATGCATTTATATATAAATAAATATTGTTATAACCTCTATTTAGAAAATATTAAAAATACTTAAAATGACATATTCACATTATTATCCCCTAGGGTATTAATTTTAGTGCATTGTAACTCTCCAAACTGTGCTTTACCGCATACCAGTTCGATCATAATGCCAAATGAACGAAAAGAGCGGTGCAGTAGGCAGATTCAAAGGTCTTGAAACTTACTATGAAATTGATGAAGAACTATATGAAATTGATTTATAAACCTCCCACTGAGAAGTACAAAAAGAACTGACCTCCTGTCCCACTTGTACATTCTCACACACCCCTTCAGTCTCCCCTGGTGGTCCTGCAACTTTGCACTTGGGTGTGTAGGTAACTCGTACATTGTCAGGCAGATTATCATGGGTCAGAGTTACTTTGGAGGACAAACTCTGTTATGGATTACACATTTGTTAGAGTAAAAAAACAAAAATTGATTTGTTAGAATGGATAGTTGCACATACACAAAGGAAAAATGTTGGCGACATGTGTCAGTAGCAAACAAACAACTTACATTGTAGGCTCCTTCAATCAATTCAACCAC
Source organism: Apeltes quadracus (assembly GCA_021346845.1). Lineage (NCBI taxonomy): Eukaryota > Metazoa > Chordata > Actinopteri > Perciformes > Gasterosteidae > Apeltes > Apeltes quadracus. The sequence continues at coordinate 1,895,560 of CM037932.1, read as the reverse complement.
ATTTTTAGAATCCAATGACAGAACTCCCACCGCTGATTTTGGGATCATAGCCGAAAGTTGCTGGAATGAAACACAAGGTCAAATGAGAAATTCATTGGAGTAAAGATACAGTGTGGTACAGTGTTTCAAATAAATAAATCCATGTACAGAAATAAAATAGTGATTTACCTTGTACACAGGTTCAACACCCTTGGTCACTGCAAATATTGGCTGAATATTGTTTTTCTCCAACTGCACGGCTAGTTGTCCAACAGATGGGTAGTCCTAAACACAACATCAGAGAAATCTGTGAAATGTTGTCCACATAATGTCCATGGAAAACTTCTTATATAAACAATAAAGAAGGCCGTTTTTGTCTAAGAAAAATAATCATAAATTATGATCGATAGTAGAAATGTGATATCTCTGTATGCATGAGAATCATCCACCATTAACATGTTGGTGTGTGTGTTTGTGTGTGTGTGTGTTGTTCTTGCATACATCTGTACGTGAGTGAACATTCACCTCTGTGTTTTCAACACACAACTAATCCTACATTATGCTTCAGTAAACTGCTCAAGATTTCATGCGACCATTTTTGGCACGCTCAAGGACCTCTCATGATTGCGTTGAGTCACGCTTTCTAAAATCAACTTTTAAAGCCTATTCTATACTGCAACTGCTAAAACCACAATCACTAAGAAGGCCATCAGTGACTCCCTGCCACTGACACATTGAGGTTTAACAAACGTTCATTCAGTTGTCTGAATAAGAACACGTCTGATACTCTTCAGTCATAAATGGAGTTTTCAAGTTTAATTCAATTCAATACATTTTCTATATTCCAAAATAAATTGGATTAAAAAGCAAGAAACCTTGTGGAGCTCTGAAGAGGAGGATCCCTCTGTCAGGATGTCCACAAGTATAATATGTCATGTGTACAGAATGAACACCGTAAAAGTGTAAAATAAAATGATTTGTCTTCATCCAATCAAATATTTAAATTGTCACTGCAGTGCCTTTCTAGTTTAAATCGTTATGATAACCACAATGTGACCCTTGGATTCCATTATTTTATTGCATACAGACCATCTCAATGCTGTTGCTGTAGAGGTTGTTTTCCATGTGACACTGTTCATCATTAGGTTCCAGTATGCCGGCTAATTTTCCATCTCCGGCCATGTGGAATCCAGCATCAGTAGTCAGCACAATAAGCCGAGTGCTGCTGTTCCTCCAACCTATTTTGTCCTAAACAACAATATGTCTTTAGAAGGCATATGATTCATGCATGAATGAATGAAATAGTACTTTTAATTAGTACGTTATGTTTACAAAGCTATCATACTTTTCAAAATAAAAGTTATTCGTCACAGGAACTTAAATTATGTTTAGGCAACAAAACCACCTGTTTGATGGACCCATACATCTTTCTTTCCACCCTGTGTGGGCTTTTACGGCCTTTAAACTTCCTTGTTCCTGATAAGTTAGGAAATTATATCTGTATATTTATGTTGTCGTCACGGGATAAACAAAATAAATAACTGCGATCTGGAAGGAGAGGATCCTTTTTAGATGGTCTCCTTCCATTTGTTTATTCAGATTATGATTGAATGCCTCACTATAGCCTACAGTTCCAGCGTAAATTTGACCAAAAGAAAAATAGTCTTATGTCTGACCATGAAATTTGCTAGCCCATTTATCCGTCGTACAGACAGAAAAAGTAGCAACTGTGGCTCTATGGCCTTCAAGCTAAATCCTGTTAAAAGACATCATCTTTGAATAGATTTAACTGTGCTAAAGTGGCAACAAATGGAATGTTTGATTTGTTTTCTAATCATAAACAGTACATACAGGATTTGTTTGGTTAAGTACTTACCCCACATAAGGCAGCCTGCATCATGGCATCAAGGCTGCCTTCTGGAGAGTCCAAGTTCCCAGAAATGAACTGCTCTGTCACTTTACTTTTGAACTCATCTTCCCTCGGTGTCATACTTAACACATGTCTGTAGCCAAAAGCAGCTTGGCACTGCTCGTCATTTTCATCACATGGCTTCAGCAGTTTCTCCTTGTTGGTGTTGGTGTAAGGAAGGACGGTCTTATCAACAAAGGCACCAAAACCTGTAGTTGTAGAAATAGCTATTATTTTTCTTTAAAAGGTAGCACAGGATAGTAAACATTCCAGATAATTGAGAAACATTAGGAAATAAATAAAAGGCAGTACATTATAACATAAACTGTGATTTTGTGTAAATAGTTTGTGAAAATGGAATTTCAACAAAACACAAACTGTTAAGTAGAAATCTTCAACGTACAACAACTGCAATTCTAGCTGGTATATGTGTTATGTCTGGAAAGCCTCATCGGGTCTATTTTTGCTGGAGCAGCTTGAGTTCGTGGTGTAATTCACTTGTGAATGTATGTGATTTCCTGCATTTACACACAATTAAACAAAAATATATTCCCATGTATGCATTCTTGAGAGAAAGAGAAGAGCGATGGAGTCCCCTTCTGCTCTCTGTGATGACCCATAGAAAAATAAATAATTTATAATACTGCAAACACCTATGCTTGGGAAGTTATTACTTAAACTGATGACCCTAAAAGTAACTAATCCGTAAACATCAGAATTCCATAAAATCCGATCACCACGTGCTAGGGTGAAGTAGATTGAGTCTTAGAACAAGATATTGTATCATTCTGTGATTGATAGAAAAGGTGATAATGGGTATATGTATTTTAGATGAAGTTGTCTTCAACCCGAGGCCTTACCTGTGGGAGACAAAGCTCCATAATCCCTGATAACTCTCCCACACACGTTGAATAAAAAGGCATCCTTCAAAAACTAATATAATAATGTTGTACCCCAGGAGAAACATTAGAAACAGCCCGGGCTCTACTGCCAACTAAGCTGTTTGAACATGCTCCAAACACAACTCAAACACAGATTAAAAGAGGGAGAAACTAATGTCAGAAAATGTTTCTCGTCAACGTCATAGTGGGCATCAGACATCGCTACACGTTTTTGATTCTGACTGGCTAACGGAGGGCTCATTTTTTTCCCACATGTGTGTAGCTCAATTCTATTAGCTCTGACAATTAAATTGAGGGGTTATACTTTCACATCAAGCCTGGATTGGCTGAAATACTGAAAAAGATATCTATATAAATATGCAATTGCTAATTTTGAAGATTGTCATTTTTGCCATGTGTCATCGTTAACATACATACTGATATTTACACATTTGAACACAGTAAAAAGTGTTCCCTTTTATCATGACACCAAATACATTCCACATAGACGTTGCAGAGATAAAATATTCAGAGCATAGACCGAAAGACAGACTCGGGGTCAACTGGTTTAAGTTTTCAGAATTAGATCAAATTACCTATTTGAGCATGTTCAGTGATTTTATTCAGGGCTGCAAAAAGATCTTTTCCGAGATCTTTGACATTTTCCAAGTCATCTTTCATGGAGTAAGACAGATCCATCAGATAGTAGAGATCCACTGGATAACCTTCAGCTCTTTTAAAAGAAACACTTGAATGATGATCGGAAGACCTGTAAAAACAGAGAAACAACATTTAAACCAGAAATACTACCATACCAACCAAAGAGTTCAGTTATTACTTTCCATTTCTCAAATTGACATGATGGTAGATGATAATATAGCAACTTAATATAATATATATAATATAGAAAATTGGATTTGCGCAGCCCAGTCCTACACAGGTCCAGATAATGGCCCTGGCCAGTGGGTAATTACTCCAAACACTGCTTTGCACTAGTCACAGTTGAGAATTAACTAATTTCACTAACCAGGTCGCAGTCTCAGACTAATCTTCTGTGGACTCAGCTGGATAGGCTCCTCTTTGTTGATTGACTTGGACAGAGGCTCTCCCTTGACAATTGTTTTATTGTTCTGTGTGGAAATGATTTCGTCCCCCTTGCACCCTCTCCCTATCAGTTGAGCTTTGGTGTCACATCGTACTGCTTCCTGCTCGCCTGATTTGGTAAAGTTCTGTACAAATGGAGTACAACCACACACAATGAAGACAAACATTATTATTTATACTTGAATTTTACTTAATTCACTAACATTTGACTACATATACTAGTATTGTTACTTATATGGCTTTAGAAATCAGCTTTGAACTTAAACTTACATGAGATTCATCTGTAAAAGCTGCTGTATAGTATACATTGTCAATTAAAAGCTACGTCCATCCCTTCCCTCCCCATGGAAGATCTGAACACAATCCCCCCCGGCCCCTTGGCTCCCCTTCCTTCACGGCGCCACCTCCTGGTAAACTCATCTTCGGGTCTATATTGTCTGATTTTATCATGGGTGTTTAAAATAACTATGTAGTCAGGTTTAGGGAAATTAACAAAGGTTAAGTTTCATCGAATCATCTTCCCAATATAGTTATTATTTATAATTATTTTTGTGGGCACAAAAAATGACAGTTTGTGTCCATGTGAGTGGAGGGCTATGGTGTCGTAAGGCCTGACGTGTAGTAGCCACCAAACGTGGTTTATGACTTTTCAGTAGCTTAGAGAAAATAGTTCTCTGCATGCAAAAAAAAAAATAATAATAATTTCTGTATGGTTTGAAAATATTCCAACTCTCTCATTAAGTTACATTGCTCATGACATCCACTTGTATTGTCCTCTTTACCTAAAAGGTGCCCTAAATTAGTTAGAAAAAAGTTAATCTAAGTTATTTTAAGTGTGCACTGATATGGACCGCTCAGGTCAATGTGAGCATGTGTACAGTACATAATGGCTGAATTCAGTACGCCCTGACAAACAGGCACATAAATAGTAGTCAACACAGAGTAAATACACAGGGGAACAAGACACAGGTGGAAACAATAAGGGCGGGGCTTGCAATTACTGAGGGCGGCCGCACACAGGGAGTGAGGTGTCTGAAACGAGAGGCAGGGTGAATGAGAGAAAACACAACAGAAAACAGACAGTGACCAACTGGTGCTCTATACTTTGTGGTCTTATTAAAGAAGCTGAATAGACTCTTTTTATCTTATTTACACGACTGCATGGTTGCATGTTTACGATTCCCCACTGCTCCTTGTATCGGGCATTGTGTTCCACACACAAACACTGGCGCACACAACAGTGAGATGTTAGTGTCCATCAGTGCCCCTTCCCCTCGTCCCCCCACCTTTAAACAGCTGTAAGCATACTGGTTTACATAGACGCTTGCTCTCACCAGCTGTTTGCACCACACACAGTATGGTCCGGATCTGATACAGTCGCCACATGAGTTGACCACCGACTTTGAGCAAACTTCTTGTTGAGACGCTCCTGCAAAGAAAAACACAAACTCTATGGCTTTTGAGACAGCACAAAATGTGTTATTTAGTTTGATTAATACATTTTTTTATCTTTAGTATCATTTAAAAACATTTGTGTTGAATATCCATGATGTTCCAATTAATGATGAACTGAAGCGAAAACAATTTCAAAATCCTTCAATCTTAACTATATATTATTTTTGTTATTAATTTAATTATTAATCAAAGTTCCAATTTGACAGTTACTTTTAAAAATTATTGTGTTTACTGTCATTACTTTTGATTTTGATTCCTTTTTGTATGCTGTAGGAGCCATATTAATTTTGTATTGTCTTATTTTATTTTTCTGTGCCACTAGGGGGCTGTATATGGTTTGTGGCTCAGCCGATCTCAGGTCAGCCCAGGTATGCCATTTAAACTGCAGGAAACCCAGACACAGCTGTTGCTAATTGTGGGAAGCAAACAGTTTTCGACTGTGCCTGTGTGCGTATGTAGTGAGAAATTCGGTTTGTTATTTTGGTTACATGTAGTATTAGTTAAAGTTATTGCCGCTTATATGTGGAAATTTATAATTAAAATAAATCTGCCATAATCAAAACAAAAACTGAACTCTCCGTTTTCTTATGTACGGGCGCACGTCTAAACTTAATCCGCCGAATTAGTAACCAGTACTAGGCGTCGTTTAGGACTTCGGCAGTACATATCCTGTTAACATAAACATATAGATTTAGATATACATATAAAGGATACAGATCTTAGGTACGAGCAGGGTGCGATTTGTGGGCGCGATGGGGGGGATTTCCCTCCCTCTGGTTTTCCTATCCCCCCCTCTGCTAAATTATTTTTATCGTCGGGGGGGACAAGGATTTCCCCCCCTCTGGTTTTTTTTTTATCTCCGGGGGGGACAACAATTTCCCCCCTTGATAGTGATGAATGCAACTTAACTGCTCACCTACTTAAACTCTTGAAATCTAACGATCTTCAGTGTCAATTTCTGAACGTCTTCCAACACAAACACATTGTAACATTTTAGTGTTCGCAGAGGTGCGCGTGTACGGGTGACGCGGATCGGTTTCCCCTCTTTGTGCGCCGCTCGGCGCTTAATTCTGTTTCCTCCTCGTAGCCAAACCGTCCGTGCGCGTGAAAGTGAGCATCAAGCCAGTTGGACTTTAATTGCGCTGAGGGGCTATGGCGTTATATTTGTGCCACAATCCTGAGCGTGTAATTTGTTTGAGTTTTGAGTTTTGAGCACAGAGAACTATATTTTAGCAAAGAAAAACATTCCGTGCACCCAGTTTACTCAGGTGCCCTCTCGACAAACTCGTTTTGTGCGCGCAGGCAGCCGTTGCTGTGCTCTTTTTTATCTTTGAGGCTGGTGTGGAGATCCGGGTTTGGCCTGTGGGTCTGTGTGAAGTGTCCGATTTAGGCGATACTTTTTGGGGCACAGCTTGTCCAATGTAGGTGCCTCTTTTTAGCCTAAATGCTGCAAACAACTCGCTCTAAGCTTCCGCGTTGCTGTTGAAGTTCTACTAGCAATTTCATTCGAGACCAACAGCCAATCACAATTGACCTTTAATTCTCTGATTGGTTGCTTTTGTGGCACAAATGTAACGCTGCTGCAAGTCGAGCGAGCGCGTTAGTGAAACAGCAGAGAATAGGAACCAGCTCAAATAATACGAGCAGTGCGGAGCTGCATTACTGTGAGTGATGGCCTATTACTTTTGTATTGGTTTTGCATATTAACATGCTTTAGACATATTTTATTTGTTATTTATACTAGTAGCCTACTGTGATGGTTTTCCACGTCCCAGATTTTTTGGTGCCTCCCCAGGCATTTGGTTCCCTACGCGCAGTGCGTGATGTGTGTGCGGAGCGCCAACACTGAGCATATCGTCTTGTCAAATAAATTAACAATAAAAGTTTTGTCATGTTGTGATGGGGACTATAGTCTATATTTCGGGTCCGTGGATTATAATCCACGGACCCGAAAAAGGGCCGGTCCACCCTTTGCGTTCTTCTCCGTAGTTATGCAAGCTAAAAGTCCAATGTCCAAAAAAAAAAGAGCATCCCCCCCTCTGCTTTTTTGTCAAATCGCACCCTGCGTACGAGTGACCCCTATGGACTCACACATGACGTAATGGTCATGTATGTATTTAAGTATAGACCATATTCACTAGTAGGGCCTTGAAGATGTTCAAAACTTACCTCTTCCTATTTGCAGGAGGAGAAGGAACAGGAACCAATCCATTTCCTGATTAGAAATCAAAACAAACAAATACATCATTTTAGATGAGAGCAACATTTAAGAGATCACAGTGAAAATGTATTTTCAAATCAATTAAGATTACCTTAGTATGTAGGTGCAATGTGTAAGATCTGGACAAATGGTAAATGGACTGTACTGTACTGCACTTTTCTAGTCTTTTTACCTCTCAAAGTGCTTTAACACTACATGTCATCATTGCCCAAGTGCACATTGACATGGACTAGCAGAGCTGGAGATCAAACCACAAATCTTCTGATTAATGGACAATCCTGCTTTCTACTTAACCACATAGTTGCCCCAAAATAATGGCCATTATCTAAGTGGGGCAAGATTAAACAAAAGTCAACTAAACTGTTGGAACTCTGAGGGTAGCCCTATTAGAACGTAAACCTCTAAAATCCTCCCGCATCGTGGACATTAGCCATCTGAGTGTTTACTTGGACACCAACTGGAACTGTATAGACTTGGTTAGGTTAGTAGAGGAAATTAAAAAAAAATGCCCACAAAGCCTAGTTTATGGTTCTGCGTTTGTTTTTTTCAAATTGCCCACAAAGCCTAGTTTATGGTTCTGCGTTTTCAGGGAAACGTAATGACACACACACAAAGAGCTCCTTGTGCGCTCCTTGCGTGTTTTTTTTTTACCCCCTCTCGCATGCTTGCGTGCGTCGACCCACTTTTCTAGACTAGCGTCAAAAGCTAGCCTCATGCAGGGGGCAACCAAGTCTCTGCCTTTTATGTATCCCTATCGTGGTTGAACCCACAAATAAAAAATAAACATACGACTTTCACATACAAAGACGTCACTCTCTAGGTCGTGTTCGACCAAAAACGTTACTCCACCTAGTGTCCTGCCTGTGAATTGCTTTGCAACACACGCAAGCCTTTTAGAACCATGAATTGAAACAAGTCCAGAGACACAGAATGGACACAGAAAGGAGCAATCAATGTGGACATTCGGTGCCTTCATTTCATTACAAAATCAGAAAATAATCAAACTGCCACAAAACCAATTAATAATTAAAATTAGTAGTGGCTTGATTTAAATTACATTAACATTTTACCCACAATCTCAGATGATCTCAGGCAAATGAGACATTGAAACAGCAACTTCCACACAGAGCAGCATTGTAGTGGTCTCACTTTATGCTGCTTTCACACACACCCACAGTACCAGAATAAAATTAGTGTGCAGATGACTCCTTCAGAGATTGTTGCTGCTGTTCATGAATTTACTTGTACTTAAATGAGCAGTGCCAAGTTGCCAAAAAAGAGCAGTTTGCCGGTAACTTTGGTTTTACTGTGAAGCGGTTACATAACTTTTCTCTTCACTCTTTATAATTGGTCCAAGTTCTGACTGCTATTTCTGAAAGCCTGGATACTGTGTTATGTTATTGTCATGAACCAACGCTCCTCCTCCCCAGAATATCGAGGCCTGAAAACCGGGATCCCAAATCCCCCTCTGTTTACGGGTGCGTTGGTTTGTGCCATTCGGGATCAACTCATTGATTGGGCATGGCCACTCCTCCCGACGCACCTGTGTCTCGTCACCCATCAAGAGGGCCTGTAGCGCTTGTTAAGTCTGACGCCAAGCGCTCCGCTCGTCCACACCTAATAACACTGGCGAACCTGTTAATTTTTCATCCAGGTGGCATAGTTAAGGGTGTATAACTGTGAATGAAACTAAACAAAGATTAAAAAAATATACAGACAGGTTTTATAAGGTTTAGTGAACTTTTTAGTAGTATGATCTGACACAGCCCCGGGCGAGCAACGGTACAGAAGTATTGTTATGATAAACAGCGCTGGCAGCAATGTAGTTTGTGATCGTGTAAACATGGCTAATATCTATGAAAACAGCCGCTTGAAACAACGGAGTGCCTTAGCAGTAGAGCACAGTTCGATCCTCGGCTCCGCTAATCCACGTCCTCCTGGCTATGAATATTAGTTACTGAAACGGGTGTCCGTGTGTATGGTCACCATTGTGTGGATACGTGAAACCTACGTATGTTAACGTACCGAAACGTTACAAAACCTTCCCGAAAAAAACAACACCGAACCACAAACTAACCTTCAGGCAACGTTTGGGAACTAAACGCTAACGTTAGCGTAACCAAAAACTAACGTTCTGGGGACCTTAAATTGTTAGCTGGGTTAGCCCATAGCATCGGCGTTATCAACTGCAGCCATTTCTCTTATCTTTCTCGTCACAGGGAAAGTGATAGAATGACAGTTGAATGTAATTTGTTTTTTTAAACTCCGATTTATTTAAACAACACGGGACACGGCACTGCGGCATGTTAAAACTCGGGCGAAAGCGGTAAGTCGGTAGAGAGGGCCCGGACTTTGGACCCGGAAACAGTATTATTGGAACCTGGTGACGTAGCGACTTAACAAGCGGCATTGTGAAGTATTGTGCATGTTGTCATCACAGTCTGAGTGGTTTCCTGAGCCCCTGTTTTTGCCTCTCGTTGAAGACTCCTCGTTTGTCCCAGACCTCGTTGCCTCTTGCCTGATCCCTCTCGGTACCTTTGCCTTTCTATGCTCTCCTGGATTTGGACAACCTGCCTGTTCGCTGGACACGACTACGCCTGATCCCTGACGGTGCCTTTGCACATCTACGCTCTCCTGGACTTTGGCCATCTGCCTGTTTACTGGACACGACTAAGCCTAACCCCTGTTTGCCTTTGCTCAATAAATCTGCGCTCTGCGCTTGGGTCTACTCCTGCCTCTTGTGGTGCGTTAGTTATGTTAAATTAAACGTCCTTGAAAAATGATATGAGTGCCGCCATAGATTGTCTAATATGACTAGATGGGGCACTCCCTATTCAGGCCCATTGTATCGATCTTGATTGCAGTTCCGTTAAATTCCACTGGAGGTGATCGCAGGCGAGTGCAGATTGTATGGGACTCTATGGAGCTAGACGGCTAAATGTAGCTCTTTCTCCTGCTTGTCGTTGAATCAATGTAGATTTTCTTGTTGATTCCGCAAGTTCAATATGGATTATAGGCCAAATGTCAAATAAATGAGTGCTTATGTCCTTTCGATTTCTTACAGGTTGGGCCGTTGTTGGCCGGAACACGCTAGCATTCTGCTAATGAATGCTGATTGGTCAGTGACGGATTGCGACGGTTTGCGACCAGAGACCCCGTCTGATGGTGGCTGAAGCTAAAGCAGAATCAGAACTATAAAGTTAAGGAGGACTTTCTGTCGAAGTTTACCTCAAATAGCAGCTGGTGTTATCGTTGTCGATCATGTTGCTGATGCCATTAGAAAGAAAGCCTTGATTCTGAAGTGCCGAAGAGATCGCCGAAGAAATGGCCGTAAAGCAGCACCTCCGGTAGTATGCAAATATGTGTTGTCATCACATTTTTTGAACGGATTTTTAGAACAGATGAGTGAACTTAAAAATTCAAATTTCAGCTGAGTGTATTATTCTAGCCCCCCCCCTTTTGAATGCAAGTTTCAAATTGCTTGACAAAAAATTATATCCTGAGAAAAGTGGACTTTAGGGGGTGAAGCCTCATTTGGTCCAATGCATTGTGCACTCGCCTACGAGCGCCCCGTGTGGACAGAAACGTGTTACTGCAGCCCGTCCAGAACCCGGAAGTAACAAGAGAGTGCCACATCTAGTCATATTAAACAATCTATGGTGCCGCCCATTTTTACAGATCAGTCCAACAACTCGTTTCCTGTAAAACAAAGGCTTGGGTTGCACTCTGTGTCCCCACTGTCCACACCATATAAGGTAAAAGGGAACTAAGGTTTTTTTATCAGTACATTTCCGCTTTGTGAGACAAGACAAGGCATAGTACATGTTGCTTGTATGTGTGGTCATTTTTATCTTTTGTGAATTCTATTTCTGCTTTCATTGGTTAAAATTACTAATTGAAACTTTAGGACCCATTTTTTGTGACATTACAAACCATTATGTAGTCCAATGTAACACAGCAAATTAACTTCTGCCTCACAAATAAGCATAGCTTTGAATCAACACATCTGTGTCAAAGTTCCGTTACTGTGTTCAGCCATGAAATACAATATACACTCTTACAAGAAGTTATCTGCAGACTGATGCCACCTGTGATGAAGCTTAAGCGTAATGGAATAATTCAAGATTCGAAAATAGTCTTTTTCTTGTTTTTGCCAAGTTTACATTTAATCAAATAAACTAAACTTACATTCACTTACAACTTCGTAAATAAACTACAAAATGAAGGCATTAATAATCACAAGCTATTTTCATTTGGCTTAATATGTCTGTATTATGTCCGAATATGTCTTTGGTTTATTATGTCTGTATACCCGGCAAGTGAAGTAGAGCCAAGTTGCCAAAAAGGGTGCTGTTTTGTCGGTAGCTTTGGTTTTAACGTGAAATGGTTACATAACTTTCTCTTTATTAATAATTGTTTCTATTTCTGACAAGTAATAGCAAGCGAGACAACGGATTAGCGTGCTGGGTTGGGTTGCACTCTGTCACCACTGTCAGAACCATTTAAGGTAAAAGGGAAGTGTTTTTTTTATCAGTCAATTCCGCTTTGCAACACAAAAGAATACACAACACATGTATCATGTGTGTGGGGTAATTTTTTTATCTTTTGTGAATTCTATTTCTGCTTTCATTGGTTAAAATGACTACAACACAAGTTCAAAGGACCTATTTTTTATGACATTACAACATATTACGTAGTCCAATAGAACACAGCAAATTAACTTCTGCCTCACAAATAAGCATAGTTTTGAATCAGCACATCTGTGTCAAAGTTTCGTTACTGTGTTCAGCCATGAAATACAATATACACTCTTCTTACAAGAAATTATCTGCAGATCAATACCACCTGTAATAAAGCTTAAGCGTAATGGAATAATTCACGATTTACACGCATTAACTACTTAGGACCGCAGCGAGCCGTCAACAGGATAATGCATCCTTGCTTAAGATAGAAACAGACATCAAGGGGACCTTAAATTTGCCCTCAATTTAATCATTTTTTAATCTAAATGAAATGTTCTACTTAACTGTGCTGATAGGAAACCCAAGACTTGGAGATTCAGAAATCAAGCTGAAATACTGTTTTGGGGTTAATCAAATGTATGTGGGAGTAGTTCATTCACATAATTTCCTCAAACAAGAAGCTTGTCCTTCTTATCACACATTTTTTCATCGAGGTGTGTAAAAAAAGAAGTAAAAGAGGGTTATATGGATCATTGTCATAAAAGCAAACTTACCAGTAACAGGAAGACGTTGGTGGTTGACAGTTGTGTTGAACACTTCCTGGATGGAGTGACTACACCCTCATGACAGGAAGTTTGAAGCCGAACCAAAAGGTCTTTCACCACGATGGGAGGGGTGTGCCAGCAACATGTCACAGTGTATGAAGAAATTGCACTACATTGTCAGCGAGAACAACCCTATGTTAGACTAAAGAAAATAAAAAAAAACTGGTTGACGATGGGAGAAAAAACTCAATAATGTGGTCATGTTAGTTTTTTATTTCTTTGACATGAGCACATTTAACATAAACAAAAACAAACGAAACCAAGGATGCAGTGAAGAGATCATCACTCAAATTATATCATTGTATAAACTTTAAATAAAGGTATTTTTTTTTACAGGAAAACACAGTAACGCCTCAAATACGACGGACTGGAGAAGGTAATAAAAGGATAAGGTGGTGCTCAGTCACAGGACCATAACCAGTGAGGGGGTAGGTGTCTTTTTTCCAAAAAGGTTTTTAACAGTGATGAAAAGTAGTTTGAACAAATCATGTTTTAAAACTATTCTTGTTGTAACATCATTACCTCGGAAATGTAAAAGTATTAGTTTCCTGATAGTATCGTGTCCTGAATAATTTTACAGCCTACAACATTTTCGCAGGAGGAGAAGGAACAGGAACCAATCCATTTCCTGATTAGAAATCAAAACAAACAAATACATCATTTTAGATGAGAGCAACATTTAAGAGATCAGTGAAAATGTATTTTCAAATCAATTAAGATTACATTAGTCTGTAGGTCTACAGGACAAATGGTAAATGGACTGTACTGTACTGTACTTTTCTAGTCTTTTTACCCCTCAAAGTGCTTTAACACTACATGTCATCATTGCCCAAGTGCACATTGACATGGACTAGCAGAGCTGGAGATCAAACCACAAATCTTCTGATTAATGGACAATCCTGCTTTCTACTTAACCACATAGTTGCCCCAAAATAATGGCCATTATCTAAGTGGGGCAAGATTAAACAAAAGTCAACTAAACTGTTGGAACTCTGAGGGTAGCCCTATTAGAACGTAAACCTCTATAACCCTCCCGCATCGTGGACATTAGCCATCTGAGTGTTTACTTGGACACCAACCGGAACTGAGTAGACTTGGTTAGATTAGTAGAGGAAATTAAAAAAAATTGCCCACAAAGCCTAGTTTATGGTTCTGCGTTTTCAGGGAAACGTAAGGTCACACACACACACAAGAGCTCCTTGTGCGCTCCTTGCGTGTTTTTTTACCCCCTCTCGCATGCTTGCGTGTGTCGACCCACTTTTCTAGACTAGCGTCAAAAGCTAGCCTCATGCAGGGGGCAACCAAGTCTCTGCCTTTTATGTATCCCTATCGTGGTTGAACCCACAAATAAAAAATAAACATACGACTTTCACATACAAAGACGTCACTCTCTAGGTCGTGTTCGACCAAAAACGTTACTCCACATAGTGTCCTGCCTGTGAATTGCTTTGCAACGCACGCAAGCCTTTTAGAACCATGAATTGAAACGAGTCCAGAGACACAGAATGGACACAGAAAGGAGCAATCAATGTGGACATTCGGTGCCTTCATTTAAAAAAGTAAAAGTATTAGTTTCCTGATAGTATCATGTCTGATTAATTTTACAGCCTGATTTGTTCAAGTTTTAACATTTTCATCACTTACAGTTTAAAGGATGAAACACCGAAAACGGACCGCATGGAAGAATGCTTTGTTGACAGTGTTTTCATCAACCTATCACCTTGGAAATGTACAAGAATCAGTTTCATGTTGGCATCATGATATCTTAAATGTTTTACAAACCGATTTCTTCAAAATAAGTTCTTAACTTTTCATCACTTTTAAAGCTTTTGCAGAGTGAAAGATTGAATAAAACGGAGAGCATGTCAGAATGGTTTAGCTAAGTGTTTTCATCAACCGATCACCTCAGAAATGTACAAGTATCAATTTCATGTTGATATTGTAATGGTAAAATATGTTATAACATATAGTCTTATGCTAGAGAGTGATAATTGTATTGGAGTAATGTGCGAAAAGCATGGTGAGTCAAAGGTTTCTATCTGCAGCTGTGTCTGAAGAAGGGAGGGCGAGTCAACTTGTTCCTACACAGATGCTCGAACAAAGGAACTGTCAGGTCGCGCTGTCGATGTGAAGGTGCGGACCGGAAAGAGACGCAGTCGCAGGGTTCCAAAAACAAAAAGACTTTAAAAGTCAAAAACAAACTTGAGGGTCAGGATCAGACCACAGGAACATCCACGCTACACAACGTCTAACACAAGACAATGACAACACTGGACGCCAGATTCACAGGACTTAAATACACAAGGGAGGTGCAGGTGATTGGAAACAGGTGGAATCACTCAAGACAATGACAGGGGGAGACAGGACCAGGCAGGAAGTGAAGTTACCCAGGGAAACCAGGAACCAGGAAAGGTTAGAGAGAGAGAGAGAGATAGTTAGGAGAGAAGGATAGGTGATACAATGGAGCCAGCCATAGACATAATATACATAGACGCCGCATTGGCCGCTACTGCCTATCGGCACTGACGAGAAATGCGGCCGTCATCTTGGAACGGTGACCCGCTCCACTCAGTGTAATCTGTTTGGCTGGTACAATGAGCTGTGAGCGCATTCAATTAATCGTACCGAACTGAATACCGAACTGATTTTCACATGGGTTTTTTTGCTGCAAAGGTCATACATGCAGCTATGACCCAGGCCACATAGTTCGGCGTATTTTAATATTATTACTTAACAGTAATGTAATATTGATATATGATGTGATGTAGACTATGATAGGTATTTTGCAAATCACACACTATAATTTTGATAGAGAAGCAGAAACAGATAGTAGTAATTAAGTCTGACATTTAATAAGGATTATATTATATTCTACTTTAAGAATTCGCACGCACACTCACACAAATAACTTGTACAGAAATCAAATTCAAAAAAACATATAGGTCTAATTGAATCAAGGCGATAAATCTTACGAACGTGTGCGGAGAGAACCAGCCTGCCGCGATATCAACGTCGTGCAGCGCTACAAGAGGGCTATAAAGCCGCCATACCCCTATTATAGTAGGCACGGACAGCCAGGGCTGCCCGGCCGACTGAAGTCAGTGAGATGGTCTCAATCGCCCACTTGCTTATCCTTAGTTTAGACACAGGACCCCAATGTTGGGTGGTCCGAAGTACACCAACAGCTGTTCTGAACGTCTACACAGGACAGTTCTGTGGACGTAAGCGTCTAAGGCCCTAACCAGGCAGGGGAGGTTCAGCCTCATCTGGTCCAACGTCAGAAAAGGAGGAGGACAGAAGGCCCAATAGTATTAGTAGGACCCATAGGAATATAACCGGGAGAAGGTAGTAAGAACGCCTTTACCATACCGGCTGAGAATTCCAAGCACGAAAGGGACACAGAGAGGGCTTTCTCTAGGGAAAAAATATTGCAAGCAGAAAGGTCGTCTTAAGAGACACCTCTGGGACCTCCTCAAAGGGCTCAAACGGAGCACGGGAGAGCCAAACAGCACAACGGCCCGGCTCTCCCAAGAAGGTACTCTCGTGCGGGCTGCTGGCTTTAGCCTCGGTGTGCCACGAAGGAAGCTGGATACCAGCGGGTGTCTACCCAGAGAATCCCCATCAGCTGGGTGCCCGAATCTTCTTCTCTCTTTCAAGGCCGCCACGTACACTTTAGTGCGGATAAACCTGTGGAGAAACGTTCCTGCAGGAACACCAGTACTGCAAACACCGGGCAGTTAGACTGGGTCTAGTTGACGTTCTCCACACCAAGAGGTGAAGAGTGTACACCTAGCGGCATCCGCTTTCCTTGTGGCCGGAGCTCTGGAGTGGAGGATGGTCTCAACGACCTCGGTCGAGAGATCAGATCTTAAGAGGCGGGCCCCCTCAGAGGCAACGCCCACAGTTTCCATTGCTCCGGGCAGGGGTAAAGGATCGACCCCGACGCCTGCGAGAGCAAGTCCGCCGTCCTGGTGGACACTCTCCAGAACTCCTGGGAGCAGAGCAACCGGGGAAATCGTACAGGCGTGACCTGGATGGGTCAGGGAGAACCACAGAAGACAGTGTGTTGTCTCTCTTGAAGCAAAACAGGTCGGCCTCAGTACGACCAAAGTGTCTCCAATGGAGCTCCACCACCTCGGGGTGGAGTCTCCAATCCCCGGGCCTCGGCCCCTGTCTCGACAGGGCGTCTGCCCCCTGCTGGTTTCCCCTCGGGGAGAACCACTTGGCTCTGAGCCACCACTGCATCGGTCTCATATACAGCAGGCCGCAGGGAATCACATTGGATGCAGCTGCCAGCAGACCGAACAGTCTCTACTGTCACTGTCACTGACAGTGAGTGGCTGGCCTAGCTTGGCCTGTTTGACGGCTAAAAGGGTCGAAGCTACCCGAGCGGGAGACAAGTGTGCCCGCACCGTGGTCAAGTCCCAGATCACGTCGAGGAAAGTGGTCCTATGCAGCGGGGACAAACACTTTTCCTGGCGATGAGTCTCAACGGTTGATGTGAGCGAGAACGACATCTTAATGTTGAACCGCTAGCTGCTCTGACGGAGCTAAAATCAACCAGTCGTCGATGTAGTTTAAAATGCGGATGCCCTGGAGATGCAATGGCGCCAGGGCTGCATCCACGCATTTCTTAAACGTACGGGGAGAGATAGCTAGGCCGAACGGAAGAACCTGTTTCAATATATATACATATATATATATAAAATATTTCAATAAGAGCTCGGTAGAAGAGAATGACTTGTTTCGATGTTTGTCGAATAAGAAAAACAGGGTCTTGATGAATGATCAAAGTTGTAAAAGTCCATTTAATTTGCTTGCAAGCAGGAGGTCAAATACACAAGCACGTATCAGGTGCTCTGTGAAAATGGCATCTTCGAGCGGTCAGAACACTGAGCTTTTATACATACACATGTGAAGGACATTCTCTGTGGCACAAATGAAATATGGCAACCCAAGTTGAGATAAGAGCCTTTGCGTAGGGAGTTGACTTGTCCTTCCTTCCACAGCTGTTTAAGCGTGAGCATCTTGAAGCTGAGCTTTGCTACTGCGCGATTCAACAGGCGTAGATCTAGTATAGGACGCAGCCCTCCATCCCTCTTTTGGGGATGGAGGGCTGCTACAGGGACACAGTGCCCTGTAGCAGTGCACTGGCAGGGAGACTCTGGTCTGGCAGCCCTGGACTTCTCCTCAGAGGAGGCGAGCGGCCCTCGGGCCCACGCTCGCTGGGAATGGCTACGTAGCTCTGGCCTGGCAGCCCTGGACTCCTACTTGGAGGAGGCGAGCGGGCCTCGGGCCCACGCTCGCTGGGACTGGCTACGTCACTCTGGCCTGGCAGGCCTGGATTCCTCCTCAGAGGAGGCGAGCGGCCCTCGGGCCCACGCTCGCTGGGACTGGCTACGTAACTCTGGCCTGGCAGCCCTCGGGCACACGCTCGCTGGGAATGGCTACGTAGCTCTGCAGGAGGAGGCGAGCGGCCCTCGGGCCCACACTCCGAACTAGTGGCGGGGACAGTAGCCTGAACCCTAGAGGGTACTGAGCGAGTACGGGCACCGTATAATGCGGTGAAGACCCGCCCCTCTCGGCGGCTACCTCGCCTGAGAGCGCCTCGGCCACGCAACGCTCTCCCGCTGTGCAGCCAGGTGAGCCGGCTCATCGATGGCCGGGGCTGCCCCTGCCCGTCCGCCGTCCAGTCAATGCTGAGAATCTTAGCAGCTCGGGCGAGTACCTCCAACAGCTGATCGGCCGCAGCCGACTAAAGTGACATGTCTTCAGCCTCCGCAGCCTCTATGCTAACAACATCCACCTCCTCCGAGCGGAAGAGCCGCCACGCGTGCTCCCGAAGCCCGGTACGAGGCACTGGATCCGACAGGAAAGGCTGAGAAAACGCCAAAGCCGTCTCAGATCCTTCTGAAAAATCCAACGCCGAATCCCACGTAGATCGTATTCCGTGGGAAGCGCGAGCCGAGCCGCACTCCTCAAAGAGCGACCGGCAGGAGCATAGCGTCGCATCAGCCCCTCAGAGCCAGCTGGGCATGCTCCGCTGCCAAGCAAACAACGCACAGTTGGTGCGTATCCCGTCCCGTAATAGAGCGGTTACAGGGACAAGCACACTAAAGACAGCGCTGCCTGTTCGCCACAGTACGATAACCGTACCGATAAGAACTTTTGATTCACACAACGCGCTTGATGAAGGCACAGAGATGAAGGAGCCGGTGTTTTGGGTGCGCTTTATACTTCCTGGTCTCGACGTCACCCGCCTATGACGTGACGTCTCGCCATTGGAATAATGTCACGCACGGCGTTCCCACATCGTTTCACGCAACTCGAAGTTCCCTGATATGGAACTAGTCGGAAGTATGCACGCTGATGAGCCAAAGAAATTTAAGCAAATATTACCAACCGACAGTGGTCCGAAGAGGGTCTAAGACAGACACGCACACATACACACACAAACCCCTGAAAGAGGACTGTCTTGCAGAGCTTCTTTCTCGTGCTCCCTTTTTGCAAATCAAGAGTGGTGAGTTTGGCAATGTGGTGCGGCCTTAGCTTAAGAAACACAGACACAACCAATGACAACAAGTTTGTCGATGCCAAACTGTGTCTCTTCAATGTGTTCCCCAAGCAAAAAAACATCCTCTGTTCCAATCTCCTCTCGGACAATGTGTGTGGCTGTCGACACAGGGGTGTCAAACTCATTTTAGGTTCGGGCCAAATACTGCCCACTTTCATCTCAGGCAGGCCAGACCGTGCGAATGGGGGGGCGCGGATGGTCCAGCCGACGCGGGGGGTGGAGTTTGGCGCTAATGGTCCGGGGGAAGTGCGGCGCGTCATTTTCAAGTGGGCGCTGCTGCTTGGAGGGTCGCCGTGGTGGAAAAGGTTGAACGCAGGGCTCCCCACACTTTTTCGGCTCACAAGCTATTTTTCACTCAGCTTTTCAATCCAACTCATGGCGATTTACTCCCCCCTCCTCCCCGCTCGGACAGTTAGCCCGGAATAACAATACGGAAGAACATCGCTGCATGCCGGGAGCGCAAAACGAATCAATATGAAAAACAACCCAGCGAGTCTCTCGTCTGTCAGAAGCGATCTGCCAATGGCCGGTGATCTACCGGCACTGCGTTGGTGAATGACGTGTTCCCCTGGTCTAACGCATGTGCTCACTCACAGTGGAATCTTTAGGAATAGCAGCTACTTTTATAGAAATGCAACTTATGTCTTTTTGAAGTTCTCACAATAGCAAATTCATCCAGCGGGCCTCACTGGACTCCACCGGGGGCCGGATTTGGCCCGCGGGCCTTGAGTTTGACACCCATGCCTTAGGAGCGTGTATTGTTGAAGCTCAGCGGATCACCCTCTCTGCAGCTCTCAGCACCTTATAATAATAAAAAAGAATACATATTTATATAGGGCTTTACACAGTGCTCAAAGACCCTTTACATAACAGACAAAACAAAGCAACCGTAATATACAAAGATTAAAATATTTAAAAAAATAAGAGAAATCAAACCTTTACTGTGCCTTGTGATGAAATTACTAGGCCGTCGTTGTTTTTCAAGCCTAGTAGGTGGTAGCTCTTGTCAAATGAAGATGGTACAGCATCTCTGACCAAGCTTGCACGGCACAGCTTTCGAAGAATCTGCCGGACTACAAACCCTGCTATGTAGACCAGAGCATTTTCCACCAGACCACCAAACCTGTGGAAACCTTCAAAATGAAAACGGAACATTTGGGAGAGTCTACACAAAAACATTTCATTTCAAATTGTAAATAAGCTTATTTGCAAACCATTCTAAGGTCAGATGTTCTGTTGCCTTTATTTTAAGTGGGGTGGGTATAAGATAAGGTATCTTACTTTAGTTGAATTACATGTGCATAATACACTGTGTTGGGCAAGTTGGTTGAACATTGAACTCAGCTAAGCTATCAGTTACTCTGCCACGAATAAAGCTTCACTGCACAAAAGCTACTACACAGTAAAAATGTAGCAAGCTAAGCTAATCACAAACACAGCAGTAGGCTAGTTCACTACATAGGAAGCTACTTTAAGATGCGTTAATTCCACATGACAAGAAAGTTGTGTGGCCAATGTTATACCAGTAATAGGTTATCTTTCTACAATAACATTACTTTGTCAGTTTTAATCTAAGTGTTATGGAATATGACTTATCAAGTCTCAGTTCATATTCAGGTGAAAACCAGACGGTGAAGTAAACATAGCCAAGCTAGCTGACTGTGATTTCACTACAGTAAAATACTTGCTCCTTCTCTACTTTCTGGCAATATTCTTTTCACAAAACACAACAAATAGTACGGTAACATAAAATCTTACTTGTGAAAGGTAATCCCCCGAGCCCTGCTGGCGATGGTCCACCGATTAGAGCAGAAATAAGCAGCACAGTGCGGCATCTTCTATCTTCTGCTGCTACGCAACTATGAGTACGACCGTTCCAAGATGGCGGCCGTATTTCTCGCGGCCAGGAGCCTAATGCGGCGTCTATGTATATTATGTCTATGGATCCAGCTATGAAGAGGAGGATTTCCCCTGTGTGGGAACACTTTGATTTGATCACTCCTAATAAGGTAAGCTAAATCTAACTATATTTCAGACACATTAGGTTTGCTTATCAAGAACTGTATTTTTCACAGTTTCTTATTTTATTCAAAGGTGAGGTGTTTATTGTGCTCCAAGGAGTTGATGTACAATAACAACACCTCATCCATGCTAAGGCATTACCGTGCCTTGCATGAGAATAAGGAGGAAACTGGAGCTTCACAAGGTAAGTCATTACTATATTACAAATGCACCATCCCAATTTTTCCCTGTTCATTTTAGTTTATTGTGCAAATAAAGACCGGTAACAGACACTGTATTTATTCTCCTTTAACCAGCCACCAGAAAACAAGAGCTGGATGAATTGCTGTATCAAAATGTATATAGACTTGCTCTCACGTCTGCACACCAGCATCTTCTGTACCTGTGAAAGGGTGTTTTCAAAGGCCGGAGAGGTTGTGTCAAGAAAAAGGAATCGTTTAAAACCCCAAACTGTTGAGAAACTGTTATTTCTGAACAAAAAATGAATAAAATGTCCCCTGTCCTGTACATCATCATATGCTTACACAAGCATATTCAGTCCCCTCTTCCTAGTTCCACAAGCACTTTCACTGTCCTCTGCCTGCTTAAGCCCATGATTCCATTTTCCTACAGTGACGGAATAACATTATTACACAACCTGCCATATAATATGATGCTACCATTTTGGGAAAAATTACAGACACAGAATACATTAAAAAAATATAATTTATTATGCACATATGTGATCATTTATGTACAGAAATTATTTGGTCATACATTTTTGTAATTCATAGTCATTCCCAACAGCCATAACAGACACAAAAATTCAATGCATCACATTATGTGGTTCAGTTACAGCTGCCTGCAATTATACACTTGGCCAGTAGGTGGTTTCGTGTGCACATGAAGCATCAAGAAATTAACCTTTTCTGGCTGAAGTGTAGCGAGGCTTCATGAGGCGTCATCTCGCCATCACTACCGACCACCGCAAACTACCACCGACCATCCAACCTGCCGTTCTGACAAAGTAACCTTCCACCGCCCACTTTTCACACTCGCCGTCACTCCGCTCAGAACGTCATGTATGAGAATCATTGGTTTGAGTCCGCCTTTAAACTGAACAGAGGAAAAACACGTGACTTGCACGGTCTTGCGCATTCCTGCCGGCTGCCTCGCGCATTGCCCGCTGTACAGTCACGGGTCTAAACGCAGACGGACTGACCTCGCTTCATGAATGTAGTTTTGGTGGAGCAAAGTGTCACCAAACCAGAGAAAGAAAACAAAACTCTTAAAGATGCTTTGGTTTGAGGGCTCAATTCCTGATGCCATTAACTTAGCGAAACAGCGGAGCTGCGTATTTGTGGTTGTCATAACAGGTATGTGTTCGGTTAGCTAACTTAGCTAAATGTGATAGAAAGCTAACGCTTTAGCTTGCATAACCAGCTGCCAAATGATACGTGTCATTCTGCATGCCTAGTTGAATGCGCCAAGAGGACAGATACAGTAACCTAACGTTAATTATGGCGGTGCATGCTAACGTTAATGTGGGTCTTTCCAAGTGGTTTAAAACGGCCCATGGAGCCGTAATGGTCACCACATCCGTAGGACTAATGATAAGCCCAACTAAATGATTGTGCCACTCTGTTATTGTTGTGACTTTGGTCAGGTACTGTGCAGTTGGTTACATTGCTGGTCTTGATCCGTAAGGTAAAAAAAAAGGTCACCACCATGATTATTATTGCATCATAGGCAGCAGTAGTAACGTTAGCAGTGACGGAGTTAGCTAACGATAGATAAATAAAGAATCTCGACGTGTTACAGGCTGTGTTGCTGCTCTCTGTCCTCAGGGAAAGACGAACTGTCCGCGCAGCTGATCTCCAGCTGGGAGGATGACAAAGTGTCAGAGGAAGCAAAGAACTGTTGTGTGACCATCAGAGTCGATGCCAAGAGGTACCAACGTGTTTCAAATACAGTCAGCTGAATTTTATTTTCAAGGCACATTTTAATATTTCCACATCGGTGTCTCCCCAAAGCAACATATGATATTCCCCCACATGCCTGTCGTCTGAACAATCCGATTCCCCAGGACACCATTGTCCAAATAGTTTACTAAGCGTTAGCGTTAGCGTTAGCATTAGCATTCCTAGCTAACGCTTACCTCAGTGTTCTCATTACAGGCTGCTCACCTGGCCTGTTTGGAAATTCAATCATTTGTTCATTCAAATTGAGCTGTCTGCCCCCTAGAAATATCTGATTTACCTTTCAAAGCTCATCAGTATTTTGACTGGTGAATTAAGTAAATAGTTTTACAAAAAAGAAAGGTTGTGTTCATGTTTATTGAATCCAACATATGATGCTGCAATATTTCTTCCACAGTGAGCCCTGTGTGCAGTTCTCTCAGATCTGTATCTTTTTTGTTCTCCTATATATTTCCAACTTCTTGGAATGAATTTGTATGGAGCTACTTTTACTCTCAGGCTGAATTACCGATGAAATGATCCTTAAATCCTCAAAAAATAACTATATCATCTTCTCTGGAGAGAGTTTGCGCTATATAAGCATGATCCTAGGCAGGGTGCGATTTGTAGGGGGGGATGGTGGCGATTTCCCCCCCTCTGGTTTTCCTATCCCTACCTCTGCTAAATTATTTTTATCTCTGGGGGGGACAAGGATTTCCCCCCTTTGATAGCGATGAATGCAACTTAACTGCTAGCCTACTTAAACTCTTGAAATCTAACGATCTTCAGTGTCAATACATCAGAGCAGCTATTCAGTAGCCTTCTGGCAGACGGCGCATATTTCTGAACGTCATTGAACACAAAAACATTGAAAAATTTTAGTGCGGGAACTTTGCAGTGAAAACAGCGCTGATCCAAACATGAAACGCGTTCAGAGCAGCATATCGTCTCACTTTACAGGAGCTAATAAAAAGACTAAATTACATTGAAAGTTTTGCCATGTTGTGATGGGGACTAATCCGCGGACCCGAAAAAACGGCCTGTCTACCCTTTGCGTTTTTCACCCTAGTTATGCAAGCTGAAAGTCCAATGTTCTTGTCTATGAATACATAAATAACAACATCCCCCCCCCCCCTTTGTTTTTTTGTCAAATCGCACCCCGATCCTAGGTACCAGAGATGTCCCAAATAGGCTGATACTAGATGTCAAAGGGGCCCATTCAGGGAGTTCTTCCAGAATTGCCTGATTTAATACACGCCTTGTAAGGCGTAGTTTCACCTGGACTACGCTTGTTGGACTTTAAAATATACATGGACAAACTGAGTCTTCTTTTTGATTTGTTTACTTTCTCGTGACTTGAACTTTTAACAGGGCATTTCAATAATTAGTTTACCACTAAGACAAAACAAATCGATAACACTTTTCACTGATTCGTTGGTGTTAATTTTGACCACGATCTTAGCTCTATGACTATGTGGTCCGTGAAGAGTGCTATTTATCATACATAAACGCAAAGAAATGTTTGCCGGAAGCTTGATCCTTAACCAGCGCCGCCCCACCGGTGTGAAGATCCAGTGGTGTGCGTACCCTCTAGCTTCTTTATCGGGGAGAATGGGATCCCCCTGGAAGTCATTGCTGGCTGTGTGTCTGCTGAAGAACTTGTGAACAGAATCAACAGAGTGAAGCAGGTACGGCCACAAATATTCATTCACTCTTTGCTCAAACCCTTTAAATGCCTTATGTAGCCAGCCGCAGTACCCCAATAAACACGCACACACACACAAACGTCATGCAGCTAGCTGCTGGGGATGGAAATTATGGTTGGTTAGTAGAAGGAATGACTTTGGTCCAGGTAGAAATATCTCAACAGTATTGTATTTTAATCTTATTGTTATGTGGATTCATATGACATTATTTCCAGACAATCCTGTATTTTTGATGACATGTGAGCAACTGTCTCTGTAGTGGTCTCTCTGGTAATGATTATTCTTGCCTTTCTTCTGTCAGATGCATGCTCAGCAGTTTAGAGGTGATACAGTGTTACCAGAGGCAAGTGGTCCAGTGGAGACCACCCCTCTCTATAGCACCACTCCAGTGCAAGCTCCAGTGATGCTTGTTGGGTCGGATACAGAACCTGCAGCAGTACCACAAATGGCAAAAGGTGAGTGAACCTAGATCACATCCACTGAGTTTGAAAAGGATAGTTTAGTACACCTTATTCATCAGGCAACTTTTATAATTAACTTCCTTTTTAAGGCACACTATGCAACATTTTTCAGTTAATTAATATGTTCCATACCGCTTTGGATGATTAAGTGAGTAATTTCAGGTTGAACAAAGGTTTTCTCGGCCGCCCTGGGGGTCTGTAGGGGAAATACCGCACTTGCAATTGCAGGAGTGTCGGGTCGCCCCCACAAAGTCTTGCTTTACGGCATGAGACGGGAGGCTGCGGGATTCAGCCATACACTCTTGGGCCCGTAGCGCAGTGGCAATATTTGTGCAGTTATCATGGCGAAACCAGCGACAAAACAGCAAAAACCCATGTTGGAGCAGGCTAGAAAGAGGAAAAGGGCTGTAGACAGAGAGAGGGGTCGTTCACGGGTGAACATCGCGCAAGCCTTTTCCGAATGGCGAGAGGTAAAAGAGAAAGAAGGCTGATGCGGACCTCGCGTTTCTGCTGATGCGATTGTAAGTAATATTGGAACGGTTTCTACCAATAATGTATGAAAACATGCTACAGTTTCAAACTTGAAAATTGCAACAAAATAGTCACTTACCTACCGCAGAAGACGTGGGGATTCGTTGCGTTCGCCAGTCTGCTGAGCTCAAAACAAACAAGCCTGGCTGGGGGGTGGTAGCGTTCTGCCTTCACCCGCGCCGAACCTCCGTTTAAACTCTGCCTTCACCCGTGCAACGTCAGCAGTACCGGCTTACTTTCACCTCTGCTTGACGGACAACAGCTGAGCGTCTTTACGACAGTGCACTTTTATTTTTGGCCTCTGGGGGAGCCTCGCTGGAAAATCAACCCCGGTTGCATAGTACACCTTTAATCAGTTTCCGTTTTCAGCATGTGGAGTAAAAGTTACAGAAATGTCAGGTAGGGGAGGTAGTAGATGGGCAAACGGTTCAGCTGACCGGGTGTAGTAGTGTGTGAATGCTATTGAAGGGCTGGTCTTGGCGTGGCCATAGTGGGCGAAAAAATATCGCTGGGGGACCCTGTTTTCCCTATTATACTGTCTATTGCGGAACTACGGGCTGGGCCACTCTGAGGTTGCTTTCGGGCCGCATGTGGCCCGCGGTCCTCCAATTGAATAGCCCTGAATTAGGGGTTAGGTTTCTTGCTCAAGGACACTTCGACATGGCACATGGAGCAGCCGGGATTTTAACCATCAACCTTGCGGTTCCCAGTGCACCACACTACTCCATGCGACATAGTCGACCCCGAAGTAGCATGCACAGACGTATTCATGTCAGTGTGTAACTGCTGTGCATGAAAAGATAACCTTTTTAAATTGGGTACTTTTTCAGGGCGGGGGGGTAAGTAATTTCAGGGGTGATGGTATGTTATAATGGTAGGGGAAACACTGGATGATGTTGCCTCGGGGGGTTGGATATAATTGTACCGCGGGCTGTGAGTTTGACATGTCTGTTGAAGATTTAATTTAAGTCAAAGTTAAGGTGAAGCTGTAGCGATATGCATGCCAGGAGATGCACAAAGGCTCTGAGAGTTGTGGGAGTGGTAAATTGTGGTCAGATGGGACAAGTATAAATATTCACCAACAAAAACATTTTTCTATGTGCCAAGACTGCCTTTTTTTTAAATGCTAAAGGAAATTGTTTTCTTAAAATTCTTAAACGCCATGTCAATTAAATGCATTATTATTATTATTAAAATCTACATTGAAGTAAATATTTTGCAGTCAAGTGAGTTTAAACTTTTGTTTCATTACAATGGAGTAAAATCTTGACAAGCATTTGCTATAACACCATAATTGTGACGGACTGGATGTATAAAGCACTGGAGAATGGATATACTTTGGTTATTTTCTAACACATGTCAATAACTCGTTAACTGAGCTCTTTTCTCGCAGCATCCGTCTCCAGCACAGTTGATGGCCACCTTCCAGCCACAATGACTCCTGCAGAGAATGCTGCTCCGAGTGAAGCCCACGCAGAGGCTAGGGTGGAAAGGTAGAAGTCTTTCCCCGTCTTTCACCCGTCCTGCTAAACGGGCGCTCTCATTTGCGATGGTCTCTGTCTCAGTGAAACGTACTGAGACTGATCGTGAAATTGTTATTTAAACCGAAAGGACTCAATGTGAGGGAGGAAGTAGCATTCACTCAGCCTGTTACTGTTCGATTTATCCATCTAAAGGTAGATCTGTTTTCTCGTGATATTGTCCCATCAGGTTAACTAAGAAAGTGGAGGAGAGGAGAGAACAAAAGAAGAAAGGAGAAGAAGAGGTAAGGAGACTGTTATGGCCACAGGAGTACTTCATATTTTTCTGTTTTGTGTACTTGTATACACCGTTTGATGACTAGTACCAAAGTCCTTTTAGGCAAGTCATGCCACTCGCCGCCATCTTGGCAACGCCTCCGGGCAGCTGTTTTCGCTCTAACAAGACCAGCCTCCTATCTCAATTAATGGGCAGATCGTCAGAACTGCACTTTCACGGGTCATCGGGACATAAAAACTACATGTATAGAAAAAGCAATAGAATATGATAAAAATCGCTGGGAAAGTTTTCGCTGTCGCAAAACCTCAGCTGTGCGCGTGCGTTAGTGGAACCAGGCGATAGGCTTAAATGTTTCCCGGCTTGACTGTTAAAAAGCAGATGATTGGCTTTCCAGCGGGAGGGGCGGGACATGCGCATACAACCGCCATCTTTGCCGTTACAGGTTTTCTTACGGGAGTTGTATTGAGGAAGTGGCATGTCTCCTTATTTATAGTCTCTGCTAGTACCAACACTTCGCCTCACCTGAAGGCACCAGTCTGCTGTCAAAGTGTGTTCCCCTTTATACAAAATAGTTTGTTACCTTCACAGGTCTCATATTAATAGCATCCGGTAATAACCTGAGGCTCCTGTCACTACTGCTTGGCAAACGTCCCTTTGGTAGAAAGATAAAATATAAATAAATCCCTACTGTTTACGAAACCAGTTGATTTACAGACTTTGTGCCAGTTTGGAAATTTTTGGATTCAAACAGGGCCCCTGACCTCCCTGAATGTTGCCTGTGATTCAGAAGGAGATCCAAGTGGAAGTAGAGCGGCGGAAGACGGGGAAGGACGTGCAGGACTTGAAGAAGAAACAGGAAGAAGAGATGACCAAGCGACTCCTGGAGGAAAGGAACAAGGAGAAGGCTGAGGAGAAGGCTGCCAGGGAGCGGGTCAAACAGCAAATTGCTTTGGTATGCTCATCTCACTTCCTACACATCACAGTTGTCAGGATTAACTGTGGAAGTTGAAACCACTTGGGACCTTATGACTGACACTAGCAACAATGGCGATGGACAATTCTGGAAGCATTCACAAACTTTGTTCTTCTACATCTACATCTTTATGTACTGGGCAACACTTCTCGTTAATCGTTTATTCTTCATCTTTCATATGAAGTTTTGCAGCCCTTTTCAACTCGCATCACTTGCAGCCAGCACGTGGGTCATAAATACAATCTGTAAAGTGATTGTGGGGTGTGAACAGATTTGCCAAACCGTTTACGCCAAGATCTTAAAAACTCAACCAAAAAATCAACTGCAATAATGGAAAATCCTTGAACCAAGCTCAGACCCATTTCTCTTTGGGGCTATGGCAATATGTTTAATATACTTTATGTATTGCAGCTTGTTGTACGTAAATGACAAACATAATGTACAAACCTTATTATTTTATATATTCAAAAGCGCTTTGCCTCCCCAGTGGCTCTCAGCCTTTCCTGAATACTCTCTGGAATGTCAGCTGGTGTTATTAATGCAGAAGGGCTGTTACGGAGGCTCAATTTACTTTCATCCATTCAGTAAAAGGAACTATTGTATCTGGACCGTAGACTTAAAACTCATAGATGGGGCAAATGATGGGGGGAAATACTACTATTAAAAAAATAGCTCTCCATTATGTATTCTATTTGATCATTTAGCTATTACATGTAATTTCGCTGACGCTTTGGTCCAAAGCCACCTAAATTGCATTTTTAACCCATCCCAGTGGGAGTAGTGTGTAGCCGTAAGGGTGCCTGCAGAGGAGTTGGGTGTCTTGCTCAAAGACTCTTCGAGTCAGCCACGGTTTGAACCAAAGATAGTTGACTGTTGGTGTTTAGTTTTATAGGATAATATTTTTTCAAGCCTCAATTTGATTTGTATTTATTAAACCTTTGTCCTGCAGGACCGAGCTGACCGAGCAGCTCGCTATGCTAGAACCCAGGAGGAGGAACAAACTGCCAAGCAGGCCCTCCTGCGGGCCAGACAGGCCGAGCAGGAGGCCAGGAAGGAGGCCGCGGTCAGGGAGAGGAGGTAATGGAGACGTGCGCTACATATCGTAGCCTTTTGCATGCTGCAGTGTACATATCAAAGTGGGCAAATTAAAATCCTTTCTGTTCATTCCGCTTACCCATAACCCATTTTAAAATATAAAAGGTATGAAAAGTTGCCAGTTGCTGAAATGGAGCAGGAAAAATTTAAATGTAGCTGCTGAAAGAAGTTTTGCCAATGAATCCTTTACTGAGTAACACAAGTTCCATTTTCTTAATCTAGCACCATAGCAAGGATACAGTTCCGCCTCCCAGACGGCTCCGCCTTCACCAACCAGTTCCCGTCACACAGCAGACTGCAGGAAGCTCGCAACTTTGCTGTTCAGGTCTGACCAAAGCCCTTTCATACAGCTCCATGTTTCCTCAAGGAAACAAATTACTTTTCTCTAGAAATCCAGGATTTACCAACACCATCCAGTAGTTTTTAATCATAGAACTGGGGAAGTGCACACTTGTGTTCATATTCTAGGGAGCAGAATCATTTGTATTTTTTAGTCGAACGTGCTGCACTCTAAATCTGTCACACACAGCTCCGTTTGTGTTTTGTTTGGTGTTGTTGCAGTGATAATAAGTGAGGGGATGGTTTGTTGTTATTTATTATAACAAAAATAAAATCGTTCCATGTTTATAGGGGAAGACGAGCTCTATCTGAATGAATGTTCCATTTAGAAATCTCTGACATTGTGGTATCATGTTTTAAATCAACTTATTATTGGGAAATTTGCACAGTTCAATTAGATTTCTAATTTTCATCGAGTATTATCGAGAGGCTCTGTCAGAGAAACTGGATGATACATTACATGTCATTTAGCTGACGCTTTTATCCAAAGCGACTTACAATAAGTGCATTTCAACCACAGGGATACAAACGCAAAGAACAAGAAACAAAGTGCCATTTCATCAAATAAGCCGATTTACAGCTTGTTATAGATAAGATCCATTATTATTACAAACCCAAAGAAGAAACAACAAAGTACTTTTCAGCAAAAAGGAAGCAGATTTACAACTTATAGATAAGATTGTACATTATACAATCATTACAATTTAAGTGCTGCAATTTTTTGTGGTTTTAGTCAAGGTATAGTCTGAAGAGGTGTGTCTTTAGTTTGCGGCGAAAGATGTAAAGGTTCTCTGCAGTCCTGATGTCACCAGAGAGTTAGTTCTACCATTTTGGAGCAAGGAGTCGTGATCTTGTGGAGTGTTTTGCTCTCAGTGGGGGAGGAACAAGCAGTTTGGCAGATGCTTATAATGGTAGCATAGGGCACCATCGTGACGTACCACGGTTAAAGAAAGCCAACCTCAAAGACAGCAGGGTGTTGGTGTAGTAGAATCTGACTCAATGCAGGTCACATCTGCAAGTACGTTTTTGTGTTGCTTCTGTCTAAGGAAGTAGGAAACCGCTATGGAAACTTCTCACTGGCGACCACGTTCCCTCGGCGGGAGTTCACCAGTGAAGACCTGGACAAGACTCTGCTGGAGCTGGAACTGGCTCCAAGTGCTTCCATTGTGCTCCTCCCAGTGAGTAGACCAGAGTCCTCCTTCTGTCTCCCTGGGACCATGTTGGCCCTGAAGCGTAGGAATAGACCAAAGCAGTGTGCCACTTAGAAGAGACACCTTACATATGAGTGTGACCTAATGCCTCAGTGTTTTAGTGAAGTTCCCCCAAAATATTCATCAGTAGTAAATCCACACATATCGAATCACTTTCTAGATTTGATAATTTCTTGTTCAATGATGTGGCACAAGGTCTAGATTTTGTAGCAGTGGGCAACTTTGCACTTTTGTGCGTCAGCTGTGATTATACACTGGTGTCCATGCTGACTTAATCTCTTCTGTAAAGAACAGGAGAATACCTCTTTTTGTATGTGGGATAGTATGCTCCCTTGTGTTGTATGCACATGCGTGTGTCCGTCCGCAACATCTACTACCCCTCTCCCATGTGATTAGCGCAGCTTTGTAAACCTTAAATGTCCTCATGCATCATCATTACATGGATACTCTGCTCTCCAGCAATCCAGCCGGCCAGCTAACACGGTGATGCAGTCCTCTGATGGTGGTATCTGGGCCGTTCTGGGCACACTCCTCTACCCTCTGCTGGCGGTGTGGAGATTCCTCAGTTCCTTCTTGTTTGCCACCCCGCCCCCTACTGGAGCAGCATCTAGAGGTCATGGACAGCCGTCCGGCTCCTACAGCAATTCGGCCTCAGGCTCCGACAAAGCAAAGGGGTAAGAGCTTCCCCTGGGTTTACAACGTGGCGAAAGGACCGGCTGACAGGGACAAAGAGGAGTGGGACGTAGTAGTCATTGCAGATGGGCGCTCTTTGTCCGTTGGTGGGATAGTGCGCATATGTCCGTGTACGCACGGACGTGTCTGTATGCGTTCATGAGTCAGGGTGGAACTGCCACATGCAGCAAGTAGTGGACGATTGTAGACGTGGAAAAAAAAACATTCCAGACTTTCTTGGGAGGGGGGGGAGCGCCCTCCTTGTTCAATGGGAGGGGATACACTGGAGATATATTCCAGATCCAAGTACATGTAAGATTCAGATGTGAGATGCTGAGCGCAGACATCTGATAAAACTGGAAACGTAATGACCTGAAATCAGTCTGGCATAACAGCCACTCATGTCAATGGAAGTTTATTTTCATTAGGTTCAGTTCAGTTTCTGTTGGCCTAATGTAGCTGAACCAAAACTATGCTGAAATATATAATAATAATAATAATAATAATGAACAAAAAAAGTTAGGAAAGGGATGCAATCAGAATCCATTTCAGCAGCTCAATGTGGGAGAATCCCCTCTTGGGGCCTCAAAAATGTCCCGTCATGCTGGCTCTGGTCGGGCCGGGGACAAGTTGCTCACCGTTCAATGTTCTGCAACCAATTTTAATCAGGCCATAACATTCTCATTCTCTACCAGTGAAGTCCGCTGAGGTTCCTATTTGCTGTGGTGTGACCTGGTGCTTCTGCTGAGTGACATGTTGATAATGTTGAATCACTTGGTCTGTAATTTGGTGATTCAGTTGCTTTGTGTCCTACCATCAGAGAAACTGACTCTAAGCACACTGAGGAGAAGCGGCCCAGGGACTTCACGAAGGATGGGAAGGTCTGTCGGCTGCGGACTCAGGAGGACAGTGAGGACGACAACAACACCTGGAATGGGAACTCCACACAGCAAATGTAACGCCGAAACAGTGGTGATTTGTTCAGTGTGACCAGGTTTCTGTTCTCTCCTCTCTAGGCCTACATGGGTACATCTACAATAATAAACAGAACATACTTTGTTCTTGTGTTGATTATAACATAGTGTTTCCTAACCCGGGCTTAGGATACGCCACATGAGTAGATCAAACATGCTAAGATGAATGAACATGTGAAGATGTTGTAATCTGGGCCTGGCTCCACAATAAGTTGTCATTGTTTTGGAAATATTTAACTTTTGAAAACTGCTTTGCCGAGTGCCAGTGACCCCTGCAGATTATGACCCAATAGTTTGACATTTGTTTTAAATGTATGAAATATTTGATCAATCACCTTGTAGCTGCTGGCTGAGATTTGTATCTGTTGCTGTTTCAGTTCTACAGAGGTGGCGGTCCACAAACAAACCTACACACCTTGATATTGTGTGTCTCTATTTGTAGACAATAGGTGAAGTTCTCTCAATGAAAATAAAAGCAACCTGTTTTTCAATAAGCCCCTGAAATGTGTCTGAAAATGCTTTGTGTGTTATCTGGGCCAGCATGGGTCCTTCACCAGGAAGTAGAAGTCTGGACTAGTGACGTAACGTGGTTAAAACGTGGTCTCAGGCCTTTGCAGGTGGTTCATTTTTTACCTGGGAGATCACCATGGTTCCATTTCATCCTTACGCAGAGGCAGTGCTTCACACAGAATTATCTTCTGGCTCGCGCAGGTCAAGTCTTGATACCAACAAAGTCAACTGTGACATCGGATGACCGCCCATCATGTATAAGTACCGGTGTTATGCTAAAATCAATCCTATTTCATCTTCTCGCTACACAGGTAGCTACAGATTATACAGATCAGTGAAGGCAAGATCTCCTGGTGCGTTCAATGCAACTCAGATTTGACTATTGGTCTATAATATTGAGACATACACTCACCGGCCACTTTATTAGGTACACCTTGCTAGTACCGGGTTGGACCCCCTTTTGCCTTCAAAACTGCCTTAATCCTTCGTGGCATAGATTCAACAAGGTACTGGAAACATTCCTCAGAGAGTTTGGTCCATATTGACATGATAGCATCACAAAGTTGCTGCAGATTTGTCGGCTCCATGATGCGAATCTCCCGTTCCACCACATCCCAAAGATGCTCTATTGGATTGAGATTTTTTATAAACGCTGCGTATACGCACAGAAGAAGGCGTACGCCGCTCTCTACGCAATAATTGGTATTTATAAAAAGCAAACGGAAAAATGTGTGGTCCTTCACGCAAGCTCGGACCCATGCGTACGCACAAAAACGGGTGAAATGAGAACCGTCGGCAAATGCAAGAAACACGCAGACGTGTGTGAAAGTGTGTAAAACTAGACTGTAACATAAAAGAAATGCCAATACTGCCCCTCATAAATAACACGAACACCTGTTTGATAGATTTTTGACATTTTGACAGAAATGCAAATTAACACATTTTCAAAAAAAGTGAAATATGTTCTGCAATAATATTATTGCATATATGCAATTCATCCTCAAAACACAGCTGTTGCTTTTCGATTAAATGGACGGCAATAAAATGCCATGACGCCATCACAAATGACGCACAATGGCTGATGGGCTTTATGCCAGACGTGTTAAAAGGCATAACAGCTTTGTCCAATAGTTCTATAAAGTTCCCCTACACGGCGGGGAACAGGCAAACAAAAAAGCTCAATTTGCGGCCGTGTACGGTTTCCCTAATCGATGTTATTGACGGCACTCATGTTGCCATAAGGGCACCGAATGTTAATCAAAATGCTTTCATTAATCAAAGCATTTCCATTCGATCAATGTGCAAAGTATTTGTGATGCAGAGATGTTGCTCACAAATGTAGTAGCTCCGGTGTCCCCTTGCCACTCAGAGCCCTTTTGGCATTAGTAATGCATACTGTGCCCTCCAAAAAGCATTTGACTTCTCCTTTCCACCTCGCCAATGATCATTTCCTCTTCACACTGAGTGAAGTTACGTTTCTTCGTTTTCCCCTCAGTGTTTGCAATGATTTCGCAATCGATGAATATTCATTTGTGGGCGTTCCACATACTATATATGGGCAACTATGGGCGTGGCATGAAGCCGCAAAAGCTGCGCTGCATTTAGAATTGATAGTGATTTATTAAGGGAAAACAGCATAGGACGTGCGAGCGCACGGTTTTATAAGTCTGAATATTTCTGTGCGCACGCACGTCCTATGTTTCATCCGTACGCCACTTCTGGCGCAAATCCTACCCAGTCTGACATAATTCGCGCTTTATGACATGGCGCGTTATCCTGCTGGAAGTAGCCATCAGAAGATGGGAACACTGTGGTCATAAAGGGATGGACATGGTCAGCAACAAAACCCAGGTAGGCTGGGTCGTCGACACAAGGCTCAATTGGTACTAAGGGGCCCAAAGCGTGCCAAGAAAATATCCCCCACACCATTGCACCACCACCACTAGCCTGAACCGTTGATACAAGGCAGGATGGATCCATGCTTTCATGTTGTTTACGCCAAATTCTGACCCTACCATCCGAATGTCGCAGCATAAATCGAGACTCATCAGACCAGGGTACCTTTTTCCAATCTTCTATTGTCCAATTTTGGTGAGCCTGTGTGAATTGTAGCCTCAGTTTCCTGTTCTTTGCTGACAGGAGTGGTACCCTGTGTGGTCTTCTGCTGCTGGAGCCCATCCGCCTCAAAGTTTGTGTGTTGTGCGTTCAGAGATGCTCCTATGCGTACCTCGGTTGTAACGCATGGTTATTTGAGTTACTGTTGCCTTTCTATCAGCTCGAACCAGTCTGGCCAATCTCCTCTGACCTCTGGCATCAACAAGGCATTTGCGTCCACAGAACTGTTGATCACTGGATGTTTTCTCTTTTTCGGACCATTCTCTGCAAACCCTAGAGATGGTTGTACCGTGAAAATCCCAGTAGGTCAGCAGTTTCTGAAATACTCAGACCAGCCCGTCTGGCACCAACAACCATGTCACGTTCAAAGTCACTTAAATCACCTTTCTTCCCCATACTGATGCTCGGTTTGAACTGCAGCAGATCGTCTTGACCAAGTCTACATTCCTAAATGCATTGAGTTGCTGCCATGTGATTGGCTGATTAGACATTTGCGTTAACAAGCAGTTGGACAGGTGTACCTAATAAAGTGGCCGGTGAGTGTATTTCGGCTTATCGCGTATTGCCTTGCTGCGGACGTCCCGCCTCCAAAGGCTACGACTAGTTAAGGTCTAAGTGCCTTTTGATAGTCCGTTTTACTGTAAAAACCATGAAAATCAAACCATTTAATCAAAAGACTGACAAGTTTTTACTCAGTTAATCACATTTTGTGTTTTGCTTATAAAACAAAAATACGAAGCGTAGCCGCTGGCGCATGCTTCTACGTCTTTTCATTTTCTGTCGAAGACGACCTAGTGGTTTGTTTATTTTATGGTGGTGGGTTTATTTTCATAAAAAAAAATTCTCTGACATATTTTTCCCGTATTTTCCTCCATAACTTTGTCCACCCTTCGACCGGCAAACCAACGTTTGCGGAGATCTTTCTCCATGAATTGTAGACCAATCACAGCCTTGCGAGCTGCGTTGGGTAGCTTTTGGCGCAAGTCATTGAGTGTGGATATGAGATGTACAGTGCACGGTACATCGCATAAAGCATCTTAATGATGGAAGCAAATGTCAGCTCATAGGATAACAGTAGTAGTAGAAAACTTTGATACAGACCATTATACTGTAATGTTATTATCAACAAATCATACATACATTTAACTACACATGAGATAATTCAATTCAATTCATTTTATTTTGTATAGCCTAAAATCGCAAATTACAAATTTGCCTCCGAGGGCTTTACAGTCTGTACACATGCGACATCCTTCGTCCCAAGACATCGGCACAGGAAAAACTCCCCAAAAAATGAAAAAACCCTTATAGGGGAAAAAGGGAAGAAACCATAGGGAGACGTCAGAGGAGGGATCCCTCTCCCGGGATGGACAGACTGCAATGGATGTCATGTGTAAAAAATTACTCATACAGATGTAGAATACATTCAATTTCTATAACAGAAATGATTCAAAGAATTCCAAGTAGCAGGCCAGGTGTACGGCAGGACCACTGCAGGGGCCACCACCATCAGATCGAACCACCATCCACAGATAATGATGATCTATTATTGTCATTGCAATGCATGAACGTATTAGGTCACTAACAAACATAAGTCAAGTTTTGTGTTCACAGAGAACACGGGCAGAATAGTGAAAACCCCCGAAAGTAGCTGCAGCCCCTGAAGACTGATGCAAATACAAGCCCAATTGTGATGGAAAGTTTATCACACAGGAAGCAGCGAGCGGACTGGTAAGATGCAGGTCAAAGGGTGCTGACAGCTGACCAACAGGAGGGACAATTAGGGACAGCAGGTCTCCCTAATTCAACAAAAAACGGGATAAGCATAACAATTTTTTACAAGGGGTTCTGTTGAAAGTGACATGGTTACAGTAAGGAGAGATCATTTGGAGGCCATAGAAAGCAACCAAAAGGTTGTTTTTTATCTCCTTAGAGTCACAGAACGGAAGCAGAAAACCACACACACTGTTTGAATGCAAATGTTTTTCTGTGCATCATGCTTTAACCATTTTTCCTAGGACTTCATATAGTTTATTTTGAAACATGTGTTAAATTAACACATGCCTCAACAGGAGGGATGTAGGTAGAGATGCCTTCCAAATTGAACGATGGGAACACTTAACAAAAGAAATTGCACCAAATGTTTTGCCAGATACCAGAGGAAATGTATTGCGAACAGCTCACAAGAGTTAAAGACACCAATTTGACTTATATTTCTAAAATTAATTTGAAAATATTGTTCTTCTCAGTCAACAGGACTGAAAAAAACAAATGCTACAGATAAACTAAAATTAAGAAAATGACTAGAACTTAAAACATTCGGTTCAAGTCACGTTTAAATTTGCATCACCAAGAGACACACACACACACACACACACACACCCCCACACACACACACACAGGTAGGCACCCCATTGTGCTTCTCTATTCAACAGCTGACTAGGGAATCCTGAGCTTTCAACACCTCTGGTTCCTTGAGCAGTCCAATCACAGGAACTGCAAAATTCACAGGAGTTAATCACACGTTAAGGACGACCACTAAGCATCATCTGACCACTTCTCTGACAGCAGATGTTTCAGCAGAGAAAGAGGATGAGAGGAAGTACACACACATGCACAATCCCACAAACACTTTAGAGAACCACATACTACTTTTAGACTAGAAAAGGGACAGAATCTGCTCATTTGAATTCATACTAAATATATATTATGAAAACAAGAAATCAAGGTTCTTGATTTAGTCCAGAGCCACTAACTAACATAACTATAGACACAGTGCACAACAGGCAGGCATAGACCGCCCAAGAATTGATTAACTACATTAACCTTAAAGCCACATCAACAGGTACAATGGAAGCAATGAGAATACCAGGGCACAGCATGGCACAGAAGAGGAGAGCCCTCCTGTTAACAACCTGAGCGGCGCCAAGGGAAACCATGAGCAGCGACTGGACATCCGACATCATGCAGAGAGGAAAGACATCCTGAGCCCACAGTCTGCCTGACCGCAGAGCAGGACCAGAAGAAAGCACCAGGACCAACACAGAGCCAGACAAGCACAGCAGAGCTGGACCAGAGTCAAAACTAGCACCGTTCCAGAAAGGGTCCCAGCGGCCCCTCAGTCTCCTTTTTTGAGGGACAGTCCAGTTCCCAGACCACCTCACACTAATGGGGGACAACACCAGCCCAGCACAAGCTGACCCACGGGTTACATCAGGGCCATCAAGTTCCAGTGCAGGTACTCCCAAGTCTCCAATCCCCTCCACTGACACCACCCAATGGACAGCAGCAACCATTCAGCATAAGACACACCCTGAGAATGGACGAAAAAACACCCTCACCCTCAGAGTTCAAGAAAG
This sequence comes from Apeltes quadracus, assembly GCA_021346845.1. Lineage (NCBI taxonomy): Eukaryota > Metazoa > Chordata > Actinopteri > Perciformes > Gasterosteidae > Apeltes > Apeltes quadracus. The sequence continues at coordinate 1,856,487 of CM037932.1, read as the reverse complement.
AGCTACCAGAACTGTGGCATTGACAATACAGTCTCAGGTTATTGAACTCATGAAATAGTAAATGCAAACAATTGTTTATTTCTATGATAACAGTTTCCATTTTGGCCAGCATTCTATTCCTAGATGGATGCTGTTGCATCTCTATCAGTCATAACCACGCACACATCCGTGAGTACTAGGGGTGACACAGTTCACAAAATCCACGGTTCGGTTCGTATCCCGATTTTAGGGTCACGGTTTTCGGTTCTGTATGGTTCTTGTTTTTATTTTCATTTTATACTCCAGAAATGTACTTCAGCATGTGATATATACAGTAGCTTAATGATCCACAATTTAGGATACAGTATTTAAGAAATTGTTATATCTTGCAATTATGTACAAACTGAATTTGACTTGAATTTGAGACCATCTGAGGGAAACTAGATGAGATTTTGATACAGCAAGAGAGAACACATTGATGAAATCTTAACAGGAACTTATTTGCCTTTTAGCACACAAAATTAACTTAATCAAACTGCCCACTTCAGCGTAGCTCTTACAAAAATGGTATCTTTTCAAAGAAGAAGAGGGACTCTTAAAGTTCTGTCTTTTTAATAAGAGCTATGTGGGCTGTGTCGGACAATTCTTTAATGACTTCTCATCGTGTCTCGTCATACAGTTTTGGAATTACAGCGGTGCAGAAACGGAATATTATAACGCAGCTCGAGTACTTTCATCAGCTGACGAAACCCTTCATACTCAATCACGCTGTAAGGTTGCATATCTTTGGCTCTAAACATCCCCATTGCTTTAGTTATCAGTCCGACTGATCACTGAGAGGTTGCTTAATACTGCGGACGGTAGAAGTTGTTTCCTAACTGGCTCTCTCCTGCTGACGCTGTAGTACCGACACATTGGCGTCATGTCTCCTCATATGAACTGACATGTTAGACGTGTTCCCATTAGCATATTGAAAGCATTCTGCACAATGCTTGCACACACTATCAACGGTTTTATTTCCGTTGTCATCGTAGGTAACAAGAAATCCAAAATGTTCCCACACACCGGACTTATATCCTCCAACTCCGCGCAGCCTTCCTTTATCTCTCTCACTCGCCATTTCTACACGTGACGTGACCTGCAGCGCTCCTTTCGCCACTTTTAATGTTTATTTGCGAGTCCACACAACTCTTATTTCGCGCGAAAAGGAAACGCTCTGTCTGAGGTGAAAAACGGGCGAGAGCTTCCATTGCGCATGCGTCGCGCATGTTTGTCATGTACCGTGCCACCCCTAGTGAGTACCATCCCATGATAAAAGGTACAGTATAAATTTCTCTCAATTTATACTGTACACATGACATCTGTGATCAAATGTTAATTTATTAGATTTCTTTGTTTTTCAGGGAGTTTTTGTTCTGTGCTAGGTACAAATTAATAATGTCATGTTATTAGATCAAGCATATCGTATTTGGGTCAAACGTTTATGGAGGACTAAAAGTGCCACAATTAAATAATTACTTAAATGTGTCATTAAATAATAATTATTATTAATTATAATTATTTCACTATTAACATTTACATTTCATGATCCTGCGTTGCAGTGCTTCATGAAATACGTAAACTGTCAAACTGACCCGCAGCAACGCAGGATCATGAAATGTAAATGTCAATAGTGAAATAATTATACAACTATTTTACATCAAATGAATCGGTATTTGAATTAATTAATGACATATTTAATGATATATTTAATGACATATTTAATTATATATTTAATGACATATTTAGTGACATATTTAATGATATATTTAATGACATATTTAATGACACATTTAAGTAACTATTTAATGGTGTATTTATTTATTTAATTGTGGCACTTTTAGTCCTCCATAAGGAGGGGACCCAGGACAGAACCCTGAGGAACTCCAGTAGTAAGAGAACAAGGTTACCCTCCAAGTTACCCGTATCACATGCACGCATTTCGGTCGATTACATTACAATACAATCATAGCTGCACATTGGTATTATTGTATTGATTACAGTTGCAAAATTACAGTGGTTTTTACTTTATTGATTACATATTTCCAGAGTCATGGCTGTATACTGGTGTACACTAAATGCATTTGACCATCGCTAGCGCCTGCTCTCTGTTGCCTCCACCAACGAACTCTAGAACATTGGGTGCCTACAGGTATTTATACAGATCAGTAAAGGTGTAAAAGTCAGTGTCCACGACCCCTGGTGAGTTCAAGGTAGCTCAGATTTCAAATGTCTCTCAGTCAATACATTACATTACATGTCATTTAGCTGACGCTGTTATCTAAAGCAATATACAATAAGTGCATTTCAACCGTAGAGATACAAACCCAAAGAAGATACAAAGTACTTTTCAGCCAAAAAAAAGCAGATTTACAACTTATAGATAAGATGTACAATTTAAGAGCCCATACAATTTAAGTGCTGCAATTTGTTAGTGGTTCTAGTTAAGGGATAGTCTAAAGAGATGTGTCTTTAATTTGCGGCGAAAGATGTAGAGGCGCTCTGCAGTCCTGATGTCACCAGAGAGTTCATTCAACCATTTTGGAGCAAGGACAGCAAGTCGTGATCTTGTCAAGTGTTTTGCTCTCAGTGGCAGATGCAGAGCGGAGTTCGCGGGTTGGGATGTAGGGTTTGACCATATCCTGGCCGCACCCGATCCATTCACAGGTCCATTCAACATTGGTACATGAGCACCAATGTTTTGACCTGGATGCGAGCAGCCACCCACATCCATTCTGAATGAGCTGCAGAGGTTGAATGGCGGCAGCAGGGAGACCTGCTAGGAGATGTTGTTCTCCTGATGTTGTAGAGCGTGTATCTACAGGATTGCGTTGTCGCTGTAATGTTTGGAGTCAGGGAGAGTTTGCTGTCAAGTGTCACACTGAGGTTCTTATCAGTCAAAGTCGGCGTTAACATGGAATTGCCAAAGTTGACAGTCAGGTCCTGGGTTCAGTCTTTTCGGGGTTGATTTTCAGATGGTGAGCGGACATCACTGAAAGACATCACTGAAAGACGTCAGTCAGACAGGCAGAGATCCATGCTGCCACCTGAGTGTCCGAGTGAGGGAAGGAGAGAATTAGTTGGGTGTCATCGGCATATCTGTGGTAAGAGAAGCCGTGCGAGCGAATGACGGAGCCAACACATTTTTAGCGCAACACATTTTCCTGTTTTAAATACTTTTGATTATTATATAATTCCAGATGTCTTCTGTCCGTCCGGTGTTTCTTCATTATTTGAACATAACAGGGTTAGGAAAATTGTCACAAACATAACTGCCTGATGACTCAAGGACGACTGACTGCTACGTTTTCAGATGGATGCGTTTCATTATGTGGTAAGAGGGCATGTGAGGGACTTTTTATTTTGTTCTGCCAAAAATTCTAAATAATAAATATAAACCTAAAAATATTTTTTTTTAACCAGTTATAGTAAGCCTTATTCACCAGATGTTTTTTATATTTCAAGCTTATCAGGTTGGAATGGAAACACTATGACGCCACAGAAAAAGAAATGCACCCTAAGTATAATAACAGTGAGAGTCAAAACAGCATACATGGATACTATACAGTGATCCTAACAGTTACGTGTTAGCAAGTCATAGAGATTATATAGTTAAGTATCCCTAATAGTCACTCTGAATTTCTCTTCTTTTGAAACTTCATCCCTAACAAACTAAATCATAAAGTCAGAAGAAAAAAAATGTTGTGTTGGCATGGAAACAGAATTATAAAAATTTACAAAAGCATCTTACTGATAATAAACCGCAAACTTTATACCCAACCAAATCAACTCCACATTCCCCCAAACACTTGGGGGAATGTGGACTACCACATTGGAATTCAGTGCCATTGCACAGAGTTGAGAGCAGATGCTGGAGGCAGGGCCAGGCGGCAGGCAGTCAGCAAGCAGTCAGCAGAGCCCTGACATCTCATCTGAGGGTCCAGGGGGGGCCGTTCTGCTATTCTGCCGGTGGAGGATATATGACTGGAGATAAGAAAGACAGTCACAATTACATGCTGCTGACAATTCTTCACCCAGACCACAACAACGCAAATAAAAGCTGCACATGCAGTTCCTTGTTTCTCTGGCTGAGGTCTTGTCCATTCAACAGTCCAAAAGTTGACTTTCAGATAATTAGACAAAGAAGAACACCCTTACACTGGAGCTTTTTTAGCTGTACTGCTGCATGGGATGTAGGATAGCAGTGGCGGGTGGTTGTTCCACTTTGGAAAAAATTATCTCCGCTTTTTAGAGCATCGATCCTTTAGAGAAAGGCTTTTCTGACTGTTGGATGTTTTAAATGAGCTGCACACGTTCCCCTCAGGATAAATATCTTCAGTTATACTCTGACTTTTCCTCGAGCTTCATTATCATTACCCAGTTTTCAAACTAATCCAGTGCTAGCGAGCAGGCAGGATATGTCAGCCTTAGCTACACTTCGCTTTTAATGCTCATTTGAAAATGTTTCTATGCGCAAATACTAAAATGAGATGGTTAACATTTATAACTGCTAAACATTAGTTTGCTGCATGCTAGCATTTAGCTCAACCCACCATTGCACAACATTACAGCCTCAGAGAGCCCCTCCATGTCACAGGATCAATGACCTAACCAATTGATTATTCAAATAGTCAGGAATTAGTATTGTGTTGATTAATGACTGATCAACTTACTAATTTCTTACACAGTAATTATGAATAGCAGAAACCAACTACTCCAACTGGTTATGACACAATTTGTGCACATAGAGTATGGGGAAGGCAAAGATGGAGAGCAGCACACATTCCGGGATGCGTTACCAGAGTTCTCTGCAGTGGTTTTCTCCATATTTTAAAGAACAGCTGACCGCCACAGACGACCAGTCCAACAAGGAGAAATGCCAACGCACAGAACGCACCCAGCAGGCTTAGGAGCACGTGCACTGGGAAACAGGACAGAAAGACATGTATTGACATATAAACTATACACAACACATTAAAAACTTTGGTTGTTTGGAATATACATTTCTGATGTCAGGGATCCACTACTAGTAGAAAGGGAAGTTCAATTTGCCTTTAATTTGTAAGTCTATTTAACCATTCATGTACATTCATTTATGAATCCTGTGCCTGTATTATAAATATGTGCTTGTGAAATGAAGAGAAAGAGGAAAGTGGCATTGAATGTGAAAACTTGAACTTGTTGAAGAATGAAAAGAGGGCCATGTAGAAGAGGTCAATGTTGCATATGAGTCTTTCCTAAACAGCTACTCGTGCAATAAACCCAACATAAGAGCCTCACATAACAAAGGGTGGAGAGAAAAATAAACTCTCACACACTATAAAAGGTTTTGAATTAAAAAGTGGACAACCTATATAACCTCTCGGCACAGAGAGCATCACGAAACACATGGTACTTAATAAACCATACCATCGTGTCATGGCGTCAAGCGTTGAAATACATTTTGTCAGTTAAGCACTGAGCAACTCGTTCTGTTCATTCATTTTTACTGCACCTAAAAAGTTTTTAATGAATTCCATAATGACCAGAATATTTCCCAATAGTCATGTAGCTAGTGATGAAAATCAAATATATACTTTACTTTGTTTAAATCTATAGTGTTCATTTGAATAACTCTTTGGTGGCGGGACTTTCTCACCCAGACAAAACGCAAAATGTGCATAGTGACCCTTTAATGTAGCGACACCAACAGCGTGGGCAAGAAAACCACTTGTAACTACTACCTAATTACGTGGCACAACAATAATGTTTATTTTTCCACGGTAAAAGATAGCAGCTGTTTAATTTTTCAGGCTGTAGGTAAAGCATTCGTGTACTGTTTATATTTGAACATAATAGTGAATAATATACTACATTTATAGGGATTGTAAATGGATGAATATGTTTTTAGTGAGGTCAATATTGAGGTCAATCTATCTGCTGACGTGGAGATGGTGCAGTATGTCTGAGCTGATTGCACTGAGGTCGGTATATGAGGAGCTCAATAGTTTGTGTAAGGGGACCTGAGGACAGGTAGAGGCTGAAACCTGTTGGTGAGGCTGAATGCTGTTATTAGATTACAGCCCGATATCTGTCATCACACTTGCGTATCAAAAGGTTATGACTTGAAGAAAGCTTGTGCACACATAATGAACCTTGTGCCCCTAAATAAACAGAAACAAGAGGAGAGGCTGCACATACTTGGGTCACCGTGTTCATTGTGAGCATTACAGTGAAACATCACGTACGTGAGCTTGTGGGCCGAGGAGGGCTGGTGAAGACACAGCGAGGTGTACTCGCCACACAGTTGTAGTTGATGAGTGACGTCACAGAGACACTCACACAGTACTCCACACCTTGCTGCAGGTAAGAGATCTTGTTTTCCTCGTTGTAAGGCAGACTCAAATTGAACTGAAACACAACAAACCAGGTGTCAGGACATACAGGTGAAATATATTGTATGTATATAAATATTTGAAGTTTTAAAATCTGCTATATTTTTTAAACTTTTAATATTTTGTTTTGAATTCTCGTAATTGGGCTAATTCATAACCCAAACCGTAATTTTAGAATGACACTAACACTGGGTCAAAACAATTCATTCTCATATGGCTAAATACCCATGAGAACTAAACCAGTATTAAACCAGTATGGTCATTGCGCAGTGACCCAAACTGTGTCCATTTGGAGCCAGTGTTGGTCTGTAAGTGATGATGAAATGCGTCAGCGTTGTGTTAGTTGGTCGATATGTGGCAAACTAGCCTATCCTACATTGCAGGTAAACACTTAATATGAATAGTGTTCATATGGTATTGAATATAAATAAAGAGTTCAATATTCAGTCAGTCAGACATGAAAGAATAATATTACCAGTAGTACTACTTTAACTATGAGCTTTCCCTGTGATGATGCATGAAGCAGCTGCAGCTAATCGTCTGCCTGAGGAGACTTTGACGGGCACATAAACGGACGGAAGTCCTCCCAAGAGTTCTGCAGTAAGTGATCTTGAGTAAGAGGCTTTTGCCTGGACAGAGATGAGGTTTTTTCATTGTAAATTTCTTGTACTGCACATCTTGCTATTTATTGTGCAGTTAACATGCCGCTGAAAGCTGAAAACTCACAGCCTTGTATTCATGGCCCAGCAGGGGAAGCCAACAGCTTCCCTCTAGGGCCAAAGAACGAGCCGATGTCTACGAGTCCAGTAGAGGGCGGGTGTTGACATTACAATCAAGTTGTAATAGCATAATATAATATAATAACATCATATATTGAAAGCAGAATGAGTAGATTGCATTTAGTCAACATTACAATTCAGACCCTCCTCCCCAGCAGAACCCCCCCACACCTCTGGCAAGTCACCTGACAACTCAAACGTCACTTTGGCCATACTGCGGTATATTTCTAATGTTGTGTCACAAAGGTCACAAAAAGCAGAGGATCTTTTATTACTCTGCTTTTTGTGACACCTGTCCATCAGTAACTAGCACTTATACATGTTAGTCACAGCTATGGGACCAATGTTACGGTCAAATGTCTCGTCCAAGGACACATTGAAATGTGGACTATGTCCTTCAACTCTCATATAAAGAAGAGTTCAAGGACTGCCTTTTTTCATCTACGTAATATATCGAAAATCAGGAATTTCCTGTCTCAAGGTGATGCAGAAAATTAGTTCATGCATTTGTTTCCTCCAGACTGGACTACTGTAATTCTTTGTTTGCAGGGTGTTCTTGTAAATCTCTTAAGCCTCTTCAGTTGATTCAGAATGCTGCAGCACGTGTATTAACAAGAACTAATAAAAGAGACCATATCACGCCTGTATTATCCGCTTTGCACTGGCTCCCTGTTAAATCAAGAATAGAATTTAAGGTTCTTCTCACCTACAAGGCGCTTGCTGCTGAGGCACCTTCTTATCTTAAAGAGCTTGTAACACCGTACTGCCCTGCAAGGCAGCTGCGTTCTATAGATGCTGGGTTACTTGTTGTTCCTAGAGTTCTTAAAAGTAGGATGGGAGGCAGAGCCTTCAGTTATCAAGCTCCTCTTTTGTGGAACCAGCTTCCACTTTCAGTCCGGGGGGCAGATTCAGTCAGCTCCTTTAAGATAAAGCTTAACACTTTCCTCTTTGATACCGCTTATAGTTAGGGCTGGCTTAGGTTTGCCTGGACCAGCTCTTAGTTACGCTGCCGTAACTAAAAGTAGGATGGGAGAGGGATCCCTCCTCTGACGTTCTCCCTAAGGTTTCTTCCCTTTTTCCCCTGGAAGGGTTTTTTTCAATTTTTGGGGTGTTTTTCCTGTGCCGATGTGAGGGTCTCGGGACAGAGGATGTTGCATGTGTACAGACTGTAAAGCCCTCTGAGGCAAATTCGTAATTTGCGATTTTGGGCTATACAAAATAAAATGAATTGAATTGACTAGTGGAGCCGGGAATTAACCGCCAATCCTCTGATTGAAGGAGGACCAGGTTTTCCATTACCCACTTTTGTCGTATGTCTTTGCCTGGTTAACCAGAGGCCAATAATAGCATGCATCTATATCATACCAAGCTGAAGGAGAACTGTCCAATAGCTGCCCGGTCGCAGCTATTGAACGGTACAAACTGTTTATGAATAAAAGAATGTTAATGTATGAAGCTTTACCTGTGCACCATCCCTGGACCTCCGGACATGGAGGACAACTCTCCTGTACAGCTGTTTCAGCGGCTTCAGTGCCTTTGTAGGAAGTGTGATGTGCAGGAGCAAACAGTTCCCACAGCCAGACAAGGACACATTAGGAGGTCCCAACACAGCTGAGGGGAGAAACTGTTTGTAAAAGGATGTACAAGTACACACATATTCCATATTCATAAAGGACCAGGTATGCATTTACCTCCTCTCTGAGGACAACTTTGAAAGTTTGGTGTTTGAATGTTTTTAAAATCTCAACTACATTGGTCTTTTTGTGTGTATGTGTGTGTCTCACTGTCGGACAGAGGCGTGAAGCGCTCGGACACAGTCCAGTTGGACGTCTGGGTGGAAGTGAAGGCTTGGACGCGGGCCCTGTATGGAACCGACGGGTCCTTGAACACGGTGGTAAGGTCACACGTCTGTCCGGCCCTCAGCTCCAAACACGCAGTCACTGGTCTCCACGTCCTCCTCCTCCAACTGTAGAGAAAATACAGAGGGAGGGACAAAGGAGTGACAACAATCAAAAAACAATGTGTCATTGTAAGAAAGGTGGGGAAGGAGGGACACGGATCGAGCAACATGAAGTGAACACTCATGGCTGTAAGAAGGAACTTACTCAAGTACTCATAGGGTTTATGTTGCTGTAACAACCATTGAGATAAATAAAGAGCTGAAATGAATAGTTTGTACAAAGAAATTAAATACATTATATCAGTGTTTGAACTTCTTTGTTGTTCATTCTAAGCGTCTCTGCACGGCTTACAGGAAATTACTAAACATAGTAACGCTTTGTGAGGAAGACGGTTTCCTGGAAGCAGATCACACTGTGATACATAAGAACTTTGGTCTCAGAGGACATGAAGTGAAGACATGGCGTCATAAGGAGCGGATAGCTCTGCCTCCATGTATCTTACCACTCCGAGGGAATACCTGAGGCGAAGGATCTGAACAGTGAAGCGGGTGTCAGAGGGGGTCTCGAGGCCAGGCAGGAAGCGGAGTGTGTGCTCCAGGTTGAAGGAGGATATGGAGACGATGGAAGGACCAGGGAGGGGAACACACCACACTACACAGCAGGACAGGATAACAGTTGGTTTTTCTCCAGTCTGACCACGTTACAGAAACATGTACATAACTCTGCGTCTCGTTGAGCTCATTGAGAGCTGCTAAAAGTTCAACAGAATAGCATTCATATTCACAGCCTGTCATACATGTCTGTTCAAAGGTCCAAAGAGTGATGACACACACACACACACACACACAAACACGCAAACACACACACACTGGAGAAACCAACAGCCAGTCAAATAAGAGCACGCATGTGTTGTTCTAGAAGGCCTTACCGAGGTGTAAATGCAGAAGAAGCCTCCACAATCCCATCGTGTCTCCATGGATGTTCTACGGCTTGGAGTGAAATGTCATGCTCAAGGTGAGGCTGGTCGGGGTAGGTGGGGGTTTGTTAACCAATACTGCTATCGTATGCACCGCTGAGTTTCTATTTCCCCAGAAGTCCCTCCCTGTACATGTGCAATGCAGAGAGCTGTGTGAGGCAGGCAGCTGTCCCGTGAGTCTCCTGATCCAGAATCATCCAGTTACCCGTTTACTGCTACAATCGAAGCAAAGCAAAAAACACTGCTTCTAATTTATGAAAGTATTTTTATTATATGCAAGTGTCTGACATGAGTTATATAAATGAAAGATTTTACAGTGAGCATAAAATACAAAAATGTCAAACTGTTAAAGATACGAGTCACTTTTCATGACTAATGTTGATATAAAAATGTACAGTCAGTGCTTGAAATAAAACTAAATGGCAAAAACAGTAACATGTATGTAACAATAAACTGAAGGGGCTTTGAAAAATTCATTCACTAATGTTCCCTCAAAATTCAGGTATTATGGTGTATACTTTCTGCATTTTGTATATAGACCTAAGAATTAAAATTGATGCAATACACTGCAGATAATCATTGTTATAAAGTTATATTGTTATAAATTGTATAAAGCTACATTTTACAAATATTTGAATTACAATTCAAAAAGAAATACTATCTGACCAGCAAGAATCAAACTATAACACTTGTGTATCATGTGCAGCGTTTCCCGTATGTTTACAGCTTTTCATTTTATTTAAGACGAATAACATAGGCTATTCATATTAAAAAAATAAAAATAAAAGTAAAAAAAATAAAAGAAATAACTACAAGAGTAACATTCAATAACTTCCGGCGCTTTAAAGAAAATAAAACCTCTAGACTTTTTTTTGACAGCATTATTCTCCAAAAACAAGTCTTGAGGTCCCAGCCGTAGGGGAAACTGATCTCAAACCCCCTGCTACAAGATAAATAGTTCTAATAACAGGAACCACTTATCAAAAAGTTTTCAGTGAGTAGACAATGAATGTGGACCAGCATGTGCCTTTTGTAACAAACACATGCTCCTTTCAGCTGGAAACCCCCAAGGTTTCTACAGTCAGTTTTGTAACTTATATGAACGCCGCATATATCCAAACTGCTCGACGTCCTCTTCCTCCTCTTCATTATCTAAAGAGGAGCAAACGGTTCCTATGGCAACTCCCTTGGTGCCTCCCGTGATTGGGGGAAGGGCTTGGATGGGATTGCAAACTTCTGAAAAAGAGGAAGACTCCGTCTCCCCCCAGTCACAATGGAGTTTCTCCACTTCCTCCCCCAGCCTGCCGAGGGTTAACGTGTATAGGTCCACATCACGGTTTCCTACCTCTCCCGATTTCCCATCCTGCTCCTCGTCTGCTGGGATTAGTCCTTCAGAGCCACCGACTGTTGGTGATATGGGTACAGGATCAGAGCAGCGGCCAGTGTGTGTACTCTGTCCACCAATGCACGTCAAGGGATTAGGCTTTGGGGAATAAGGATCCAACAAAGACGATGAAGATGAAGCCGAGGAGGAAGAGAGGAGGTTATTGCCCAGTCGCATTTTATAAAGTCCTTCACTGCTCCCAGCAGTACTTCCAGTGACACTTTCCACATCGCTCTCATCGGATGTCTGGCTGCTCCTCTTATCACCTGAAGAGGGCAGAGTTGGTTCAACATTCAGGATGCAGGACTTGCTGTAGGATGGAATGACTAGAGCTTCTTCTCGGTGAAGGATGGATGTCTGAGACAAAAATGGAAAGACAAATGTTAAAACCAATAAGTCCAGTGAACGCAGTTCACCCAGCCTGTTTTTAAATAGCAGATATCCCCTCTCCATACAAAGGAGAGTCAGTCACAAGAGTTACTAGTGACATTTTATTAAGGTCCTTCATCAAATACTCTGCTCTTGTCAGCTGCAATAATCTCACATTGCACGCACCGGCTGCACACAGCAGGGGAAACCCAGAGTGCAATTCATAGTGAAACATGAAACCACATATTATTCTACAAAAAAAAGGTTTAAATCCCCCTCCGCATCAGAAAAATAAAGGTTTAACTGTAACCAACGCCCACATTCATTACGCTTCCATATACAACATGCTGCACTAACACAAAGGGAAATAATGATATGAAATTAGGCTTTCAGAAGATGTTGGAGACTATGAACTGAATAGGGTTGATGAGGGTCTGAAGTTGTCAGAATTGGCACTTAAAAGCTTTCGTGTTCATGTTGCATTGAAAACCCTGTGGTGGCATGTGGCTTCCTGTTGCTTAAAGAAAAAAAACATCCGAGTGTGAAAATCGCTAGCTGCCATGAGCCTGATGCATGTTAGACAGCTTGGAAACATTCAAGATGTGTTCAGAGGTATGAATATGAACCCATGAGACCAGGGACTATTGTGGAAATGGTCTTTCCATTCTTACAGAAATGAATGTTTACATAGGATCTGGTTATCACTGACTCAGCTCCCATCAGTAAGCTAAAGGTTAATGATGGTGGTGTGTCCAACCATGAGGTGGTCTCAATGGCCTTGACTTTTATGCTGTCTACCATTACACATAAGCAGCAAATGTCTTTCCAGAACTGGAAAAGCATTGATTCAGCAGCTATGACCACAGACCTCCTGCTCATCACCTGCCCAGCCTTCGCAGCAGCGGATGAATTGGTGGAACTTTACAATACATTCCTGAGCAGTGTTTTTTTTATCTCTATGCCCCAATCAAAGTGACGGAAGGTCAATTTCTCCCGCTCTGCTCCCTGGTTTACACATGAGATGGGAAAATAAAACCCCTTCTCTACTGGTGGACTGTCTCCTCTACATCTCACTGAGGTTCACGAGAGCTATGTTGGGGAAATCCCCAGAAAAATTAAATCCTATTCTCACTGCTCTGCTCAAGTCACATATCCCTACTCTTAGTCCTTTTATCGCCAACGTTGTTGACCTTTCCCTCCAGTCCGGCTGTGTCCCACCTACTCTTAAGGTTGATGTCCCCTTCTCAAGAAGCCAACTACAGGCCTATCTCTAACCTTGCCTTCCTGTCCAAGGTGAAAGAAAAGATAGAAAAGACCTGCTTATGAAAGCAGAATCACCCTCACTCCAAGACCATATGATAGTCTAATGGTGATTGGACTATCAGCACTCTCACCTCTGGGTAGTTCCAGTTCTACCTTTCTGGCAGAACAAAATATATTGCACTGGGAAGCTCAAAGTTCAGACTGCTCCCTGTCTCCTGTCGGTCTGTGTTGTCTAACATGAAATCGGTCCGTGAGGCAAAAAAGGCGCAGGACCACTGACATAAATTACCTGTGCAAAACCTCCTTTTATCATGTGCAACGTAAATGGAGTCAGAAACAGTCTTTGTGACCACCTAAGGGCAACACAGTCACTGGACTTCCAGTCAGTCTGGCCTAAAAACCCTTTTATTCAGGAAGGCATTTCCTACTCCATGTTATGTTTTTACTATTTTTTATCATATGTTGTCTATGTGGCACTCTGATAAAGTTTGTTACAAATAAAAAGCATCATTACTATTAAGATGAATTGCTTCTGTGTGAGTATGCCCTTATATACAAATACTATAGGAAAGTAATTTTATTCCAAAAGAAGTGATAATGACGCCTTGCTGGGTAGAAATTGGGTTTGCCCATCAAAATAGCCCAACATGGCCTTCATGTCTGGACTCTTAGCTCTTGGGGCTGGTTTATTATTTCTAAAATTAAAACCTGTTAATACAGCAAAATATTAGGGCTGTCAAAAATAGTGCACTAACAGCGTTAATTAGATGTTTGTCGTTAATTACGTCAATTTTTTTAACGCATTTCACGCATGCGCAGTGTGACAAATTATTCAGGTCAGGAATGTGTCCGAAATGCGGTTGTGGTTGGACTATTATAACAAACAAATCCTCCTCCTGGTGACTTTTGTGTCAAAAGCGACTAGAGACAAATCTAGTGACATGTATATAGCATATTTCTCATAATTTAAACAAGTCTCCTGAAGAGAAACGGTATCGCTCTCTCCCCCTCTGCCTGCTGCGCTGTGGACGTGTGTGTGTGTGAGAGAGAGAGACAAGGGCGTAAATCCGACGGGGGTCAGGACCCCCCCCCATCTAAGGGTTGTCCCCCCCTAGAAATGTAATTAAAACAATGGTGTGTATTGTAAATAACAATGATGTATACTTAGAATATCTGTGTAAGAAGTAAAACAATACAAACCCCCAAAAATGCTTTTTAAACATTGAGTCCCCCCTACCTTGCCTCAGTGGTTTGGTCCACTGCCTGCTAGCGCTATGCGATCTGCACTCAACTTAGTCACATCGGTAGTGACAGGAACGTAGTAAGTAGGCGGTCTAAGGCTATTTTATTCACATTAAACATCGGATGAAGTTTTTATTTTCTCAAATACAAATGATGCCGAGTAATTAATGAATTAGTCATGACAAAAAAGTCTGCTATGCTATTGTAATATAATGTAATGTTACCCAGCTTGTTGGATATGCCCCCACTACAACTAGCTAACGTTATTATTAGTGTACCCTTCAAAAATTGCTCTTCAGAAATGTTATGTTTATTGTCCCCCCCTACTGTTAGATCAGATTCACGCCCATGGAGAGAGAGAGAGCCCGCTCAGCGCACCTTTTTGGAGTTTTACCTGCCAACACTCCCGTTTATTCAATTTTAATCATTTGACAGCCCTACAAAATATATTTTCTGACAATAACTAAGAGTGTTAGATTTTTCATTTTAAATAAAATGTTTACTTTTCAATTTAAAGGGGGCAGCCTGATCATCTTGTAAGATCTGCTGCCATGAGTTCTATACCACCTTCTACTTCTTTTCAAAATACTTACTAGGACCAATGGCGGGTTGATCCTCATCAGACAGGTGAATTCAGTGTAGACCAGCAAGGCACAAAAGACCACACCAGACATCAGCAACAAGCACAAAGTTAATGATATCCATCGGTCTGCATGGAGGAGAGGGGATCATGTCATATATTATTTCCAGAGCATGTTTCATCGTTGTCATTATCAAAAGTACCAGTGTTTCCCATAGGTTTGCAGCCTGTTCTGATCCATTGAGATATTTAGGCTTTTTTATGTCTGATACCTAATTTTCTCATAATGCTATTCATTTGTTAATTTACTGTATGTAAAATAATTTCTATATATATATATATATATATTATTCAATATGTAACTGCGTTAACATTTCTATTGCATGAAGTGAGCATCTGGTGAACATGCTTGCTGCGGTTCCCGGCTGGGCACAGGCCGAAAGAGTGTCGCACCGATGTGGATCGGGTTCCCTTCTACAAGGGTGGCAGTAATAGTGGCGGGGGTCTAGACGAACCACCCCTGGGCATCAGATGCTGGCTCTGGGTAGATGTAAGGGGAGGTGAAGGTGCAGTAAAGAGAGATGCAAGAGCTGTCAACTGACCATCTTCTGGTGGGCGAGTTACGTAAACAGGATGGGGAAAAGACTCAGTAAACCCGAAGGCGTAGTGCGGCGGAACAGGTAACGTCGGGAGGAGGCCCTGCTCCAAAGATCAAATCTTCCTTTGCTGAAGCTGCGGCGGTGAGTTGTGGCCTCAAGGTCTTAGGTGCATCAAAGGGCGGTAACCATCAAACACCATAATGGACACCCGTGGTCAGGGAGGCTGTGTGACTGAAGAACTGGAAGGAACACTTTGAGGAACTCCTGAATCGAACTACTTGGTAAAGGTGGAGCTGGAGGCTGAGGAAGGATCATCGTCATTTTGCATGTGGAAAGTCACTGGTAGTCAAACAACTCCACAAATTAATGATTCATCCAGAGATGCTGAAAGCAATGGGTGTTTGAGGGCTGTCTTGGATGACAAGCCTCTTTAACATTTTATATGCCAAGGAGTGAGGGGGTCCCTTCTTGGGGTGCTGCAGATCTCATTGTTTTTTGGAGAGGATGGGGCACAGCAAAGTGTAAAGCACTTGGGATGAGGATCAGCACCTTAAATGTTAGGTCATGGTTCTCAGCAGGAAACCGATGGATTGCCTACTCCGGGTAGAAGTAAGGAGGCTCCCTGGACGTCTCTCTAGGGAGGAGTTTCAGGCACAGCCAGCTGGGAAGGGGCTCCGGGAAAGACCCAGGACTGGGTAGAGGGATCAAATGTCAAGGCTGGTAGATGTGGAAAAGGCCAGTTTGGGTTCCCGTGCTGCTGTTCTGCTTTCAATCACAATAAGAGGAATTTGTGTGTAGATGTTATTGATAGGGCCCAGAGAGTGGTTATTATGCTTTTTGTCTATAGTTTTGCATTAATCTATCACGTGCAGCTGGTGAGTGGTTATAGGTCAGGAATTCCCTTACAGAGCAACAGGAAAAACCCCAAATGTTCAATCAAGGTATCTGTAGGTCCCTCTGTTTAGATAGAATGTCCTTGTGGACTCGGACAAGTCACCGGTTTCTAAAGAAAGGTCACACGCCGATTCCCTGAGTCACTCACAGTAAATGATTGCACTGTAGGACATATGATCTTGTCACCTGGCTGGAGATTATGTGAAGCCCCGCCCTCGTATGTTCCACCCTGTGTTTGTGTGTGAAGTTTTGAATGAAAGGCTGACGTAGAGGGAGGTTTGTTGGAAGGCCGACACTGCATGTGCGGTGTGGCAGGGCTCCCCTTTGCAAAGTTCTCGCCTCTTTAAGGTAACAGAATTACCCCTACGTAGGGTAACAGAAATGCCTATCAGTTATTTATTGTGGTTATTGAACATCCTGTTTCAGCTCGATTCCTCTCTTTTAACATCATGGTTGGTCAGTGAATTGATGTCAGGATTGTGATCATATTGAACTCTTCGGTTTCTTTTCTTTGTTGTTCTTTGTCTTTGTCTGTGGCGACTGTGGGTGAGTGGGGAGCATGGTCGTCCTCCAATCAGCAATCAGAGGATTGGTGGTTTGATTGCAGGCTTGGCTAACCCGCATGTCGGTGTGTCCTTGGGCAAGACACTTAACTAGAGTTGTTCCGATTCCGATACTAGTATCGGAAATGCCTCCGATACTGCCGAATTGCTGGCATCGGGTATCGGCGAGTACTGGAGTCTCGGCTCCGATCTGATACCACGTACCTTCTTCTTGGCCGCTTTGAAAAAAGTTGCGCTGTGCTGCCATCAGCAGCTGCTGTTTTAGAGGGGCGAAGAATTGTTTAACGTTTGTTCAGGAGCTGACGTCAGCTAAACGCCAGGAGCTAATGTTAGCTCAGGAACGGGCGTCAGCTGCTAACGTCAGCTGCTAACGTCAGCTGCTAACGTCAGCTGCTAACGTTAGCAGCTGCTACGTCGTTCTACTAGCGTAGCAGCTGCGTTCTACTAGCGTGAACCGGGTTTGTGGAACGTCACGCACGGCAAACGAACCTAGCTAACGGTATCCGGGCACTTGTCTCGGGCAACTTTCGCTGTACCGAACAACACATTAGATTTGAACTGTTATTATAACGGGTCCGCTTATCCGTGTCGGTAACCGCTTCTGTACATGGCCGTTGGTGTCGGTGCTGCTCGGGCTGTCTTCTCTGTCATTTGCACTAGCGCATCATGCCAGCGGTTCGGCAGTACTTTACGGTGGCTTTTCCCACCAGTAAGACGCCAACATGCAACAAGTGCAAAGAAGCAATTTCGAGGAGTGGCACGAGTGCAAATTTCAACAACAGCAACTTAATCAAACATCCGAAGACGCGTCACGCTTAAGAGCACGACAAATTTACCAAAGTTAAGGGGACACTGGTATCGGTACTCGGTATCGGCCGATGCCCACTGGACGTATATCGGAATTGGTATCGGGAGGGAAAAAAAGGTATCGGAACATCTTAACCCAACATTGGTCCATTTACAATTTATGATTTCAGAGACGGGTGAGATTGCTCTATAGAGTTTTTGTCTCTTTAATGGAGCTTTGCACCCTTTTAATAATCCTTACATGAGACATACTGGTTGTGAACTGTCCATTGGAATAATGATCATGAAACAGTCGGTCCATTATTGGATAGACTCATATCTCACTGACCACTTTTTTATTTATGGGCAACGCTGTGTAAAATAATAAAAACTGCTCTGTTTGCTCTTTACAAACTATTCAGGATTCTCAAAGTAACGTTTTTTTAGGTCCAGGTCCTGATTTAACAGTGTTTGGGTCTGGATTTGGCTGGCATTCTGCCAATTAGTGACTGCTGGGCTTCCATTTACTCAATCTTAGCTGGTACTTGTTCTCAGGAAGTTGCACATGTAGAGAGACAAGTTGAAACACCAACTGACAAAGTGTAATGGCCCTTTAGCTGTGTGCAACTTCTACCCGACAATAGGCTGACGAAGCAAAGGTAATTGAAATCTTGGCTTTGTGGGTGTCACAAAACATTTTAATGATGAGTAACTTGGACCAAATGTCGAAGGAATATTCACAGAGTGGTTCTGTACCTGCTGTATAGTGGCTGGGGGTAGATGCACAAACAGGCTGGCTGTATTTGGACTCCCGGGACACCACACCTGGTGAGAAGCAGACTGACACACAGTACCGTCTGCCAGAGGCCAAGTTCTTCAAAATCTGTCTTTCCAGAGACTTGATGTCCTTAATGATCTGCAAACAGAGTGCAGGCAGATGTTAAATTAGTACAGCAATACTGTTGGGCCCTCCATTATACTCTAGTTGTTACAGTGCCTTGCAAAGGTATCGACCCCCCGTTGGGAGTTTTTCTTTGCCTTACAACCTGGATTAAAATAGATTTTGGGGGGGTTTGTATCATTTGATTTACACAACATGCTTACCACTTTGAAACAAACAAGAAACTATTCGCCACCTTTTGCAGCAATTACAGCTGCAAGTCTCTTGGGTTATGTATCTATAAGCTTGTACATCTAGCCTTGAGGATTTTTGCCCATTCTTCAAGGCAAAACCAGCCAGCGCTACCAGCCAGCAGGTAGCGCTACCAGCCAGCGGTACCAGCGCTACCAGCCAGCGCTACCAGCCAGCGCTACCAGCGCTACCAGCCAGCGGTACCAGCGCTACCAGCCAGCGCTACCAGCCAGCGCTACCAGCGCTACCAGCCAGCAGGTAGCGCTACCAGCCGGCGCTACCAGCCAGCAGGTAGCGCTACCAGCCAGCAGGTAGCGCTACCAGCCGGCGCTGGCAGCCGGCGCTACCAGCCGGCGCTGGCAGCCGGCGCTGGCAGCCGGCGCTGGCAGCCGGCGCTACCAGCCCGCGCTGGCAGCCGGCGCTGGCAGCCGGCGCTGGCAGCCGCCGCTACCAGCCGGCGCTACCAGCCGGCGCTACCAGCCGGCGCTACCAGCCGGCGCTGGCAGCCGGCGCTGGCAGCCGGCGCTGGCAGCCGGCGCTGGCAGCCGGCGCTGGCAGCCGGCGCTGGCAGCCGGCGCTGGCAGCCGGCGCTGGCAGCCGGCGCTGGCAGCGGCTGTTCTTCTGATTGGACATGTGTATTAAATAGGGGTGTAACAATCCATCTATTACATCGATGTATCGATTTATATTCCTCCGATCCAACTACATCGATCTGTGCTCGGCGAGTTGGCCTTATGGAGGACATATATCGATCTAACATAGTTTTAAAATGTAATAAATCGATTGTATCGATACTGGGAAATAACCCATTGGATTTAAGCACGTCAGACTTTTTTCTTAGCACTTTTAATGATAAAGGCTGTCACGGACTGAGCCGTGACGTGCTCACGCAGTATGGAGGTAACCCACGGCCGTCCCAAGCCCCGATTCAACTTCCGGGTTTCACGCAAAGCTGAGGGGATGTTCCACACGGGTTGAAATAGAGGGGTTTTGCCGGGGTTGGTAGGACGAAACCATTATTGCAGGGTTTTTTTCTCTAATCACTAATCACTAATACAGGTTTTAGTCTGCTACACTGCTAGAGCAGTGTTTGCACTTTATTCAAATAAAATGTGAATGCATTTGCCATTCATTGTTGTTTATTTATATTCATAATTAATTGATACCTGATTCCATTACAAACAACAGGAATCTAGGAAACTTCACCTGCACTGTCTAGTATCCAGGTACTTATTTCAGTCACACTGGTTGTATTTTCGGCTACAAAGTTACTGAATTGATTTCAAGTCACTTGACTTAGTTTCACGTGAATCGTTTCGGATCGTATTGTTCTAAATGAACGAATCATTGCAATACCACGAACCGTGATACAAATCGAATCGTTGTCAATTCGAATCGTTACACCCCTAGTATTAAAGCTTCTCTTTACACCAGGAAAATTAATCACTTAATCAAGAACACGCTTAAGATACTTTTGCTTGCTCACAAGGATATTATCCACCAATTTACACATAAATATCTGCTTAAAGCTGTCAGATAAAAGAATGCCTTTAGAGAACTCCGACACTGTATGTAACACCATGTGGGAGCTGAACATCAGCTCCATCACCAAGAAGGCTCAGCAGAGGATGTTCTTTCTGAGGCAGCTGAAGAAACTCAACCTGTCAGAGACGATTATGGTGCACTTCTGCACGGCCATCATCAAGTCCATCCTCTGCTCCTCCATCACCGTCTGATACGCTGCAGCCACAGCCAAGGACAAGGGCAGGCCGGAGCATGTCATCCGCTCGGCAGAGAGGGTGATCGGCTGCAATCTGCCGTCTCTCCAGGACCTGTTCGATTCTAGGACCCTGAAGCGAGCTAGAAAGATTGTTGCCGACCCCGCTCATCCCGGACATTACCCGTTTGCGCCCCTTCCATCTGGCAGGAGGCTGAGGTCCATCAGGAACAAGACTTCCCGCCACACAAACAGTTTCTTCCCGTCGGCAGTGGGGCTCATCAACAGAGCCCGTGTCCCCCACTGACTGACTGACATCCCTCCGGTCACTTCCTCACACTGCTCCTGCACAAACACTTTCATTTGCCACTTTCTGTTGGCTGGTGCACTTTAGATTTTTTACTCCTCTTCCTTTATTTTTAAACTAACCCATACCTTAGACTACTAACCAATAGTATTATATTTTATTCCTTGCACTATGTTGACATGCACCAACCGCCAAGTCAAATTCCTCGTATGTCTGACATATTATGGCAATTAAGGTTTCGTGATTCTTGATGCAAAGTACCTCGAACTTTTCTGCATTGTCGCTCACAATCCTAAGTTTGTAATTGAGAGAATTATAGCTGTCCCTCAGGTGCTCCATGGGAGGCTGTAGTTCCACACACATATCTTGCCCACACGGTGTCACAGTCAGCAGCGGCAGGTCCAGGAACGCTGCAGGACACAGACACAAAAACAAAAAAGAGCTGTTAAATGAACCAAAGTTTCAATTGCGTGATCAAAGGTCATTGAAAAGAAAACCACAGAGTAAGACTGATCTGCCCATGAGTACAAAGATTAGAAATAAGTATTAAAATAATAAGTCCCCGGATGCAACACATCCTGGATCAATAAGTCTCAATGAGTCTCTCATAACTTTTAATAGAACATTTCAACTCAGAACATTGATATCCAGCTCTGTAGTGTGATTGTTCATCTTAGATGTAGTAAAAAGTATTTACACAAAGTGGCCAAAATGCTGTTGTTATAGAAATAATGGTTACAATGTTGCCGTTTCAGCCTTCAGAGAGACAAAGGGAATACCAAACCCTATCAGAAGTCCAGAGTATAAACACAGGGAGTAACCCAGCAATAGAGGCAAGAATCAAAGGGCAAAGTATCCCGAGAAGAAAAGTATTGTTTAGAAAGGCCAGAACCAAGGACACAAGAGGGACACAACTTAAGAAGCTAATCTCTGCTACAGTAGAAAAGAAAGAATGTTTGATATTTCTCGACATCTTCTCCGGAATCTGTCCATATTGTTCTAGTTTTACTCACTATCTTTGATGGGTTTAAATTCCCGTATGATGACTGGTTCCGATTCCTCTGCATCCAACAGTGCTCTAATCTTGCTACGGTACACCTTGCCAGTGTCAGAGAAGGCCTCTGTCAGGTTGCAAACCAATGGATGCTGCACATGCTCACAGCCGACCACTGGTACCCAGGAAGTTCCCCTAAAGGACCAGAGAGAAAGGAGAGCAGCATCCATGAATATTCAATTTAGAGTCTATAGTCCATTTAGAGAGAATCATATAATGTCTAACTTGCGCTATGATTTTGTCCCATAATTATTAAAGTATCCTAACAGTGGTATTAGAGTCTGTAAGAGCCATTTTGTTGTTTTGATGTTGTTAGCGCCACACCCCCAAATGGTGGGAGGTTATGTTTCAATTAGGCCACAAGGTCCATTTAAATCAGCATTATTACGTGCCACAGGGTTTGGAGTTTTTTGAAGGTGGAAGAGTGAGCGTGGAAGGTTCTTTTGATGGTGTCACTAGTGGTAAACAGTGTTATGTTACTTTCATTTTTGAGTAGGAAATGTGGACTTTCACTAAACTGAGGTGTTTTCTGTTCATGTTTGGAAAACAAAGTAAATGCCAATCAAAGACGTCTCAACGAGTATCATACGTCAAAACAAACTTAACAAAGATGACCTTACTTTGGATTGGCAAAAGAATCGCTATACGAAGTAAACAACCGAAATTCACATCCAATAGAGAATTTGAATAATATTGCAACGATGTATATTGTCATCTTTCAGATTTAACTGTATGGATAAAAAAAAAAATCTAAATTGAAATAAATTATTTTGTAAAACAAGTAAAATAAGTTGTGCACTTGAAATTACTTTTCAGATACTTCATTTTAGAAAGATTTATTGCACTGAATCTTTTCAGATTTAAATTACATTAAGTCAGGTGTAAAATAATGCCTATCAAAGAAGTTAATTTTAGGTTCACTGAATGTGTCTTGTATACGTTTTGTCAAAGGATTTTCACTTGTCTTGCAGTGTTGATTCCCATTGTCTGAATAATCCCCCGAATCTTTGAACAAATTAACTGGTTGTTGTAAAAATAAAAGTCTGTCCATTAAGGATGTGGTCTTTATTTCTTTTTGCATTTTTTGTGTCATTTGAAAAACGTTTTTGACCGCTTGTGTGTTTCATCTCACTCAAGCAGCGGTGCATGTAGAAATACATATTTGATAAAAAGGCTGTGCCAGATAAAATAAAAGCTCTGCATCAAAAAGTAAAAACTCAAACATTTATCATCTGTAGGGCCGCGTCCAGACGTGGTCTCCCAAATAGTGACCAATGATCAAGCGGGTCAAAAGAGCTACAACTTTCATTAAAAGCCATTGTCCACACTTCTATTTTCACTATAACAACCACTGCCTTTATATTAAAATGATTTATTATGAAACACATGGTGAAGAATCAGCTGAACTGCCACTCCACGGGATCCACGACATTCAGCCACTATCGAACCATGTTTGTATGACATGATTGGCAGATAGAAAAGGTTAATACTACAACGGGACACCTCCTTGAGTGCGAGGAAAACTTTCCCAAACATCTTTATGTGTCTCTGTACAAACTCCAACAGACATTTGACATCATTAACCCAAATGTCTCCTGCAAAAAGTGTTTCCACTATGTTTACAACTATAAAACAACACAAAGAGATGAAACTCACGTTACTGTGCTCACTCTGACATCGTAGTGGACTCCTGGTGGTGTTCCTGGTCCAGGCTCCCATGTTAGGATGTGGATGAAGTGGCGTGAGTTTAAGATGTCATTGATGGGCTTTGGGAGTCCATTCATTGCTTGAATACAAAAAAAACCCGCATTAAATGTAGCTTAGGTACATTTTTATTTGATTTCCAGTCATACACTTATATGATTTGTTTTTAAATGCTTCATACAGCAGCTACGAGCGCCATTTTTTATAAACACATTTTTTTTCAAGGAGCAACAACTAATGCGCCACCGTTTCAAGTGTTTTACTCCCTCTAAGGCAAACCTTTAGAGAGCTGGATAAGTTTTACGCTTGTTAGATTTACGTCTTTCCCTAACTCTAATCTCGACCAAGGCCTCATGCCCACCTGGTTTCAGGATTATGAGGCGACTGGACACTCACCTAGTAGGGCCTGAGGCAGCCAGGCCAGCATCCAGAGGAGAGACGTCATAACAGCCACAGCATCTCCGCTTCACTGCCATCAGCTCCTCTCAGGACTCGCTTCCTAACAGTCAAAGAGGAATAGAGTGAGCGACCTGTACTCACTTGAGTCATATAGAGTGGCCACATAGTGACACTGACCCGAGTGGATCACGGCTTGATACAACTACAACTAATACCTAAATCCTCACACACAGCCAGGGGAAAACATACTGTGGAAATATGAATTCACTTGCTGATGTTCAGATTTCCTTAATGTGATGCATTTACCAATCTGAATATTGTACCAATTGTTTGGTAGAAGCATCGTATCCCTCCATGCATTAGAGAGATCTCACAGCGCACTCAGAGGTTGGCTGCGATCAACGGTTCGATTCCGATAGGTTCCGTCATAACACTTTCGTTTGCCATTTCGTTTGCAACAATTGCCAATTTTATAATGAAGATCCCGTTTTAACGGTAAAACTGTTGAAATCCTAAATGGATGCTTCAACAAGCCAACTAGCTACATCCTAATTCTGTAGTAGCATATCGTTATGATGAGAGATCAATGTGTCTTTGATGTAAAACAAGCGCCTACATGTTGAGTCTCAAGTTTCCATCAGTTGACAGTCATGTGTGCGCTGTTTGAACGTAGATTCCACACACTGCCTGTATGAATATGTGAACGCATGTCTCACGTCGACAGGATATACGATTAACAACGACATGATATATATTAAAAAAAAAGGTATTGAAGTGTTTTGAACAGGTATTGACACCTACCCCTACTTGTCTCTCACTCGTGTCCTCTGCATGTAAACCGCAGCCAAACGCACATGTAGTTCCGTTCATCATCTCCTTAAAGAGAACTACAGTGAAATCAACGCGAAAGCGAGACGACCGATAGAATGTTCATTTCCTGGGTATTCGACATATGGGTCCCGTAAATCTAAATCTGCCTCTCGCACGCGAACATTAAAATTAAAATGCTATGTCTCGCACACCGGTAACGAATCTGTCGCTAGCAAGCGGAATGGCAGGTCAACGAACAATAGGCAAGTCGAAGCATGTCGAATACATAAAAAAAAAAAACTAAATTTGTATAATGGTATATAAAATTACAGCAACCTGTCCCAAGATCCCAAGTTTATCCACCATTGGATGCCAACCCGTGAATGTACGGGCGGAATGTGGCGCATACTAGCTCCGATCAGCGTGAGACAGAGCTGCTGCTCGTGGTGCCTTCAAAGAACGTAGGTACAATTATTGTTATTGTTTGACGGGGCCTTGTGCCTTTGACAGACTTTCTGGATACCTCAGAGACTGCACACTGTCACTGGTTTTTCGAATACCGAAAACATTAGAAGATTGTATTTTGCACACATTGCGGCAGTACAAGTAGCCTGCATAGACTGTAGAGGATCTACATTTTTCCGATGGGGAGTTGAAAGTTACATCTGACAGGAGAGATAAGGAAATCACGTGACCTAAAAGAAATAAGAAAACTTCCCGTTTGTCTGCACTTCTGTAGACTTTCGCGAATTACTGATGTTTAATGTTGATGTTGACGAATATAATATACATCTTTGGATCTCTATACTGATGTAGACAGTTTAATGTCTTATGAGCAAAAGCATGCCACATATTTTGAAGTATAGAATAAAAAATGTGGCAAATTAAATTTCTGCATCTGAAAATGCTTCTCATACCTTGTGTGGCCCCCACGTGCTTGAATGCATACTTGATGAGGACGGATGGTGTCTTGTGGGATGTCCTCTCAGATCTGTCTAAGGGCATCAGTGAGCTCCTGTAAAGTCTGAGGAACAACCTGGTTGCGTCTGATGGACAGAAACAATGTCCGAGAGGTGTTCCATCGGGTTTAGGTCAGGTGATCGTGAGGGCCATTCAATTAAATTGACCTTACGTCTGACCATGGGTTCAAAGATATCATCGCAATACTTGTTGGCCTTCAGACTGCCCTTTTGTAGCATGTAGAAGCATGTCTGTGCGTTCCTCCATGGATACGAGACCATCACCGACCACCACCGAACCGGTCATGCTGATCGATGTTGTAGGCAGCATATGTTTTCCTTGCCTAACCTGCTCTCAGGTACCCCCTCTAACTCTCCCTTGTGCGCCTGTTGATGATTGCATCAACATCAATGCAGCTAAAACTGATTAACAAGCTCCCCTGCTACTCACCTGACCAGATCATCATCAGAGAAGTGCAACTGAATTCATGCCATACTCTGATAAAACGTGGTCACAGGCGAGGGTCGATCAGGAGCAGACAGAACCGTGGAGGGAAACACAAGGCGGGCGTGGTAATCAGTGCAGGGTCAGGGCAGGAGACAGGCAGAATCCGAAGTCGATATAAAGTCGAGGGGGTCGTTACCAGAATATCAGATACAAGGGGAAACCGCTCAGAAATGATACACCGGGGCAATATAATACTTCGCAATGTGGTTGAGGGTGAATGGGATTTATATAGTTGCGTGTGTGTGTTTGTGTGTGTGTGCAATCGGTCCGGGGTGAGAGGCATGATGGGATGTTGAGTTCAGTATTCTGGTGAGTGTGTGCGGGGATGATGAGGGGGTGGAGAGCCGGGCGGCTCCGTAACAATAGGACTATATAAAAGTTGTATATTCATTCAGTTAAATTGAAATGCCCTTTGTCTTGTTAAATAGGATCTCAAAATGCTAACAGAAAATTCCAATAATACATTTCTTTGTATTTTATTTTAATATCAACTACCTAAAATACATTAAAATATTTCTGACGGACCATTTTTCAAGTAGAATGTACTTGCAAGTAGGTATATATATTAATGATACTATACACACAGCGAAAAGAAACAACAAACAGAATTGGTCTTCCTCCTCCTCCCTCTCCTTCATCATCACCGGTACTGAGATAACCATAGAAAGAGTCCATACTTCTGGCTTTATACGCACTACAGTGCACTTTGGGGCGACCGTGGCGTATTGAGCAGAAAGAGTGCACCAGTAAATCCCCTAACTGCTCTCTGGGCGCCTTCACGGCAGAACACTGCTCCCACTGGGTGGGATGAGTTAAACGCAGAGAATCATTTCCCCACAGAGATGCGTTCCTCGTCTTTCAGCCTTCTTGTGTAGGTAGCATTAATGCTAGTGGTCTCTCTTTGTGAGTGAGTGTGGCTCAGCGGCCGTTCTGAGTTTGTGGGCGTCAAAGGCTCTCGATCAAACAGAATGTCCGAGAGACAGTCACTTGTATTCTGCTCCTCTTCCTCTTCCCCGTCTTCGCATGCAGCTAGTGCACCAAGTCTGACTGAGAACAGATTGATATCACCAAAGCTCTCACACACCACGTCCTCATCCTCCTCTTCCTCGTCCTCCTTCAACTTCACTCTGACTGGTCCCTCGGGCAGGAAAGAAACCTCTGTCCGTTCAGCTTTGCCCTGGTTTTGATCGAGATCCCAATGCCTGACCTCAACCTCAAACTCTGTGTCCTGTACTTTCAAACTCCCGGAGCCCCCTAACACGGGCCCTTTGCTGTTCCTCGACACATCAGCTGAGTCCTGGCAGGAACTCTCATCCGAGGACAACTCTGCGTCTCTGTCCATGTAAATGTTTCCCCCTTCCTCCTCTTCGTCCTCCTCATCTGAGTTAGTGCACCTGCTGGCAGCTTGTGGAGCTGAGGGACTGTTGTTATTTCTCTGTTTTTCCATCTCTGCGCAAATGTAGATCTTGTCAGGGTACGTCCTCTCTGGTGTGAGGGTGTAGCCTTGGCTCAGAGACTTCTAGAGTGGCAAAGAAGAGGATAAAGGAGCCGAGACAGTGAGCGTGTGTAACCAACCAATCAACTCAACGATGCACCAGCTCCGTTAAATTTGGTAGTCTATGGCATGGCTACAAATGTTAAGTATGAAATTGACAGGCCAAATTGAAGGTACAAAATCTCCAAAAATAGCAATGAGTGCTACACCACAGGAAGCTGAATTACACATGGTAACTTGTAAAGGATTGGTAGTTTCAGAAAGTTATAGATACTGTTGCACATACCCTACAGTTTCATGTTATGTTGAGATTTATTGAATTTTAATGTTTAAGGGAATAGTCTGAAATCTAAATTCATACAAAAACAAATTGACAAATCAAAACACTTACAATGAGTGCTCTGGGCAGAGTTGTTGTCAATTTACAAAGGAATCCAGTGTAGTAGAGGAAAAACATGGAGATCATCACGACACCACTAACAATCACAAGAGCAGCAACTGCAACGGAAAAAACTGGACCTACACACACACAAAAAGTGTGACCAAAGTCATTGATTTATTGAGCTGCCAAATGGTCCGACACAAATAGATTTTTCTCTAAATAAAGCACTAAGCACAAGTGGTATTTAACTGCGCTTCATGCGCCTCTCTGTTTGAAAGTACCGCTCACCTCGGCTTGGCTTCTCACTGCCAGTGAAGGTGCATTCCCAAGCGGATATGTTAGTGTTTCGGTTGATATTGATCTCGGTGTTAACTCTTACACAGTACTCCGTGCCAATTTGCAGGTTTTTCACAGTATAAGTTTTGGAGTTTGTGACGGCGGACTGCTGCTGGTAAAATACGGACAAAAGCGTTAGGTGATTTATATTTTGTGCATCATCCCAGACCCCAGCACTTCCACGCAATTTGGTCACAGTGGGCAACCTTTATATGGTCTATGGGATCAAAACTTTTCTTAAAATAAGAACATGAGCCCCTGTGGATAACCCTTCTAAAGGGATTGTGCGTGACCGAATCACTGAGTAACGTACACTGAGTAACGAGTGCAGAGGTGGCGGACGGCCCCATTGATTGATTGAGTGGAAGCTCTGAGGCAAAGGTACTTTGGAAGCAGAAATGATCATCGTAAGTTGTAGTAGTAGGTGTAGTGTTCGAACACACTGAGAAGCAATAGAACACAAAAAGAGAAAACGTGATAGTAGGTGAATCAAATTCATAAGGTAGTTCAATGTTGTATAATATCCTACTTGCCGTAACTAATGTAATATGTCATTAACATCATACACATACAAGTTCATTAGAAGACCTTTGTTTGACGTCTTCTACGGTGGGAAATGTTCGTCTCACCTCTGCTTCATTACGTTTCTTCCAAAAGACTCTGAACTTGGCACCGTGGTAGACTGACTTGATGTCTTTGATTCCTGACCTCGGGTCAGCCTCAGGGAGTGAAATGTTGACATGAATGCAGTTGCCACATCCAGACAGAGACACTTTTGGAGGACCTATTACGGCTTTTAGAAAAAAGAAAGTTTTAAAAAGAAAGCAAGAAAGACGTAGTTAGATGTGACATTTGAACCTGTACATCCCCCTTGCATGGCATGTTTTAAGGTTCACTAAGCTGCCTTTGCATTTAATGTTTTTTTTAGTGTCTTTGTTTAGCGTATGTGTCTTCGGCAGAGGTTCAACAACAGGATTTATTTGGTCTGCCGGTTTCACAAAGACTAAAACTGATAATTTCAGCCTTATTTAACAGCATAGCTCAGTAGTTCCTATGCGTCCCCCTTAAGCATGGGAAGAGGGAGGCACAACTTCATCACCAACCGACACACATTGGCTGGCAAAACGATACGAAATATAATTCTAAGAAACAAAATTGCAAAAAGAAAGGGCACAATATAATTTGCAATATGCCAAGATGGACAGATTTTGGATATAATTACACATTATATCCATAGCTGCAAACTCCTAATTTAACTTTAATGTTCCCATATATCATCAAAGGGCAGAAAAAGTTTGGGAACCACTGGCTTAGCCCAAGCTGCTACTAAAGATAAAATAACAAAAATATCACAATTCCTTTAATGTATTTCCCTATTCAGACAGTCCTATCTGTCAAATACAATCAAATCATGGTATAGTATGTCATTTGCTATCCCAAGTTAACAAACAAGCAATTGAAAAAACATGAACGTTGACGTACTGTCTGTTAAAGGGGTGAAGGAGACTTTGGATTTTTCAGACAGAGTATTGTTGTAAGAGGCCTGGACAGTCAGCCTAAACTCTTTATCCCTATCTTTGGGCGGAAGCCTCAGCGTAAATGATGTCGTCTTTGATTTGACTGAATGTGTCTGGTTTCTCCCAGACACCCTGTACACAAACAAATAGACACAGCTCAAACATTTTATTTCATGCGGTCAGTGCTTTCACACTATCACATACTTATCAGTTGATACTGGTTCAGCACGGACATATCAATATCAATGATTAAAAAGAAACCGTAGTGAAGACACCAGAGAGCACTGACACGTTTATTGTTTAATTGTCCAATGTCCTATTCAGTATTTCTCATGTTAAAAAAAAAAAAATAAACTAATATAATTGCAAGACTTTAGCTCACAATGTGAGTAAAATCACACATAGGCTAGTGTCAAGTTTTAAAGCACTCACATTACAGACATCCTGTGTTGTATATATATTATAAAGCTCCTCTTTTGTGGAACCAGCTTCCACTTTCATTTGGATATTGAATGGTCGTTCGTCTCCGTGTCAGCACTGCGATTCACTGGCCACCAATCTAAGGTGTACCCTCTGGCCCAATGTTAGCTGAGCGGCCTTCTAAAGGATAAACGGCATAGAAGATGACTCACTGCTGTGGTTATGTCAAAATCAAAGTTAGTGCTAATCATGGACATAACGCAGACTCCAGATAATCCCCCATAAAAAATGCTTCAACAAAGTTCTGTATTCAGTTAAATCAAATGAAATGTCAACCTTCACAGTGACTGTCAGAAGCTGAGATTAGGTCATGTAAAGCTGAAATACACTCACAATGGAACACTGAAACCGCTCTTTTTAGAAGAGCGGTTGAAATATCAGTTCCTTAAAAACGATGAGTTGGCCTCTCTGTGGTCACAGCTGCACTGAGAACGCACAAGATGCCTTACGGATGGAAAGTTAAAGCAGTCAAACTTCTTACTGACTGAAAACATTACCAAATTAGAAAGGTCCCCACCGGATCAAATCGGATAAGATAAATGGAAAGTCAAGTCCAGTAGAATTTAGGTGGAATACACTAAATTTGACATTTTCTCTTTACAGCTGCGTCATGTTTATGTGATAACATATTGGTTAATTATTATTAATTTATTATAATATTTTTTTTAGTTGATTAGTATTTTTTTAATCTATTTCATTATCCGTGGTTTGCCTGACTGTGGGTGCTTGACCTTTTTAAAATATTGAAAAGAAACATGTTGAAGTTTACCTTCTGTCAATAATGTACGTTGTTCCATCTGGGGTACCTTGGCCTGGATCCCAACGCAGGACATGGCGGAAGTTGTAAGAGCGGACGGAAAGATTGACCGGAGCAGGAAGGGAACCGAGAGCTGTGTAAACAAGTTAACCCGTGATACAGTCAGTCTCTAATAGAACTACAACAACAGCACGAGGTGCAATAACTGGATAAGTGTGGGTGTGCCGGCATGATGGTATCTGAAGTATGCAATAAATGTTGCTGTACAGAGAATTTCCTTCTTTTGAAGAACTGGTTGACTCACCAATATCAAGAAGTACGGTGAGATAGAGCACATAAGGTAGAGATTCCATCCTGTTTCATCCTGCAGGTGTGCCCATACTTTTTTGGCTCCTGAGCTACTTTTTAATCGTAGCGATTGACGTTGCCATTCCCATCCCCGGCCTCGTACCTGGTCGGAGAAGTGGGTTGGCCCACGGAAAGTCAGGCACCAAACACTACCATCCAAATGAGAGGAGCAGCGCCCTCTTTTACCCAGCTCTGGTTCCACTGTTCAGACCTTTATGAGGGTAAAGGCAGAGGCCACTATTACTCTACATCCAGGGACATTTTTACATAACTTTTTAAAAAGGAGCTTTTCTTTTCATGTCATTTGAACTCACTTGTCTTTTCCTTTTGGTGACCAGCCTGTTTTTTGTCCTCTTCTTGGAAAATGGCATACCCATAATGAAAAGTGTAATAATAACTAGTCTACTTGGACAATTATCTGTAGGATAAAGGGGAACCTGTGTGAGTGGGCTGAATTATCTGTATACATGTTACTAATTAAGTTTCTCAAAAACTGTACAGTAAAATATCATGAAGATAGACAGCAATATAGAGAAGGTTGTCATGAACAAGAATCCAGCAAATATACAAAAGCATAATTATTATTATTTATATATCTTCAATTGAAAACAGTACATTAGGGTAACTGCCTATGTTATTATACTGTTATTTCATATAATCTCCACATGTTGATGTTTCTGACTGCCTGTTATATCAAATTGGACAGATCTAGGTGGCTTTTGGGCTGTACAAGCCCCCGTACCGCTACGGCGTGAATAGAGGTCCATTCCATTTCAGGCGGCGGCTCACTCGACCGAAATGCCGTCTACTTGACCACAGTCACAGAGAGTAACGTTAGCCTACAATTGTCCTCAATGTTAAAAAGCTACAGTGGTTGTATCTTAATGAACAGCATTGTTAACATAAAAACAAGCAGACGTTGTTTGTCTGGATATTGACGAGGACTTACCGACGCACACCGCTTGTAATGACGTCAGTCCTTTCGATATCCGAGAAGAATGAAACGCACACTTTAACAGCCGGCTATTTGTCTTCTGTTGCCACACTCTGGGGTATTTGCTTTAAACCGAAGTTTCCACTCTGCGCACTTCCTGCCTCCTGAGTAGGCATGGCCATGACGTCACCCTCCCCTCGCGTGTTGAGAACGCATCGTGGATTGATAAGACTGGGTCATGATCTTTGTGCAAATAGCATGTAGCTAGCTAACTGTCGCTGATTTACACAACAGAACGAGGTTTAGCATTATGAAGTTTAGCTGTCAGTTCTCACAAGTGAGACAGAGAAGGGTCCCGAACAAAGTTACGCAGATACAGGAAGCTGGCATATATAAAGGCTAGATGTCTTACGGTGGAGTCCATACATGGCGGCCATCTTGGTACAGTGCGCTCACTCACCCATAACATTGTGTTGTGGTAGTGGTATATGTACTTTAATAACTATACTAATACAATTTCTCAACCGATTTTTAAACGGTTTGGTTTGTTATAAACGTCAGAGATGTAGTTATGACACTGTATCCTTATGGATAATGTTCGGTTTAATGTCATTTTCGTATGGAAACCGATTGTTTTTATCATAAATATTCATAAGTATTGTCGGGATTTCCTATGCCCCCGAGTTGGTTGATGAGAAGAATCCGATACAGCACTCAATTAAAGTTAAAAAAGTTAACATTTATTTAGAAGAGAAAACGTGTTGCATGAGCAGGTCTCCGCAGGTATACCTGGAGACCTGAAACACGCTTTACAAGCTGTCCCTCTCAGAGTTTGTCTGTTGTCTCACTCTGATCTTTTTTATAACCTCTCTTGCCCTTGAAAGCCAGTTCAATCCGGTTCTCCCTTCCCTGTCATTCTGTTGCAGGTGCCCTGTGTCAGATAATGGTTTATCTTCACTCTTCCTGTACTTTCGCGTCTACAATTCACATTGTCTGCCTTATATGGTCCCATCCGGTCACACCATCTATTCTACAAGTGAAAAGAATACACAAGAAGAGCCACAAACAGAATCCCACATCTCACAATTTGCACACCCTCGACTTGCTTCTTGTGTATGGTATTGAGTTAGAACACTTAACAATCCTTCCCCAGAAACCTCTCTTGTCGGACCATTTTCTGATAACCTTCGAATTTCTACTACTGGAACCTCCTCCTGCCAAGGGTTTCAACGGTCGATGCTTATCTGTAGCCTCATTCCACCAAATCAGAAGGATCTAGGCTAGTTTGGCAAGACAGCCTTAAAACATATAAGAAGGCTCTCCCTAACGGAAGAGCATCCTTTTACTCATCATTAATAGAGAAAAATAAAAACAACTCTAGGTTTCTCAGCACTGTAGCCAGACTGACAGAGAGTCACAGCTCTGTCGAGCCGTGTATTCCTTT
Source organism: Apeltes quadracus (assembly GCA_021346845.1). Classification (NCBI taxonomy): domain Eukaryota; kingdom Metazoa; phylum Chordata; class Actinopteri; order Perciformes; family Gasterosteidae; genus Apeltes; species Apeltes quadracus. Next base: position 1,822,476 of record CM037932.1, on the reverse strand, counting down.
GGACCTAAGTAGTGACAACTTTTTTTTTTAATTAGCCTGCCTTTACTGGATATTATAAATGTGTCCTTGTTGACAGGACATGTACCACAGTCCTTTAAGCTAGCTGTAATTAAACCTCTTCTTAAGAAACCTACTCTAGACACTTAAAATACTTTAACAATTGTTAACAAGTGTTTTTTTTGTGTGCCATATGCATTGATTTTTACGAACTGATTTTTACACATTTATACACTCACTGGGGTCCCCCTTTATCCTGACAGAAAATAAATGTCCAGATAGAAAAGGTAGTTCCTGAGTAATTGCACTTTTTTATTATGGGCATTTTTCGGAACAGAGACCGAAAAGCAAGCAGATATGCAAGCAGCCTACTGTTACAAACTTATTTTATTTGTTATTGATGGAGGAGAGTATCATCGTTTTATCATTCTAATATGCGTTTTAAAAATTCAGGCCCTTTGAAGTCTTATATATAAGCTGGCTTTCTTCAAAATTGAGATTTAAATCAAGAGGCCTATTGTTTGATATTGATATTTCTTCATTTACAAAAGACGGCTGAGAGATAAAAAAAAATAAATCTATTGAATCATGTCACAAACAACTTGCCCTAAAGACCCAGACCACACAGCTACCAGCATCCTGCTGAGTTAGATGTGTCACAACCACTCCTTTCCACTTTGTGGCCGCCAACATGTCTGTTTTTCCATTGCTTGCGATCACCATTATTAGGTGCATAACTATTACATTATGAATTAGTTTTTAAATGCCACCACATCTTATTATCTGTTACATGAGTAAATCCATGCTAAAGCTGTTTTTGTCTTTTCCCCTTTCACACCATTTTAAAATCCCAAAAGCTCACTTAACCATGAATGTACACATTATACAAAATCTATCATTTTTTAATAAATACTTAAATGTTATTGTATAAAGTAGTGGATATGTTTCATAAGTGAAAATCTGTCACCACCATCTACCTACTGAAGAGGGCACAATCTATGTATTTCTATTTTTTCAAATGCAGCCAGATGTTCTATTTGTTATGCATGAAGCTTGACAACTTTTTTTTTCTTCTTCTTTCTCAGAAACGCTTTTCTAGTTATGTCTTCCGTCAACAGGCCAACGTAATGTAAAAAAAACAAAACAAATTTAATTCGATGGTAATATGTATCAAACGTGGTCCTAGTGCACAAGTGCACTTACCAAATGTCACTTTGGGTTTTCCAGACTGAGCCCACTGACATTTTCATCTTTCAGAGGCCACTAAAGGGTAAAGTTACAACTAAGGCCGCTCTCTGGTGTTCTGCAAAGCCATTAGATGAGCTATTCAAGTACATTGTCACGGAGGAATCAAGGGACGTTTACAACCTCGTCTTGTACTGGAATGACAATAATCCACTATACGCTATATAATCCTACAGCCCAATAATTTGTCATTTGGCATTAATTAACAGTGCCAGTCTTGCATTTTATGTGCCATTTCATGGTCTGTAGTCTGTGCTGATGTGACAACCCACACAAACCCAACCTAATGTCACTGTGTTTTGTTTTCTTACCCCATACCCATTCCTCACGTATTTATTTTTCTTCATGCCTTTGTATAGCTTCCCGTTCTTTCTTTCCCCCAGACCTGAGCCATTTGGTGGTTTTTTTACATTTACAATGGTCCACTCTTTGCTCCGTACGGCAGTTCCTTCCACTAGCGGACAGAGAGTGTTCGAATACACCCACCACCAGCCAGGTATTTTATTGTGTTTATCCTCCTCACTTTCAAATATTGAAACTGGTCCGTGAGGCAGAAAGGGTTGGGGACCACTGAGGGCTCTTAGCCAGCAGACCGGTGTCCAGTCATTGTGTCATTGAGTTGTTTTAAAGTTATATTAGTGCTGTGTGTTATCCGTTTTCATTACTTACATTATTTAAGTTTGAATTCATGTATATACTGTGATGTATATACATGAACATGTATATACATACATCCTTACAGCCCTTCCAGGCCGGGTCCTGGAAGGGCGCTATATTCCCAGGAGATGGCTGCCTCCAGGGACAGCTAGTGCTCCATCTGCTGGCGGAGTCGGGAACTCCACCCCTCAATCCACAAACATTCCTGGACACCTGACCCGATCAGGGTCTGATCCTCATCATGAGGACGTGAGAGGACGCTGGTGCTGTTTTGTTCGCCGCTTCTCCGTCTACTATTCTGCTAATGTCTTGTGTTTTTCCTGTTTTTTTGCGTTCGCTGTGACCCTACCTCTGGACAGTCTCTGTACATCTGGACACCCTCTCTGCTGGTTCCCGAACCCGCCTGGGCTCCTTGACCGGACTCTCGCCTCTTCGGTTAGCCGCTAGCCGGCTGCCCCTGTTCACCAAACGCGTGGTGGCTAATCCTAGCTGCTACAGTGGCTAACCTGATTGCTGACCTCTTCCTCGTAGGCAACCCCCACCAGACGCAAGTTTGTTTTCTTCCACCAAGGACAATCCATTTCATCCATCTGGACACCTGCACGCTCTATCGCACCTGTCCCGCGTCATCAGAATGCTTCACCCATTGGCTCACATAGGGCTGAACGCACCATCAGGCTGCACAGAAAACCCGGACTGGTCTACAGTGCTTTTGTCCCCCCTCAACTGCAGAACTCCTACACCCCGCCAACCACGTGCGCTGCTAACCTGGACATCCTCAGATCTCTCCAGCCTGCCCCCATGCCACCACCCTCTCACCATGCCAACTTTGCCCTCTTCAACACCCGATCCCCTCAACAATAAAGCCCCTGCCCTTTTATGAACTAATCCTCGACAACACACTGGACTTCCTTCTGCTCACTGCAACCTGGCAACAACCCAATTAATTATTGTCCCTCAACCAAGCATCCCCCCTGGCTACAACTACATCTGCAAACCCCGCCCTTCCCGCCGTGGAGGTGGCTTTGCCGTTATTTTCAATCAGAACTTCCGGATCACAGAACTCACCCTCCCCTCAGTATCATCGTTTGAATATCTCGCCTTCACAGCTTCTTCCTCCGCGACAGTCATCCTCATTTACCGGCCACCTAAACCAAATCTTTCCTTCCTCTCTGATTTTACTGAACTCCTCACACTAGCCTCATCTCTCTCTCCACGTCTACTGCTACAAGGGGACTTAAACATCCACATGGACTCCCCCTCCTGCAAGCTCTCATCAGAATTCAGAATTCACTCCCGAAGTCCTGCCTTCCCGTCCTATGTCCCTACCTCACTAACCTCTTCAACTCCTCACTGTCCATTGGAACTGTCCCCTCTGCCTTCAAAACTGCCGCTGTTACCCCAATCCTTAAAAAATCTGGTCTGGATCCCTCCTACCTCAACAACTACCGCCCAATATCCAACCTCCCCTTTCTGTCTAAAACCCTGGAACGTATAGTCGCCGATGACACCCAGATCTACATCAGCACCAAATCCCCACACAATCCTCCTCTCTCCCAGATCAACTCCTGCCTGTCAGCTATTAAAACCTGGATGCAACACAACTTCCTCAAACTTAACAGCGACAAAACAGAATTCCTCCTCATTGGCTCCAGATCCACACCAACAAACCCACCCTCACCATTGACGCCACCATTGTCTTCCCATCTCCCCAGGCCTGCAACCTTGGCGTTATCTTGGATTCTACCCTCTCCCTTGAGCCTCACATCCGTCAAGTCATTAAAACCTCCTACTTCCACCTCCGCAACATCGCCAAAAATTAGACCCTCTCTCACACCCCCCACTGCTGAAAGACTCATTCACACCTTCATCTCCTCTCGACTGGACTATTGCAACTCACTCCTCCTCGGCATCAGCTCTGCCAACATGAACTGACACCAATTGGTCCAGATCCTGGCACCACATCACTCCTGTCCTAAAACAACTCCACTGCCTTCCTATGTCCCACCGGATCACCTACAAAATCCTGGTCCTCACCTACAAAGCCCTCCACTATCTGGCCCCCTCATACCTCACCCACCTCCTTTCCCCGTACCAACCCTCACGGTCGCTCAGATCCACCTCAGCCGGTCTCCTCTGTATCCAAAAGTCCGAACTCCGCAGTTTTGGGGACAGAGCATTTTCCAGAGCAGCTCCCAGGCTCTGAAACTCCCTCCCCCAAGAGATCCGCACCTCTGAGTCCCTCACCATCTTCCAGTCCCGCCTCAAGACCCATCTCTTCCTCTCTGCCTACCCTAGGTAATAGTGCATGTCAGAGGACACTGGAAGTTTGATTGGAACTTTTCCAAATTGACCGTAGGTCCCCCACCGGACAAAATGGATCACATTTTGAAAGCCCTTATTGCTGGCCAGCAAGCCCAGATGCAAACAAACGTGGCTCTCTTGGAAGGGCAACAGAAAGCCAACCTTCTCAAGGCAGAGGAATTGCAGCTGCAGAAACAGATGGCCGCCCGGAATGTCCGCCCAATAAAGGCGAGAGACTTTATATCCAAGATGGGGGCCACACACGACATTGAAGCGTTCCTGCATGCCTTTGAAGCTACTGCTACTAGGGAAGCCTGGCCCAGGGGACAGTGGGTTGGTCTGAGTCGCTGAATGCTGTTCGTGACCTGGGCCCTGCCCAGGTGACAGACTATGATGTCCTGAAGAATGGGCTCAAAGTTTTGTATGGCTCAGCGCTTCCACAGCTGGATCTTCCACCCAGACCAGCGTAGTTGTGCGCAGATGCACAAACTTGTCCGGATCACACCGAAATGGCTGGAACCGGAAAAGAATACGGAGCCGGCGGTAGTGGAGGCCGTTACTTACAAGCCCTACCTTATGATGCAAAACGGGTCATCAAACAGGCCTTGACCACGGCAGATCTAACTGTGGAAGCTGTAGAAAAGTACCAAGCCACCACAGAGATGCTGTGGGCTTAGAGAAAAGATCCTGGGAGTGCGTCCCTGCCTCGGCCGGGAAGATCCCGTGCCCAGGGTTCTAACCCAGCCTTGTCAGGAGCTGCCCTCACTCCAAGGTGAGCCAGAAACCAGCCGAGTCCGGGGAAATTACACCGGGAAAGGGAAACCCAGCAGTGTTACCGGTGTGGGGAGGTGGGGCACATCTCCTGGCAGTGTGGGACCCCGGCGGATGAACCTATGCCCACTGCTAATCATCCAGCCCACCACCCGCCCACTGTTTATGCCTGCCTCACTCCTGGGACTCATAGAGGGCACCCCAGATCGACCTCCGACCTGCCCGGTGACTGTGAATCACCATGACATAGAGGCAGTGAAAGTCTCTGTTGGTGGTCCAGTATCCAACCACCAATGTCATGGCGTAGTTGCTGGGGGCCGACACAGAACCCTATATGTACAGGGAGCCTCAGATGTCTTCCAAACATCAGAAAAGAGGGAGTGTAGCTGGTTGCACTGTGTATTGTGTTATTATACGCATGTACCAACTCAAGCAAGTATTCTGGCCAACGGTTTTGTTTGTCTCTAGAGACCGGAGCATGTTTAACAAGGTATGGTTGAAGCCTTCTGCCCCACCGTTCCCTGCAGGATGGTACAGCGTTGTGCGGCTCTTAGTTATACCACAAGTATCACAGAGCTGTTTCATCAATGCAGACTCAAAATTTGGTCCCCGGTCAGAATGAAACCGAGCTGGACAGCCAAAGGGCTGTATAACATGGTCCCACAGAGCCTTTACTGTTGTCTGAGCCGTTTGGTTATGCGTGGGGATGGCCCAAGAGTAGCGTGTAAATAAATCCGTGGAAACAAGGATGTTTTGAATACGGTCCGTTGGCCAACCTAAGGACAAGAAGTTCAGCCCCACTACCATAAGAGGGTATGACACAGCTATCGGATTAAGAGGAGCCCTGGGCTCTACTCTTTTCCTCTGGAGGCTGCAGGCAACACAACCCAAATGGAAATGGCGTACCTCTTGCTCCATGTCAGGCCAATAGAACTGCCGTCTTATCCGAGCCAGGGTCCGATCCACACCAGCATGGGCCGCCGCTTCACGGACCTTTTTCCAGACCTCTTCGCACCTTGTGCTCGGACACACAACCTGGAGGCGTACTTCATGGGTATGCTGATCAGTAACCTTACGACACAATACCTTGTTTTCAACGTGAAGTTTTTTCCGCTGTTGCAATAACCTCTGCTCTGCAGGACAAGGCTTGGCGTTCTGGTCCAGTCGGTAGCATCCGGTTTTCTACATACCTCTTAGTCACTTGTATGTCTGGATCATTGGCTTGTGCATCCTCCCAGTCGCTGCTAGTCCACTCACTGTCCTCTCTCCCAGGAGTTAGCTCAATGGCTGCTGTGGTCACGCCTGTTCCTGTCTCACACTCCTGACAGGGATGGGGTCAACTGGAAACTTGGACAAAGCATCTGCATTAGCATTGCTTTTACCTGAGCGGTACTTGATGTTGAAAGAAGCCAGCTGAGCAACCCAGCATTGTTCCACAGCACCCAGGCGAGCCGTCTGCAGGTGAGCAACAGGGTTATTGTCGGTGTATACTGTAAACTGCGTCCCCGTCAGATAGTCTCTAAATTTCTCAGTCACCGCCCACTTTAGAGCCAGACGGTCCAGCTTAAACGAGCTGTAGTTAGCATCATTCTTCTCAGTTGGGTGTAGGCTTTGGCTGGCGTACGCTATTACACGTTCCCTTCTCTCGTGGGCTTGGGCTAACACTGCTCCCAACCCCTGGTTGCTTGCGTCGGTGTAGACAATGAAGTGTGTAGTCAGCATGTGCTAGAACAGGGGTTTGTGTCAAAGCCCTCTTTAGGACATCAAAGGCTGCTTGACACTCAGGACCATTGCACTCGTTGACTCTCGGACTTTCTATTGGCTGGAATGCCTGTCAACAAGTTATTCAGCGGACGTGCAATTTTGGCGAAGCCAGACACAAAGCGTCTGTAGTATCCAGCTAACCCTAGAAAGGCTCTCACTTGCCTTATCGTGGAAGGGACAGGTCAGTTCGATACAGATGAGATCTTATCAGGGTCAGGTCTTACCCCAGAATCGCAGTTTCAGGCCGTGCCGCAACAATCTTTGGATCACCTCATCTAAATGCTGTAGGTGAGAGGAAATATCAGGAGAGTATATTATGATGTCGTCCAAATACACCAATACGGACTCTGCCATTTGGCCACTTAAACACTGTTGCATTAGCCGCTGGAATGTTGCTGGTGCATTACAGAGACCAAAAGGCATGCGCTCAAACTCAAACAGTCCAAGCGGGGTTAGCCACTGGCCAGGTCAAGGGTTGAAAACCACTCCGCTCGAGTCGTTTGTTAGCGTCTCTTCGATTCTTGGAAGGGGAAAGGCCTCTTTATGGGTTACTGCATTAAGTTTTCTGTAGTCCACACAGAACCTCCAGGTACCATCCTTCTTCACCAGAAATATGGGTGCAGCCCATGGGCTACAGCTTTCTGATTACCCCTTTCTCAAGCATTTCTCCCAGTAAGGTTTTCATTTTCTTATACATCAGAGGCGGAAGAGGTCGGTACCTCTCTGATGGGCGCGGCATCACCTGTATGGATACGGTGTTGTACCAGGTCTGTCTGACCAAAGTCATGGTTAGCGAACGCATCCTTCCACTTGACCAGCATGGTGTTTAGCTTCTCCTGTTGCTGTTTAGAGAGATAAGGTGATTAGTCAGGTTCCTTACCTCTTCAGGCAGCTCCTGTTCCTTGTGGCATCTACCAAAGCCACTTCAACAACACAATTATCTTCCAGAGATAGGGTAAGGTCACGAGATCCATGCACTTCAGCTTCATCGACGCGGTACAGCTTACCCAACTTCTGGTACCGCCCTATTGTCAAGGTGTAGGGATATGGGTTACAGACACGAACAGGGATTCTCCCATTTCTTACCACTGCTAGCGTCCTAGCTACTCCAACATTGTTGGTTTCAGGTAGTGCTTTCATTACTCCTATAGTTGGGCATTGCCCAATAATAATAATAAATAATAATAAGTTTTATATAGCGCCTTTCAAGATACCCAAGGTCGCTTTACAAGAGTGGGAGTAGGGGGTAGGGGAGGGAGGGGGGTTTAGGGAGGATAGGCAAGAGAGAAGGTGTGTTTTGAGGTGCTTTTGGAACTGTGGCAGGGAAGTGGCAGAACGGATAGGAGGGGGCAGGGTGTTCCAGAGGGTAGGGGCAATTGCACAGAAAGCCCTGTCACCAAAGGTCTTGAGTCTGGTGCGGGGAGTGGAGAGTAAGTCCTTGCTGGCGGAGCGCAGGGACCGTGACTGGGTGTACGGGTGGAGGAGGTCAGTGATGTACTTGGGTGCCAGTGAGTGAAGTGATTTGTAGGTGAGGAGGAGGATTTTGTAGCTGATGCGTTGTTCGATTGGCAACCAGTGGAGTTTCTTGAGGATGGGGGTGATGTGCTGCCAGGGCTTGGTGTGGGTTAACACCCTGGCAGCGGAGTTCTGGACATACTGCAATCTGTCTAGGGCTTTGTTGGGCAGCCCAGACAGGACTCCATTGCAGTAGTCCAGGCGGGAGGTGACGAATGCGTGAATGAGGGTTTCAGTGACTGAGTCAGTGAGTGACGGCCGGAGTCTTGAAATGTTACGGAGGTGAAAGAAGGCTGATTTGGTGATGCTCTGGATGTGGAAACTGAATGAGAGTGTGGGGTCCAGAATGATGCCCAGGTTTTGGGTGATGGGGAGGTGGGACAGCCGTCGATGACCAGGGTGAGGTCTCCAACCTTCCTGAGCAGTGGTGCTGGGGCCACCACCATGAGTTCTGTCTTGTTTGTATTGAGTTTCAGGAGGTTGTTGGTCATCCAGGTTTTGATATATCCAGGTTGCAGTGGTGGAGTAGGAGCCTTGCAGAGTGATGTATTGTTTTTGGTTGGAGAGGTAGGACTGGAACCAGGAGAGAGCAGTGTTGGTAAGTCCAATGAGCTCGGAGAGACGGGAGAGGAGGATGGAGTGGGAAACGGTATCGAAGGCAGCAGAGAGGTCAAGGAGGATGAGGATGGAAACAAGGCCGTTGTCTGCAGCAATCAGGAGGTCATTTGTTATTTTGATGAGGGCGGTTTCAGTGCTATGATGGGGTCTGAAGCCTGATTGGAGAGGTTCAAAGAGCTCATGGTGGGACATGGAACGAGCAGTGGCTGCCCAGCTACAACATCACAAGATCTTACTCAGGAACGGAAGGTTGGAGATCGGAGGGTAGTTGTTGGGGTCATCTGGGTCCAGGCCTGTCTTTTTAAGTGTTGGGATGACGGCCGCCAGCTTAAAGCTGGAGGGTACCACACCCGAGCCGAGTGAGGCGTTGATCATGGCAACCACCGGGGGGCAGATGGTGGGGAGACAGGCCTTCACAAGGGTCGTGGGTAGTGGATCCAGACTGCAGGATGAGGTCCTGGCTTTGGACAGAAGGTCGAGGACTTGATCAGCATCCAGCAGAGAGAAGGTGGAGAAGCGGCGCTGTGGTGGGCAGGCAGAAGGATGATACATGTCCAGCCGAGGTAGCGTGGCCGGCGGGAAGGGTGTAGATATCTGGAGCTGCTGGTGGATGGTGGCCACTTTTTGTTGGAAAAAGTCCAGGAACCTGGAGCAGAAGTCAGCAGCATCAGAGGGTTGCGGAACGTTGGGAGGGTCAAGAAGGTGGTTGATGGTGGAGAAAAGCATTTTCGGATGTTTTTGTTGGCTATTTATAAGTGTGGAGTAATGGAGTGTTTTTGCCTGGGTGAGAGCCTCTTTGTAGCACTTGGTCTCTGTAGGCTTCGAGGTGGACAGTGAGGCCGGATCTCTTGTGAAGCCTCTCGAGCCGACGTCCCATGGACTTAAGCCTCCGCAGCTCTGGGGTAAACCAGGGAGCGGGGGCGGGTGTAGGAGACCAGTTTGGTGGTGAGTGGAGCAATAGAGTCCAGGCTGAGGGCAAGGGCAGTGTTATAGTGTTCCACCAAGCCGTCAGCAGTGCGGTTGGAGGGGTGGATAGCGAGGTTGGTAGCTATGGTGTTAACCAGCGTAGGTATACACACACGCTTTGTGTTCCTGTATCTGATGGACCTTTTTGTAGGCTGCTTAGGGAAGGACACAGGGACAGAAAACAGGATGGCTTGATGGTCAGAGACAGCCAGGTCCGTGCGGCAAAGATGGGAGGGGCTTATGCCAACACATCACACCAGGTCCAGGGTGTGCCCCTTGGCATGCGTAGGGCCCTGTACATGCTGTTTAATGTTGAACCAGTCCAACAGTGAGAGGAAATCCACAGCGAAGGAACAGCTGCTGGAGTCTACATGGATGTTAAAGTCACCCAGTATGAGAGTAGCTGGGGACATGGCGCAGACCGAGGCCAGCATGTCCGAGAACTCCTGTAGAAAGCAGGAGGAGGCTTTCGGGGGGCGGTAGACAAGAACCACCTGGACCTGTGTGGCACCAGACAGCGTAAAGTGGAGGCACTCAAATGATAATGTTGTGACTGGGGTTTCTTTTAACAGGATGTCAGTGCGGTGTATAACAGCCAGGCCGCCACCACAGCCGCAGCTGCGAGGCTTTTGGATGTAGGAATATCCAGAGGGAGTGGCTTGATTGAGTGTGATGAATTCATGGGGATTCTGCCATGTTTCAGTCAGGCAGAGAAAGTCCAAAGTTTTATCCAGAATTATTTCGTGGAGGAGTAAGGCCTTGTTGTTGAGTGAGCGAACATTCAGCAGCATAAAAGAGGCAGATGGAGGCACTGTGATAGCAGACACAGTATTGACAGCCACACTAACCAGGGGGCTCCGAAGGACAGGTGGTGGCCGTGGCCCATGTCGATTACGTCGCCGCAGTGAATTTGCCCTAATAGCCGACACGGCCAAAGTTGTAGCCAGGTAAACAAACGTATGCTTGGTAGCCCGATGCACGTAGGTGCACCAAATCACCAAATCAGCCTTCGCAGGAGCCGGAGAGATTTTATCACCTCAAGGCAGTTCGGGAGTGCGTGCGGGATAATGTTCCTGAGTTCCATTGCGGAGTATTTCAGACGAGACATGGAGAGACGTTCGGTAGTTAGCAGCCTAGCTTGGCATGCTACTAGCTACAGGCGAGTTGACAAGCCGGGGACGAGCCGCAGCTGTAGCCCTCCGACGAGATGTTTGTACTTTGTCCAGGCGGTACAGCAGCCAGCCGAGATGGGACCAGGCCATCCACGTTGGAGTATCCACGGTAGGAAGATTAAATGTAACAATTAGTAGTTTTAGCAGCCAGGAGAGATGGAAAGGTCGGGATGCGAGAAGCGGCGACAAACACGCCAGCGTCCTCTCGGATCCTACAGCCAGATGAGTACATTAGTATGATCCCTTAATAAAGGTTTCCGTGGCCCTCGATTTGTGTAGTGAATTAGCAACCCCTGCCCCTCGGACCTCAGCAGCAGGGACAGCTAGTTTAAAGCCGCCTGGGAAGCAGCAGGCCTTCTACAATACCTGGCAATATGTCCCGCTTGTCTATATTGGCGACAGATTGGCCTACCTTGTTCGTCCCAGTCATTAACATACGACGCTGGTCGCGGCCGCTCTCCATATTGCGTCAGGGGCTGTGGGGGAGCATGGAGTGGTTGAAGAGGGGTTTAATTTCTTTCATCAGTTCTTGTGCAAGTCCTTGCATCTGGGATTTCACATCTTCCATGATCTCTCGCTTCAGCGTGTCCTTCCAACTTTCATGCCCCCCCTGTTTTGTTACAGAAGGAGAGTTTTTCAAATCCGATCCTGCCAGCGACGCCAGAAAAGTTCCCTTGTCAGCCCTGTGAGGCGGTGGGACTTAAAATCTAGACGTTAAAAAATAAGTCAACAAATTTATACGCAATTAAAAAAAAGGTACCAGCAACGCCACCTAGTTGAGGAGCCTAGGTCTCCATAAAAACAGGTTCTTTTACATCAGAGGGAGAACAGCATAGATCACAAGACATAAAAGCATGGTTTAAAAGGGGGAATTTATTATTAACTAAAATCCATAAATAACTACAATTATGTTAAAAGTCCAGCTTGAACAAAGTACTAAAAGCAATTAAGAACTCAACCAGCCACTGCTCCGTCCTGCTCCTTTTCCTTCCTTCCTTTTTGCGCCGTTCCTGCGAGGTATCCAGTCCAGTCCTTTCCTTTCTGTTCCGTTCTTGTGTGTGGTATCCAGTCTAGTCTTGTCTCTCTCCTTGGCCGGTTCACACCCTGCTTGTTCGTCTGCCGTCTTTCCGTCCTCTCGTGCAGTTCTGATTTCTGGGCCTCTTCATGCTGTGCTTTGTGTCCTATTATAGCAGCTGTGTTGATTGAAGAGGGCAGGTCTATTGCTTCTGCAACACGGTTGGCTGGGACTCGCTGTAATCAGTCCCTCCAGGTGCATGTAATTAATTGCTATGTGGTTTAAAATGCATTGGTCCAGACTTTGACCCAACACTGGATTTTGGTATTGGTTCCAATCAGTGTTCACTGCTGTTTTTAATGATGCTCCATTGACCCTTAAAGCAGGAGTTTGTCATTTAGCTCTTTCCCCTCTTTCAAAGTACCTCATTCATTGAGACCAGACATTGCGTTTTCCCAACATCTAAGGGAGTTACTGCACTTTGCAATTTATTCATAAAAATAATTGCGTCACCTAGATTTATAAAAGCATTTTGCCAAATGTGTTCTGGTTTTAACTAGTGGTGGGCATAGATTAATTTCTTTAATCTAGATTAATGTAACTGTAATCTTGAAATTAATCTAGATAAAAATGCCTCATTTGAATTCTGCCGAGGGCAAATAATTACTAAAAGTCTTTGAGAACAATTGTTTCCGTATGATAGAGTAAAGTTCCTGACACTCCCTGTTCATAAATTATTCTAATATTTGAAAGCCTTGAAAAAGTGCAAAGGTGCAGGACCACATGAAGTTACATACGTACACAACACACTGCATAATATAACAAGGGTGCAAATGGCAGTGGGACGCGATAAGGCAATACGGGTTCAAGTATTACAGGATGAGGTATGACGAACAGTTGAGCAGCATAGTTTTGTCAATAACAGATATACAAAAATAAATAAATAATGTTCCCCTTTATATGGCATTATCACTCCTGTAGTTTGCGCTGAGATCGTTACCCAGCCATTAGCAGTCTAGCCCATGCCCCCTGACTGGTTTGTCAAGGATTACGTTCTAGCAGGTTGTGGCTACACTTAACAAGCTCACTGCTTCATATAAGTCACCGTTTTTACCCCTAATAATTTACTTAGCAACACATTACTTTGTGTAATGGTTCATAGGTGATATACTGATGCTTACCTTTACAACGTTAACACAAAAGACAAGGACCTGATATTTATACAATCCACATTTGCTCTTATTTAAGACTTCTACCTGCTCTACTAGGGTTGTCAATTGGTTGAGGTTCAAACTGTTGTTAGCAAATTATTTGTGAATCAGTTATATTTAGCCATTGGGTACTGTTTTCATTCCCTTTATGAAGAGTGCTTTATTGAACGACATGGTTGGGTACCTTTTTAAGGGAATATATTATGAAAATTGCACTTTGATATTGTGGGATATCGCTGAATGCCAAACGCTGGAAAAAAACAACTTGCTGATAAAAGGCACAGGCGCTAAAATGAAACGCTTCAGACAGAAGGTGAACATAGGGATATTCACACAGACAATACGAGAAAAATGTTTTTTAACATCAAAGCATGTGAACGTGTTATAGTTGAAACCCTAAATACGTATAAGTATGAGTCTTAAAATGAGCATGATATGTCTCCTTTAAGTGGTAGCCACAATCAGCATTGGAAAAGTATGCAACATACATAATATAACTATACTTAGCTATCACAGGGATATGAGAGGATATTCATGCATATAAATACACACTGTACCTGTGGTGTTGAAGTATGTGCCACAGAGCCAGGAAATAAACACATGCAAAGCATCCCCCACTGACTGGTACAGATCATAGGTGAAATAGGAACGAGTTTCATTACAGCTTCCGAGTTTGTAAATAAATACCGCTCATGTTATCGGATGATAACTTCAATATGCTGTACAAAGGCTTGAAAATGTAGCTGGTGTTAAAATGAACAATGTGTGAGTGCAGACATTTTGAAGCATTCAGGGGAAAAAAACGAAAAGCAGCAAGAGCACATATGTGAGAGGTTTGAGGAGATATGTCAGCCTCTCTTGAGTCACCTTTGGGTTTTGGTGATTGTCATACAAATGCTTATTATGTAAAACATGTGCAACATGTCATGTGCAAAAGAGAGCAAAACCCATAAATCAAGTGCCTAATGATTTGCAGAATTTCTGTTTACATCATTAGCTACTTGTACTTGTAAACCTCACCATGCCTGTGAATAGAACTTGTGGTTGTTGTGGTTAGTAGACAAACGTAAAAAACAGGTTCTGCTGAAGCTCACTGGGTTCCGTAGGGTCATCAGGAGTACCAGAAGATGGGAGACAAAAGGGTACTGCCAGGTGCGGGAATTGTTGGGAGAGTGTTTGAGCAGGTGGTCCCACCACACTGTAGGCCTTTAGAACAGAGAGCCCATTCAGTACTGCTACATCCAGAAAGGTCACATGGAAGGAAGAGGATAAGTCAAAGTATAAAGCCTCCAGCTCCTCTGCCACCCCCGATGCTGGGGAGATTATAACTTCCTGGCTAGGGTAGGGAGCCTCTGGTGCTGCGTTGTGGATCCTGAGGGTCCGTAGACCTAGCAGAACCAGGTACTGACTGTCCATAGGTTTCCTGCCACAAAAAGACAACAGCAAATGGTCCACCATGCTCCGGTTCAGCAACTCCTCCAGAACCCACAGCTCTTTCACCCACACTGCCAGTCGTCCAGGCTCTCTGAGCCCGGCAGGGGGCAGAGCAGAGCGCAAAACAGTGTGGCATCTGCAAAGTGAGTTGGCCAGTACCTCATCGCATTCCCGAATGGGAGTGTAGCAGCTGCAATTCCGCAGGTTGAAGCCCGGAGCGCCACTATTGAACAACAAGGTGGTATTGAGCGATAGAGAAGTGTCAGATAGGGGGGCCGAGTTTGTTGTCAGGGTGGCTTGGGTCAGAAATAACAGCAACCAATGTGACCATGGCAACACGATAGTGGAGACGTTGTTTGGAGACATCTCCATGCAGGTCAAAGAGACTACATCTTCACCAAGTTGAGAGAGCTCATTGCAGAAAGATGGTCAAAGCTGTAAACAGAAAGTGAAGTTAACAGGTATACATGTAGAGACAGCAATACAATACTTCCCAGCTTAGAATTTTGTTATTGACACTATCTCTCATCAAAGACCACCGCTCAGCTGTATCACAGATTAAATCACCACTCTATGACTCATTCGATACCTAAATTCACTACAAGCAAAAGGCACACAAAGATACTCGATCATGGAAGCCAGCTTTAGACCAAACTGAATTCAGCTCTTTATTTCCAGCTCATCTCTCTCTCTCTCTCTCTTAATTGAGACACTTTTTTATCTGCAATTTTACTGGGGAGGGATCCTTCCAGGCCCCAGGCTACTGTGAATGGCTTACAGCTGCTTATAAAAGTCTGTGTGTCATGCTGTGCTGTGGTGAAATAGGCAGTCGCCAGTCCCATTAAATGTTTGGGAAGAATGAAACACTGGCCTCTTCTTTACCCATTCAGGAACACTGGAAAGGTGGACTGAATTAGCTGTCCCGAGTTATGAAGTAAACTTTTCCCCACTCTTCTTTTTTTTTTTAGAGAAGAGTTTGCAAACTGAAAAAAGTTGATTAACGTTATGTACTAGGGTTGGCGAATGTAACAAATGAATTTCAATTCCCTTGAGGTACATTATGATTAATCACATGAGCAGCAACGTTAATTTTTATTAATCATAATAAACCTGTATCTAGGAGTGTGTCCCACAGGATTGCAACTGATCACCCTCTCTGCAGAGCAGATGACACGCTGCAGCCTGCCCTTGTTCTTTGTTATGGCCACAGCGTGCCAGAAGGTGATGGAGGAAATGATTTAGATTTAGATTTCTCTTTAATCTGTTGTTATTTAGAAATTCCAAATAATACACACGTGCTGCTGACACACCTGTCTTCACTGTGGTTTGTTATAGAAGCAGCTGCCCTCCATGAACACCGCCTGTCCTCTCTGCCCTCCATTACGGGCAATATTTGTCATCATATTTCCATCTGGTCCTGGCTCTCAAGCACATTGTACAATTCATATTCTCTCTTTTCATCTCTCTCTCCCTGCTCTTTCCACTGGTGTTTCATTTCTCTCCTAATTTTCTCTTTTACTTCGCTTTTCTTCCATCTCCATCTCTAATCCCTACAACAAACTCCAGCTGCAAGGACCGGAAATCAACCAATGAAAACACATTCCACTTAAATGACAATGTAAGTCTGATTACATTTTGGTATTACATTTATTCATTTTAGATCAGTTACTATATATAAGAGAAATGTTCTTATTCTTCTTATTCACTTGCTTATAGGAAAATGTGTTACTGCTGCTGTCAAAGCCGTCCTGATCAAGTGAAAGTAAGAGTATGTATGCGGCCCCAGACAGAAAGAGAGTTGAAGCCGGGTGAAAAATTCTCTGTGTAAGAAAGAGCAGGATGGCCGGCTCTCCAAACGGCTCTTGCTTGTTAAAGTAGAGGCTTAATGCATTCCTCTGACATCATGCTCCACCACAGTTACCCACCCTAATCCTCCCTTCCTCTCTACACTTCACTTACAGTCCCTCTCTTCCTCCATGTCAGCCATTCAACCCCACAACCTCTCCCTCCGCAGCTGTAGCTTCACACACGGCGATGAAGGCTATTACGTTATTCTGTTAAGAAAACTAGGAAAGCAGTGTTGGGACTAATGCGTTACAAAGTAACTTCCCCGCATATTTCGGCGTCTTCTGCCTACTGGCACTTGCTGTGCATGGGCGCCGCCGTCTTTGTTTACGTTTTGTTCATACACTAACCCGGGCGGCAATATTCCGCGGGCCGTGTAGCTAGCTTCAGCGCTAGCAGTCGCTAAGCCAGGACCCCCAGCGGATGTTGGTGGCTGTAACTCACGTTTCATCTCCTCTCTTAGACTGTCCACGGAAAAACGTTGTCCTCCCAGCACTTGAACCAGACAAGGACATCCATACCCGTTGCCCTCCTCCTCCTTCTTGACATAAAAAATGTATTTACAATGATAATCTTGTTTAAGAATGCGACTGGAAGAAAATACAGTGTGTTTCCCCTCCAAACCTATTTGGAAAGAATAAACTCCTGCTACTCCGGGTGCAGCAAACCGTGATTATTATGCAGGGTTTACCAGGCCCTGGGGTCCGTGCCCAATAACACACTATACCACAGAATGATATATACAGAATGATCATAAACGTACTAAATTACACCAATACAAAAATAACAACACAACTTCTTCCCAGAATGTGCGTTGATAGAGTTGGCTGTTTTGATAGTCATGTTTGACTCAGTATCCTCTCAGCCCTTGGTTCCAGGGATTGATAGCGGATCTTGAGAACTTTTGAGTTTCTTGGTGACGCAACAGTTGCTCATGCTCCCTAACACACAAGCTGGATCAAAAGGTGTAGAAGAAGCGCTCTTTCTTGTTGAGCAGCTTGGGGCGGCAATACGCACAGGGGAAGCAGGACCTCTCCAGAGCAGCCGGAACACGGGTCTCAAACAGTCCTATACACTCACCGGCCACTTTATTAGGTACACCTGTCCAACTGCTCGTTAACGCAAATGTCTAATCAGCCAATCACATGGCAGCAACTCAATGCATTTAGGCATGTAGACTTTGTCAAGACGATCTGCTGCAGTTCAAACCGAGCATCAGTATGGGGAAGAAAGGTGATTTAAGTGACTTTGAACGTGACATGGTTGTTGGTGCCAGACGGGCTGGTCTGAGTATTTCAGAAACTGCTGATCTACTGGGATTTTCACGGTACAACCATCTCTAGGGTTTGCAGAGAATGGTCCGAAAAAGAGAAAACATCCAGTGATCAACAGTTCTGTGGGCGCAAATGCCTTGTTGATGCCAGAGGTCAGAGGAGATTGGCCAGACTGGTTCGAGCTGATAGAAAGGAAACAGTAACTCAAATAACCACGCGTTACAACTGAGGTACGCATAGGAGCATCTCTGAACGCACAACACACAAACTTTGAGGCGGATGGGCTACAGCAGCAGAAGACCACACAGGGTGCCACTCCTGTCAGCAAAGAACAGGAAACTGAGGCTACAATTCGCACAGACTCACCAAAATTGGACAATGGAAGATTGGAAAAAGCTACCCTGGTCTGATGAGTCTCGATTTCTGCTGCGACATTCGGATGGTAGGGTCAGAATTTTGCGTAAACAACATGAAAGCATCGATCCATCCTGCCTTGTATCAACGATCCAGGCTGGTGGTGCAATGGTGTGGGGGATATTTTCTTGGCCCTTTAGTACCATTTGAGCATCGTGTCAGCGCCACAGCCTACCTGAGTTTTGTTGCTGACCATGTCCATCCCTTTACGACCACAGTGTAGTGATGGCTACTTCCAGCAGGATAACGCGCCATGTCATAAAGCACGAATCATCTCAGACTGGTTTCTTGAACATGACAACGAGTTGACTGTACTCCAATGGCCTCCACAGTCTCCAGATCTCAATCCAATAGAGCACCTTTGGGATGTGGTGGAACAGGAGATTCGCATCATGGATGTGCAGCCGACACATCTGCAGCAACTTTGTGATGCTATCATGTCAATATGGACCAAACTCTCTGAGGAATGTTTCCGGTACCTTGTTGAATCTATGCCACAAATGATTAAGGCAGTTCTGAAGGCAAAAGGGGGTCCAACCCTGTACTAGCAAGGTGTACCTAATATAGTGGCTGGTGAGTGTATATCCTATAAACTTGGAGATACAGTGGGTACGGAAAGTATTCAGACCCCTTTACATTTTTCACTCTTTGTCACGTTGCAGCCATTTGCTAAAGTTAAACAAGTTCATTTTATTTCTCATTAATGTACAACTAAAATGTAGAAACAAATTTATTAAAAAAGAAAAAAAGAAATATCAGATGGTCATAGTATTTAGACCCTTTGCTGTGACACTCATATTTAACTCAAACAGTGTCCATTTCTTCTGATTCTCCTTGAGACGGTTCTACTCTTTCATTGGAGTCCTGCTGTGTTTAATTATAATGGTTGGACTTGATTAGGAAAGGCACACACCTGTCTACATAAGACCTTACAGCTCATAGTACATGTCAAATGAGAATCATAAGGTCAAAGGAACTGCCCAAGGAGCTCAGAGACAGACTTGTGGCAAGGCACAGATCTGTCCAAGGTTACAAAAGAATTTCTGCCGCACTCAAGGTTCCTAATAGCACAGTGGCCTTTATAATCCTTAAATGGAAGAAGTTTGGGATGACCAGAACTCTTCCTAGACCTTGCCGTCCAGTCAAACTGAGCAATCGTGGGAGAAGAGCCTTGGTGAGAGAGGTAAAGAAGACCCGGAAGATCACTTTGGCTGAGCTCCAGAGATGCAGTAGGCAGATGGGAGAAAGTTCCACAAAGTCAACAATCACTGCAGCCCTCCACCCGTCGGGGCTTTATGGCAGAGTGGCCCGACGGAAGCCTCTCCTCAGTGCAGGACATATGAAAGCCTGCAAAGACTTTGCCAAAAAACTAGGGCTCTCAAAAATAATGCATTAACGGCGTTAATTAGATGTTTGTCGTTAATTATGTCTATTTTTTTAACGCATTTTACACATGCGCAGTGTGACAAATTATTCAGGTCAGGACAGTGTCCGAAATGCGGTTGTGGTTGGACTATTATAACAAACAAATCCTCCTCCTGGTGACTTTTGTGTCAAAAGCGACTAGAGACAAATCTAGTGACATAGCATATTTCTCATAATTTACACAAGTCTCCTGGAGAAACGGTATCGCTCTCTCCCCCCTCCGCCTGCTGCGCTGTGGACGTGTGTATGTGTGTGTGTATGTGTGTGTGCGAGAGAGAGAGAGAGAGAGAGAGAGAGAGAGAGAGAGAGAGAGAGAGAGACAGCCCGCTCAGCGCACTTTTTGGGAGTTTTACCTGCCAACACTTCCTGGGAGTTTCCCGTTTTTTTACCCCTATCACCCAGACAACTCCCGGTTTGTTATTTCTCCCGGGAAACGTCGCATACGCGCCCCCCTCTCCCCGTCAACAACTCAGACCAGAAAGCGAACGAGAAAAATGTCAGCCCCTCGTCGACAATTCCCGTACTAGGATCTCCCGTATTTTCGTAACCTAATGTGTTGGCAGTAAGGATGTCCCGATCCGATCGGATCGGCCACCGATATTAGCAAAAAAATGCATATCAATATTGGATTGGCCAGCACGGGACAATCCCGATCCGGACTTTCGATCCAGTTCTTTTTTTCAAAACTCCGGCCCGTGTTTTCCAGCGCACCGATGTGGGTAATCCATTCCAGTTGTTTTCAGCTTTTCCCCCAAAGTTTTTAGCACACCTAGCGCACTCCTAGTTGTTCTTAAGTTCTCAAGTAAAACCCTTTTCAACAAGAGTATAACAACAAAATAAATAAATATCTTTAATCTTTAATACATACTAAAGATTCGGCCGGTGCCGATGCTAAAAGCTACAATATCGGTATCGGATCGGAAATGCAAAAAGCTGGATCGGGACATCCCTAGTTGGCAGGTTTGGTTTAATGGATGGTTTAGTGAAAAGACGAGAGCGGTCTGAGAGACCTCCAGTTTACAGCGAGGTCTCTGCACAAGGCTGCCCGCCCGACGAGCGAGCAAGCTGGCTGTCATCGCTTCATGGAGCTTCTCAAGTCCGATAATGGAATCATCCTTTTTCTCCGTCTCCTAGCACATCTTCTATCCCTGGCACTTCTGCCTGCACTCACTCGGGAACAATGTGCAAATAGTAATTAATCATGATTAATCCACTGAAAATTCTGATTAATTTGATTTAAAAATGTTAATTATTTGACAGCCCTACAAAAAACACATGAAGGACTCCCAGACTAGCAGTATGTGTGGAGAACACGAGGCACTGCTCATCACCTGCCCAATACAATGCCAACAGTGAAACATGGTGGTGGCAGCATGCTATACGGTCATGCCATGGGAGTGTTTTTCAGCTGCAGGGACAGGACGACTGGTTGCAATTGAAGGAAAGATGAATATGGCCAAGTGCAGAGATATCCTGATCCAGAGTGCTCAGGACCTCAGACTGCGCCGACTGTTCACCTTCCAACACGACCCTAAGCACACAGCTAAAATAACAAAGAAGTGGCTTCGGAACAACTCCGTGACATTCTTGACTGGCCCAGCCAGAGCCCTCCCCTAAACCCATTTGAGCGTCTCTGGAGAGACCTGAAAATGGCTGTCAACCAACGTTCACCCTCCATGTCCCACGCTAATAAAGTGAGGATAAACTGCTCTAGAGGAGGCTTCTGGGACGAGATACAGGAGGGTCAAAATCATGACCGACCATGCCCATTCAACCACGTTGTGAATCGTCTGATCCCATATGATCCGACTAACCCCACGCAGAAATGATCGACAGCTTCCTTAAACACTCGTAGAGCGTAAGTGACGCTCGAGAGTGAGGATTGGCTGTAAAATTTACGACCCCCCGACCACCCAACGCCATTGCAAAGCAACAAGAAGCTGTGTTAGTCATGCAAGATGGCGGGTGGCCTTATTGAATTGAAGAAAAAGCTAAATAACTTCTGGCCATTGTAGAATATATTTAGGATTCAACGCTTGGGGGTTTTGTACTCTTAATTTGGCATGGTTTTCAGAGAGGAACGTGAAAGATATCACCAGATTCAGTACACCTCTTGCTATTTTTGTGTTGTTTTAGCATTTAGCTTTGAGGGATTGTTGAACTTTATACAGCCAAGTGCACAACGTCTAGACTAATTTGCATAGGATATTTCCACAGGATAGGATATGTTATACGTTGCTATAGCTTGGTTTGGAGTATTTTCAAACGGATTAATGCATATTATAGCCGAGACTCTTAACGCTTGAACGAGGTAACGCATTCATATACATTTTGTTTGCGATGAGTACCCGTTTTTTTTAGTGTTGGTTAGTTCTGCTTTTCACCAAAAGCTCCTGTAGAATTTCGCATTCCAAAGCTTGGCATACAAGTAAGTATGTATGTACGTATTTATGTAGTAATTGTATTTCAAATGGAATTCCTTGATTTGAGAATTTAATCTTCAGATGATTCACTTTTTGAACATCAAATAATTTACAAAACAAGTAATAAAACCAATATTTGTGAGGTTGTGTTAAATTCATGTCCAACACCAAATGTACACTAAAGATGCCATTAAAAGTTAGTTTGGAATCACAAATTACAGACTAAAACATTTTTTTCAGCATGCAACTGTAAGCCATTAGCAGCACATTAGGTCTGCGTAAGCAGAAAAACTGATGTGAATGTCGCGTACTTACAAGGACAGGTTGTTAAGGTGGCATGCTGTTGTTGTCTGACTCAAAGCTGACCTATCCAGCTTCATTGAACGATGAGAGCAGCTGCAGCTTCCACATCTGTTTGCATGTTAAGCGGAAAACTTCCCCCTAGCTGTCTGTCAGAAAGGAGAAGGAGACACTGTTAGGATGGAGGAAAGAGAGAGAGAGAGAGAGAGAGAGAGAGAGAGAGAGAGAGAGAGAGAGTTGAAAACAAACTGAGATACCTTAATAACTATTTTCTCTTCAGTTGGGACAGAATCAAATACTCCATTTTCTCTACTTTCTTTTCATACCCTCAATCCTAAACTCCACTCTCCCCTTCTGGTTAGGACACGCCTATAATTTTTTTCAAAAGTATAGCTGCACCTGCTGCCATCTTGTGGCCCAGAAAATGATTGCTGTTATCGTGGCAATTTAAAGCAGAATTCAGTATTCAGAAGTATTATTAATTGTGTGTGTGTGTGTGTGTGTGTGTGTGTGTGTGTGTGTGTATTTGCAGACTGAATGAAAATACTTTCAATGACAGCAGAGGTTTTGAGTACTTTGCATTTTATTTGCACCCATGTCAGTAGACGGATAGAGTCACCGCTATAGCATTACAACCGTGTAAGATACAGTCTGAAAACTAGATGATACAGATGAAATTAAAATGAATGTCCAGATTAAAGATTGGTATGGTCGGTGAAACAGTAAAGAAATGGCATCCATCACTTTGTCATTACAAATGTCAACAGGTACAGGACGTGGTACGACCAAGGAATCCAGGAAGTGTTAAATGTGCCATGGCCTCTATTTTGTTTAATATCTAACCATTGCGTTTGTTAAAAGACGCAAAAAAACATGGCATTATTCAGGCATTAGGGAACTATCGAGAGGCCCTCCTTACCTCACCAGCTGGGCAGTTACTCACCACCAAATATAGCCTGTTTCTAAATGTACCTTCTGCATGGAAAAGGGGAGGTTTCGGCTCTCTTCTTCTTTAGTGTGTTCTATATTTTAAACCGCAGGAGGTTGTCTTATTGGGACATTTGGAGTCATTAGCTAAAGTCATATTGCATAACCTGTTCAAATTTGCACAGCAACAGCTGCTGATATGAATTGAAACTGAACAAAAAATGAAACCACCAGATCCAATGAGAGCAGAAAAGAAAACAGAGTGGACAGACACCAGCAGATGACATGGCACCCCAAACCATCACTGATGGTGGAAACTTTACACTAGACTTCAGGCAACGTGGATCCTGTGCCTCTCCTATCTTCCTCCAGACTCTGGGACCTCGATTTCCAAAGGAAATGCAAAATTTGCTTTCGTCAGAAAACATGATCTCATTCCTGAGATCCAGGGTCAACGCAGCCGTCTACCAGCAAGTTTTAGAGCACTTCATGCTTCCTGCTGCTGACCTGCTCTATGGAGATGGAGATTTCAGGTTCCAACAGGACTTGGCGCCTGCACACAGCGCAAAATCTACCCGTGCCTGGTTTACGGACCATGGTATTTCTGTTCTAAATTGGCCAGCCAACTCCCCTGACCTTAGCCCCGTAGAAAATCTGTGGGGTATTGTGAATAGGAAGATGCAGAATGCCAGACCCAACAACGCAGAAGAGTTGAAGGCCACTATCAGAGCAACCTGGGCTCTCATAACACCTGAGCAGTGCCAGAAACTCATCGACTCCATGCCACGCCGCATTAATGCAGTAATTGAGGCAAAAGGAGCTCCAACCAAGTACTGAGTATTGTACATACTCATATTTTTCATTTTCATACTTTTCAGTTGGCCAACATTTCTAAAAAATCCCTTTTTTGTATTAGCCTTACACAATATTCTAATTTTGTGACACACAGAATTTTGGATTTTCATTTGTTGCCACTTCAAATCATCAAAATTAAATGAAATAAACATTTGAATGCATCAGTCTGTGTGCAATGAATAAATATAATGTACAAGTTACACCTTTTGAATGCAATTACTGAAATAAATCAAGTTTTTCAAAATATTCTAATTTACTGGCTTTTACCTGTGTATATATAGCACTGAAACACATTATCAATAAATCTAATTTCAGCTGCATTGGTGTTGATGGAATTAACAACAGGTGCAGTAGAGGGGCAACAATGAAAAAGATCCCAATACAGGACTGGTTTTCGACTATTGTTGGCTTAAGCTAGAGTCCTCATCACTACTCGGAGCATGAGGCCATTTCTTAACCTAAAGAAGTTGCACAGATTGTCCAACTCCTCCATGATGGCACATCCACATGTGCCGTTGTAAGGAGATTTGATGTGTCTCCTAGCACTTTCTCCAGAGGAGATTCTAGGAAACAGGCAGTTACTCTAGGAGAGCTGGATGGGGCTGTAGAAGGTCCTCAACCCATCAGTAGGATCGATATCTGCTGCTTTGTGCAAGGAGGAACAGGTTGACCACTGCCTGGAAAAATGACCTCCAGCAGGCCACTAGTGGAAATGGCTTCCCAAACAAGCAGAAACAGACTTCGTGACACACAAACAGTGTATATTGACAAGGGGAGTTGCTCACACATACACACACATAGAAAAACACCAACACAGTGGTCTCAGTCATTGAAAGTTAGCTGGAAGTGCTGGTATTTACTTGTTGTTGTTGAGTATTTCCTGGAAATAGCAGCTTTTATATTGTGGTTCTTCTACTTCTCAGAATTCATTTTGTCAACCACAATTTTCTGTGAAACGGAAAAAATAAAAATGAGTGACGGAAGGAAAAGAAAGATCTGTGTGGTTGAACCCGAAAATCATCTGCAGACAACAGGTGCTTTAGGTTACTTTTGTTTTATTACCATAAAGTATCATGACCTAACCTTGCTTAAACATTATAAAAGGTAAAGTATTAATATTAAATATAGATGGACAGACCTACAGACAAATAAAAAACAAGCAACAGCAACAACATATTAACTAACTAACATTAAGCAATGTTGGGTTAATTGTCTTTCCCAAGGACACATTAAATTCAATTCATTTTATTTTGTAAATCCCAAAATCGCAAATTACAAATTTGCCTCAGAGGGCTTTACAGTCTGTACACATGCGACATCCTCCGTCCCAAGACCCTCACATCGAAACAGGAAAAACTCCCCAAAAGATGAAAAAAAAACTTTCAGGGAACAAAGGGAGAACGTCAGAGGAGGGATCTCTCTCCCGGGATGGACAGACTGCAATGGATGTCATGTGTACAGAATGACTCATACAGATGTAGAATACATTCAATTTCTATAACAGAAATTATTCAAAGAATTCCAAGTAGCCGGCCAGATGTATGACAGGACCACTGCAGGGGCCACCACCGTCAGATCGAACCACCATCCACAGAAGACTGTGGGGAGGGAAAGCAAAGATTTTAGGAAAGGGTAATAGTGATATGAATCATATGATGATGGCAGCAGCAGGTGTCAGCAGAGCCACGACCGGAGTCAAAAGGAGGAAAAAGGAATCTCCACGAGTGTTTAACGAAACGGACAGGGAGTAAAGTGGGAGAATGGCGGCACCAATTGGAAATTGGACCATTCGATGAGTCTGTGGAACAATGGAGTTCGTACACAGAATGTTTTGAGTACTTTGTGTTAGCTAATAGCATCAAAGCGGAGGTATTGGTGCCCACATTCTTGACGGTCATGGGAGGAAAAACGTTTAATCTACTGCACAGCCTAATAACACCTGAAAAGCCTGGTGACAGAGGTTATGGGGAAATAGTTTTAATAGTTTAAAAACCCATTATTCTCCCAAACCTCTAACAATTACTGAGAGATTCAGATTCCACAAGAGGAACCAAGAAGAGGGGGAGTCAATATCAGACTTTGTGGCTGTGCTGAAACAGTTATCTGAACACTGTGAGTTTGGACATTGTCTGAATGACACTATACGTGATTGGTTGGTGTGCGGCATGCGCAGTGGGGCAATACAGAAACGACTCTTGACGGAGGGTAACTTAACATTGCAGAAAACAATAGAAGTGAGTACGTCAATGGAAATGGCAAACAAAGATGCACAACAGCTAAGCGCATCAACCCAAGTGCATAAGGTGTCTACCGATTTCAGAAACAAAACTGTTGGGGGCAGGCCATGCTATCGCTGTGGGAGAACAGGTCACCACCCAGAGGAGTGTTGGGCCAAAGACTTAGACTGCAGAAGTTGTGGCAAAAAGGGCCACATTGAGCGTATATGTAAAAACAAACCCTCATCCAAAAATACTGAACAGAGAAAAAGAGACTTCAAAAAGTACAAAATTAAAGTGCATAAACTGGAGCATGCAGAGGAAGAACAAAGTGACACCCCGTCTGAAGGGGAACAGTCTTTGCACGTTTTGTCTTTTTCAGATGATGGACACGGAAACTGGGTTACACCGCTGCTGGACGGAAAAGCAGTACGGATGCAAGTAGACACGTGAGCAGCTGTATCCTCGGTCTCTGAGGTTGTATACTGGGATAAACTACATCACCTAAAACCACAGCCGTCAGAGATCACGCTGAAAACGTACACCGGTGAGGCTGTGCCAGTGAGAGGAATGGTGACGGTAACAGTGGAGCTCAACAAACAGAAGGTGAAGCTGCCACTCTACATTATGAAGGGCAGTCAACCAGCTATGCGAGGACGCACATGGCTGGAAAAGATTCATATGGTTGCAAAAGTTAAATGAGATAAACCTACAAGGAATATTGAGAAAACATGCTGCAGTTTTCAAGGAAGAACTTGGAAGGATGAAGGACATAACAGTTAAATTGACAGTGAAACCAAACAGCAAGCACAAATGCTTCAAAGCTAGACCGGTCCCATATGCCATAAAGCCAAAGGTTGAAGATGAGCTGGACAAACTAGTGAAGAGTAAGGTACTGGGCCCAGTAAGCGTGAGTGAGTGGGCTACACAAGTTGTTCCAGTCATGAAGAAGGACGGATCCATCAGACTTTGTTACGACTTCAAAGTCACTGTTAACCCTGTCTTGAATGCTGAACACTACCCATTGCCCCTCATAGACGATCTGTTTGGTGGTTTAGCTGGAGGACAATAATTCAGTAAGATAGACTTATGTCAGGCATATCTACAGATGCAAGTTGACGAAGAGTCACAAGAACTGTTGACCATTGTGACTCACAAAGGACTGTTCAGGTACCGGAGGCTTCCTTTTGCGATCACTTCAGCCCCGGCTTTATTCCAGAGAGCTGTGGACCAGATACTGAGTGGACTCACTGGGGTTCAGTGTTATCTTGATGATCTTCTCATCACAGGGAAAGACGAACAGGAACACCTGAGGAACCTTGATGCTGCGCTACAGAGACTGGAGGAGTACGGACTGCGGGTCCGGACGAACAAATGTGAGTTCTTGCAGCCTTCAGTTGAGTACTTGGGCCACATTATTGACAATGTTGGGCTGCACAAGGCGCCATCCAAGGTGAAAGCTGTCGAGGAAGCTCCATCCCCACAAAATTTGAGTCAGCTGGAATCATTCTTGGGACTACTCACGTATTACGCAAAGTTTGTGCCAAACTTAGCAAACACGCTAAAACCACTGCATGAACTTTTGAACGAAACCACACGGTGGAAGTGGTCGGACAGGTGCGGGGAAGCTTTTAGGGAGGCTAAACGAGCCTTAGTCCAATCCGAAGCCCTCACCCACTTCAATCCTGACACTTACACTTAGCCTGTGATGCCTATCGCCTTATTGTGTGGGTGCAATGATCTCACACATAATGCCATCAGGTGAAGAAAGGGCAATTGCTTTTGCATCCCGAACCTTAAGCAAAGCAGAGCAAAATTATGCACAGATAGAGCGTGAAGCACTTGCAATCATCAAGCTCTAAAATCATCGCACGGAAACGGATCGCTCAACAGGCGCCTAAACACTTTCCTGTTGTCATACCGAAACACCCCGCTTGCTACAACCAAAGTTCAAGGGAATGTTATTTTTGTTTATCTGTTCTGGTCATTTGGTAATATGGTTAAAATAAGAGGGGCTGTTGTATTTAAAAGAAAAGATGGTTACTCTTCACATAAGGGGAATTAAAAGTAAAGGGGGAGGAATGTTGTGTATTGATCTTAAGTTTGTTCCTACGGGGCAGCCATAGTGTAAACGTTAACCCGTTCAATAAACAAGTATACACGCTTCCTCCTACGCGATCTCGTGTCCGATCCTTTTACTCGTTGTATTAGTAGCGGATGTCAGATACAACAGTTTGAGTGCGGTGTCTCCGCCTTTGGGCATCCATACCTAGCGAACACAGCTTTAAATCTTAATAGTCTATTTAGCTGTTCAATATAGCGAGATAAGTAGTCTATCATGACTAAATAGTTCCCATTCTGCCATTGTAAAAAAAAAAATTCCGGGATTTTGAGTTTCTCAGCATTCATGAGCAGTCCTTCTCCTTCATGCAGGGCTTACCTTACAGGCCCGTAGGGCAATAGCAGCTCATGGATCTCGTCTGTTTTCAGGCCATCGACTGATACTGCGTTTGCAGGTGTCAGAGGTTTGTGTGCTCCTAATTTCTTCCAGCTTTGTCGGTGTGGCTGGCAGGCTTTCTACTAGACTGTCCAAGTTAGCTTTGCATTCATTTTTCATGTCTTGGGAGAGGCACTCTGGACAGAGAAAAATCCAGGCCGCTCAAGTATCCGTGCAGGGGCTCACATGCCCAGGTCATAGCTAAGACCTATGTTTCCATTTGGGAATATCTTGATTGGGCTTTAGTCAAACTTCTTGAAATGAAGACAACAGGTCTCCAAGCTGTCTTTGTGTCCATAGTCCATAGGAAAGAGGCATCCGCTGACACTATGGTTTTGTGGGTTTGGGCTGTATTGGGCTAACACAGTTTCTGACCCCAATTCTTTCTTAGTGTCCAGGAAAGCTTTCTGTTGGGGTGCTACCCATGTCCAGCTGTTCTGTCTTCAATAGATCGCAAATGTACTTCGTCAAGTTGGGCAGGCGTGGTGAAATCATTCCTGCAAAGTTCACTATTCCCATGATGAGGACATCATCCGCATGACATAGCACTCCACCAATGCCATCAATCAGCTGGGAAATCCACTTTTGAAAGTGTTGGGGCTGATGATATACCCAAGGGTAACCTCCTGAAGTAATATCAGCCCTCTGGTGTGATGAACGTGGTCAACAGCATTGAGTCTTGATGGAGTGGTACTTGCCAAAAACCTGATGTCGCATCAAGCTTTGTTAAGACTCTGGCTCCTTCCAGCTTGGCCAGGGTCTCTCTCTGATGACGCTCTCGTTCAAATGGGTTAAATCTACACAAGTTAGGACCTCCATTTTCTCCATCTAGGAAAGTTCCTCTTTCACTTTGGCCCGGAGTGGGATGTCTATACGTTGTGGAGCAGAGAGGGCAAAGGGTGGTGCATTGTCTTTCGGCTTAATTTTAAGTTTACCATTTTTATGATTTCGTTTACAGTTGTCAACGAAAGGCAGCCCCAAAACTTTAATATTTGTTTTTCTTTACATAAAACAGCCAGTTGACACAGACCTGCTTCAAATGGCATAACTTTTTGTGTGCTAATGCATTTTTTTCAGTGAAGGCCTTTATCAGTGGGTAAACTTAACAACAAACTGTTAGTTAAATAAGGCATTCATTCAAACTTAAATATCTGTATCAAACAAAGAACTTTGGCAACAGTTCAATTTAGGCTGTTAAAATCGTTTACACATAATCTCCCTCAAATCCACCTTCCAGGTGGGATACGGGTAATCCTGAGGCAGCTGGGTAGACTGGGCAGGTGATGTGGATGAAGTGCAATCAGGTTAAAGTCCCGCCCTTGTGGGCATACACGCACACAAAACACAGAGGAGGCAAGGCTGTGACAGACTCCCTCCTACTTTTATCTGACAAGTATGAGTAAAACATGATGCATATAGACCAGGGGTCCCAAAACCTTTTCTTGTGAGGGGCACATTACCTCTTTCCTTCTCTGCTGGGGGCCGGGCTGATGGGTGCTAGCGGTCGGAGTGCGGGCTGACTAGGGGTGCATCACAACCACAGCTTTGTAATACATTTTACAAAGAGTCAGTACATTGGCAATCTTTCCAAATGTACTGTTCCTGAAGGTCCCGACATGCGCCCAAGAGTTTTTCTAATGGGAGATTAGATGAGAAGAACGTGTTTTTGAGCTTATGAATGACACTAACCTGATAAAAAGATGAAATAAGAAGACATGACAACTTTGGCTACATTGACTTCTCCAGGAAGAATGATCAGAAACACTCTGCTTCCACCTACTGACATGGTTTGATATTACAGCAAAGCAGCAAGTCAGCAAACATTTAACAGATAGTCCTTAGGCAGTAGTAAATGATCAGCAATATCCTGAATATATGTAATTATCATTCCTTTGGGTAATACTAACCCCAAAACACATCTTTTGAGTGTACGTTAGGGTAACGACAAAGGAATGTGTGGCTGTATTGAAGACCTCGCAGTACGTACTATTTTAGCAAAAAACATTATTCAATTATTCCCAACACTCCTACTGTGTTTTTAATGTCACATTGCAATGACTTGTGGGTAATTCCATTGATAAGGGGGGACGTGAAGGGGTATTGCATTTTATCCTAACTGTGTATCAAGATAGTGATAGCAGGTGTTGTATCAAAGTCATACGTTTTTAATTCTGCCTCTCTGTGATTGAGTTTGACCACTAGCGCCACTTGCTCACAGACCAATCCGCTATTGTACTGTATCTGTTTATTTCAACAACATAGTTTATACTAATTCTACCCTCTTATTCTAGTTTCTTTATTGCGTTGTCTTGCTCTGCTGACATTCTTTTATACGCATTACCAGGGTGCGATTTGTGGCGGGAGATGGGGGGGAATTCCCCCCCCCTCAGGTTTTCCTATCCCGCCCTCTGCTAAATTATTTTTATCTCCGGGGGGGACAAGGATTTCCCCCCTTTGATAGCGATGAATGCAACTTAACTGCTAGGCTACTTAAACTCTTGAATACTTCTGTTAACGCAGAAAGTATTCAAATCAAGTCAAATTTATCTGTACAGCACATTTCATATGATTAGACTCAATGTGCTTAAAAACAAAACAGGCGATGCAACAAGAAATGCATACACAATATATAATAAAAACATACAAAATAATGCTGTCAGTATAAAGATAAAATATAAAAACAACTGACCAGAACTAAAAGCTTGTGAAAAAAGTGTCTTAAGTCTAATTTTAAAAGAAGACACTGTTCCAGTTCCACTGGTAAAGCTTTCCGGAGCACAGGACCATAGTGACTGAAAGAACCATAAGCTGGTTTAGAGTTGATTTTGGGTATAGTGAGAAGAGCTTTGTTACATGATCTAAGAGATCTCACCAGAGTGTATTTAGTCAGCATGTCAACTACGTAAGGGGGAGCAAGGTCGCTCAAAGCTTTAAAAACAAGAAGTAGTATTTTAAAATCAATTCTCTGTTTTACTGGAAGCCAGTGAAGTGAGGCTAAAGGCCGGCGCATGCTTCTGCGTCGGCGTCTCCGTTGCGTTTGCGTGTTGCGTCGTTTCAATTCATGGTTCTAAAAGGCTTGCGTGTGTTGCAAAGCAATTCACCGCCAGAACACCAGGCGGAGTAACGTTTATTGTCGAAGACGACCTAGAGAGTGCCCCCTTTGCGGGTGGAAGTCGTTAGGTTGTTTATTCATTTATCAGATACTTTTTTTGCCCCGTGCATCAACACTGCTGCTTTTCTTCGTCTCTTTTCGCGGACGTTTTGGACGATTTGTCCCGTATTTCCTCCACAACTTTAACGCCCCCTCGACCGGCAAAACCAACGTTTGCGGAGATCTACGTCCATGAATTGGAGCCCATCTGCGCGTCTTTATAGTCCGCCAAGGACGCGTGTGTTTCTAAGTGGTCATATTTACGGATTTCTTCGGACCAAAGCTCTTAGATCTGATTCATTCTCTCGTAAAATATATTCGTTTTAATAATGGCGGAATTACGCTATAAACCGGAAATCCGAGACTCTAGCAAGGATGTAGCAAGCAGACCAATCACAGCCCTGCTGCTTGCGTTTCCTTGCGGAGCTTGCGTATCCGTATACGCAAAGGTTGGAAAAATTGGTCGACACACGCAAGGACGCAAGGGGGGCGGGACTCTACGCAAGGGACACGCAAGGGGCGCTTGCGCTTCTCCGGAAACGCAGAAGCATAAACTGGGCTTTAGACAGGAGTGATGTGCTTAAACCTTTTGGTTTTGGTTAAGACTGCAGCATTCCGAATAAAAATAAACAAATTTTGCTGAACAACACTT
Source organism: Apeltes quadracus (assembly GCA_021346845.1). NCBI lineage: Eukaryota > Metazoa > Chordata > Actinopteri > Perciformes > Gasterosteidae > Apeltes > Apeltes quadracus. Next base: position 1,789,828 of record CM037932.1, on the reverse strand, counting down.
TTGTTGTTGTTCAGCAAAAGGTGCATTGCAGTAATCAATTCTACTGGTAACAAAAGCATGAACAAGCTTTTCAGAGTGACTATGACATAGCGTCTAACTTTAGAAATATTTCTGAGATCATAGAAAGCAGTGTTGGAGTTATTCCTTTGGTGGTGGTGGTTGTTGGTTGGTTCGTTGGTTGGGGGGGGCACCCCCAAACATTTGTGCTTAGGGCACCCAAATGGCTAGCACCGGCCCTGGCAATATGTCTTCGAATAAACTTTCCAAATCGTATTGCGTTGATGAAAGTTCAAGATTCTCAGTGTCTACAACAAATGTTTTTTCCAGTTTGGCTCCGTTAAACAATAGGATTAGGGATTCAGGCTCACCGGCTTTCAGCGTCTAGGCCTTGTAGGATATTATAAATAAATTCGACAACCGGGTTCACAAGCTAACCATTAATAAAATATATATATTCTAGTGTACACCAGTACACTGCCATCATTCTAGAACTATGTAATCAATAAAGTAATGACAATATTGTAATATCCACTGTAACTTTGCAACTTTGACCAATAGAATAATATCAATGTACAGCTATGATTGTATTTAATGTAAGGTAATCAGCCAGAATGCATACATATATATATAATATATAGATATATAATATAGATATATAATATATAATACTATATGATATATGATATATAATACTTGATATTGAACTGTATCTACCAGGAGACACTAAGAATCCATTACATTGAACGCAGCATCCAGAGCTCACTACACCATTTTAGCCATAGAAGATCTCCGAATTCCCAGCTACCATGAACACACCTGATGACGTCATGTGCCCAGAGGCGTGGACACAACCTGTAGCACCAACTTTTCTCCTATCGCGAAGAACAGCGCTCCGACCAATAGCTCCGTTAGTTTACCTCTTGAAAGCCTATAAATGTACGTGTTTGTGCGAGTTCGGGGTAGTGATCGGACAACCGACTCTATTATGCGAGTCGGTTCAACCGGACGGTCGTTGGTTGGCCTATTGGGTTAATACATTCGGTCACCGGTTAGCGACGGGGGGGTGCCTCTCGCGCGTTTACTTCCCCCGCCATAGCCGCTCCAATACATGTAGCCTGAATCGGTGGATCACAAACAGGCAGAGACCGTGTGATTACAGAGTCATGCAGTGGTCTACGGTTACGGCCTCCTTCAGTAGCTGGTGCGGTCTCATGACAGCCTACCTACCATGTAACAAACATTTTAGCCTACTCAACAAAACTACCAAGATGACGTGTATTTGTATGTGATGTGGGCTAATGTAGCCTATGAATTTCTTTACACAAACATCTAAGATGCACGAGAAATAAAGGGTCTATGATCGGTTGACAACGCAACTTGCCAAGACACCGCTTCATTACGACAGTGCACGGTTAGATTCGGTCTCGTTCAGTAGCTTAGTGCTGCTGTCTCCTCTCGTGCGAAAAACAGACGCCGGTTGATAAGGTCTCGGTCGCCACGTTCTCTTCCGGTCATTTACATAGCGTGCACCGCATTTGTGAACGAGTAGGCTACACACAATTTCAAAGTTGTTTTTACATGCTGCATTTATCAGACTCTTGATACAATGATGTTAAATTGCTGGTAGGTTTCAGAAACAAAGCCGTGACAGAAGCTGATTTGAAGCTTAGTCACCGGGAACAATCCGAGTCGCTCTCACGGTCACACCGCAACCGTACTTCCACAACACCTCAACAACTCGGTTGTTACGGTTCTTTTCTTCTTCTTCTGTTTCTTGGTAGATGACTATCTCTGTAGTATACCACCACCAACAGTACAGGAGTCTCTTAAGGTTCAGTCGTGTGCGATTAAGGTAGCCCATTTCCTGATTGATTCTACCAGCACTCCAGTGGAGGCGCTAATGAGCTAGATTAGCCTACTACACACATAAGAAGACCAGATACAGACAACGGAGCATACACTGGCCCTTTCTCAATACTCAAGACGGCAAGAACGGGCTTGCGTTCCCGCGAGAATAGACTCGGGAGACCGACTCGAGAGTCTAAACTCGCGGGTACGGGAGAACGGAGAACGGCTATTTTCGCAATTGGAACAGCAGCTGACTCATCTTCCATCGTAGCCTGCTGAGGTGAAATGCATTCTGGGATATTTTGCTCTCACAAAACCAGACAAGCCTGCTATGATGCATGCCCGGTAAAATGGGCGGGGCTAGCCACATCCGGGTATTATGGCCGTTCTCGCCCAGATGCAGACTTTAGTATTGGAACAGTACTCGGGCTGCGACTGATGACGTTTCACGAGAACAAAAGTTCACACAAGAACACATATTGAGAAAGGGCCACTGATCGCGCACTCAAGCACACTGAAGCGCCGGCACGAATGAGTGGTTGAAAACTGGAGTGAGTCTGTTCATTGACGTTTGGCACCCGACTCTCCCGGTTCAGGTACAGAAATCGGGTTATTTAATCGGCACTTCGGTCAGTTCGTCAACACTAGTTCGGGGTTCGTGGTGGAAACGTACAGCAGTTATCTGCGGAGTGGAGAAGCCGCGGACCCTCCATCGAGGTGTTTTCTTTTCAGCGCAGCGCTCGTTCTTTTATTATTAAACTCTTTTTTGATTCTAACTTTCGGATCCAGCCCTCCTCTCTTCGTCCTGAGTTTTCTCCAAGAACACAACAGCCTCTACAACCCAACCCCAGAAAAAAAGTAATCGGTAAGACCCATTTTCTAGCTTCTGCAGAGAGGTCCAACTCTCCCAGTCCTCACTCCAAGCTGCGCAATAAGAAAGAAAGCTTCTTCCACCCCCTTTGATCCAGTATGCGTTAGGAGAACATGAACAACTCTTGCGTCACCAAGAAACCCAACAGTTCTTAAGAACTCCCAATCCCTGCAGCAAAGGGGCGAGAGGATACCAAGTTAAACACGACTTGAGGCAACACAGCAAACCCTATCAATGCACAGTAACGCTATATCTGGGCAGAAGTTAGATTGTGTTGTTTCATTGTATTTTTGTGTTGATGTTTACTGTATTATTTAACGAGCGATTGAGTATGTTTATGAACTGCTGTGTGTATATAATTCTGTGGTATAACGGGTTCAGCTTGCCTTTCCTTGCAGAGCTTGCGTATCCGTCGATGCAAGGGTTGGAAAAATTGGTCGACACACGCCTGGGGGGGCGGGATGCTACGCAAGGGCGCTTGCGGGTCCTTAAGCATAAAGAAGCATAAACTAGGCTTAAGTCGATCAAATGTCCTACTAGCCAGCTCAAATTAGCGAGATAATTGATGTCTTTGTATCATCTAATTGATACAAATTATATAGTTATATTGTTATACGGACATATGTGTCACACCGCGGTGAAGTTGTCAGGGTTGTGTTTTTCTGTTGGGCCTTATTGTCCTGTCATTTCCGGTTTTATTTTGAAATAAAATCCCCTCTCGTTTCAGGTCACTTACCCTTCCTTTTGTAACACCAGTCTGATCTGTCTTCCCTGATCCCTCCCCATGTCTACTAATAGTCTCTGTCTCCCTTTGTGCCGTGCCAGCGTGTTCGTCTTCGTCACCCGCGGGGGCAGGGTTTTTTCTTCGTCAAGAAAAAGGATGGGTCCTTGAGACCCTGTATAGATTATAGCCCACTTAACGCCATCACAATAAAGAATTGGTACCCACTTCCCTTAATGTTGTCGGTTTTTCATTAGCTCCAGCAAGCCACAGTGTTCACTAAACTATCTAGTCCGAATCAGAGAGGGAGATGAGTGGAAGACAGGATTCAATACACCCAGCGGTCATTATGAATAGTTGGTCATGCCTTTTGGCCTCACCAATGCCCCTGCCGTATTTCAGGCCATGATTAACAATGCTCTCAAGATTTTCTTGATCACTTTGTTTATGTGTACATTGACGACTGTTTAATTTAGTCTCCAGATTTAGACACAGTCCTCCGACGGCTTCTTGACAATCACCTGTATGTAAAAGCCGAGAAGAGTGAATTTCATGCAGAAACCATCTCTTTCCTGGGTTTTATCATAGCCCCTGGAAGAGTCCAGATGGATCCGGCTAAAATAAGCGCTGTGGCCGAGTGGCCTACGCCTGATATCCACAAGAAGGTGCAGCAATTCCTGGGGTTTGCTAACTTCTACAGGCGGTTTATCAGAGGCTTCAGTGCCGGAGACGGAGGAGGCGTTCCAGCACCTCAAACATCGCTTCACCTCTGCGCCGATCCTCACGCTACCAGACCCACAGCGCCAGTTCGTGGTCGAGGTAGATGCATCCAATGAAGGGATCGGGGCCGTCCTGTCACAATGGTCAGAGGTAGATGGCAAAATGCACCCCTGCGCCTTCCTGTCCCGGCGACTGAGTTCAGCGGAGAGGAACTACGATGTTGGCAACCGGGAGCTGCTAGCAGTCAAGGTTGCCTTGGAGGAGTGGAGGCACTGGCTGGAGGGGGCACAACAGCCGTTTATTGTAGGGACAGACCACAAGAACCTTGAATACATCAAGCATGCAAAGAGACTAAATTCACGCCAGGCCAGGTTGTTTTTCAACCGTTTCTGCTTCACGCTGTCTTACAGGCCGGGGTCCCGGAATGCTGTCGCGCATCTACGACCTAAGGCCTGTGGCTAAGGAACCAGAACCCATCCTTCCACGGAACTGTGTGGTTGGCCAATAGAACAAGAGGTGAAGCATGAGGGCGGTGGGTGTCCAGAGCATTGCTTGTTTGTTCCAGTTGAACTACGCCCTAAGGTGATTCGATGGGTCCACAGCTTGCTGCTCACCCGGGGGTCCGGAGAACCATGCTTGTCATTTCTCAGCAGTTCTGGTGGCCATCCATGGAATCGGGGGTCCAGGAGTACATCGAGGCATGTTTGGTCTGTGCCCGAAACAAGGCGGCCTCCGGGTCACGCATGGGACTGCTGCAAACCCTACCCATTCCCTCCAGACCCTGGTCAGACATTTTAATGGACTTCGTCACGGGGCTCCCGGCGTCAAAAGGTAACACCACGGTTCTAACTGTGGTGGACCGCTTCTCTAAAATGGTTCATTTCATTGCCTTGCCTAAGCTGCCTTCGGCCAAAGAAACGGCCTGAATTATGATGCAACATATTTTTGAGATTTGGAAGGAGTTCTGTCGGCTCATCGGTGCTACAGCCAGCCTGACCTCAGGCTACCACCCGGAGGCCAACGGCCAGACCGAACGGCTCAATCAGCAGTTGGAGACCCGCCTCTGATGCCTGGTGTCACAGACCCCAACGGCGTGGAGTACCCACCTGGTCCGGTCACCCTTCAAGTGCGTCTACGGTTACCAGGCTCCTGTATTTTTGGAGTCAGAACAAGTTGCAGTTCCCGCCGCCCATGCCCTGGTTCGTCGCTGCCACCGCATCTGGGCCGCCACCAGTCAAGTGCTCATCCGCCAGAGTAACCGGGGGACCAAGTAAAGAGGGCAGCAGACCTAAAACGTCACCCCGCACCAGAATACAGACCGGGACAATGGGTCTGGTTATCGGCCAAGGACATGCACCTGAAAGTCCACTCCAATAAACTGGCACCGCGGTTTGTAGGTCCATTCCCTATATCCAAGGTAATCAACACAGCTGCCGTTCGTTTCCGTCTTCCCAGGTCACTTAGGGCTCATCCCACATTCCACGTCAATCAAACCCACCAAGGAAAGCCCTATGGTCCCGATCACCGAGCCCCCGCCACTACTGGAAGCAGCCAACGGGGGCTTACTCTATAAAGTCAAGAAACTGTTAGCAGTGCGCAACCAAGGCCGGGGTAAAGTTGTACTTAGTTGTGCCAGTGTGTTTATCTTTGTCCTCGGATGATTCGTTCTCGTCTCGCCATCAAGTTCACGTGCCGACCTGGTCCTGTTCTTTGCTCCATCATTTTCTGCCTCCAAGCAAGTGAATCTGATTTTGTTAAAGTTTTATAGTTTAAGTAATAGCATTTGATAGTCCTTTGTTTTCCTCCGTAGGGAGTGTCTTTTGTTTATTGACGTTGCCTCCGTCTATAGAGCACAAGCTTGTGAGTAGCATAAAGTTTAATGCCTTTTTTGTTTTCCTCCCAGAGAGGAGAAATCTTTTGTTTAATTAATTTTATAGCCACACTTCATCCTTCCGGAGAGTAGTGGAAGAAGTGTGACCTAGATTAAGTTTATAGCCGTCATTATTTTCTCGGCGTTGGAGGGTTCCTGCCTTTATTGAAATAAAGACTGTCTCCCTATTGAATTGACCCTGCGCTTGTGTCCTGTTTTCGCCCGGGCCTGACAATATGTACTGTGTCAGCGTATGTATGTGTATGTGTAGATTACTTTTTACTAGGAGTTTTATTACGTGTGTGTGTGAATCTGTGTATGGGCGGATCAGTATACTCTGTATATATCTATTATTGATAATGAGACTTTTAAACAATCGAAGCTGTGGAACATGAAACATCCAGACGTTTATATACAGTATTTATTAAACTTTACGAAGAGCGTGACATGGACCGGCTTTCCAGAAGTTCTGTGCATGGCAACACTGTACAATCATGTGCAGTGTAGCTTTTTGTTACCATTGGTATTGATCTGATTAATATTGTTTGAAGTTAATTAACCCTGTTCTACTTTTCTCTTCACCTTCAATTTCTTTCACCTAATGATTATCAGGTATGAGACTTGATTTATAGTTTGGTTATTTGTCCCTTTTTAGTGATTATTAAAATTCTATTAAAGTCAATGACTTAATTTCCAACTAGCTATTAACCAAAACAATGCTCCTACACTGTAGACCCAACAGACTGGAGCAGCAACTACTTGTACCCGCCCTACTTGTAATTAAGAGCCCAGGTTTCCACAGTTGTACTTTGCCCTAAATATGAAACTGGGCAATACATTTGTGATAAAAGTCAGTGAAGACAACCTCAAAAAGGAATAGTTAGCTTTGACTATAAAATGGAATAGTCAAAGCTAAAACATGCTTAGCTTGTATGGAGATACAAGCAACTTATAATTACTTGATGAATTAAAGAATTCACTTTTCACTTAACAGAAAAGCCTGAAGAGTTTAACATATATATAGCAAGGTTTTCTAACATTTATGGTGACAGTAAACACAATTGTATCTCTCTCATATTCAAATGAGGACTAAATCTAAATGTCTTGTTTGAGTAGTTTCAGGGTTTACAATTGTATTGTATTTACTTTATTATCCTGCTGTTACAATGGAATTAATACACACTCGCTGATATGTATTAGTTCCATGCAAAAAGCATATCTTCTTTTATGCACCGTTTTTTTAATTTTGCTTTTCCTTTTCCTTTTGAATAGGTACATACTCTGGATAATTGGTTTGACCTGAAGGGGTGGGTTGGATCTGTGTTGGCCATTGTTTATGTGGTGAGGAGGTTGGGTTGATTTGGCTTCTATATGGTTACATTTTTGAAAACTGTTGCATTTTTGTGTGTGCTTATAAATTCAATAAAGAAAATGTTGATAAAGATTTACCTTTTGTGTTATTTTTTTGGCAAAGTATTGGGATGCACTGTACACTATGCGCCCCCTCCCTATCTAGACTGGACCTCCGGAGCCCCATGTCCCAGGTCCTTCTGTCTCTGCTGGGATTAATCCCTGAACCACAGGTGTGATAATCCAAAACAGAATGGCGCCAGTGAAAACAGGGCTGACAGTTCTCAGGCCCCAGCCTACTTTGATCCGGGGCCACCAGCTGTGTTTCTGTCGGTCACAAACGGAGTAAAGGACCTTCTTCCAAGGAGAACAGAGAGCTCATTTGTTCTACGAGGCTGAGGATACTGTTCAGTAGACAGACTAGAATGTAGTGTGAGGTGTGAATGACGTTATATGAACCAGGTTAGCACGGGCCGTTTCCTATTTGAAATGTGTGTTAAGAAGTAGTACTAGTGCTTTAGGGTTTCAATTGATGACATTGATTGTTATACCTGCTGATAAGAAAAGTGAAAGCCTAGTTCTTCAACCACAAATACCTTAACCTCTTCCACAAACAAACAAAATGTTGATACATATTCAACAAAACCATGTGTTAATCAGGACTAACTTTCTTATGGATTACAAAGTCTTTCAATTAAAATTGAGTCAAACCTTACCAGCAGCCAAAGCCAATGGGTTGGCCTGACTGAAGATCAAAATAAATTGAATACAAAAGAAATATGTAGGAAGTAATATACCTACTCTCTACACACAATAGCCAGGACTCTAATGTAGAATATATTCTTTCTCAGAAATTGCACAGCATTGACATTTTTTAAAACTTTCTAGTCATTTTGCCAGAAATGAGTGATGAAAAATAACTACATAATATTGATTGAATACATTGAGCTAGGTACACCCATGCTAACATGACAATGCCAAAGTGCTTATGTATAGTAGAGTTAAGTTTCACCATGTTCACCGGGAAAACACATAATGGGAAACAGCCGTGCATTACTTTTGGGTAAGGTTTGATCAAACAACATATTAGTTAGTTGTACTCAGGGTGCGATTTGTGGGAGAGGATGGGGGGAATTTGTTGCAAACTTCAACAACTCGCTGTAAGCTTCCGCGATGCTGTAGAAGTTCTACTAGCAATTTCATTGGAGACCAACAGCCAATCACAATTGTCCTTCTTTAATTCTCTGATTGGTTGGTTTTGTGGCACAAATGTAACGCTGCTGCAAGTCGAGCGAGTGCGTGAGTGAAACGTCGAGCGAGCGCAGAGTGGTGGAGAGAGCGCAGCAACGACTCCCTGCGCGCACAAAACGAGTTTGTGGAGAGGGCAAAATATAGTCCTCTGTGCTCAAAACTTAAAATTACGCGCTCAGGATTGTGGCACAAATATAATGCCATAAGTGGGGGGTTCTGTAGCAGAGAATAGGAACCAGCTTTTTAATAATACGAGCAGTGCGGAGCTGCATTACTGTGAGTGATGGCCTATTAGTTTTGTATTGGATTTGCATATTAACATACTTTAGACACCTTTTTTTTTTTTAACTACGCGCAGTGCGTGACATCGACTTGTCAACTAAATTAACATTAAAAGTTTTGTCATGTTGTGATGGGGACTTTAATCCACGGACCCGAAAAAGGGCCGGTCTACCCTTTGCGTTCTTCTCCCTAGTTATGCAAACTAAAAGTCCAATGTCCAAAAAAAACAAACATTCCCCCCTCTGCTTTTTTGTCAAATCGCACCCTGGTTGTACTCCTTTCTAAAACCAGACTATATAATTTGATTAATGCATATGTTTGTTAATTTAGTCTTTTTTAGCCTTTCAAGCACTTTAAATCAAGCTCTAGCATGAATTCAGTTAGGAAGATTTTTTGTATGCTTATGCTACTGGTTTATTTCTCATACATCTGCTTTTCACCCTTTCGGGAGGCTTACACTCATAATTCCATGTCTTTCTGGTCACAATAACTTAGGTCCTCTAAGCTTTCAAAATAATATTGTACCCTACTATGTGTGGCTGTTTTTTTTTTCAACCTTGTGTGTAAGTTGCTTGCCTGTCTTTAGTCCAATAGCAAAATGGATGCAGTCAAAAATCTTATCGGGTGTGTAGTCACTTCACCACAGAGAAAATGCCCAGATGTGAGAGATAGCCACGCCCCCTAATTTGCATATAAAAACGTGAAATGTGTCTTGTAATACGGCATTATGAAATAAGTGTCTTATTACTGTGTCTATAAATAAATAAATGTGGCATTATGAAATAAGTGTCTTTAAATAAATAAATGTATTATTTATTTATTTAATTATTAAAACGGCTTACCATACGCCACCGGCACTTGACGCCATAGCTCAGTCGTCTTCTCTGAACGTATACAGAAGTTTGGAGTTACACAAAAGCATACTATGCCAAATCTCCAGTTTTATCTCGAGGCCTCCATTTGGATATATTGTGGGCCTCCCTAAAACTCTCCACATTCTGTTTGAGTGCACATCACTAAATGTGGTTTACTTAAATCTTGAGAAATGTCATGAGGCATTTTGTTGTTGTCTTTGTTGTTTACGACTTATAGTAGAATGTCTAAGAGTAACTTACTATACCTTTAGACATTCTTCTAATGTGATGTTGCATGCTGGTAACTTAATTTGATCATGTGGTATAACATCAATTGCATCAGCACCATTTACGATATGTTAGTGCAGTAGATCCCACACTTTTTCTCAGGGCCCACCTCAAGGATATGGGGCCATTGTAACACTTACCCAACCGCACCCCACCCAGAACAAGAAAAGTTAGGGTTGTTCCTTCTTTGAAAAACGTATACATTACATTACATATTATACATTTTTCGAATGTCGCACTTTGACCTGTTTGTACATCATTAAAAATTTACACTTTTCTATAATTGTGCCTACTTATGTTGATTCATGCTTTTGGCTCAATGGCTGGTAGGTAGTGTCCTATCCATTATGTTTTATTACAAGTGGTTCAAATTCTTGTTGTAGGGAAGTGGGTGCTCAGGGGACCCGGAATAAGGACGCTTAGGCCTGGGTACATGGCACGCAAGTCGTTTATTAGCAGTTGTTTCGGCACTCGGCGGCTCGTGTCCCCTCGCCCTGGGGCCAGCTCTCTGCGGCTCGTGGCCCTGCGCCGTGCTCGTCGTCATGCGGGCTCCCATGTCCTTCACCAGACGCTTTACTAATTCTCATGTCACTGCTGATCTCTTTTGGTCCCAATCACTCTGTTATGAGGGATGTGTGATTCACTTATAGTGGCAGGTAAGAGACTTTCATAATTTTCATCATCATCATTTTATGAATCTCCCTACACAAGTTTTGAACCCCTCGCTCAAACTGTTGCCATTAAGGTCACTGCTGTCCTCAAGCCATTGTACACTACGCTCCAAAAGGTTGATGTTGTAGATGCTCTGGTCAGTGCTGACGTAGGCAGTGCACGCTTTAGTTCCTGTCTACTCATTCATGATTCATTCTCAATGATCTTAAGTTAACCTCGAATTGATGTCACAGTCCTTAATATTTCTCATATTCAAACATCTTATGCCATCTTCATAAATCATTTGTGACCCATTTCATTCCCAAACGGTAAGTAAATATTAGGCCGTGGTGTATTTTTTCCTTTCAGGGATTTATTATACTGTTTATCAGGACGTATGCCCCTCGACTATCAAAGTGAAATGATATGTATTTATAAGTGTCAAGGAGTCCAAAATTGTTAGAAAATCCATTATAGGGAGTGTTGACAAATGACAAATGCATGAAATGTCCTAAAATATGTAAACTACTGGCAATGCGATGGTATATCATGAAAACCTTCTGTCTGTCTACTTGTCTAAGACAATGGACAGTAACCCTCATAGGGTCACAAGCTCTGAGTGGTCACAAGATTGTTTAAGAAGCTACTAATCTAGAACAAGGTGTTTTGTGACTATTTTAAAGCTTCAGCTTTTTAGGCCTGCAAATGACTGAAAGAAAAAAATTCTTTGAAGCACTTAAATACTAAAATTGTTTAGACTTTGACATGTGCGCAAGTTAACCTTTCTATAAATAAAGCAGGGGTCCCTAGCCTTTTTCCAACTGACGTTGAAGTTAATAATTAAACATAAAGCCTTTCTAGTTAGCAATTAAATAAGAAGAAGTTGTGTCAGGATGTGTCCACTGGAGGGCAGCCTTTACTAGATCGTTCCACACGCCACCTTATTTTAAAGATTGTTCTGCTGGCTTGTGTGTGTGTGTGTGTGTGGGGGGAGAGGGGGAGGGGGGGGGGGGGTGGTGATGGGTTGTGCCAACATGGCTCTAACAGGTTGTGAAATCCTGTGCTTGTACTTTCCCACTCTGCATGAAGCAGCTCTAAAGTCCTGTTTTGAATTGCTCAGTGTGTCAGATGTGGACAGTAATTGTAGTTTATTATGAGAATACTCACAGATAATGCTGCTATGCTGAAAAAGCCCTGTGGTGACCAGGACCTCCGAATTAGGAGTACAACTTAAAGCCAAGATCTCTCACACACAGATACAGGCTTTGTGGTAATATACCCTCCCAGCTGTCCTGTCAAGTTACGTTTCATACTGCCAAGGTCACAGTCAAAGCTCTCCCTTTGATTCACACTATAACACAGTACAATCAGATTAAATGCAATGTGTATCCCACAGCAGAGTACGACCAGCTGTGAAACGGTCATTGCATGCACACACTTTATTTACTCTGATAAACGAAAACATTTTTCTTTTTAAGAAAGTGTTCAGGAAATCAAGCATATAAGGAGTGTGCAAAGTTTTCATATGGTGTTTATCAGTTAAATTACTCGTATGAGACTGTTTAGAAGAAGTATAATAAGTCTCTGATCACTTCTTCCCAAAGACTTTGCAAACATCTAACTTCAAATCACTATACTTATTGAAATAAATAAACACCTGAAAATTAGGAATGCCACTTCAAAAGTGTGTTAATATTTTGTAAATAATTCAACATCTTGTAAATAATGTTATGTACACAGTCATGGTTACAGACTCTCTCCACATGAAATAAAGATGAATTTGACTCAAAGCTAGTCATTTTCTTTTTACTTAATTATAATATTGGTATCTTTTATTAGTATGGCCATGATAATCGGATATAGTAACAGACCAACTTTATGTAAATATTTCACAAAAAGAGGTCTGAACATTTGACCATGTAGGCCTAGATGTACCCGGGCATCCAAAAAGCTCTCTCTGGAAGACACTTAGTTGTCACCGATGATGCTTTTTCTCATATTTGCCAGTTTATTACACTAGGCCTTATTTTCATGTCTTAGAGGATTTTTTCTGCTTTCACGTTTGTCTGATCCTCTCAGATCTCACCTGCCCAATGGATCCATGAGGCATGGCCCCTCCTTGCTTGGTTCAACTTCCAACAAGACAATTTTGATTTTAGCAAGTGGTTGCATGAAACGAGTGAAACATGTAAAGGGGTCTGAATACTTACCCAACGTACCCAATGTGTATATATATTATATATATATATATATATATATATATATATATATATATATATATGGGGCCCCTACCGCCTCATTTTGGAAACTAAAAGAAAGGAAAGAAAATGGAGATAAAATCATTCTCATTTCTGTGCAATAAAAGAGTTGCTGACCATCACCACAGCTACGGACGCTTGGAAAATAATGATATAGTATGCAGTGCTAAATTTTATGACGATTTTATTGATTTCAGAATGTATGTACATTCCTCTGGAATGGTCGAGGCTGGAGAGCCAGCGAGTGCGAGTGCTGCAGCGGCCATCCTCTCTCCTCCAGGCTGTAGTCTCCTAAAAGAGGCCATCTTCTCTTCTCCCGGCTCTAGTCTCCTAAAAGAGTCCATCTTCTCTTCTCCCGGCTGTAGTATCCTAGCAGCAGCAGCAATCTTCTCTCCTCCCAGCTTTTGTTGCCTAGCAGCAGCCAGGGACACGGAGACATAAGCTACTCACTCTATGATTGATTAAAAAAGTCTTTACCACTTCTATAAATGATATCCCGGGACAAAGGGTTTACTAGTATATAAACAAACCATACGGCCTCTCTGGCCTGTGACCTTTTTATGAATAGCTTAAGATATTAACTGACACTGCTGTCTGAAAAGGAAGCTTGGTTAGCCCCCAGTAGAGCACTCAAGTAAGCTGATACCTCTGTGTCTCCTCACTGCTTGAGTAAATACTGCCCCAGTCCCAGTGCAAAACTACAACTGCAACTCTCCAGTAAAGGCTGAACCTCCCTCCCCTTTGTAGCCCTCCTCTCCCAGTCTTATGTCACAAGGCCAAATCGATGTATCTGACCTGCCTTTCTTTTGTGAATGAACTTCCACCCCCAGCCTCACAAAGCGTCTTCTTCAGCAAGTGTTTTTAGTTTCAGTGCTGAACAAACAAAGCTGTCCTCCAACTCCAACACCCACTTGAGAGTTTGTGTGGGGATGTGTGTCCAGTAGGGCTGTCAAAAACAGTGCACTAACAGCGTTAATTAGATGTTTGTCGTTAAATACGTCAATTTTTTAACGCATTTCATGCATTGTGGCAAATTATTCAGGTCAGGAATGTGTCCGAAATGCAGTTGTGGTTGGACTATTGTAACAAACAAATCCTCCTCTTGGCAACTTTTGTGTCAAAAGCGACTAGAAACCAACCTAGTGACATGTATGTAGCATATTTACAGCATATTTCTCATCATTTAAACAAGTCTCCTTAGGAGAAACGGTATCGCTCTCTCCCCCCTCCGCCTGCTGCGCTGTGGACGTGTGTGTGTGTAAGTGTGTAAGAGAAAGAAGAGGGCGTAAATCCCAGGGGGTCAGGACCCCCCCATCCAAGGGTTGTCCCCCCCCTAGAAATATCATTAAAACAATGGTGTGTATTGTAAATAACATATTGCGTGAAACTTTTTAAGTTTCAAAACATTCTGAGTCCCCCCTCCCTCACTCTCATCACATGGGTAGTGACAGGAACGTAGTAAGTAGGCGGTCTAAGGCTATTTTATTCACATTAAACATCGGATGAAGTTTTTCTTTTCTCAAATACAAATGATGCTGAGTAATTAATGAATTAGTCATGACAAAAGAGTCTGCAATGCTAGTGTAATATAATGTAATGTTACCCAGCTTGTTTAATAGGTTAGTTGGATATGCCCCCACTACAACTAGCTAACGTTATTATTTGTGTCCCCTTTAAAAATTGCTCTTCAGAAATGTTATGTTTATTGTCCCCCGCTACTGTTAGATCAGATTTACGTCCATGGAGAGAGAGAGAGAGGCAGCCCGCTCAGCGCACTTTTTTACCCCTATTACCCAGACACCTCCCGGTTTGTTATTTCTCCCGGGAAACGTCGCATATGAGGATTAATCATGATTAATCCACATTGCATATGTGGATTAATCATGATTAATCCACATATGCAACGTTTCCTGGGAGAAATAACAAACCAAGAGGTGTCAGATTAATCCACTAATTAATTTGATTACAAATTTTAATCATTTGACAGCCCTAGTGTCCAGATTCAGATAGTGGGACGGATGGCCTCTTGGAGCATGACCTATCATAAAGGAACCACGGTGTAGAGAAAGGGAAGTGATTGTTTCTAGATGGAACTGTGAGTTTTTCAGCCCTCTCCCACTGATACATCAGCCGCTGAAGGCAGCTTCAATGACAAAAAGCAGTTCACATAAATTGGATATGTTTGACCAGGAAAATAATACTGTACATTTTCAGAGATGTAACTGATAATTCCTTTTGCGAACTAATGTGGAGACGGCTTAATGAATTATATGCATTATTTTCTTATTCTAACATTTCATGTCAATAAATCTGTTTCAATTGTGCTTTATAAGAAATTATTTGATTGAGGCCTGAAGACAGGAAAGCAGAAACCTTCAGACCTTGGAGTCAAACTCTTGAGCTCTGCACTTCAGACAGTGATCTCCGGTTAACAGCCACTGCTCCACACATGTTCAGCATCCAACCAGAGACCCGCAGCATGTGGAAAACATGGGCTCTTCCATTAGAGCTGCAAGGTTGTAATCACAGAAAAATATGCAGAATGCGATTAATAGTTTATTTTAATATAAAAAGGATATTAACATATACTGTATATGTACCTACTGTTACATAACTTACACATACCTTTACAAATTAGACAGGTGAAGGTGTCCTTTAAAGTGTGTAGACAAGCATCTGGCATTACTGTTGGGGTGTTGGACTTTGCAAGCTCAGACAGCTGGTTTATGGTTGGAGTGATGTCTTGGAGGCTCTCCGCAGCTTGCTTTAGTTGGTTAATTTTGCCAATGACCTCTTGTGCACTCATACTGTCTTCAAACCTTCGACTTAAATGTAGGATTAGAAAATACATTATTCAAGATGTATTCAAATGGTGTATACTGTATGAACATATGATTAAATCTGCATCTGCATCATGTTGACCTAGCCACACCGGCATCAACGAGGTAAGTGCGTCACAAATGCTATGCTTGGTGAGTAAAGGCGGTATAGTAATGTCGTTTTTATTTTTTGGTTAGTGATTTATTTTGGACAAAGAACATTTTTGCATTTACATTGGCGCATGCGGGATTCATTTGCAGTCTCGACGTGGAGCGGTAAACATGCCAGCTGCACTGACTGCAGCTGGAAGGGACTGCTGCGCGAGTACTCGGCTGCTTGTCAGTGCTTTGGGAAGGGGGTGAGGTTCCCGACAGTACCCGCTGCTCGTTGAGAAGAAGCAATGGAACGATACGTTCTTTTCACGTCACCAAAAGTTGCCAATAACGTCAGGAAAAGTAGCTAAATTTGTCCAGCCCTTTTTGAAAAAATTGTCGCTGGAGGGGTCTGAAAAGTCGCTAAATATAGCGACTAAGTCGCTAAGTTGGCAACACTAGCTGCGCTTATGTGATTGGTTGAAAATGAGGGTGATTAGACACAGCTGGAAACAATCGACAGACAATCACAGGGAAGACTGGACAAGGCAGGAAGTGAAGTTAACCCAGGGACACACGAGGGACAAATTACAAAATAACACCGGAAATGGACCCAAACCGTGACAGGTCCATGTTGAAAAAAAAACACATTTGTAGATCAACTCATGTCAGACGCGTGCATATTTGGGAATCTTCTTTTTGCATTTCTGAGTCTCTCTCTGTGCATTTGCAATTATTGAAAATGATCTGACCCCATTCGCCGCTGCGTAGTTGTGAATTTAATCACAGAGGTTCTATTGTCGAAACTCGGGCTCCTGTCATTGATCACCTAACATTAAAGTTGCAAATGAACAATGAAAGTTCAACCTCAGAGACTGTCTGCAAAGCGCTGTTAGTCTCAGACAACTTCAACACAGTGAAAGCATTATAAAGGGTCCGCACTGATTATTGATCCAGTCAAATATTTATCTAGCTTTTCAGTGGATGAGTGAGTGAGTTGCATTATCTACCGTTTTCTTTGAAGAGAGATTAGAAAACTCAGACAATTCCAAGGAAGTTTAAAACTGGTGTGGTTAATAGGTGGGGATAGCCTTTTAGTGATAACTTTACTATATTTTTTGTAAAAGTCACATTGGCTATTTTATTTTGTCTCAGTCAAAAGGCAAAGTCCCACTCTTGACATTAGCGGTTATATTACAGAGGATGAAGGTGCCCAACCTACCTCAGCCATGGAAATAGCAGAGTGTCTTCTCCTCCAGGTGTTGCGCCCGTTTGACCTTCCAGAGGAAATCATCTCAGACCGGGGTCCCCAGTTTACGTCCTACGTCTGGACGTGGCGTTTTGCAACCGGCTGGGGATAAAGGTGAAGCTGACATCCGGATACCATCCAGAAACCAACGACCAAGGCTCAATCAGGATCTGGGGACGTACCTTCACAGTTACTGCTCACAGCATCCACATGATTGGTCCTGTTACGTGGCCTGGGCGGAATACGCCCAGAACTCTATGTTACACTCGTCATTACGACTAACCCCTTTTCAGTGTGTGCTGGGGTACCAGCCCCCATTGTGTCCCTGGGATACTATGCCAGGTCCTGTGCCGGCAGTAGAGGACTGGTTCCGGCGCAGTAACAAGGTCTGGGAGACCACCCATCGTCACCTCCGCCGGGCAATATTCCTTTGAAAGGCCTGTTTAGGTTAAGCTATTGCTATAAATAGCGTACATTATTCCACTGTTACTCAGGGGACAGCATGTGATTATGTTAGTCACTGATGTGCAGGTGTCACTGTGTATGGAAGCAGTCATTTAACTATTTATTGGTGTAAAATCATCTGGAAACTAAGAATAGTGTTAGCTGAGAGTGAGCCCTTTATATCGACAAACGGTCCTCATTTTTACAGAAGCCCAGAACAGGAAAAACCAAACAGCCTGTCATGCCGTCTTTGTTACATGACCTGAAGGCCAGGCTTGTAAAGCGTGAGCCGCAGATGGAAAAAAATCTTACTGCCACCACTGTATGACTGCAGTTGCTCCTGAAGAAAAGCGCCTGAGTCAGGTAATCAACATTAGCAAAATATTTTGCCACTTATGTCACAACCTGTAAATGCAGGAGTGAGCCGAGGTGTGTTCAATTGGTTGCAATCTGCAGCCCCAATCTCTTGACTTGAATCCAAGTGCAGCTTTGTGATTAAAGGGGAAACAATCATTAATAGCAAAACACCTCCTATCATTACAACTCCTCCCTTCCTTTTTCCCTGCACGAACATACAAAGCCAACAATGGTCCAACGAATGTTCTCTCAACACTCAACCTTGGCCATAGGAATGTGGAGTAGGTACAAGGATGAGTCCTGCATGTTGTCCACGTCCTGAATGAGACAGTTATCTCTAGTTGTATCGGGACAAACAAAAAGTGTCTGAGATGGAGAGCATGTTTCTTTAAGGCCCAGTGCATTGTGATCGCTACTTGCAAAAATGAGAGGAATAGAGTCTTGTCTATTTGGCAGTCTGTGCTAGTGACAAACTGTTTTTACATTACATTACATGTCCATAGGGATACAAACCCATAGAACAAGAAACAAAAAAGTACTTTCAACCAAAGAAAGCCGATTTACAACTTCTTATAGATAAGAGCCATTATAAGTACAATTTAAGAGGCAATACAATTTAAGTGCTGCAAATTGTTAGTGTTTAGTCAAGGTAGAGTCTGAAAAGGTGTCTTTAGTTTGTGGCAAAAGATGTAGCGGCTCTCTGCGGTCCTGATGTCATCAGAGAGTTCGTTCCACCATTTCGGAGCAAGAATATTACCCTGACATCTATACTTCTACTTGAGTAATGAATGTGAACATTTTTATTTTCTTACTCCACACTAAATGAAAAAGAAACACCACTCGAGTTTGCTAGAAAGGGTATCGGCACCGTCTTCCTTTCAAGTAAATCCTGGCTTCTCAATCAACCAAACCATTCCTGTTACGGAATAAGGCGCAGGACTTTGTACTAAAGTCCTAGACACCGTCCCGTGCACGTTTAAGGTAGAGAGGAAAAAGAGTTCTTGTGGTCCGGCTTGAAGGACCAATTAAGTTAGCAACATTTTTACCTGACAGCAGTGTAAAATCATTAAACAGGATTTTTTTCAGAGATGTCAAAAGTATTCACATTCATTACTCAAGTAGAAGTATAGATATCAGTGTGATATTCAGAGAGGCAACGCTAAACAATAGAGGGACCCATGTAATGACCCACATCCTAAAACCAGAACCCATTTTCCAGTGACGGCTAAATGACATGAGTCGCAGGACATACACACACGTTGTACCTATTGATTAGGTAGACTGCAGTGTCCCCGCATGGTTTACTACTTCATGGGGGGAATGATGTCATATAATGATGGGGAAACACTGACCTGGCAGCGGTCGTTAGCAAAACATTGACCAAATAACCCGTTTCAGGCTTTATGAGCAACTACAGAATCCCTTTGTGTTCATTTCTAAAGCCTCGCATTAAGACGTACATCACTTTTGATGCTGTGCTACTTGCAAGTAGCTGTGTTGGGCCAGATTCTTAATAAAGTTAGAAAAAAACATTTACGACAAACCCATGGTCATAAAGATACTAATTTAACGTTACAAGGCATTTGCAAGAGGAGGAGGAGATTTATGTTGCTAAATACCCATCTGAGATCGGCATGCGCCGTTCTGAAAAAGGAAACTACCACCGACCACTTTTTGCACCTGGTGTCACTGTGATTTGTGTCATCTGCAGGTAAATCGCAGAGAAAACCAACAGGGTTTACACTTCTAATCTAACCACAATTGAATTCACTGTATAAGGATGGCACAATTTATCTGGATATTTTTTTTAAAATGTGTTTTTGAACGATAAGCCGGAATGAAAACAAGCCAAAATGAAATAGGAGTAACGAGGCTATTTTTTATATTTAAAGTATAAATTACATAATTTTGCAGATGTGTGTACGACTATGGGCATTCTGACCTCAACATCATATAGGCCCACATGAGTGAGATTTTAGGTTATTTTGAATGAATATATTTATGCTGGACTATTAAGTAACTTTGATGTTTGAGGTGTTAAGAAAGTGGTTGTCAAGCTAGCCAACATAGCCACAGGGCTGCTAACTCTCACGGTTTTCACAAGCACTCGTGCCACACATCCAATTTATTGCGCAAAAATAAAAATCTGCGCTGGTTCATCTCCAACCTCGCCGACGGTAAATGATGCATCTGTAACGCTATATACTGCACGTAGCGTTCATCCTCCATCAGCCGTAAAATTCCCTGCGAGGCTACTCGTGTTAGAGCACGGTGGGCCACAGCTCCTGCACATGAGGGCAAGTCTCCCCTGAGATAACTCGCTGTGAGTGAGGGCTGCCTGTTGCATGTGTGAGAGCTGGGCAGCCTCGCTCATGCAGTCAATGCGTGCAGACAGCCTGACAGGGAGCGGAACAGCGAGTCCGCTCTGATTACGTGATTTTTGAATGACGTACCGGTACTAAAATATTCAAAATTCTATCGTTTTCAAAGTAAGGGTACCGCGGTACCTTTTTAGTACCGGTACACCGTGCAACATTAACCGGGACTCAAAGAAAAGCTACATCCCAACCCACACACTCCGCTCTGCATCTGCCAAACTGCTTGTTCCTCCCTCACTGAGAGCAAAACACTCTTTTTGCCGTCCCTGCTCCGATGACATTATGACAGCCTTTACATCTTCTGCCGCAAAATAAAGACACACCTCTTATACCTTGACTAAAAACACTAACAAATTATTGCACTTAAATTATACTTATAATAGCTCTTATTCATAGCAAGTTGTAAATCGGCTTATTTGTTGAAATTGCATTGTTTCTTGGTCTTCTGAGTTTGTATCCTTATGATTGAAATGCACTTATTGGAAGTCGCTTTGAATAAAAGCGTCAGCTAAATGACATAAAGCTGGAGAGTAGAAAGGTCTCAGATACCTTTGGTAGCTAACGCTGGTTCTAGCTTGCCATTCCCAGTAATGGATTTATAAAATCAGAATTCTAATTTTGACTGGCAAAAAAAAAAAAAGATTGAGTGTAGCTACTGGAAATAATGAACAGTTGAATATTATAGGTAAAAAAAACAAACAAATAAGATACTTTCTCCTAGAAAATGAGTGAAAAAGCTGTGTATTCCCTGCACACATATGTAATATTTTCTCCAGCAGTCTTTTGTTTAAAGATGTAAATCTCTTATCTATTCTTCCCACTTAGCCCAACTGTCTTCGGGTGAAAATGAAAAGTGTTTGAAACCAGAGAATCTCTATAGAGATTTCCATGGTCTGCCTTCACAGTGTGATGGTAAGCTACACAGATTAGGAAAGGTACTCGTCTCCAACTCCATGCGAGTCTTGGGTAAACTGCTGCCAGGTAACAATGGCTGACATGACAGAGTGTGTGAAGGTACCTTATTTCATGTATAGACCTATTGACAAATCCGGGTCCATCTGGGAAGTTACATGTACAGAGAAGTAACAGAGAGAATGTGGTTTGATCACGCTCTGATGAAAAGCTCCGTTTTACCATTGTAATATTGCAAAATCCCAGGGGTAAGGAGAGGTTCAAACTTCACTGTTTACAGATACTTTCCTGTCGCTGCTTCCAGGGAGCAATTTGCATAAGAAAACCTTACGAGCTGGTACTGCTGACAGGTTGTTTGTGTGCCTTTGTAGATGTCTCAGGCCAAAGAGAATAGCTTTAATCTGACAACCACTCCCTTTCCTCCAGTACTCGCCTTGAGGGACAGATTAACCTATTACACACACACATTCATGCACATTCAAGCGCTCCAAACACACTCTAAAAACACACACACAACACTAATGCATACACACAAATGCATTGTCTGCCTTTACCAAGAAGTAATGCATATGTGTGTGTGTGTATATATATATATATATGTGTGTGTATGTGTATGTGTGTGTTGTTGTTGTTCCTAGAGTTACTAAAAGTAGGATGGGAGGCAAAGCCTTCAGTTATCAAGCTCCTCTTTTGTGGAA
This sequence comes from Apeltes quadracus, assembly GCA_021346845.1. Lineage (NCBI taxonomy): Eukaryota > Metazoa > Chordata > Actinopteri > Perciformes > Gasterosteidae > Apeltes > Apeltes quadracus. Next base: position 1,767,914 of record CM037932.1, on the reverse strand, counting down.
CCAGTTTCCACTTTCAGTCTGGGGGGGGCAGATTTTGGTCAGCTCTTTTAAGACAAAGCTATTTAAGACGAAATAGTAAAGATTACTATTAATGTCATCCTAAACCAACATTACCCCTTCCTAATGTCTTTGTATTTTTCCTCCCAACAGGCTTCCATGGATGCTGGTTCTATCTCATGGGGTTGTCCCTGCAGTGTCATGGTTTGGGTTCATGTCTAGTCTTATTTTGTAGTTTAATGCCTCTTGTGTCGCTGGGTTGGATTCACTTCCTGCCGTGTCCATGATTGTTTCCACCTGTTTCCAATCACCTGCACCTTCATAGTGTATTTAAGCCATGTGTGTCTCTTGTCCCTGGATAGAAATGTGGTCTATGGGAACAGCGGTTTTGACCAATAATGAAAACACTTTTTAATATTCATTATTTCCATTTCAGTTCAGGACAAGTATGTCTCATATGTTCAGAGAACATAAGGAATATTAAGAGGAAGCTGCACTAAAGAGAAAAAACAACTCTTTCGACCAAACTCCCTCTCACATCTGGAATCATAACAATTTCCTCTATGCAGAGGGAAAAGAGATGGCGGAAAGTTCAACTGTTTTCAGGGTGGTAAACGCCACGCCCCCTCTCAATTGCGGTCGTGAACACGGCCGATAAATGTTCTACAGTAACCTCGCTTTTGAAAATGCGCCACAATTGTATTCTTTATGATAAAAAACAAAGCCTGGAGGCTCTATGGCAGATCAGCTTTGTGAATAAAAAGTGATACAACTCCCCCTGATATCTTCTGCCAAATAATAGTGTAATTTAAATCATGTGGCCTGTTTTTATGTTCTCCCTCTGGGTTGTGAACAATACATCTTATTAGAGAAATGTTCACGTGTTGACTGTTCACATTAAACAATACCTTCAGGTTTTTGATCCGTTATGCCTGTTCGCATTCCTGTTAGAAGTAGCCCATCTCTGACATCAGCTCTACATGGCTCTGCTCTTTTTCAATTCAACCAATACTCACACGCAAAGATAGAGATAGATAACCCAGGATTTTATCTGTTTCCTGAAACATGACAAACTTAGTTTTGATAACTAAATATGTACATTTTAAATGATAAACTTAAACAGACCCAAGCTTAAAATGTTCTCCTTCAAAACCACTCAGTAGGAAAATGCACAATATAACTGGGTAGTAATTTAATCTCCATTTAAAGTATTTTGCTCTACGTAGTGTGCAACGTAGTGTGCATCGTTTTAAAACTGCTGGATAATGACAGTTCTCCCTGTGTGTGTGTGTGTATGTATGTATGTATGTATGTATGTATGTATGTATGTATGAGTCATGTAACGTATCAGTATGTTTTGGTGGAAATACTACTATAAACAAATTATATCCGACTTAAACAAGCAAAATAAATTTAGATTTTGGCAAAATTCGCTTGGAGTTTGAATGTTGGTTTTACATGTAGAATAAATAAGTTCTGGAAAAATTTGAGCATCCAACTGCTGTTTGCCCTTACTGCTGCCTGCAGAGGGGTAGTGAATAAACCCCACAGATTCTAGAAGCTCATCTTTGAATGAAAAGAGGACTAAATAGAGAAGCTATGATTAACTGTGCTGATCCTGGATTATCCAAGAAATACAAATGAGAAGAAGCTGCAATCGGTCGTAGAAGTGCAACAAAAATAAATGATTAGGTTAAACTAACTGTTAAAGCCTGCAGACCCCCCACCCCCAAATTGAGACGAAAGAAGGTGAAAGAAAAGAGACAATGGATAAGAGACATTTAAATAATAATGAGAGGATGAAGAGAGGCAAGCTTCTTCACTTTTGTTCTGACTGATTTAAAATGAGTAAAACAATAGTATATTGTTCCTCACTAAGCTCATCCATGTGGTCTGTTTGCACAGCATTCCTTATCCATCCCACCTGAATAGATAGCTATATATCTAATATATGTTATATTAGAAAGCTTGACGTAACAAACCTTTCCTCCTTTCTCAATACACACATACCAAAATAGTGTTAATTTCGCCAGACGAGACGAGACTAAATATGTTCGTCAACAACCTTTTTTTTCATGACTAAGACGAGACGATGACGAGACTGCACTATTCTCCAGAAACGCTGACTAAGACTGAATTAACATGCATTATTGTTGACGAAAAAAGACTAAAATGTTTTGCATAAAATAAAAACTAAGATAAAATCTCTTCAGTTTCGTCTGCAATCGTCTCTACTTTTTCATCACAAGATAGAAAGAACACTTTCCATAGGACTCGCTACCAGCTCCTCTCGAATCAAAATCCGTCACGGACCTTCCTTCGAGCCATACACTCTTGGCTGGTAGCGCTACCTGCTAGCGGTAGCACTACCTGCTAGCCAGAGGCGCTGGTAGCGCTTCCTGCTAGCCAGAGGCGCTGGTAGCGCTTCCTGCTAGCCAGAGGCGCTAGTAGCGCTTCCTGCTAGCCAGAGGCGCTGGTAGCGCTAGGTCGTTTGTGCGTCTTTTTATGTGTAGGGACCCTGAGCAAGCTACTGACGAAGTCTGGTGCTGTTTTGAACAATATTACTGGTCAAAAAAATGCTATTTGGAAAGCCTTTGGCATGTGTGGGCTGAGCTCTGTAGTGGTTGATCTACTGAAAAATACTGTCTCCACGCCTTATTTGACGTGTTTTAATGCAGAAAAACACTTTTTGGTCCATTTTTGCCGGAATTACACTTTAACACGTAACTGAAACGAGGGGAAACGAGGGGATTTAAATTGAGGCTCCTCATTCTAAATTAAAGTAAAAAAGTTGAAAATATCGGCATATCGAATATCTGCAAAAATCCCAGTATCGTGCATCCCTACTTTTGACTAAAACTAGACTAAAATGGTGAGACTTTTAGTCGACTAAAACTTGACTGAGAAAAAAGATATGTGGATAACTAAATGTGACTAAAACTAACAAGGACAATTGCCACAAGACTAAGACTAAATAAAAACTAGGTGACAAAATTAACACTATACCAAAGTACTTAAATTGCATGACATTATGCAGATGCTACTTGTACCCAGGTGTCAGATGACAGCTAAAGTATACTATATGTATATCGGTGGGACGTGACAAGTCAGTCAGTCTATTTACTCTGCTCAAGGTGGAATAGTTTGATTTACCTTCACACACAGTAGGCTGTTTTGTGCCAATCCAAAGGGTCACCTTAAGATAAATAAAATCTAAGTCTGTGGGGGGGTTAAGAAGAAAGACCATAGCATATTAAAATGGATGTTTATTTTCATTATTTTTCATGCCCTAATGTTTTTGTGAAATATTCATTCATTTTCAACAACTATTGTTAAATAACAACATTTATTAGTGAATAGTGAACATTAGTGACAATTGAGGACATTCAAATTTAAACCGCCAACACACAAAATGTTTTTAAAATTGCTCACTAAATGACGACTGGTACTGATTCATTGATTGCTGATTAAAGTGACACTCCCACACCGGCGCATAACTATACGCTAATCGCAGCATCACATGATCGGTGTAAATACAGGCCCACTGCTGACCTGAGGCCTGTACCATGAAGATGGTTCAAGTGGCTAGCCAGCTCTGTTTCACTTTAGTTTCCACCAACCCCGGGTTTTTGGTACTATGAAAGTAGCTTGGCTTCAATCGGTATTCGTTGCCATGGTAACTCACGCTGCACGGCTAACCTGCTCCGGTGCAGGTTATCTTCTGGACTCGAGCTCTCAGTCAGAAGTTTGACCAATCAGCGGTGAGCAAAGAAACAGATAGGTGACGTAATTAATTCCTAGCTTCTGTTCTCTGATGCGATCATTGCGGCTTCACCTTTTCTTCCAAATCTTGTGGACATCTCAGCGCAGATTGTTAGAAGAGCACTTCGTAGAGTTTTTAAGGACAGACAAAATCCCCTTGACTTTCCTGATACAGATATATTTCGCGGAAGGAATAACTTATCTTTGCGAACTTGTCGAAGCCGCACTTACTGTACCGCAAATGGTTTGAATTATATTTTTATAAATATATTTTTTAACTTAGCAATGTTCCTCTAATATTGTTCTCTTGCTTTGGCAGCAGAGACGGTGTTACTGTGTGCTTGAAAAACATTTTTACATTCTTCGTATTTCTGAAGAATAATTTCTTGCTCCTCCGCGGAAAAATATATTGCGCTCTCTCTCTCTCTCTCTCCATATCGAACGTGATTGGTTGTTCGGTGCCGACGTCACTCTTTTATGTGCACGCGCGCGCGGAGTAATCAGAGTTTAAGGATCAAAGCCTGGGTTGACAAAGTAAGTTGATGAGCGGCGTCATGGTACCAATAAAGCCTGATTGCTTCGGTTTGGGTTTTGTCAATTCTGAACCAATTCTGGAACCCTGAGTTTGTTCAAGTACCATCATGGTACATGCCCCAGATGGTGGCTCCGATGCACCTTTGTTGTTGGGTGAAAAGGAAGAAGAGGATATTTGGCCATCTCCATGATATCTATGTGTTCATGTGTGTGGAGAATATATATATGACAAAGGGCCAAACGATAAAGTTGGGAGAGGACAAAAGACGGGAGGAAGGTAATATGGGAGGAGGGGATTGCAAAATACAAGGAAAGCTGTAGAGGATGAAGGAAAAGAGGGGAAGACGGAGAAGTTTTGAGAAGGAAAAATGAAAAAGGAAGAAATGGCCATGAGATCAAAATATTTCTGCGATAGATAGATAGATCCAAACGGATACGTACGTAATACAGACCGACAGGAAACCATCAGTGGCTCCAAGAGGCCTGGGAAAAAGCAGGCTACAGTGTGTGTGGGTGTGTGTGTGTGTCCGGAGCCTTTTGTCCCTTTGTTGATCCCACACTGATAATGTCTGCCGGGACAGGAAGCAGCACAATGCCAGGCAGGCCCTGAGGAAAGGCTGCTTCGAACCCACACACACATAACCGTGGTTCCTCCTCTCAGATATAAACAAGTAGAGTTGCATGCCCACCCAAACACACAGGCCTCACTGACTCTTTCCTAAGCTCACACACATGCAGGTGACCTTCCTCAGTTTTGGACTGATATTCAAAGTTACATTTGCGAAAAGCGTGAAAGCTCCATGCGGACAGACCATTCAATCCAAGTGGGGTTATCTTCTAAATTTCACTTTCATAAATGCTATCGACAGGCATGTATCCTGCTGGACCATCAAGTAATCCTGAAACAATATAGAATCAAACACAGAAATTTGCCATCACTCCAACCCCTGTAGAATATTGCAGCATTCCTCTGGGGTTCCTTCTGAATTCTGAACTATTTATCCTACAGGTCCTGCAGAATTGTATCATCTGTGGAATTGAAGAAATATAAGACAAAGATGAATGTCCTGCATAGTTAGGAGACCAAAGCATTTGGAAGGAAGAAGCTTTTCATCAGAGACAATTAGCTCATCTGTGCATATGTCTGTTTAGAGAACTCTAATCTTCATCCCTAACAGGAGGCAATATTGGACAACGGACTGCCTACTTCTAGAGAGGATAGAGGTAGGGGCTAGAAAAGAGGTGGCGTGAACAGCGTGGATTCCAGATGATCTCATGTCATCCAAAAGCCCAAACAAAGCAGAGCTGAGGATCAGCCTCCAGAGACAAAAGAGGAATAAAGGGTTAATCCATCCGTTAAAGCCTACAAACATCCCGGAGAGAGGTGGAGAGAGATAGAGAACGTAAAAGTGAAAAGCTTCTCACAACATGCGGATCTATTGTCACAAAGATATCACATTAAAACAAAAAAGCTATGCATATGCCAAAAAATGTCAACACCACCAGCAATACTACTACTACTACTGTCCCATAAACCAAGGGTGATGTTCAATTAAATCGATGAGATGGTGAGCTAGAACATGGTATAGAAACACATTTTGTGAGAGAAATGATACTTAAGTCACCGTCCTCAGTGTGCTTTTCCCCTTTGTTTGGATGCTGCTTCGCTGAGGAAATCTTACCAATGCACTGCCGTGTGGACATTTCTGGACTCGCTTGTATATCATATTTTATAACAAGTTGGAGTTGGGTTTTGGATCAGCATGAAGCATTGATGTATTTGTATTTGTATAGGGGGTAGCTCGGGAGACTTCCCTCTTGATAACGCTTGTCGCTATGGATGTAGATATACATTAAGGAATTCCACCAGACTAAGTATATAGTGGCCTTCAGAGAGAAAAAGCTTCACAGAACAATGTTTGGGGCGAGATAAACACAGTATGTTGTAAATAAGTATTACTCTGGCTTTGAGTTTCAGTGTGACAGTACAAAGAGACTTAGCATAATGATGACTTTATTGATGGGTCAGGCTATTTGGCAGTAAAGTTAAGAAGAACAGTCTGCTACCGATCACCGAATCTGAGGGATATTGAAAAAAACACTGAGTTAATGGTACATTGGAAATAAACAAAACCACCATGGGAATCCAGAACCCAGAGGACAAGAGAGGAGGCACATGAGTGAAATTAGTCAAAACAGACAATGGAAAAAAAGGAGCCTCTTGGTCTACACACCATTGTCCTTTCTATCGATCGGTAAAAGAGAAAATCTGAAATACTCTGCATCTCATGAAAGTTGCAATCCAATAACAGCTAATGAGATATAATTTGAATCCCAAAGGGGCAGACAGATAGTGGTGCGTTGAGGTGAAGAGTGGGGGAGAGCCTGAATAACTGAGAGTGGATTCCCAGGAAGAGAGCTGGTGAAAGGGGGCCGACCCCCCATGGGTCAGTGCTATTTACCCCAGCCCTTCAATCTCCTGGCTCCTTTTTCCTCCCCTCTGCTGGTTTCCTCTCTCAATCAGATCCATTCTGCTGCTCTGAGCACTTCCAAACAGGGAATGAGAAACACTCTCATTAGCCCCTTTGTGATGTGTGCATGTCTGCATTAATATTTCTCAAAAAGCAAGCGAAGGGTTACATTTTTTAACCAGTCCCAAAATAAAAATATAACCTGCAAAACAAAACAAAACAGACCTTCATCCTCCGTGATATTCTAATTGATGTTTTTTTGCATTTTAATGAATACTTGCTACACCATACATGCAGCAGTGTGTAGTCATTAGACGTGTATGTGAAGTAAACTTGACCATTTAGTTATTATCTACTGAAATAAATACAATGGAGATTGTAACATATTCAGAAGTAAACAACATGCTAATTTTGATATGCATGGTGTGCTCCATGCTATGACCCAAAAGTATTATTATAATATCTTTATATATTTAGATCGTTGTGTACCGAACCCCGCCTGTCCCCAACAAACGATCCTGCCTGCAACCTTCGCCCCAACATCGGTGTTTCATCATCAAGAGGCTGGGAATCGTCCTGTAGGCGTACATGAGCGCCAACCTCCAGCACATTTCTTGCGCTATCAATCTCAGGTGTTAATTTAGTCGTTTTATCATTGGGTCCTGAAAAGTAACTCTATATGCTGCTCTGTACGCGTTTCATCTTTGGTTCAGCGCTGTTTTCCTTGCGAAGTTCCCGCACTAAAATGTTACAATGACGTGTTCGATGACGTGTTTGATGATATCCGCCGGCAGACGGCGGATTTAATACTCATGTGGATCTTGATAACAATAGCTGGTGTATGGTATTAGGATAAAACCGTCTCTTTTGCGGACCATTGTTTAATGCCTTTTGAATTTCTTCTTCCGGAATGTGCAACTTGAGAGTGGCACTGGCTTCTACTTGCATCCGACAAAGAACTTGTCTCTCTGTTCTTGTGTTGTTGGACCGTAGTGCTGCATTTGAAACCATTGATCATCGCATCTTGTTGCAGAGACTAAAACATTTAATTGGTATTTTATTTACCCAATGCATGCTTCCTTTAGGCAATGTTATCAGAAAACACTGCATAAACTCTCATTGTCATGCAGACAATAGTATCTATTGATCAATTGACCAGCCGGCTCGTTAGACTTCAGGAATCTCTTAAGGACATCAAAACCCGGATGGCCAGCAATATCCTGATGTTAAGCTCACACAAAACAGGGGTTAGTTTATTAGACTCAGAAAATCTTCAAAGTCTGCTGTCTCGTGATACAGTTTCTTTGGATGGAATTGCTCTGGTATCCAGCAGCACCTTAAAGCATCTTGAAGTTCTTAGACACATCTTTAGATGTGTCCTTTAACTCTCAGATAAAGCAGTCTTCATGAACTGCCTTTTTTCAGCTATGTAATATATTGAAAATAAAGCACTTCTTGTTTCAAAGTGATGCAGAAGAATTACTCCATTGATTTGTTACTTCTAAACTAGATGACTGCAATCATTTAATAACAGGCAGGTTTAGTATCTTAAGCCTCTCCAGTTGATCCAGAATGCTGCAACATGTGTATCCAAAAGACTTGAATGGATCATATCAGTGGCGGCTGGCCAATAGAAGGCAATGGCCCACCTCGAGCCCCCCAAAAAATAAAAGATATTAAACTGTATGGACTGTTCATCTTTTACTTACACACTAAAACACACACACACACTGGTAGAAATGAATTTACATAGGATGCAGAGAGTATTTAGTCAATTGAAAATAATTAATCTCTTAATCTTTGGTCAATAATTGTCTTTTAATTAAAACTTTATAAATATTGAACTGCATTATTTGCTTGTATTAAAATTAAGGGTATCAAAAATAGTGAACTAACGGCGTTAATTAGATGTTTGTCGTTAATTACGTCAATTTTTTTAACGCATTTCACGCATGCGCAGTGTGACAAATTATTCCGGTCAGGAATGTGTCCGAAATGCGGTTGTGGTTGGACTATTATAACAAACAAATCCTCCTGTTGGCGACTTTTGTGTCAAAAGCGACTAGAGACAAATCTAGTGACATGTATACAGCATATTTCTCATAATTTAAACAAGTCTCCTGAAGAGAAACGGTGTCGCGCTCTCCCCCTTCCGCCTGCTGCGCTGTGGACGTGTGTGTGTGGGAGAGAGCAAGGGCCTAAATCCCAAGGGAGTCAGGACCCCGCCATCTAAGGGTTGTCCCTCCCTAGAAATATCAATAAAACCATAGTGTGTATTGTAAATAACATAATGATGTATACTTAGAATACCTGTGTACGAAGTAAAACAATACAACCCCCCCAAAATGCTTTTTAATTTTAGAAACGTTTTGACGTCTCATGTGCCTGCGCAGGTTGTTCGTGGAGCCAGCCAGGAGATTTTAGTCTTGCAGACTCTACATTCTGCCTTAGATAGGTCAATGTTATTGAAATGTGTCCAGATTTTGCTGCGTTTCCTGTTGACACTCATTTTCTTAACTTTCTTTTTTTTACGTTTCCAGTCCGTTGCTCTCTTGTGACTCGCCTCCCTCTCTCCTGTTCGTGTGCTTGCTGTGTGTGTAACTCCCGCCCCTCCCCCCTGTGCTCAGCGCAGGCACAGAGACACCACCACACATATTGACCAATCAAATGCGGCTAGAGAGAGAGAAAAAAAAAAAGCGGCTCCCCCAATCAGGAGCCGGCTCCCGTCGTTCACGTCAAAGAGCCGGCTCTCAGAGCCGTTTCGTTCGCGACCGACACATCACTACTGCACGCGACTCAGTTACATCGGTAGTGACAGGAACGTAGCAAGTAGGCGGTCTGAGGCTATTTTATTCACATTAAACATCGGATGAAGTTTTTATTTTCTCAAATACAAATGATGCTGAGTAATTAATGAATGAGTCATGACAAAAAAGTCTGCTATGCTAGTGTAATATAATGTAATGTTACCCAGCTTGTTTAATAGCTTGTTGGATATGCCCCCACTACAACTAGCTAACGTTATTATTTGTGTCCCCCTCAAAAATTGCTCTTCAGAAATGTTATGCTCATTGTTCCCCCCTACTGTTAGATCAGATTTACGCCCATGGAGAGAGAGAGGCAGACCGCTCAGCGCACTTTTTTGTTGAGTTTTACCTGCCAATGCTCCCGTTTTTTACCCCTATCACCCGGACACCTCCCGGTTTGTTATTTCTCCCGGGAAACGTCGCATATGTGGATTAATCATGATTAATCCACTGAAAACTCTTAATCATTTGACAGCCCTAATTAAAATACATATAATGGCAGGGGGCAGCTCTTAAAAGATTTACATAAAAATGAGCAGTTCATATTCTTTGCCCTCGCCCATCTGAATATTACATAAAGGACATGTGTGCTGAGACCAACTTAGTAGATTTAAGTATGATCTGGATCTGTGTTCAACATCAGACAGTGTGTCAAGCAAATACTGAAACCATCTTCTACAGAAAACTGGTTTTAAATTAAGTTGTTTGTTTAGGTAGTAGTTATTTATCACTATATGCAAATCATTTTTAATTTATGATTGAATTGAATGACACATATATACACATGTCATTTTGCTGACACTTTTATCCAAAGCAAATTACAACACATGCGTTGCAACCGGCGGACAAGGCCCTCTTCAAGAGTCTAAAACACCACTGGGACCAGGAAGGGAGGAAGTGGACAAGGATGATGGCTGGGCAGAAGCTGTCAAGGATGGAGTTCTTTGCAGTGTTCAGCAGGGCTTGGGCAAAGGCTGCCACTATTGAAAATGCCCAGGCAGGGTTCCGGGGGACAGGGATGTTTCATCTCAATAGAGATAATCTCCCTCAGACTGCTTTTGCGCCCAGCAAGACCACTGAAAGAGTGCTACCATCCACTCTAACAGCCACAAGGCCCCAGTCTCTCCCAACCACGCCCAATTTAGCTGATATCACCTACTGAACCATTATTGGGGGATGTCAGAGCTGAGATGTGTCACGGCTTGGTCCCATGTCATGTCTCGTTTTGTAGTTTCATGTCTCTAGTGTCCCTGGGGTAACTTAACTTCCTGCCTTGTCCTGTCTTCCCCGGTGATTGTTTCTACCTGTGTCCAATCACCTGCACCTCCCCTGTGTATTTAAGCCATGTCAGTCTCTTGTCCCTTGTTGCGTCGTTGTCTCTATTGGATTTCCGTGTTCCGACCCTTGTCCCGTTTTGGAAACTTGAGTTGTTTTTTTTTTTGCATTTTTACTATTAAAGTCCCTTTTTGTTGAAACCCTGCATCTGCGTCCTGCCTCTTCCGGTACGCACCCCGACCCTTTCTGACAAGATGTTGTGCAGAGCCACAATGGCAAAAGGTTAATTGTCTATTCCCGCAACAAAACCTCCTGTCCTGGACAACTTCGGACCGGGAAGACAACATGTGACATCCATCGTTCCAGGCCGATGACTTACCTTACTTTTCAGTCCCATCTCTCCGAGAGCCAACAGACACGTAAACGCATTCATGCTGACAAGGTACACCTCGTTTTCTTCCTCTCCTCTCTTTTCCTTTGCTGAAGTTGTTTGTGTGGCTGCCCATCTTACTAAATGTACAGCTGTACTTGGTTCTGTAATGTAACTGTAATGGTTCATGTTGGCCTAAGATCGACCTGCAGCTTAGCAGGAGAGGCCCTATGAAATTGTCTTTGGTATTGGGGGATCTACAGGGATGTTTGTGCATGTAAGAGCAGATGACTCACTGAACGTGTGTGTATAAGTGACCCCATACATGTGTAGTTGTAAAGACAAGAAAGCTTGGAACAGAGGGGAAAGATAAGCACATGGAGGAGCTGTAAAGATAGACGTACAATGATCTCCAAAGACTTTAAAAGATGCTAATAGTCGTTAAATAAAGACAGATCGAAGGCACGTTAAAGATTAATTATCCTTTATGATCCCCATGGGGAAATTATTATCTGCATTTTACCCATCCCACACAGTGGTAGCAGTGTGCTGCCGTAAAGGTGCCCGGGCAGCAGTTTAGGGGTTAGGTCTTGCTCAGGGACACTTTGATAGGGGACATGAACTAGCTGTGATTCGAACCGATAACCCTGCATTTCTCAGTGCATACTCTCTACTCCATGCGCCCCTTACTTAAATGCTCCGGCAGAGAAATAGAGCTAGAGGACCGGCCTATACCAGAGGATGATAGCAAACACACACTCTTTGAGCAGGTTGTTGTTGTACAACTATTTCAGCACAGACTAAACTTTTTAGATGATTTAGAAAAGCAGTAAACTGTCAAAATGCTGGTATGAGCCTCCGAGAAGAGGGATGTGACTAAGTGGAAGGGTCTTTTAGAACACAGATGGGGAGGGCCAGAGAAAAGTGCATACGCTCTAGGGCAGGGGTCGGGAACCTATGGCTCTTTTGGTGACGCCATTTAGCGCGCTGCCCCGAGCGGACCATATCGCCTCCCTCCCCCCGCCGGCCTTAGTGTCCGCCCCCAGTGCATGGCTCTCAGTGAAATATATTTAGAAATATTTGGCTTCTATGGCTCTCCCAGTCAAAAAGGTTCCCGACCCCTGCATTATGGCTGTCAGGATCGGTCGAGATGGCGAGGCAGGAAAGGAGAACTCAAACACAGAGAGTCACAAAAACAAAAGGACTTTTATAGTCAAAAGGGCGAGAACAAACTATGACGTGGACACTCAGGCAAGACGCTCAACGGCACGACGACATTCAACAATGACACCACAATAGAAACACATGGCTTAAATACACAAGGGAGGTGCAGGTGATTGGACACAGGTGGAATCACTTAGACAATCACAAGGGGAGACAGGACAAGGCAGGAAGTGAAGTTACCCAGGGACACCAGAAACATGAAACTTCACAATAAGACATGGACGAGACCAAACCGTGACAATGGCGTAGCTTGCAGCGTTGGAGTTGTCAGTATTTTCATCTAACCTTTCTCTGTGTTTTTTTAATTCATTAAGTTATTGTTGGACTTTGGTCAACTAAAAATGTCTCACTTTCTTATTTGGAGAATGCTGAATACCAATAATACAGCACTGGTTTGAGCATGGGTTTGACTTCAGTGGTCACGAGTTTTTCTCGTCCTATCTTTTTAAATTCCTGTAACACCCATTTTTAAAAATGATATGGCCCCAAGTTTATGGCCCCACCCTGGCTTTAACACAACAGCTGTTCATTTAAAGAAACTATTCCTACTACGGGTGTAACGATCCATCTATTACATTGATGTATCGATTTATATTCCTATGATCCAACTACATCGATCTGTGCTCAGCGACTTGGCCTTATGAACGACATATCAATCTAACATTGTTTTAAAATGTAATAAGTCGATTGTATCAATACTAGGAAATAACCCATTGGATTTAAGCACGTCAAACTTTATATGGATGTTTTTTCTTAGCACTTTTAATGATAAAGGCTTTAAATATCACTTGATTCTGTCTGCCTATCCCTGACGTCAGTGCCCCGCGCCAGCAGCAGCGAACAGGCGCAAAGACAACAAAACATCCCCCCGTATCTCACTCAAAACAGCATGGATGGATTTTCTTCCAAGTTTGTATGCGTGTGGAAGCACCAGAGACACACAATAACACCCCAAATCTTAGATTTTTCCATAATTTGGGCCCTTTAATACCGTATTTGTATTGTAATGTTGAAAAACAAAAGCAGAAGTAGCAGGTACACCTACTGTTGGTTGTTGTTTGCACTTACTGTACTTTTATTGAAAATGAGAGCAGAACATTTTAACTCCCTGTTAATTCAACCCAAAGTGTTTGCACTTTATTCAAATAAAATGTGAACGCATATGCCATTCATTGTTTACTTGTTTATTTATATTCATAATTAATTGATACCTGATTCCATTACAAGAAACAACAGGAATCTAGGAAACTTCACCTGACCTGTCCAGTATCCAGGTATTTATTTCAGTCACACTGGTTGAATTTTTGGCTAAAGAGTCACACAATCGTTTTGGATCGTATCGTTCTAAATGAACCAATATCGTCCTTGAATTGTATTACACCCATACTTCCTACTTCTAAATCTGTCTCTTCATCAAAAAAAACAAAAAAAACATCCCCACCTTAAACGCCAGACCCCCACCTCTTCGTTGTCACTAATCCCGTCTTTTTGTGAAGCTACTTCCTCTCTCTATGAGCATGACTAGGGGATTAACTTCCCAAGTGTCAATCAATACTGTTTTCCTTTCGCCTTCACCCCTCCTACGCCTCCACCTTTCTCCAGTATTTTAATTGGACATCAAGTCTTAAAAAGAGGGGGACAGTGTTTCTTTCCAACATTTGATGCCCACTTTCCTTCCTTGCCTCATTTTTTGTTACTGACAGGCTGTTTGCTCAGCTCTGGCTTTACTGAGGTTGAAAAGGGAGTGATCGAGGAGCAAGAAAATGCCAGAAGGAGGAGAATTTTTGGGATGAGAGTAAAAGTGCGGAGAAGGTCATGAAACTTAATCAACATCAATAGCTCTCCCTTTGAGGGAAGGGTGAGGGGTGACAATGTCTTTCCTGCATATTCATATTATTTTCTTCAGCGTATGAGGCTGGTTTGTTGCCCAGCGACTTATCATCTGCTGTCATTAGTAATGTTACAGTGAGATAATCCGCATTAATACACCTATAATTTAGTGACACATAATTAGTCATGCATTGATAAGGTACAAGTGTGTTATTGTGATTATAGTGCTAGCTTGCCATGTACACAAAGGAAATAAGAGAACGTCACCTTAAGCTGTGCTACTGTTGTGCTATGAAGGTCTCAAAGAAAATGATCTTCATGAGGAAATGGAGCTTTATATTCACATCACTTGAATGACTTTCTTTTCAAAGATATTTACTTTCCAGAAGTAATTTTATTTTTACTCTTCCCACTATTTGACCATTTATGTTTAAAGCAGGAGAAAAATGTCTAACTATGTTTTGTCTTAACAAATACAAATTTGAAACCAAACAAAGGTTCAAGTATTCTCTATATACTGTATGTAGCCTTCTCACTCGGCACCGGTATAAAATCATCAAAACGGGACATTCAATGTTTGCAAACAGGAGACCGACCCATACAGGTCATGCGCATTCCCTACTCAACGGTTTTCATCTTCGCAGCAGGAATATATCGTTGAAAGATAAACATGTTAAATAAGGGGGGGCTTTGGGCAAAACCCAAGTCGACCTCGGATGTAAACGATCATCTTTGGCACCACAAGATTATAAACATTGATGCACAAGCATCTTGATTGTCAGATGACCCAGAACACCATGTGCCTCTTTATGAAAGAGCACAGACTCTTTGTTGTACTAAGGTAGAACATTATTGCAGTTTTTCCAACGCTTCCAACGCTATGGGCAGGCTAGATTAATCCTTAAATCAACTGCCGCTCTAATCCAAAATAAATATGTTACCATGGCATGCCCATTTCTGAACGTTTTGGATGAAAAAGCATTGATATTGAGACATGCTTTCAGACGTGAGAGGGTGTTTCAGGACAGATCAGATCATGATCTCACCATCCCACGGATGGTTTTTATGTTTTTTTGCAAACTGCCCGATATGTAAGTAGGCATCTTGTAAGTAACTTCTACACACCATTTGCAAACTTGTTGCCAGGATTTGTTTTGTCCAGTCATCTTTGTTCTGTATGAACATTGATTTTAGAAAGATATTTAGAACTAGTGATGAGCTTTGATGCGAGAGGTAAAGAAGACCCCAAAGATCACTGTGGCTGAGCTCCAGAAATGCAGTAGGGAGATGGGAGAAAGTTCCACAAAGTCAACCATCACTGCAGCCCTCCACCAGTCAGTGTTGCGAAGGATCCTTTTAAAACGTATTCTGTTACAGAATACAGAATACATACCCAAAAAAGTAATCTGTAACGTATTCCGATACATTAACTAATCTGAGTAATGTATTCTGAATAATTCCACGTTAAATTGCATTGCAAGTGTAGCACTGCTTACTAAACAGGCCGTGGTGGTGTTCTGTTGAAACTGAGCTTAACTGTAGCCTGGGCTACAAAAATCTAACCGCAGTTTATGCGAACACAAGCTCATTTTAGCTAATGTTAGCTAGCATGTCAAACAGGGCTGATCAGTCTTCAACGGCTTCCGGGCTCGTAAATCAGCACATAGAAGAATGTAAAGACGCACAATACAACTATAAAATAGCAATGTGACCCGTTAATCTACAGCAGATGACTACCCTTGGCTAATTAAAAAATACTTTACTTTAATTACTTTAAGATGCTCAGGTTGGAGTCTTTGGACGCTGAAAGGAGGTTGTTTGCTGGCAAGCAGAGAGGTTGCACTACACAGTTCTATTCCGTTCTCCCTTCTCTTTCTTGAACATGAAATGCTTATGGAATTTTCTGGATAGAAAAGCATTGCTGCCCTGGCTCGGTTGTGCTGGCTCTGGCACCGGCTCCTCTTCTGTCTCCATTAGCAGCTACTGATCATGCAAATAGAATTTTTATTTGTTTGCCTTCATTTATTTGGCTTCATGTATTCCAAAAAACACATGAAGGACTCCCAGACTATGAGAAATAAGATTCTCCAGACACTGCTCATCACCTGCCCAATACAATCCCAACAGTGAAACATGGTGGTGGCAGCATGCTACCGTCATGCTATGGGGGTGTTTTTCAGCTGCAGGGACAGGACGACTGGTTGCAATTGGATACATGAGCAAAGGGTCTGAATACTTATGACCATGTGATATTTCAGTCTTTCTTCTTTAATAAATGTGCAAAAATTTCTACATTTGTTTTTTTCTGTAAAGATGGGGTGCTGAGGGTACATTCCATTACATGCAATTTAGCTGACGCTTTTATCCAAAGCGTCTTAGATTAACTGCATTTCAACTATAAGGATACACATTTAGAAGAACAAGAAAGCACAATTTCATCAAATAAGCTGATTTACATTTTTACAGATATTTTATTATAAGTACAATGTTTTTAATCAAGGCATAGTCTCAAGAGGTGTGTCCTGTGTGGCAGAAAGATGACCAAGCTTACTACTATCATATTCTTTTCCTCAAGAATCCTAGGTCAGCAGAGAAGCCGCTATATACCAAATGGCCTACAGCCCGGTACTGTGGGCCATTTGGCCAAGTCAGCTAGAAGATCCTAAATTAGAAAACAGTGTTCATCATCTAGTGAATGCAAAGTTTAGCGTGAACATCTCTACATTCGTGTGTTGTGGAGGAGGGGGGGCGGTTTGTATATTAGCACAAGGCAAAAGTCGCATTTCCACCGCAATTACCAGGAACTATTTGTCCCAGACCGGTTTCTTACTGCGTTTACACCAGGGTCTAAAGTACCGGGCAGATTATGTAAATTAGTCTGACTCGATATTTTCAGATATACCTTTTCCTTGCGGATTGCAGTTTCCAGTTCCCGCTGGATTTCTTCTTCCGCAAATACGCTTATTAAAGCCTGGACCTCGTTGTCAGTCCAGCGGTCGTATTTTTTTGTAAACTCCAACTCTTTACTGCACAAACGAAGCAAGGAAGCGCGATTTTTTAAAATGGCCGTTAAAATAAAATGCTGCGTGGAGTCAACCAATCAGCATGTGCACCGCACAAGTCACACCCCCGAAGGTTCCTGAACTTTGAAAAAGTACTACCTGGCCAGCAGGGACTGTTGGGGGGAATTATTTACCCGAAACTTCATTTAGACCCTGAGTACCAGGCTATAGTTCCTGGGTAAAGTTTCTGCGGTGAAAACGCGGCTAAAGACGTACTGAGGAGGGAAAGAGGGATGAATAAGTATATATACATTTTGTTTTACTATTATTATACTATACTATTTATTACTACCAAGTGTACTACACTCCAAGGGGCGATATAAAATGTGTGAACCAGTGTTGGTCTTACTTGATCTTACTTGAAAAAAGTAATTAGTTACAGTTAAATTACTTCTCCCAAAAAGTAATTGAGTTAGTAACTCAGTTACCACATTGTAAAAGTAATTAGTTACTCAGCAAAGTAACTGACATTATTTTGTTTATGTTCTTAACGCTATTACGTTCTATAACATTTAAGGTGCTTCATTCGGTTTGAGTTGCTTGAGGCAGACATGGATAACGTCTTTTTTCCTGGGCGTAGCTGCATGTAACATAAACATTCTTGCCTGTGACTTCCAGTTTGACAACGCTATTTTTGAACTTCCCCGGCTCGTCGCCATTGCCGCTGACGCTGTCTTGTTTAGTGGTAGAGTGAGTGCAGCGAGACAACTTGAGAAAGGCACCGCCCACCAGCCAATCATCATCGCATTTGCAACGGCATCATAATCCCCACCCAGCTCTCTCCAGGAAGCTGTTGTGCAGCCAAAGACACCTCGCGCTTCATTCAACCAAATAGTAACGCGACACTTTCAATCTCAGTAAAGATAACGGCGTTGTAGAGATGGCAACAGTAATTAATTAGATTACTCCGTTACTGAAAAAGTAACTCCGTTAGAAACGCCGTTATACTTAAACGCTGTTACTCCCAACACTGCTGTGAAGACTGCTTGCTTGAGAAAAAATCATCTGTCACAAGCTCTAACATCTGTATGAAAAATGACTTGTTATCAGGATGCAGTTTAACGTTGTGACACGGCTGCAAAGCTTCAACATGTTTTAGGACGGCTAGGCAGAACTTGCCACCCTGTTGTCAAGATTCCAAGGGCTTGTGGACTAGAGGACCGCTGCTTCATAAACAACCGATATACTGTACGTCGTATGTGGCTTCTTATACCCCTGCCACAAGTTTCTAGCAGTAGGAAACATGGCAGAAAGCGAAATGCTAATGCAAGGTTTATTTGGCAATAACAATGTAGACACTTTGTAGTCCAACACGTAAAACATTGCATCTCGGGTGAATACTTCCTATATTTGAGTCAGAAATAATAAGAAACAAGATCTCCTTGGTTGACTTTAAAATAAGTGCTCTGTCTCAGCTGTCGCCCATTGTGTCTACTTGCCACAGCGAGTAGTTCTCTAATTTACAGACTAAGCTCCGCCCTGTCACCCTCCAGCTCTCCAACCAACCGGAAAGGTTCGGATTAAAAGGTCGACTTCCTTAGTGAAATGATGATCTGAGAGCTTCTGTGTTGGTGTTATTGCATGTGTGTGTGTACTCGGTCATGTGTAACCTCCTTTTAGCACTTGGCTAGTTGTGGGTAGTCAAGGTGTGTCAAGACCGTGCTTAATCCTGCTCTTCACAGCTTTGTGGTCCTCATCTCTAAGCACACACAAGGTAGGTGGAGGTCTGCAAATAAACACACGTCTACGTGTGCATGCAACACACGCATGGAACATAAACATACGTGCACAGGTGTTTACACACCAGGCCAACAAACTAAATGAGACACACACATTGTTTCCGTTCCACGAGTGAAAAAACATTAGAATTATACATATAGGAGGCTGCAAACAAAATCTCATTTGATGACCTGGATCAACTGTCTTTTCAAAGCGGGGTAAGAACTGAGAGTAAATGTTTTTTATGCAGCCTTTTACATTCACAAATTACCTGAGACTCCATGTAAAAAGAATACCAAACTCTGCTTTCCGAAAGATATATTTTGAACATGAGAGAGAAGATCATAGACATCATAGCTGACCATACCACGGTAGAAAACCTCATTGTGCATACAGGAAACTGTGATATTGTAAAACACGATTCTGAAGGTCTGAAGCGACACCTTATTGATCATTTTCATCTCCCCCAGTCAGAGGAGGAGATGAAAGATTCAGCAGGCTGTTTGCACTTAAATGCCTGTCAATATGTACTGAGTACATTTTATCAATAATCTATACCTTTTTTGGGAGCAGGACATCTTTTTAAGGCAGTTTCTTTTTTAAGGAGTTTGCCTGAAAGTGTCAGGGGTAAAATTGTTATTTTTCCAACTGCGTCACCCGTCTGTTACCATTGCCAAGAACAAGAGAAGTCTAATCAAGACATAACCATACAGAGACTTTATGCGAATAATGGCCCCACTCCTTGCCTCCCACTTCCACCTTTCAAACTCCATCCGGGTGCACTTGCCATTCCTCTTTTACACTCTCCTCATCCTCCTTCTTCATGGAGTTCACTGACTACGTAAAAGAACTGGTCATTGTTGGAAACAAACTCACTCCACGCCCCACTTTCTCTCAGCACCCCCTCCTCAAAAGCACCGTGCCCCTCCCCCACCTCCACTATGTCTCCCCAAATATCCCCTTTCTCCCCGAGCTGATAATGTAACACCCAGACTGGGGACTTTGGCCACAAAGTGATTCTGTTTGTCTTCTGTCAATCACTCTTCCCTCTCGTTTCAGACACCGCCTACCTGTGTGCCGCCGCCCCCGTGATTACAAGCTCCACCCTTATTGTGTTCACCCTGTGTCTCGTTCCCCGGTGTATTTAGCCCTTGTCAGTGAATTGTTCTGTGCCAGTTTGTCTCTCATGAACTTACCAGCGATTTTCCCCAGTGTGCCTGCCCGTGTTTCGAACCGTTTCTGTCCACCCGCAACCCTTTGCCTGCCGACTTGGATTTATCTGCCTCCTCTGTCTGATTACCCGTGTACCGAACCTTGGCCTGGATTAAATACAAGAATTGCTCTTAACCACCGTGTGTCCAGTCCGCTTTTGATTCCAGGTCCTTGTGGCCCTAGCCCCCCGTGATAGATAAAGGTACTAATTGATATATTCTGGGTCCAGGCTACAAGGCTAATGACAACAAGAATTCACTCCAGAAAAAGCCAGGGCCCTGTATGCCCGTCTCTTAAATTCCTGTCCTGATAGTTTATAGGAAAAGAAAGGTTAGACTGCAAAGTAACGATAGTGATTTAGAAAATTGATTAAACCTAACATTCCTTGTCTGTCCAGAATAAACACAGCATTAAAGCATTAAACACATTTTTTTTGTTAGTGTGGTATACAAATAAAGTAAAAGGCTTTTGAAATTTATCCTGGTCTATGCATTATTAAAAGCCAAATTTGATGCACTCCACTGTAGCTGTGTTACGCCTCCACCCCGGCTCGGAAGAGGAGGTGGGGCGTAACTGCCCAAGACCACGCCTGTTGGATGCCAGAACCCGTACACTATGCACTTCAATAGCAATCAATAGAAAAAAAAACACACAGGCTGCTACAAAAGTACAGAACGGTGGGTTTATTTTTCCACAAAATAATGTAGTACCAAGTACATACCATATAAACACACACAAATAGGTAGACAAGGGATAGGAGGGCTAACAGGTAGCAAGGCCTGTGGAGTAGGGCGATGCCAGCGGTCTGTCAAAGCAAAGAAACAAAACAAAAAGACCCTGAGCTTCCCTATTCCTCTAATCCTACCTACCACAATCTAACCTATCACACCACTTACCTAACTGCTACAAAAACTGGGTGACAGTCACTGGCTTCTAACCTAGTGTGTCTAACAGAGGTTTTCCTACGTGTGTATGTAGACCCCAGGGTATCTTACCTAGCCCTGCTCCACAGCGCTCTTGGGGATAGGTACATAAGACACAGTGTTAACAAACAACATAAATGACATAAGTTTCAATGTTAATCTCAATGTTGCTCTCAATGTTTCTCTATCCCAACAACCCTCCCTCCAAGCTCTCACAACCAAACATTTGTAGAGGAGAGCCGCGCTGGATTGGCTGGAGAATCACCTGGCCACGCCCGCATCATCAGCAGCAACTCACTACACCTGTGAAGCACAGATTGAAAAGGAAGACACGGGGGGGGGAGGAGAAAACACAACCAGCAGCCGGACGTAACACGCCCCCC
This sequence comes from Apeltes quadracus, assembly GCA_021346845.1. NCBI lineage: Eukaryota > Metazoa > Chordata > Actinopteri > Perciformes > Gasterosteidae > Apeltes > Apeltes quadracus. Next base: position 1,746,345 of record CM037932.1, on the reverse strand, counting down.
CAAAAAGAGCAACCCAGGGGGTTGCGACCAAGCTGTCCACTAAGAAACAATGACAACCAGGCATTACCCACCTTTGGCATAACAAACTGTAAATACCCTGTAGTACAGACGCCCTCCCCTCAAGCCCGAGACAAGGCGTCAGCGAGCACGTTATCGGCCCCCTTCTTGTGCCGGATTTCAATATTGTACCCCTGAACAAACAAAGCCCAGCGCATAAGGCGCTGGTTGTTATTGTAACATGCGATTCAAAAAAACTAAGGGATTGTGGTCGGTGAAGACTACTACAGGCAGAGCGCTAGAGCCAACATAAACTTCAAAATAATCAAGTGCCATCAACAATGCCAGGGTCTCTTGCTCGATAGTGGAGTATCGAGTTTGGGCACCAACAAACTTGCGTGAAAAGTAGCACACTGGATGGTCAACCCCTTCCTCATCCTCCTGCAGTAAAACGGCTCCAGCTCCAACAGAACTTGCGTCCACGTCCATTTTGAACACCTTGTTGAAATCGGGACTGGCAAGAACAGGAGAACTACTTAGTAGGACCTTGACCGTATCAAAAGCACGTTGGCAGTCCGCTGTCCACTCGAACGGGACTAAGCAAGCTGGTCAGCGGGGCTACGACCGAAGAGAAGTTCCTGCAAAAGGAACGATAGTAACCCGCCATACCCAGGAACCGACGCAGATCACGCCGTGTTCTAGGGACAACAAAACCAGCAATAGCGGCCACCTTTTCGGCCACCGGGCGTACCTGCCCCCGCCCAACTTGCTTCCCGAGGTAGGTAACCGTAGCCTTACCAAACTCGCATTTTGCTAGGTTTAGTGTTAATTTAGCTGCAGCTAAGCGGGTAAACACAGCTTTCAATGCATTTACATGGGTTTCCCAGGACGCGGAATGGATGACTACATCATCCAGATAGGCATAGCATTCCGGGACGTCGCCTAAAACGATGTTCACCAAACGCTGGAATGTGGCTGGAGCGTTGCACATCCCAAAGGGCATTATTGTATATTGCATAAAGCCGTCCGGAGTAACAAATGCGGATATGTCGGACGCACGCGCTGTCAATGGCACCTGCCAATAACCTTTGAGCAGGTCCAGCTTTGTGACAAACGCCGCAGAACCAATTGCATCAACACAGTCATCTATACAGGGTAACGGAAAGGAATCAGGTACAGTGACAGAGTTTACCTTTCTGTAGTCTGTACAGAACCGATGGGTGCCGTCAGGTTTTGCGACTAGCAGACAGGGCGAGCTCCAAGGACTAGCGCTCCGTTTTGCTAACCCATTCTCCACTAGGTAGGCCACCTCCTGTTTCATTATTGCCCTCTTGGTAGAGTTCACACGGTAGGCATGCTGCTTTATAGGGACAGCACCATCCACGTTGACGTCATGCTCCAAGACAATTGTGCGAGTCGGTATGTCACCAAAGAGAACTTGAAAACCATGAAATAACATTTAAGATATCCTGTCCTTGTTCCGTGTCTAGATGTATCAAGAGTGGGGAAAGGTTAGATAACATTTCAGAATTCCTTAATCGGGCACTCTGCTGGGGAGCATTGCAAACTCTTAACCCGTCCTCGTTTCCTGCAGGCGTCTCGCATGCTGGTGGCACCACCACAACTGATGCCACTCCTGAAACCGTTGGCTCCGCTGGCACGACCAATGATACTGGAGAGTCATCCCTGGAATGGTAGAGCTTCAGCATGTTAATGTGACATACCCGACTTTGTCGTCTCCGATCAGGAGTTTTAATAACATAATCAGTCTCACTAAGTTTCTCCTGCACCCTATACGGACCAGTGAAACGAGCGGAAAGAGATGAACCAGGTAGGCAGAGTGGAGCCTGCGGAATGACCTGGTTCGGCTTTCCGGCGATCTGGCAGGTATGACAAGTCTTACAGTACTGGACCACATCTTTCTTCAATCCTGGCCAAAAGAAATTTTGCAACACACGGTTATAGGTTTTCGTGACTCCCAGGTGCCCAGCCCACGGGATGTCATGGGCGAGGGACAAAATGTGGGTTCTGAACAGTGTCGGCACCACAATCTGCAATACAGATCTCACTGAGTCTTCAGCTTGGTGTGAGGACCATTTACGAAGCAAGAGCCCATCCTCACAAAGGTAAGCAACAGCCTGTGCCTTAGCTTGCTCTGGCGTGACAGCAGAACTATAACATTTACTAAGTGTAGGATCTGTCTCCTGTGCCTCAATCAGGTTCACACGTGTAACAGGTAACATGCACTCCTCCGTGGGAGATGCATAACTTGGATCCTGCCGTTTTATTGATGCTGGTGAAATGGGAGACAAAGGATATTTCATCTGTACGAAAAACTGAGTCAAATATCGTGTCATTTAAATCAATCACATCGCCCAGCCGACGTGACTGTGCACGCGTCACCACACATGCTGGGTACACAGAGCTAAGCTCAACAGAGTTGGCAAGCTTTTCGGGAGCATTTAAAACTTCCAATACCGGACTCACGAGACCCCCAGCAATGTCGTTTCCCAGTACCAAGGTGATCCCTTTGACGGGGAGAGAAGGTTGTACAGCAACTTTGAAACGTCCGCTAACCAATTCAGACTGCAAATACACATAGTGGAGCGGCACCGGAACGTACCCCATCTCAATGCCTTGTAACAAAACATTGTAGCCACAAGCCGAACTGTCAGACCAAGGCAACACGCCCGACAGAATAATGGACTGCGAGGCCCCTGTATCTCGCAGTATACGAATAGGAACCTGCGTCTCGGACTTATCAGTTAATGACACCGTCCCTGCAGATATGAAAGGATCGTAACCAGAATCAGCAGATTGACGTGACACAGGCAACAATTTCACAGAAGTACGGGGCATAGTGTGAACTAGTCCCACAGGTTTGGTAGAAGCCTGTCTACGTTGCAGCTTCAAACAATCCGCCATTAAGTGTCCTTTTCTATGGCAGTAAAAACATTCACGCTCCTCTCTGGAACGAGGCGGAGAACGAGGAGATGTGCGTCTCACCGGTGCACCAGACGTGGCGGCAGCACCCCCAAACTCACTATGAGGTAAAGTGAACACTGTCTTGTGCGTTAGTGCAAACTCGTCAGCCAGCACTGCGGCCTGGGACAATGTAGCAACCTTCTGCTCATTTAGGTACACTACCAACCTGTCTGACAGACTATCTTTAAACGCCTCCAATAACACTAGTTCCCGCAGGGACGCGAAGTCACTGCTCTTACTGACCGCACACCATCTATCAAACAGTGTCCGTTTTTCACGGGCAAACTCCACATAGGACCTATTTGGGTTTCTTTTATGGCTTCGGAATTTTTGTCTGTAAGCCTCAGGGACCAACTCATATGCACGGAGAACTGCGTTTTTCACACTGTCATACTGTAAACTGTCCTCCAGCTCCAACGCAGACACAACCTCTTGGGCTTTACCAAAGAGCTTACATTGTACCAGCAATGGCCAAACTTCTTTGGGCCACTTTAGCGAAGCAGCAATACGCTCAAATACTCCGAAGTATGAATCAACCTCAGATTCTCTGAACTGTGGGACAAGTGCAATGTTCTTACTGACATCAAAACGATCAGATATCTGATCTGGAGATGTGGTCTGCGCAGAGGACAAGGGTGAAGACGTTTGCCCAGCGCGAGCCACCGCAATTTGCCCGTCAATCTCCAGCTGCCTTATCCTGTACTCTGCGTCAAGTTCCATTTTCCTAAAGTTAAACTTGTTCTCTGCTTGCCTAGCCTGCTCCTCCATCTGGAGACGTGCAAGCCTTACCTTGACACGAGCATCCAAACTGGATCTGGCTGGATAATGGATCAAAGCGGGGCAGAGTGACTGGGGTTCTCACCCCATCCTTTTCCTCTGCCTGCCTTCCCGTGGGAGAGCCAAAGACACTGACAGACTGTTCACCTTGCCAATCTCCTCTGCTAGGAGAACTTGCCGCCTCGACTGGAGGCAACACACCTCGTATAACAAGCTCTTCCATGACACAGCGTCGCAACTCATGCTTAACCTGGTGCTTGGGCACAGTCAGTGAAAAATGGTCAATTATCACACCTAGGTCTGCCTCGCGACACTGCTCTAGCAGCTCAACGGACGGCTGCGCAAGGAATAACTGCGCCAGCGTCGTTGCCATCCAAAACCCTGGTCACTACCCAACTACAATAACCAACAGGCCCACAACCCACAGACGGTGGACTTGAACTAATGATTAACAGATCCCGGACGAGCCCCCACTTGTTACGCCTCCACCCCGGCTCAGAAGAGGAGGTGGGGCGTAACTGCCCAAGACCACGCCTGTTGGATGCCAGAACCCGTACACTATGCACTTCAATAGCAATCAATACAAAAAAAACACAGGCTGCTACAAAAGTACAGAACGGTGGGTTTATTTTTCCACAAAATAATGTAGTACCCAGTACATACCATATAAACACACACAAATAGGTAGACAAGGGATAGGAGGGCTAACAGGTAGCAAGGCCTGTGGAGTAGGGCGATGCCAGCGGTCTGTCAAAGCAAAGAAACAAAACAAAAAGACCCTGAGCTTCCCTATTCCTCTAATCCTACCTACCACAATCTAACCTATCACACCACTTACCTAACTGCTACAAAAACTGGGTGACAGTCACTGGCTTCTAACCTAGTGTGTCTAACAGAGGTTTTCCTAAGTGTGTATGTAGACCCCAGGGTATCTTACCTAGCCCTGCTCCACAGCGCTCTTGGGGATAGGTACATAAGACACAGTGTTAACAAACAACATAAACGACATAGGTTTCAATGTTAATCTCAATGTTGCTCTCAATGTTTCTCTATCCCAACAACCCTCCCTCCAAGCTCTCACAACCAAACATTTGTAGAGGAGAGCCGCGCTGGATTGGCTGGAGAATCACCTGGCCACGCCCGCATCATCAGCAGCAACTCACTACACCTGTGAAGCACAGATTGAAAAGGAAGACACGGGGGGGGGGGGGGGGGGGGGAGGAGAAAACACAACCAGCAGCCGGACGTAACAAGCTGGGAGTGGCTTTCTGGAAGCAAGGCAGAGTGAGAGTGGAGAGTTTGAGCTGGATTAAGTTCTCATTATGCTTCTGCGTCAACTCTACGGCGTCGTTGCTGTTTTATGGTTCTGCGTCGGGTTGCGTTGCATTTCACCGCCAGAACGCATGTTGTGGCGGATTCGCGAATGTCTTTGCTAGTTTGTTTTGGTTCCGTGCGCCGTTTCCGCTTTTTCATTTCTGACAATGGCGAGCGAAAGAGAGAGAATGTTGTTGCAGCTGGAGCTAATCGACGTTAACAAAACAAACGATCTCTTTCCACGAGTTGTGTGCCATTTGGCAGTCTTTGTAGTGCGCTGCGAAGGTATTGTACAGATGGTTGTACTTTCGTACTTCCTCGATCAAACTTTCCTCAACTTGGTCCATCGTTGAAAACAAACTTTAAATAATGAATTGAATAATCTGACCAATCACAGCCCTTGTGGTCTCTGCGTCGCCTCGACGCGTAGTTACCATTTTTTGGAGGTTCACGTCTAGGTATGGCGTAAGGGTCGGGGAGGGGTTCGCGTCGACGTAGGAGTGACGGCGTAGCTACGCCGTCGATTCGACGCAGAAGCATAAAACAGGCTTTAGCTGTGCTGTAAATAAAAACAGAGGTATCAGTTGTGCAAGAGGAAAAACTGAGAGGAAAATGACAAGAGTCGATTCAATTGACAACTCTAATACAACTCTAATCTTTCTCAGTTACCAGGAATTCAAGAATTCTATCATGTTCAGCTTCAGGTTGTTTTAAAAACTGCATCCCAACCAGTTAAGGGGGCAAAAAGTCCTTTTTGCTGACCTAAGCAAGACGTGACTTAATGTAAAATCAATATGTAGCTATAGTGATGGCTGACAGAGGAGGATACGTGTAAGACCTCAGGGTCACATTAAATTTAAGTCAGAATGCTAAGAAGCTTCCATTTGTAGCTGAATCAATACTGAAATCTCTTATCTGCCACTACATAAACTATTGGCCTTATTCTTTACTGTAAGATCAAATGCACAAACAATGGTGGCGTTTTCTCTGCCTACCACTTTACTTTGAAAGTTAAGCTAAGCACTGTCCATAAGTTGACGTATACAGATAAGGGGTTGGAAACTCAAACTGCAGACATGCAAACCTTTGGGTGATGAGCAACAGGAGTGGAAGAGGGTAATGGGGCAAAAGGTTGCTGTCACAAAAGGCTGAAAGGGGAGGAAGAGGTCGACTGGTCAGATCAGGTAGACTTTGTAAACATAACAGCAGTTGCAGCTGCCCTAATGTTGCCCTAATGTTGAAGTGCTTCAGACCCAGATCCGACCCAATGTTTGTGTCATTTTTGTTATACATCTGCATATGTTTCCTCTATCTTGGTTAGTATGAAAGGTTGAGGATTTTGACAAAGCTTTTGATGTGTCAGTAAATTATGTGTAAAATATATCTTTAAAAATGAGAAATGCTCCAATTTGGAGAGGTAAAGGGTAAATGGATTGTATTTGTATAGGACTTTTCTAGTCGTCCAACTACCAAAGCAATTCAACAAGTTTGGAGCAGTTCTTTGGAAAACTGCTTTTATTAACATTTTGAGACATATATAGCCTAAAAGTCTACCTTTTCACACATCCTTACCTCTGCTTATGGGCTTGCTGTTACCTCAAATAAACCACACCCCTACCAGATTTCTCTGCCTGTCATCACCCTCTTTGACACATGTATAGCCCATCCCCCTAGTCTCCAGTTCAGGTATGTGGTGAAACAAAGTTCTTGGCTGTTTGGAATGCTTTCTTCACACCAGTAGAGAGTTAATCCCAATCACTAATGCGACTGCATGCATACAAGCTATCCTTCACTGCTGCATTAGGCTGTATCAATAACTGCACCCTTTGCCTGATAGTTGCCTTGTGGGTAATAATTCATGATCTCAAGTGTAACTTAATGCACAGCAGCAACACCAACGTGTTTAAGGCAAAGCTTAGAGCTTAACGCTGCAGGATCTCAGATTGGGAGCTTTTCAGTTGCCTCTCAATGGATCCCAACATCCATCATCAACATAAATTCGGTAGCTCATAGCTTAACAGTGACTACCTCTGGGGGAAGCGGAGGGCAATGTTGGTCAGGCCCTTTTTTTTTTTAGTTGTAACCATCATATGAGAGCAGCGAATCCACCAAACAAGCATTGTGCACATACACACATGTGTTTGGCAGACAATGGCAGTGGGCAACCCTTATCCGCTAGAAATGATTTACATATCAAAAAAGTTCTGCCAAATTACTGGTGATGTTTTGGAAACAAAAGCATCATACTAAAGATTTTGTGAAGTTACCCGGCTCACGTGCGTGTATTGACAAGCATGAATAATAGCTCAGCTTAGGGAGCCAGACATCCGGGTTCGACTCCTGCCTGATACCAGATTTTTTTTCCTTTTTTCACTTTTTGACCACGTTTCTGGCTGACCGCTGCCCCCCCCGACATGCGAGGGGAGGCTAAGGCCCATTCAGTGCTGCAAGCAGCCTTAGTTTTGTATTATAACCCCACTTTATTCGTTTATAATTTATAACATCTCTATAACGTCTATAACATTATAGCGTGTCATTTGTGCCAATAATCTTCTAGCACAGGTGACTCTGCGTGGTGGGAAGGGGGCCCCCAAATCAAATTCTGCTTAGGGTCCCCAAGAGGCTCGGGTGGGCACTGGGCTCACTGGTCACTATTCTTTACCCGATTCCACTTCACAGTCACCTATCGTCCAGGTTCCAAGAACACCAAGGCAGATGCGCCATCATGTCAATGTGACCACGAGCTCAGATCACCAGATCCCAAGACCATTCTGGCTCCAGACCTCATTGTCGCTCCCACCCAGTGAGACGTGGAGACTGAGATCGCCCAAATTAACTCCCGGTCGGAGGTTCCGTCAACCTGTCCACCCAAGCAGGTTTTTGTCCCTGAGATGCTCCGGGGCCAGGTGCAGAAGCATGTTCACGCTTTTCCCAGTTCTAGACATCTGGGAATTACCATCACCATCCAGCTGCTACAAAATCGCTAATGGTGGCCCTCTTTAACTCAAGACACTGCCAATTCTGCAATATCCAGAAATCATCACGCGACCTGCCGGTCTGTTACATCTTCTTCCCATCCCACAGCGTTCTTAATCACATATAGCTCGCATCAGGGCCCGGTTCTTCAAAAGGTTTAATCCGGATAAAATTGATCCGTAGTAATCCTTTTTTTTGCGATCCGTGATCCAGTTGACTTTTGATCCAGTTTTTCAAAGTAACATCGGATTGGATCAATCTGATCCGGATAGGAACTTTTCAGGATTACAAAATCTGGATAACCAGTGATCAAACAGGATAAGAAATCACAATGTAGAACTATAGATATGTAAAGAGCAACAAGTAGAATAGCCAGTGTGGGGTCAATATAAGTTCATTTTTATTTGAAATGAAAACACACACATTTAAAAAAAACTAAAAACAAGACAAACCCCATCCTCTTCCAGCAGTCCACTCATCTGAGACCTACAACACAAACACTGTACATTGAGGATATTTATAACAATTTTCAAATATAGATGTATTGAATTAAAAGAGAGATCAGCTAGTCTAAGCGTAGCCTTTAGTAGGCGGATCGCAAGTCTGGCCTTGGTTTACTGCAGTTTGGTTAGAGTCAGTTGTTCCTCTGCCAGAACGAGCAAACAGGACCCGCAACAAGGGACGCACGCAATAGTTACACACTATTTCTGATTTGGATTTGTTTTGGATTTCAAAAATCAGTGTTTGCGATTCTTTGCATTTTTTTGGTTGTTGTGTAATCATTGCATGCATCACGAATATTCTAAAAACGAAAATATTTGATTGTGATGATATATATATATATATATATATATATAAATCAATTAGTGACAGAATAAAATGTATTTTTTTTGCTCAATTTTGACAGCTGTTTGGGAGATTATTTTATGAGGCCAAACTCTTTCTACTTTGCTGTAGGCCTATACTGTAAGGCTGAATACGTTAAAGCCTACCTAATCACTGTAGCCTGACGGACGAACAAATAAAATTAAAACCTTATGAATAAATAGGATATCTTGTAAGATACTGCATGGTCCAAATATAGTGTTATTTGATACATTTTGGGCATGAAATCCACGCTGAATCCACCCTTCTGATGGGATCAGTTTAATCCAGATTTTTTTGATCAAACTAAAGATTTGATCCGGATCAAAACCAATATTGGATTACGTGATCTAATCCGATTATGTAATCGTTTTTTCTTTTGAAAAACCCATTTTCAGATTTGATCCGATCAGTTATCCAAAATCCTAGTGAATTACTTGAAAAACCGGGCCCAGGGTATCATCCTCAATCCAACAGGCAGGCTGAATGCACAAATCAATAGGTCATACAATTCCTACGCTCCTACTGTCATCAACAACAGGAGGATTGGAGCCGCCATCTGATCCCATCCTTAAACTGTCCACCGGGCATGACCCCGTTCAAGTGTATCCTAGGGTTTCCACCACGCCTCTTCCCATGGTCAGGAGAACCCACGAACGTCCCAGCCGTGAATGACTGGCTACAACGCAGACACCTGGGAGCAAGCCCATACTCCGGTTTTCTGGTTATCCACCAGACCCATCAGACCTACGCCTGCGGCTCCCCTGTAAGAAGCTCAGTCCCAGGTATGTGGGTACATTTCCCATCATGCAGCTCCCTGGACTGATCACACCACACACCTGCACCTCATGCTCAAGCACTTATTTAAGCCACACTCTCTGAGCAAAGTCTTGTTTTGCTATTGTGAACATATCTGAGCGTTAATTCCTATGACTGCCTGTTTCTGGATTTCCCCCTGTTTTCTGCCTGCCCTGACTGTCTGCCTGGTATTGTACTACAATTTAGCCCTGGCCTCACTGCTCTATCTGCTGGTTCTGACCACTGCCCGTTTGACTACTATCAATAAATCACACTTTACATGGTTCCCTTTGACTCTGATGCTTCACAACAGTAGAAAACCTTGGATGCAGCAGTGGGCCCGATGCCTGCTTGGATGGTCTATCTGCCATCAACCTACCGCTACAAAGTATAAATCCGACCAAGCTGCTTAAGGAAGTTTTTCCTTTAGTTAGCACTAGAGATGTTCTGATACCATTATTTCCCTCCCCGATACAGATTCCGATACGCCTCCTGTGGGTATCGGCCGATACCGAGTACCGATACCAATGTCCCCTTATCTTTGGTAAATTCGACCAACGGCCGTTTACAGTAGCGGTTACCGATAAGCGGACACGGAACAATAACAGTTCAAATCCAATGTGTTGTTCGGTACAGCGAAAGTTGCCTGAGACGAGTGCCTGGATAGCGTTAGCTAGGTTAGCTTATGTTAGTGCCTAACGTTAGCTTCTGAGCTGACGTGAAGCTAACGTTAGCGCCTGACGTTAGCTACCTTGAAGGACTACAGTCCTTCAAGGTAGGACTTGAAGGGTACTCTAGCTCCAGAGGTGTTAGCTAACTACAGACCGATCTCTAATCTTTCCGTCTTCTTTAAGATCCTTGGGAAATCCATTGCAAATCAATGATGTGACTTTCTACAAAGCAATGCTTTGGCCTAGCACAGAAACCGCACTGGTGAAAATTACAAATGATCTTCTACTTGCATCAGACTCATCTCTTTTCATGTCTTGCTGGACCTTAGTGCCGCATTTGACACCATCAATCATTGTATCCTACTGCAGAGACTAGAACATTTGATTGGTATTAAAGGAACTGCACTCAGCTGATTTAAATATTTATCGGCTTGATCCCAGTTTGTGCTTGGAAAGGGTGAATCCTCAATGACTGCCAATGTTATTCACCCAAGGTTTTGTGCTTGGACCAATTCTATTTACCCTGTATATGCTTCCTTTGGGCAATGTTATCAGAAAACCATGCATGAACTGTTGTTATGCAGACGATACTCAACTGTATCATGTCGACCAAGCCAGAAGAGACCGAATATCTTGATAGACTTCAAGAATGTCTTGGAGACATCAAAACTTGGATGACCTGCACCTTCCTGATGCTAAACTTGAATGAACTGTTATCGTGTTAGGCCCAGAACGCCTTCAAAGTGAGCTGTCACAAGCTTTCTTGATGGAATTGCTCTGCTATCCAGCAGCATTGTCAAGAACATTGGAGTTGTCTTTGACCAGGATGTGTCTTTCAACTGTTATAAAGACTTAAAGGACTGCCTTTTTTTATCGACGGAATGCATCACAAATCCGGAACTTCCTGTCTCAAAGTGATGACGAAAAACTAGTTCATGCTGTGACAACTTGAAAGTGATCACCAGCTCGAATCAGCAGTTTTGGTGCGGTGGACCTTAAGCCTCTCCAGTTGATTCAGAATTCTGCAACACGAGTATTGACAAGAAGAAGGATGAGATTACTCCTGTATTAGCTTCTTTGCAAGGGCTCCCTGTTAAACCAATAGCATTTAAGGTATTCCTCACTTCTACATCTTAAAGGGCTTGTAACACCGTATTACCCTACAATGCAGGCGCGTGCTCCATAGATTCTGCGTAACTTATGGTTCCTATAGTTTAAAAAAGTAGGATGGGAGCTAGAGACTTCAGTTATCAAGCTCCTCTTTTGAAGAACCAGCTTCCACTTTCAATCTGGGGTCAGCTCTTAAGATAAAGCGTAAAACTTTCCTCTTTGATACAGCTTGTAGTTAGGGCTTGCTCAGGTTAGCCTGGACCAGACCTTAGTTAGGCTGCTATAGGCCTACACTCCCAGGGGACTTCTTCGGACACCAAGCTCCACTCTCACTCCTTCCTTCTACAATAATCCACGTTTTATTAATGCATATAACTAATTCAGCTTTCAGCTGTAAATCGTGGTTCTGTCTGGACCCTGGTCCCAACTACTGCCAGGCCCGTAGACACCTACTGCTTCCAAAACCATTGATATTCCCATTACTGTAAACATTAATGTACTTCACTAACTATTACCAAGCTCCTCACTCACGCTCTCCTTCTGCAATAATCAATATTAATGCACATCACTAATTCAGCTTCCAAGTATTTGTGCTTTCTCGCCTCACAGGTTTCCATGGATCATGGGTCTATCTGGACCCTGTTCTTTCCTCCTGCCCTGGCCACGCTGACATCTGCTACTGCTATCCTCATTATTATTATTTTAAATATTATTGCTATTACTGTCATCATAAACCAACATTACCCTTTCCTAAAGTCTTTGTGCTTTCCCTCCCCACAGGCTTCTGTGGATGGTGGTTGCCCCTGCAGTGGTCCTGCTGTACACCTGCCTTACTATTTGCAATTATTTGAATCATCTCTATTATAGGAATTAAATGTATTGTACATCTTTTACATTGTTCATTCTGTACACATGACATCCATTGTAGTCTGTCCATCCCAGGAGAGGGATCCCGCATTCTCCCTTAGGTTTCTTTCCTTTTTTCCCCAAGGAGGGGTTTTCATTTTTTGGGGAGTTTTTCCTGTGCCGATGTGAGGGTTTCTGGACAGAGGATGTTGCATGTGTACAGACTGTAAAGCCCTCTGAGGAAAATTTGTGATTTTGGGCTATACAAAATGGAATTAACATAATTGAATAGTTAAATGGCTACTGTAGTACCACTCACAAGAGTGGTGCGTACTGAGGCAACATGAACAGGCTTAATAGGGGCATTGTACTTACTTAAGTATCAGTTGGCTGGTGTTTCTGTGCATGACCAGGCATAAGGGAACAAGCTCAGAGCATGCCTGAGAGGATTATTGGCCAGAGTGAACCTGCAAAGTCAGGGTCAAATATCATGCAGCAGCTACAGGACAGTTGGAGGACAGCGGTGTTTTATTATTCAGGCCTCAGTGGTATAGGAGCCTGCTACTCCAACAAGCTATTAGTATGGGTGTAACGGGCTTGGGTGCTAGCGGAAGGAGGAGGCTGAGGCAAGGTCAAGGTGCATGCGAAGCGTTTATTGAATGTTGTGGCGCTATCGTGCGCCCACGCCATCTGCGGCGTCTCCTTGGTGTCCTGCGAGGCCTCGCTTGCATCGCCGCGTTTCACCGCCACGATCCTATTTCCGACTCGCTCTCCAGGACCTCTTTTAACTACTGGGAGAGAGCACACCATTAGTTCCACCTCCCCCCAGCTGGAGGTTAATTGCTTCCAGCTGGCACCGTTCCCTGAGCCGCCCCTCTCTCTCCGCTGCAGCCGTGCTGCCACGCCCAGCCACCACACACCCCCACCGCTCGACTTAGGCCGTGGAGCCGTCCGGCCTAGCCTACTCCCCCCCCCCACTCCCTCAAGAGGGCGGGAGAGGAAGTCTGCCACGACCATCTGCGTCCCCGGCCTATGGATCACCTTAAAGTTGCATGGCCAGATACCACCGAGTGATCAGCTAGTTGGCATCCTTCATGCGGTGGAGCCATTGGAGCGGGGCGTGGTCCGAAGAGAGGGTGAATGGGCGCCCCAGAAGGCAGTACCTCAGGGAGTCCACCACCCAGCGGATGGCCGGGCACTCCTTCTCAATGGTGCTGTACCTGGCCTCTCTCGGACAGCTTCCGGCTAATGTAGACCACCGGGCGGTCGAGCCCGGTGGTCTACAAAACGGCCCCCAGTCCTCTGTCCGACGCGACCGTCTGCAGCATAAAGGGGAGAGAGAAGTTAGGTGTGTGGAGGAGCGGCTCCCCACAAAGAGTTTGTTTCACCTTCTCAAACGGCCGCTGGCACGGCTCCGACCACTGGACCAGATCTGACGCACCTCTCCGGGTAAGGTTGGTCAAGGGGCTGGTGAGATCCGCGAAGCCCGGGATGAATCTCCTGTAATACCCCGCCAGCCCCAAGAACCGCCTCACCTTTTTTTCAGTTTTTCCCAAATAGCGCACCTCCATCCGTCCAATCGCACACTTCCCCAGGTTGGCGTTGAGCCCGTCTCAGCGACCGCAGCACTGCGTCCACCCGCCGCACGTGCTCCGCCCAGGTGGTGCTGTGGATAATTACATTGTCTATGTATGCAGCTGCATATGCAGTGTGCGGACGCAGCACCCGGCCCATAAGCCGCTGGAACGTGGCCGGGGCACCGAACAAGCCAAAGGGAAGCATGGTGAATTGGTACAACCCGTACGGAGTGGAGAAAGCTGATTTCTCTTTGGACTCTGGTGACAGGGGAATCTGCCAGGAGCCCTTAGTTAAATCCACGGTCGTAAAAAAAAATTCCAGGAGTTCGTCGACCCGGGGCATTGGGTAGGCATCAAACCGTGACGCGTCGTTCACCTTGCGGTAGTCCACGCAGAACCTCACAGACCCATCCTTCTTGGCCACCAGAACGATGGGACTGCACCAGGCGCTGTTGGACTCTTCTATTATCCCTATCTCCAACAGTCTAACACCCCTCTTGGAGACCTCCCGAACAGAAGCTCAAAGGGAGAAAATCCCTTGGAGGCCTGGGGAACCTCCCGGACTGCAAACAACAGAGGATCCAGCCATTTGTTCAGATCATTGTCGTTGATAAATTTACCAGCCCGTCGGTCTGCGGATGGTACACGCTTGTACGAACGGACTTAATCCCCAGCAACCCGTAAAGTTCTCCGAGTGTGCGTGACATAAACGAGGTTCCCCGCTTTCGGGATTCCAACCCGGGAGATGACCTGAAACAGCGCCTGCGCGACATTCTTCACCGAGATATTGCGCAACGGTACTGCTTCCAGATATTCCGTTGCTTAATCCATCAGAACCAACAGAAAGCGATATCCAGGGGCAGGGGTCGCAACAGGGCCCTCGGGATGGCTGCGCATTAACTAATTGACACTCCGGACAGGCCGCACACCAGCGGCGCACGTCTCCCCAGATGCCTGGCCAATAAAAGTGTTTTCGCGTACCCCATGGGACCCGCCATCGGATTACAGTGAGCCGCCTGGAAAACCATTTCCCGGGGGCTTTTTGGCAGGGAACAACTGGGAGGTTAATTGCCTCCAGCTGGCACCGTTCCCTGAGCCGCGCCCCCTCTTTCTCCGCTGCAGCCGTGCTGAAACCACGCCCAGCCACCACAATGGGAACTCGTCTGCCTACATCGAAATCGACAATATAGTGGTTCCAAACTGCCACAATTAAAAAAAAAACTATTTTGAATCAACCTCTGCTCTGTACTTTGGAAAGTGTGGAAATTACACAAATGTCAAAGGTTCCTGTGGTAGAGGGCGTGGTTTGGCTCAGCTGCAGAGGTGTGTGAGGGGTAGGGATGGGTATCGTTTGTCTTTTTTTCCGATACCGGTGCCTAAACGGTGCCTGAACCAGGTACTTTTTTTTTTTAAATAAAGAAAAAAAATACAAGCCAAAAAAGGTATCATTTTAACAAACACATATGAAATGATATATTAACTGTTAGGAAGAATAAAAAAACTTGGATTTTAACTTGAATTGTTTAGGGTGCGCTCCTTGACCACCGCGGTCACCTGGAATAGTGCACCTGTCACAATGTCACCTGGAATAGTGCACCTCTGCAGCCCTGATTTGCATTTGTATAGCTCACAGCATTTTTATTTACATGTCAAAGCCTCCCCTAGAATTAGGAGGAGGGGAGTCATGGGGGGCCAACTGCCAAGAGAGGCCCACGTCAATTTCCGACAGTTTCCGACAGTTTTCGGCTTTGCCCGGAAATTGCCGGAAATTGCCGTAAACCTGAAATTCCACGACAATTTACGGTGCCGGAAATTGTCGGAAATCCCACTTTTCATGCGGTGAATGTAAATAAAGTTTTTCAATCGACTCAGGCACCGAAATCAAGCACCGAAATCTGCGTTGTGTTTCAGTACGGTAGGTACCAGTCGTGTAGGAACCGGTACTATATTGGTACCGGTTCTCGGTACTCAACCCTAGTGAGGGGTAGTGGCTCGGGGAACGGTGCCAGGTGGAGGCAATGAGCCTCAGTTGGGGGAAATCAAGGTCTGTCCTCTTCCCTCTATTTGAGACAGGGAGGTGACGCGAGTGAGCAGGATGCCGCCAGAGTGCTGTTTCATGTGGATACAGAACAATAATAAAATATTCAGTTCTCCAGAACTCTTGTCTGCGGCATCATTTAAGAGTTCCCAACACCCACACCTGTTACAGTGGAACCCAACTTGGCTGGGAGACGATGGCAGACGACGACCGGCAGCAGGGGATATCACCCCAGCCGATGATGGTGCTGTGCCAAATGATTGGCGAGCTGGCGGCCATCCAGCGCGACCAGGCAGAGGCCAACCGGCAGTTCCTGAGGGCGCTCCACGACCAGGTGGGGAGGCAGGCAGGCCCAGGCAATGGAGCGACTGGCGGCGCGACCGTTTGCTGTCGGGCCGTCACCTGGACCCGCAGGACTGGCCGGGCTGGCGCTCCACCGCATGACAGCGGAGAAAAACTTGCAGTCATTTGTAGAGGCATTCGAGGCAATGGCAGAGGCATGCGGATGGCCAGCGGTGGAGTGGCCGGTCAGGCTGTTGCCACTGCTTACTGGAAAGGCGCAGACGGCGGCCATAGAGTTGCCACAGGCCTACGTGGCAGTGGCTGCTACAGGCCTACGTGGCAGGCGCCGTCCCCGGCCGTCCCCGGCCGGCCGCTACCGACCGACCAGAGAGAGCACTGGTGATGCGAGGTTGTCCGACGCCTGCCGAGGGGTGGGGGGAACCGGCGCAGCCTCCCGCGGTTCCAGAAAATCCGCCGGGAAATAATTTTCTAGGCGGCTCACATGGGATACGGGAAAACACTGGACCGGATAATGACCCAATTTTATTGGCCAGGCATCCAGGGGGACGTGCGCCGCTGGTATGCATCCTGCACGGAGTGTCAATTGGTTAATCAACCGGCCATCCCGAGTGTACGGTTGCGTCCTCTAACTTTGGTGGAGGTTCCATTTGAACGAATCGGCATGGACCTCATCGGGCCATTTCCACCGGAGCGCACGCGGATATCGCTTTGTGTTGGTCCTCATGGGTTACGCAACCCGATATCCGGAGGCAGTGCCATTGCGCAATATCTCTACAAAGAGCGTAGCGCAGGCTCTGTTTCAGGTTATCTCCCAGGTTGGAATCACGAATTGGACTAGTGCACCTCGTGCACTTTCTCTGGTTTTCACAGTATCGGAAAGAGAGGACCTGGGGCAGACATTTCCCAGTTGCAGAAGTGGTTTGCTGATGTGTTCTCCCCCCTGCCAGGCAGGACTGATCGAATCAAGACTCTCCAGGGGGTGACGGTAAGGTCACGACCCTACAGATTGTCTGAACACAAAAGAAAAGTGGTTCGGGAGGAATTTGCTGCTACGTTGGGGATGGGGGTCAGAGTCCAACAGTACCTGGTGCAGCCCTATCGTGCAGTAGCGAAGAAAGATGGGTCTGTGTAGACTATCGCAAGGTGAGCAACGTATCACGATTCGATGCCTACCCAATGACCTGGATCGAGGAACTCATAGACCAGCTGGGCACTGCACGTTTTTTTACAACCCTGGATTTCACTACGGGCTACTGGCAGATCCCCCTGTCGTCAGAGTCCAAAGAGAAAACTGCTTTCTCCACTCCGTATGGTTTGTACCAATTCACCACACATCCCTTTGGTTTGTTCGGTTCTCCGGTCCATGTTCAACCGGCTCATGGACAGGTGCTGTGTCCGCACGCCTCATACGCGGCCGCCTACGCATACGAACGTGATCATCCACACCACCACCTGGGCGGAGGGTGGGGGCAGTACTGGAGTCACTGAGGTGGGCCGGGCTCACCGCCAACCTGGGGAAGTGTGCAGTTGGACGCAGGGAGGTAAAGTTTTTGGGGTACCACTTGGGGGGCAGGCAGGTGCGCCCTCAGGTGGACAAGACGGTGGCTATTGCGGCCTGCCCGGGCGGTGGGGGTATGTGTGTAACTCTTTGCTTTTGGTGTGAACGCAGCATAAGTTGTTATGTTGAACTTATCTGTTGCACACATAAGCAGACTTTTTTCCATGTTATCATTGCAATGTCACAAGAAGTAAGAACAACGTGTATTTTTGATGTGGTGGTAAAGTGTACCTTTCAAACGACAATCTACAACAGGTTTTTGTAGTAAAAACCACCAATGTGGATCCAAAAACTGTGCAGCCTTTGAAGATTTTGTTGGATGTGCAGACAACCAGGAATTTACAAGATGTTTCAAGTCATAAATCAAACATAGCTGTTACTTCCACATCATCATAGAGCCAATCCATCCTTCCTTTGACAATCCTCCAGAAGTCTGATGGCTCATGACATGAAAATCATGTAATTCAAATTAAATCCTTTTTAAATGAGAAAATGATGAAACACTTAACCGCACTATACAAGGAAACTCCACTTCACCCATCAGCTATCTAGATATCACATTGTTCTCTCCAATTCATATTCAAGTATCTAATGATTTCTTGGTTTTTGCAAGACTCTTAAATGAGCAATGGATGTTTGGAATCGCCCCAAATGCAGTGTATCTGTTAATACAATCAAGCCACTCTGACTCGATGGAAAATAATGAAAATTGAAAGCAAATGCCTGGAAATCATGTATTATCTGCTGTTGTGCGCTCTCAACTCTTTGTTGAGTTACTGGGGAAGAAAGAAGTTCTAGTCGGATTGAGGGAGTTGATTAATAGTTTTTTTTGGAACAGTGTTCCACACTACCCTGAAATAGGATTTTCTGCCCTAAATCAAGAAAACGCTTCTACTCCGATCACCATTTTCCCTCCTCATTTCTATATTTCAATCTAATTTGAAGAATTTAATAGGAGAAATGAAACCATTTTTGGGCTGGCTGGGTCTCACTCATTTCTTGAAGGCTCCTAGATGTCGCCATGGAAGCTGTGATGGTAGAAAGTACTTTTTTTTTAGCTGCTTTGAATGTGAGACTGAAGAGGGCCTCTCCTGGCTCCACTGTCAGGCTAACCCCTGCTTTTTACACCCCATCTGCAGTGAAGTCTGAATACAATCCAAGGCTGGAGCACAGATAAAAACGGTAAGAAGGTAAAAACACAAGGAAAATCAGATTGTAGTTTAAATGCTCTGCTGCCATCTTTCTTGAAGTCTTTGTGCTTCCCTGCCCACAGGTTTCTGTAGATGGTGGTTGTCCCTGCAGTAGTCCTGCCATACACCTGGCTTCATTCATTACATATGACATCCATTGCAGTCCTGCCCATCCTGGGAGAAGGATCCTCCCTGCCGTTCTCCCTAAGGTTAGCATACTGACGATGCTAATTTGGTAATGCTAAGGAGGATGCAATCTACAAAGGAGAAGTGTAGGATTAGGGTGGATTTTTCTTAAAATAATTATAATGCATCATAAGATGTTTATAATGCAATATAAAATGTGACATTGTGACAACAGGAGGAGGAATGAAAATTCAAGAGGCAACGGGATGGGAAGGTTGGTTTTCTGTGTTGCACAGATAATTCACTAGTACCGGTAACGGTTGCAGAGCTTCTGGTGGCGCTCGTTTTTCCCATCAGTCTTCAACACCATGGTTGTAACACGTTAGCAAGAGTAAAGGGCAAGAGTAATTACTAGATTGATCTTAAGCAATGGATGTTTAAATCGCCCTGGAAGGTTTTTTTGGGGAGTCTTTCCTGTGCCGATGTGAGGGTCTCGGGACGGAGGATATCGCATGTGTACAGACTGTAAAGCCCTCCGAGGCAAATTTGTAATTTGCGATTTTGGGCGATACAAAATAAAACGAATTGAATTGAATCTTTAACAGTCGTTAAAAGGTTTAAAAAAAAATACAATAAAACCTGCAGTGCTTAATTAAAAGCAGGAGCAAACAAATGTCTTTAATCTGGATTTAAATCTTTAACTTTCTTCCAGATATGTGAAGCAGAAAAACGCTGCCTCTCCATGATCAGTTTTGACTAAAAGAAAGTAGACCAGTCACAGAACATAAGGGTTCAGGGCGGTTCATAAAGGATAGCAGATCAGAAATGTATTTTGTCCCTAAACCATTCAGTGCTTTATAAACGAACAGCAGGGTTTTAGGATCATTTTTTTTTCTTTGACAGAAAGCCTAGTGAAGACTTGAGCTTGCATCGTTCTGGATCAGCTGTAGTTGTCAGATTTAGTTTTTACATAGGCATGTAAACACACAATTATAGTAGTCAAGTCCACCAAAGATAAAAGCATGTTCAAGTATGAGACTTGTTGTCATACATGTTGGTGAAGCTTGTGTTTGTGTCTGGTGTTTTGTACTTCCTGTTTTATTTTGTTGGCTAAATTCTCCTCTCGTTTCAGGTGTCTTGCCCTCCCTCATGTGCCTCCTGTCAATTGTCTCCCCTGATTCTTAATTGTGTCCACCTGTTCCCTCACCTTCCTCATGGATACTTAATGTCTGCGTCTCCCCTTGTCCCCTTGTTTTTGTTCTACTTTCACCGATAGAGTTGAAATTTTGCACACAGTTGCTCTTGGATGTGCTCTACAAAAAAGTCAATCATGGTATGCAAATGCACCTAACTAGATCTTTCCGCCATTTTGAATTTTGTGAAAAAAACGTTTTACAGAACTCCTCCCAGGCGCTAAGTCCGATTGACCTGAGAATCTCTGAAAATCATTATTAGCTTACTGCCACCCTTGGCTTGTTGAAGGAATTTTGATATCTCATTTGGTTACGATTTTAGAGACCAATCAACTTCTCAGGGGTGTGGCTTCTTTTTCAAAGACTTCCAAACTTCAAGGCCTGTCTTCACCAAATTGATATCACATGTTCGGATTGCCTTCCAAGAACGTACCCTAATTTTTTCAGAATATTTGAAGACTAGGGGGTGCTGTTATTCATTGCTGAATTTCGGCCGTTTTTGGCGATAATTTTTGGGGTTTACATACGAACGATTTCCTCAGAGTTTACACCCGATCAATATAAAATTCAGGCAAATGGATTCCATCACCTGTGTGGTGCTATAGTATTAGAATGAAATGATTAAAATGCAGTGATTCAATAATAATATATATATATATATATATATATATATATATATATATATATATATATATATATATATATATATATATATATATATATATAGCGCATTTTGGCTCAATAGCTTCCCCTACACGTATTGATTAAGCAGAATTACCACTGCTCTGATCCAGGTGCGGTCAATGCTACCTAATGGCATTTTGGCTCAATAGCTTCCCCTACACGTATTGATTAAGCAGAATAGCCACTGCTCTGATCCAGGTGCATTCAATGCTTCCTAATGGCATTTTGGCTCAATAGCTTCCCCTACACATATTCATAACGCAGCCAACCAACTGCTTTGATGCACGTGCACTCATTTGGAGGCCACAGCTTTGTGCATATTTCTCCTGCAAACTCATCAATTTGGTCAAATGTCTCACTGTGACTGACATGACTGGACCTCTGTCCACATCCTCACTGGAGAGAAAAGGTCCACTTGATAAAAGTACAGGTCTGCTCTCTTCAGGGAGCCACCCACGTGGTCATACAGCGTGTGTAGTTCATTATTATTATTTTCTAATGGAGCAGAAGTGGCGAGATAAGCTGCTCGTCTCTGCATTGACTGAATGGAGGTAATCTTACATATTTTTTATTTATATATATAATATATATATATATATATATATATATATATATATATATATATATATATATATATAATATATATAGCGCCACCTATTGGCAAAGGTTTACACTTTTATGTGGGTTACCTCCTGATTTCAATGCTACCTAATGGCATTTTGGCTCAATAGCTTCCCCTCGATAAAGCAGCCTAGAAACTGCTCTACACATTATCATGAAGCAGCCCAGCAGCTGCTCTGATCCAGCTGCGTTCAATGCTACCTAATAGCATTTTGGCTCAATAGCTTCCCCTTGATAAAGCAGCCTAGAAACTTCTCTACACATTTTCATGAAGCAGCCCAGAGACTGCTCTGATCCAGGTGCACTCATTTGGAGGCCACAGCTTTGATAGGGCTGTGCCTATTCCTGCATATCAGCAGAATGAAACAAACTAATCAAGTTGGTCAAATGTCCCTCTTTGAATGACATGACTGGACAGAGCTCCAGTCATCAAAGCCAAGCTCTGCTCTCTTCAGGGAGCCACACAGCGTGTGTAGTTCATGAGTTATTATTTTCTGACGGAGCAGAAGTGCCGTGATTAGCTGCTCGTCACGGCATTGACTGAAAGGGACCAGGCCTCAGGCTGATTTTGCCCTGCCAAAGCACTACACACAAGGCTCAGACAGCCTTTGGATCACACAAAAAGTTGATCCAAAGGCTGTCTGAGCAGGAAAGAGCCATAAGTCAGGTGCTGA
This sequence comes from Apeltes quadracus, assembly GCA_021346845.1. NCBI lineage: Eukaryota > Metazoa > Chordata > Actinopteri > Perciformes > Gasterosteidae > Apeltes > Apeltes quadracus. Next base: position 1,724,043 of record CM037932.1, on the reverse strand, counting down.
AAACAAGGCAGTTTGATTCACCCTGGACTTGTTGCAAGACCATTAAAGGGATGACAGAGAGATAATCAGTCAATGTCACTTTCCCCCCTGCAGGGCCAAAAGTTAACCTGAGCTGCATGTCTATGGACGTTGGGAGGAGACCAGAAAACCCAGAGAAAAAAAGCGCCATACAGAAGGGACGTGTAGCCCAAGAATTTAATTTGGACCATTCTTGCTGCAAGGCAACCTTGCCTTGGCAGCCTAAATTTAGCAATATTCTACAAAAATGATCCATTCTGTATAGTGAGAACTTTTACTTGATGCTATGTATAATTTAATGTCCATACGTTTATTTAAAATTATTCCACCTCCTGTACCTCACAAGTTAGGTAATTTAGTGACCAGCGTGGCTTTTGCCTGTCAGCATGCAGGGTGTCTCCGATAGAGAGAGGCCATATGTAGGTGCCATGAACTTCAGAAAAATTATAGCTGCTTATATTGTTATCAGGCTGTTTAGGAGCTGTGGGGGAATTTTTTACGTTGCCCTAGCAGGAGTTTTCCCTATCCATATTTTGTATAGGAAGTTCCCGTGCTTATTTGCAGGAATTATTTTCAAAGAATCTGAAGACAAGAACCTTGAAACATTAGTCTTTTCAGATGGTCTAAGATTCCTGAGACTTCATTTAGACAATGGTCCATTCGGCTGAAACACGGTTAATATGTAAGCTGGGATGAGAATGTGTTGGAGAGTCACAAACATGAGGAGGTTATGCACCTCCTTGCAGAAAGCTGTATGCTCTTTGAAACCACTCAGACATTTCAAAAGGCCTCCTCTCACATCCTTTCTGACATACTGTCTACAACACTGAGAAAATGGATGTCCAAAGTACACATAAGGATGGGATGGGTGCTTTTCAGGAATGATGTGATGGTCCCACCCTGTAATGAAAAATCTGTTACGTCTCATTCACATCTGCTCTGCAGCGTGACGGACTGATAGCGCGCCACATTCACCTAACTTGAGAGAGAGAGAGAGAGAGAGTGGCCGTAAAAGTGTCCTACAGGGAATTTATAGTCTGTTTGCGACTGTGTGTATGTGCTTTTTATTTGCATGCGTCGGCGGCATGTGTTGCTGAAAGAGCACCCTGGAGCGGCAGCCTCGAGGCCATTGCCTGCTACAGATGTTTCCCTGTGCCACCCAAAGTGCTGCAGCTCTAGAGGAGAAAGACACCTAGACAACTATAGGCTGTAAAGCCTGGCCATAAATTTGCTGCCTCTACTTGCACCTGAATGGGGCAGACAGTTATTGGCTCAAGTTGGGGAAGGGAATGGAGAAGGAGGTTCCCAATTTTAAGGCCTAACAAACATACAAGTGAGTGAGGAAAACTGCCTGCAATCTTGCCCTAACTCATGGACAAAGCCTGGCAAGAGAATGGGTCCTTTTACAAGGTGATGAATAACTGTGCACAATTCTACGACAAGATGAGCCGAACCATTATCTTTGATCAGCTGCTCACAGAAGTATACAAGTGTGCTGAAACGTGCACTTAATGTAATTGTTGATGAAATGCGATTTGATATGCTCTGACTCGAGTCTGAGCCAGAATCCTACATGTTGGAAGCACTTCAATTAATAAAACTTCAAGCTTTATTACGAGGTTACCATGCAGTCGGATCAGTCTCAATAATATTGCAGACACACAAATGTAATTTTAAAATAAAATGACTTCCTCCACAACAATATTTAAGAGTATATTTATAAACAAGTCTGATTCTGATTCACATCTGTTTCATACACATGCGAAATAGTGACAATACATATATTTGACATTTTTATTTTATTACACATGTTGCCCCTGTCGTATGCCAACTGTCTTTGGGCTTATTGGACCTACCTTGATTCACAAATAGATTTTCTTTCAACAGGAAATGATCTGTTTCCAATCAGGTGTGTAAAACCTTTTCAATTAATCACATGGTTATTCCTCCAAGAAGGTATTTCTGTTATGTCAAGGGGAAATTATAGGTAGAGACCAGGTTGGTGCACTCTGCTTCCCAGGTTTACTCATTTTAACTGGTTCCTTGTGTGCATGTAGCTGTAACTAATTTATTACTGGAACTGCAGTCAACTCAAAACAAGGTGATGATAATACAATGTAAGAAAATCACACACACATGTTAAAACAATAATTTATTTAAGTAGTGCAACACAGAGTGGGGGGGAAGGCCTTTTGTACATTTTCAGAATGAGGTTGTGTAATCTCGTCGTGAATAAAATGATCAACCAATCACTCTGTGTGGAACCTACGCTTCATTGTACACGGAAGCTCTGTGGTCTGAATTTACAAAAAAAGCCTGATCACCTCACTGAAACATGATGTTAAAAGTTACCTCAACAAAATAGCTTGGATTAACTTAACACAGGATAATGTATGTATTAAAGTGCCCTATATTATGGAAAAATCCCTTTTTCTGGGATTTGGGGTGTTATTGTGTGTCTCTGGTGCTTCCACACGCATACAAACGTGGAAGAAAAACCATCCATGCTGTTTTGAGTGAGATACGGGTTTCTGAATTGATCCCCCCTTCAGCCTCTGGGTGAGCTGTTCAAAATCGCCAAGGCTTTCTACGTCACAAACCGAAATATTTGAATATCCACCCCCCCCCACCCCCCCTCCCCTCAGAGCATACGTACACTGTCCCCACCCACCAGCTACAGCAGTAATCGGTTAGCTATCGATATTTTTTGGTTAGTGATTTATTTTAGACAAAGAACATTCTCCATTTACATTTGAGCATGCGCGATCGATTTGCAGTCTCGACGTGGAGCGGTAAACATGCCAGCTGCACTGACTGCAGCTGGAAGGGACTGCTGCGCGAGTACTCTGACGCTTGTCAGTGCTTTGGGAAGGGGGTGAGGTTCCCGACAGTACCCGCCGCACGTTGAGAAGAAGCGCTGGAACGATACGTTCTTTTCACGTCACCAAAGGTCTCAAAGTCGCCAATAACGTCAGGAAAAGTAGCTAAATTTTCACTGGAGGGGTCTGAAAAGTTGGCAACACTGAGTGGTGGTAACAGTCAGTGGGGCGTGAGCAAAGATTCTACAGGCTGTGGGCGTGGCCAAATGAGCTGCAGATCATGAATATGTAATGAGCAGCAGAAAACAGCCACTCTGAAAGGGGCTGAAACAGAAGGGAGTAGAGGGAGGGAACAATCGTTTCCCACAAGCTATTTCCAGCAAACAACTTCAGAAACATGTTTTCTGGAACTCAAAGACCTATTTTAACTTGTGGAAAAATAATCAAAATATGGGCACTTCAAAATAACCAGCTTGATAAATAAAGTGCATGTGTTTCCCCTTGTAGACATTCATGTTTGGTTTATTCATCATCTTTATAAATGTACACCACCAAAAGTTTGACTGGTACGAGATGTTTATAACTCAGAACAATGTGTTCCCACTGCTACCTGTTTTTTCACAACAGTGGGACTTACTTCAAATTGAAGTTGGTGTTTTCATTTAATCAAATCTTGTTTTCATTTATTCAATCTCCCTCACCAATATTCTCTCACCCACCTATTTGTTTTTTACTCTCACACCTCCCACAAATTTACCCGTACATATGTTTACTCTGAACGCAACAGTAACTCCATTTCGTCCCTCATCACTGAGTGGTTTTAAAGCTGTGAGCCTTGCGCACACAGACTGACACGTCATTACCAATAGGCTGCAGGGACGGGGGACTCCTCACACCACGTCTCCCAGCTACAGTCCATTAGAAAAATCCCTCCCATAAAGAGTTACACAGGCAGTTAATAGAACTGATTCACATACACAAAGGCTTTGGACGTGGGAAGGACGTGTGAAAACAAGGAGGACTTTAAGACTCTATTTGTACTGTAGATTTAACGGAAATCGCGAGACCTTTAGTGGGATTTACTTAATTGCTAAATGATTTCATTCTTTTGGGTGACATACTTTCGGTCTCTTCGATTTAATATTCATTTATGTGATTCACACACTTGTGTTCTGTGTTAATCAGGCACTATCAGTAGTCCATTTGATAATAATCCCACTTCTGTTTGACACATGGAGGAATTCCTATGCACAGTTCTGTTTGTTTTACAAAAAGCTCTCTCCACCTTCAACTACCGTCTCGGTCTCTCCGATCTAATGGTGCTTTCGAGATGTCTCTCGTAAATCCGCCGCCCGAGTTGCTTTGACGCACAAACGTGACGTAATTGCCTGGCTCGTACCACTTATAGTGTTCCAAATGCGTCTTTGGGCATTTGCTACAGGACGAGTTGGAAAGAACATGGACATGGACGCCAAAATACACAAAATACTGTAGGATATATATATATATCGGATATTATAGAGGTATTAAAGAACCACTGACATTTCAAGTAATTCCATTATTGCAAGTCTTACATTTCAGTAATATTTAGCCATTTTCGCCTATTTCCTTTTTTAACAAATGCAGTTGCGTTTTTCTCGAGCCACCGATGGCAGTGGCAGGCTAGTTGTTGTTATTGTTAGCAACGTAGCCTTTTAGCAAACCAGTTTGAAAACAAAACGTTACATTGTATTGCACGCACAGCAAAACCGTGCAATGCATACCTTGGTGACCGGACTGAAGCAGCAAAGTAAATAGGTGTGTAAGAGCATTTACAATGACCAACGTAGTACAAATACAAAGACAATGGGCGCAGCCATCTTTGTTGTGCGAGTCGTACGTTCTTCCTGGTTTAGCTCAGAGTACTCTGAGGAGCCCCGAGTCGGACGGCTGATATTACGACCTAAAGGGGGCGTGTCTGCGCAAAATGCCGCAAGAAAGCTTGGTAATTTACACTTTCCAACTCTCGAAAGCACCATAACTCACTGCAAAACGTGGCGCTTTCAGGGGACAGAGGTCAACACACACCGGAAAGTAAACAAACTGCGCTAAAATATTTTATTGCATTAATCTCTGCCACAATAATCTCATGAATTAACATGTGACAGCTCTAGTTTGAACTCAATTCAGTAAAAAGGACCATTGGACAAAACTATTTGACTGATGTAATTTTGTCAAATTTACACATGAGACTGCAGGATTAATCGTAGCCTGGCTGTTAAGGCTGATTTATGCTTCTGAGTTGAATCGACGGCGTAGGGTACGCCGTAGCTCAACGTGCACCTCCTAGAAATTGTAACTATGCGTCGAGGCGAAGCAGACCGCAGGGCTGTGATTGGTCAGAGTATACATCGTCTCCAGAGTGTAGCTTTTCCGGTTTCCCCCTCTCGCTATACCGCCAGTTTTAAAGTTTATTTTCAGTTTGTTTTCAACGATGGACCAAGTTGAGGAACGTTTGATCGAGGAAGTATGAAAGTACAACCGTCTGTGTCGCGCAGCGCTCCTCAACGCACTACCAAGACTGTAAAATGGCACACAGCTCGCGAAAAGAGATCGTTAGTTTTTCAACGTCGATTAGCTTCCAGCTGCAACAACATTCTCTCTCTTTCGCTCGCCGTTGTCAGAAGTGAAAACGCAGAAACGGCGCACAGAACCAAAACATATTAGCAAAGAGATTCGCGAACCCCACAGCCCCCCCTTGCGTTCTGACGGTGAAATGCAACGCAACCCGACGCAGAAGCATAAAACGGCTCCTACGCCGTAGGGTTGACGCAGAAGCATACTGAGGCCTTTAGCCTGGTCTGGAGCAGGCTAGCTTCAAACAATAAATCGCTATGGTTACTTGGCCGGGTTGATATCAACCGGCTTTCCTGCTTCCCTCCCTAAATTCCTCCAAGATAACCTGAATATCCCGGCTTAATCCGTCATCGTGCATGGGGAGTCGTCATGTTTTCAAAGAGGGCGCTTTTCCGTGTTTTTCTTTCCTGTTAAATACCAACAGTCCGTCTGTCCAATCAGAAGGCTCCGTTCTGCGCTAGAAAGTCCCTACCCTTTCCGTAATAAGTTCATGTTTTTGTGTTTTCCTATTTGTCGTTGTGCTTTGCACTTCAGGGCCACCGTACCATTGTGATCTTGGATTGTGTGCACATTAACATTTGGTAGAAAATGAAAGGAGAAACGGCCATAATTTTTTATCATTTAAATGAAATTATTGATTATTTGTTGTTGAAATCTATTTAAAATGGATAATTTTGAACTAACTAAAGGGTTCAATAAAATCAATTGTTGAAGAAGACAGACAACAAGATATTTTCTGAAATGAATACATCGGCCTATGGCGGAGACAAACACACACATACACACAGAATAGTTGGACTGAGAGTCAAATTACAGAAGTTTGAGCAGAATCAGATAAGACCACTTCTCCTATGATGCAGAAGTTTGAACACATCCATGTTTGCTGGGTAGTGTTTGCTTGAAAGTTACATTGCAGCAATCTCATAAAACTGTTGAAACGTCACCATGTAAACTGTTACATTGATCAGACCTTTGATCTTGACAATCCAAGACAATCATCTTTTTATAATTGTGGTCTGTACACTTTAAGAAACGCTGCTGGTCTGAAAGTGATCACTCTGGGAGTTCTACTCCTTTTGAGGAGAGATTATGGAAAAGCCCCTACATTTCATTTTTTTAATTTGACGTGTCACTAAACTATACTTAACAGCTCTGACCTCAAAAGGGAATCATGTTAGCATAGTGGGGGTTGGCCTGAAACTGCTCAGCAACACAAAGACTTAAACATAATGCAGCTGATTTGTCAGTGATGGCAAAAAAAGCAATCACAGCGAGGTCATCATACATAAATCACCTCCCAGCTCAACATTGCTAAGCCACAACTGCTTGTTAAGTTTCCAAATTATAATCACTCCACGCTTTGAACATGGGAATTCTAGTAATTTCTGAGTACGTTTTGCATAGGCAGCAATATCCCCCCATAATACAAAATCAACAGGCTTGGGGCTTTGCAGGCCAGACGTAGATTAGCTAGTAAAACAAATGCTTAAGCCCTTGTCCATGGCTATGAAAACAGCCATTAGCATTTCCGCAGTTGGTAATCGCTGGCGTTGAGAACACCGGGAGGAAGCGCTCTCCGCTGGCTTCCCACACATCGCTACAAAGTGGGCTTAAGTATGCCTGCCAGTCATGTCTGAAAACATGCACGAGCGGCTCTATCACACACTGACTTTCACTCATGAACAACACATACACCCTCTTACATGCACACAAATACACACCCGACCTGCTGGAAAAATCTGACATGGACATATTTACTTGTAGACTTTCACACAGTCACACCGGATCCCATGCCCTCGGGCTAAGGGTAGACATGGCGGGTTCCCAGGGGCAGATTGTGTTGGGCACTTTGAAACCAGTAAGAAAACAATTAAGTCATCAGCATTAGCCCTGAGGAGGAGGAAAGGGAAATTGCCAGTAGAAAAATATAAAAGGGCAAATAGGATAACAACAAGAACAATAGGACATTCTAAAATATCAAATGAGAATTTTTACAGATTCCATTAGAGGAAAAATGTCTCTAGTTGTAGAAAAATATGTTGGCTGTGGTTGTGGGCATTAACCTCTGAGATATCAGAAAAGGGGGCGTAATACGGGGGCCTTGCTGTATAGGGTGGAGTTTTTAGGACAAAAACGTTTATAAGAAGTTTCACACTTTGCTCACACCCAACACCCAACAACACCCTGCGAAGTAAAACCGCTTCTTCATCCAGAAAAGGACAACTTTATTCTTTAACGGAATAGATCAAATTTTTTTACGTGGAAAACTGCGCTAAAATCCGCCTGATACGGAGTAATTGAATGAATGAGGAAATAAAAGAGTGCTGTGTCATTGGCTGGGCTGCTGTCAGAGGAAGAAGACTGTGAAAGGAGGTTTCTTGAGCAACACCTGCTCCCGACCAGGTTAGGTTCACAGGCAGGGCTGACCGGGGTGGGGGGCTGCCGAACCGCCACATACACTCGTGCGACGTTAGCAGTTGTGTTGTTATGCTGAAAGTGCAATATCTTCCGGCATACCGGCTCCAAACATCTTAGCCAGTACCGGCTTACTTTCACCCCTGTCCCTTTCTGAAACAGGCCTCTCCCAACTGTGAGTTTTCACTAATCCCGCTTTAAACGGACCCCATGGCTGTATGGGGTCAGATCAGTCTCAATGATAGCAAATGCACACAAATGCAAACCGGAAGATTCACAAACGCGCACGGAACAATTCACAAATGTATTCGATTTACAAATACGCACAGAACAATTCACTACAAATGCACACAGAAGGATTCACAAATACCTTTCAATGCACACATCAATAAAATATGATTTATATTTGCGGATCGCAATGCATGTAGTTGCAGATCAATTCACATTTTTCAATGCAATTTGCGAAGCGACAGGTCTGTAGTGGAGGGTAAACGCACAGACGCGTTTACGCACCTTCAAGTTTCCTGCGCCTTGTATTCTTCCGTTGGAATAATCCAAAATAAATTGTGTCATTTTAAAACGCCTGAGACTACATTTCATATGGTTTTCTGTTTTCTATATTAAGTGCATTTAGGATACAGTGAAGTCACTCTCTCTGTGTTGTTGTATGGAAGTTTCTCTGCATTGTTTGTATAGCAGCGTCTGCCATTCGTGCCTCTGAGGCGGATAACGTCTTCCTGACAGATGGAGTCCTTTCGGAATTGTAGCGGTTGGCCCTAAGGTGAACACTGTTAGCTCTGTCAGCACCGTAGCCATTGTAACAGTGAAAGGGTCGTCGCACAAGAACGCCTTAAAGGAGACATATTATGAGAATTCCACTTTGACAGGTCTTCTACACAGTAGTGTGGCTGTCTGGCCTGTCTACCAATCCCCAGAGGCCGGGAAAAAACAACTTGCATGTTTTGGTATGATTCCACACTTCCTGTAATACATGAATACTAATAAATACAACCAATTTGGACGACATCACACCAAGGGGGTGTCTCGCTGACATGGTCTTGCCCCCACCACCCTTCCCCCAACACGCAGAAGAACTTAACTTTGTTCTTGCAACCCTTGAATATACTAGCAAGCAGCATGAAACAGAATCAACCCTCAGAATTCTGTGTAGTTTGCGGCACAGTTCCACACTTCTCTCTAAATGGCGTCATTTCACCTCGGCGATCATGTCCCAGAGAGAATTGGGAAAAAGCTGTGGGTTTCAACCTGGGATAATATCACGCTGTATGAAAACAATTGCTCGGCTTTGGAAGGGAAGTGGGGGGGGCTCAAAGAGACAGGCGCTAAAACAGAACGTTTCAGACTGAAGGGGAATACAGGGTTCTTCACACAGACAATACGAGAAAAATTATAAGTTTTTTTTTTTAGGGTGGAAACCTTAAATACAAGTATGAGTCTTTAAATGAGCAGGATATGTCTCCTCTAATAATGAGTAGAGCAATCATAGGGGGGATGTAACCTCTCTTTTTATATATCTCTTAAGAGGCAGACAGAGAAGTATTAGTGTGTATTCAGCAGTGTTGGGCAAGTTACTTTAAAAAAGTAATTTGTTATAGTTACTCACTACTTGTTCAAAACGTAACTGAGTTAGTAACTGAATTACTCTACAATAAAAGTAACTCGTTACCAGGGAAAGTAACTATTTGCGTTACTGTTAAAAAATTTGAGTTGCTTACAACAGATGCAGACAACGTTTTTGCTCCTGGATATAATGTACATATCACTTGCACGTTCTTGCCTTTGACCGCAATGAATTTGAAATACAGTGAACCCTCGCTGTATCACGGTTCACCTTTCGCGGTCTCACTGCTTCGCAGATTTGCGTCGTGCATTGTGTTCTGCATTCTGATTGGCTAAACTGTCTCTCCGTTTCTTCACTAAGTGTGTGTCAATAACGTTGCCATTTAATATGTTCACGTACGTAAAACAGAAGAAAAAAGAGCAACAACAACTACCGATAACAATGTCTACCCACAGATTTTGTATAATTGATATGTCTAGTCTCTCCTTTTTGTTGCTTTTAAAATCGAAATGGTAAAGGTGTCTTTTTCTCTCGAAAAATCACACCTGCACCCGGGCTTTAGAAGAAAGAAACGCCACAGAGCGGAGTCAGGATGCAGCGGCTCAGTCAGAAGAGCAGTGAAACACACGCGAGTCATATTTGTCCTACAGTACAGTGTATTTTTTTTTCTCCCGTTCTAATCAGATGACTTCGCGACCCGAGTCGAGGCGGTGCTGATCTCCACAATTTGAAGCCTTCCGTTCGTGTTGATGATTACAATTATTATTTTATACAGTACTTTTATTTCTTCTTGTTCTTGTTTTGTTCTTTGGTTTCAATTTATTTCATTGTATAATAATTGTAAAAAAAATAAAGGTTTCTACTTCGCGGATTTCATCTATCACGGGTCCTTTTTGGAACGTAACCCCTGCGAAAAACGAGGGTTCACTGTAGTGGTTATATCTCCACTTTGAAAATACTGTAGCGTGTCTTAAGTTCCTAAATGTGTAAATGGTTCTGATTACTCTGTTACTTGGGCCAGGGTTGGGGTACCGCCCCTTCCGGCGTAATGTGTGTAGTTTTTGGCTCTTTATTGGCACAGAACGTTACAACTGGTGTCAGAAGAAAACTTAGTCGGATTCTAATAACGTAGTCGACCTCTCGGGCATCGGCGGACTTCTGTTTGGAGGAGGCTTTTTCTGGTGGAGATGGAGCGTTCTTTTGGCAGAGGTTTTTATGTCAAGAAGGAGGAGGAGGGCAACGAGTACAGATATTCTCGTCCGGTTCAAGTGCTGGGAGGACAACGTTTTTCCGTGGACAGTCAGGGGAGATGAAACGTGAGTTACAGCCACCAACATCCGCTGGGGGTTCGGGCTTAGCGACTGCTAGCGCTGAAGCTAGCTACATGGCCCGCGGAATATTGCCGCCCGGGAACATGCATGGACATAACGTAAACAAAGATGGCGGCGCCCATGGAGAGCAGCTGCCGGTAGGCATAAACACGGCGAAATATGCGGGGAAGTCGGACTGGGAGGCTTTTTATGCTCAGTTCGAGAGTAACGCGAGTAACGAACTCATTTACATTTTAGTAATTGTAACTGTGTTACTGGATTTAAGAAAATAATTTGTTACAGGCTCATTACCGCTAAAAGTAGTGGAATTACAGTAACAGTAAGTAACGCGTTAGTCCCAACACTGGTATTCAGTCACCACCATTGTTATTCATTTCAAGTTGTTCTGAGAAAGGCCACCCATTAAAGGTGGTGCTAAAACACACACCAGGAGCACATCACATAAGTTACTGTTTGTCTGCTCTTGCCCATCACACTCTTTGAACTGCTAATTGTTAATTACTTGAACAGTGACAGAAAAAGCTGTGAATGATTGAGTCGGGGTGCCGTGTGCCCTTTGATGTTGATTCATTTAGCGATATCCTGAAAGAGTTAAGGAGGGGCCAAGCCCAGTATCTCAAGATCACTGCTGTATGGTCAAGTAAAAGCGATTTCAACATCAAAGTAGTTTAACAACTGTGCCACTGATCAAATGAGCAGGATCTTTCTCTCCATAGATGTTCTGGGCTTGCGTGTAAAGTGTCAGTTATTCGAGTGAATACAGCCAGTATTTTAGTATGGTTGTGTTTGAGCAACATGCAGTACTGAGGACTGTTGAAAGCACCACAAACAGTATCTTTCAGCATTTCTAAAGGTGAATTGCAGCCCTTTGTCATCATTTTAAATAAAAGGTTAAATCATGTAATACGATAATAAAATAATACGATATTTCATTTTAGATCTGAATGTAATAAATACATATATAACAGTATGTGCCTAACATATATCCATCTTTTCAATGGTTTAGCGTATCTGCTTGTTCTGACAGGGAATAACAGCTAACACAAATATGTTTATTCTTTTTTGAGTCAGAGATTTCACCATAAAGTATCAAACTGTATACTACGTGCTTACAGAGGAAAATCCATTGACTATTTTGTATTTCAACAATAAGAGAGCTTTTTTTTGTTCCAAATTAGAATTACACAGTTTGTGTATGTAAATAATGATTCGACTGACATTTGTATGTTGCCCTTCATGTACTATGACTACTCAAAGCGCAACAGTCAGGATATGGTTCTGGCTGCTTCAGTTTATCAGTGTTTTTTTGTGAAGCTTAGGCGAAGATTCTGTCAGGAAGTAGAGTTGGATGTCTCGAGACCACTTTTACGTGGTCTCGTCACAGTCTCGGATCCCTCGGTCTTGTTTTGGTCTTGCGGTCTCAGGTCGACATAGTGGTCGGAACAAATAATGTCTATGATACAAAACATAACATTCAATAATGCAACATTTAATTATTCCACCTTTCACGCCCTTCAAATGCAACCAATCAATGACATTCATGTATTTTGTTGTGATTAAGAAACTGGCGCTCATCCAATCAAAAGACACAAGTGAAGCCAGCGCGAAACGTTAGGTAAACGTCGTAGCTGTCAGTCTCAGTCAGACCTAGTAATAATAATGTCAGCGAATTCTGCCATCATTAAATTTGCATTCACGGAACATAAAGAAATTTGCAGTCCAGGGGCAAGAAAGAAGCATTGAGTCTCTTTCAACGAAACAGCCACATCAACGTTCATCAGACACCTGGAGCGGCGACACTGGGAGAGGTAAGCTAGCCAGTTGGTACTGGCTACAAACTCTTTATCCAATCTCCAGAGGCGGACAGAGTACACTGATTCATTATTTGAGTAAAAGTACAGATACCCTTTGCTAAATTTTACTCAAGTACAACAGTCAGATGTCTACTTAAGTATAAGTACTGAAGTAACAAGAGTACATTTTCTAAATATTGCATTACTACTTCCACAGTTGACAGTATTCCTCCAGATGTGTCTCATGCCTTCTCTGTAAAACACAGTATAATATTTCAGTTTACACTATAATAAACTAATAAATATTAGAAAAGATACCCATCATGTAGTCTACATAGCAGTATTATTATGAAGTGCTGGTTGTTCAGAATTTTCCAATGGCTCCAGACTAACTGTTTAAATTGATTTACTGGTGCAACTAACTTTAATTTACGTGGAGCAGCAAAGTATTTAGGTGCTTCTGACATTCAACAAGTGCTGCAATATTAGGTCAAGCAAATAAAAGACTATAGGTAGCATATCTATCATGTATTTAAATACAATTGCAGGCTACAGTATTTTTTTGTATATGCCGCGAAACTTTTAACACCGCCAATAGTACCCAAAGTTACGCCCTTGCTTCAGTTGATTATCAGTTACACGATTAGCTTGCCTCGACTTATGACAACTATTGTGAGGCCAAAGTTAGCCATCTGAATGGCTAGCTACAGCCGGCAAATTGGCGGGTGCGGCGTCGACTATTCAAACGTAACCAAGAATGTAAAGAGCTGCATTATCGCAGCTAGCAAATCATTTAGTGCACTTTTCTATAGCTAGAATCTAGAAGCCAGAAAGTTTATAAATGCACAGATATCACGTCACAATGCACTTAGAGGTAAATGCTGGTAACATGGCAGGAAAGATAGTGCCAATGAGGAAATGGTGACGTCGCTGCCTTTACAGGAAATCGATATACCCTGACAAACGTCCTGGATAGCGACACACCCACTTCCTACCCACCTCAAACACACACACACACAGTGTTCAGCTGTGACTTCAGGCACCTTTGTAAACATTTTTAGTCCACTTTTTGACCTTCACAGCAGCTTTGCAATCTTATGGTTTTATTGAATACTCAGGTTTAGTCTGAGGCTTGTTTACTTTGAATCCGATTTAACATTAGTTTGTACTTACAGATGGAAGAAAATGATCTCAAATGGAAAATGGTAATTGATGTACAAATCATTGGAAATGTCATTATTTAAAACATGTTTAATTTACCAATGACTCATTATATTTGTAAAATCGAATCCTTAATTCTGCCTGTATCTCCACAGAATCTAGGACATATCTAAACATACGTTTTACACTTCAGTATCTAAGGCGAAAAGGGACATTCTGCGGAATTAGTGTTACACTATAGCCTGGGTTTTCCCATGCTGCCTTGCACACGCGATTTAATTCGCGCTGCAAGGCAGCCTGGATACCATGGAGCAAATTTTCGGGGCTTAGCGAGACCCCAGTCGATGAGCTAGGAACAGGCGCATTTGACAGACATTCGTAGCGCCCAAGAAATGGCCCTGGGCGTTCGTAAACCACGCCTCAAATGCGAGGAAATGAACATGTGGTTTCCAGACCCCGTCTCATTTGAGATCAGGGTATGACGTTAGCCAGGCTAGCTACACTACTAATAACAGTCAAAAAGTCTGGCCGCCCGCATAACCATGCAGACCTCTACATATATTCCAGGATTGAAGGATCATTTATTCTTGTTTATCTTGCAACACAAGGATGCACAAAAGAAAGGCAGTTGTAGCACATTTGCAACTCAAAATCATGAAAGCAGAAATACATTCGTACAGTGTCTCTTTTGAATTGTCTGGGCAGATATTGCATCATGTGAAGACATTGGCTCAGTCACCGAACTCATGTGGCTGGGCATCCCTGAAGTTTTAGGTCTAGCTTTTGTCTACTTCAGATTTCATTTGTGGAGTAGGAGGCCACGTGGTGAAAAACCTTTTCTGGCTTTGTTAATCCCATCGCTTCTTCAGTTTTATGTGTTACTTGAAACAGAAGTTCAAACTTTGCTTTCTAACATAAAGAATGTGAAATCTTATGGTGTTGAAGATTCCGGTTTAGTCAGGTGAGACGGGTTGGAATTACTGCTAAAACAACATCTCTGCTTCGAAAATGGCATACCCATAATAAAAATGTCAATAGCTTTGTAAATACTTAGTCTATTTGGACAATTTATTTTCTGTAGGATAAAGGGGAACTAAAAACATAAATAAATGAAGATGGAACACTTTTTCTTTTTTTTCAAAGTCCGCCTGGAAAAAAGAAATGTATGATGGATGCACAGTGTATCCATCACTATAAAACATTGAGAACCAAGCCTAGAAACTTATCAATTTCAAAGCCCAGGTTGTATACAGTAACTGTGCAAAGTTTTGATTTAATTGAGTGAAGCAAAACAAATCTAGAAAGACTTGTAAAGACTCGTAAAGAGCGGTCAACAAGTTTGTCTTAAAGGCACATCTCGGCCGATCCTGGCTCGATTGCGATGATTGACACCTCATTTAATTGTCAGAGCCAATAGAATTGAGGTAAACACCGCTAAAGAAGACTGGCAGCTCTTTTAGCCAATAAGACGCAGCCATGCACAGGTTGCGAGATAGAGCGGAGTCTAACTGGCCGTCACAAATCCCACCCTAAGAAAACTAGATACGCGACCCGAGACGTGTAAAAACTGCTTCCGGGGTGAAATAGCATATCCGGTTAGTGATTAGCGTCTAGCATCGGAGGAAAAACGGGATTAATCATTTGTTTTGCAAGAAAACAATAAACGTAAGTAAAAAATTAGGATTGAAAAGCGAAGTTGAGATTTCTGTGGCTGGTGCTTGTTTGGACTTATCTTGGGAAAGGTTTGACTAAGGGATATGGAACACATATTGCCGTGATCTGTGTGTTCTTGGCTAAGGGTTAGCTATCTCGGTTTTGTTAGTAGCATGAAGCATCGATAAAATAATCGGTAAAATAGTCAGTGTAGTGGCATTTCTTTGCGAGTGATATTTACATATTTCTTTTCACATTTTTGTGCAATGCTCTCGTTATGTTCGGAGCACGTTCAAACGGGTTTCATGGCTTTGTAGTCGTACTCTGACCTTTACAGTGATATGCAGCATTAATATATCCGTTTGGTTTTTAGTTAACATGTGTCTGTAGTGAACAGTTGTGAGTGTTTGTGTCCATTTGGGGCACCCTCGAGTGGAAAGGGTTAACTCTCTCCTGGCAGGTCTTCCTCCTGCCGCCATTCGACCTCGGCAGCTCATCCAGAAAGCAGCAGCTCGACTGGTCTTTAACCTTCCTAAATTCTCCCACACTACTCCACTCCTCTGCCCTCTTCACTGGCTACCAGTCGCTGCCCGCATCCAGTTCAAAACATTGGTGCTCACGTACTGCTGTGAATGGATCGGGTCCAGTCTACATCCAGGGCATGGTCAAACCCTACATCCCAACCCGCCAAACTGCTTGTTCCTCCCTCACTGAGCATAAAACACTCCACAAGATCACGACTCTTTGCTGTCCTTGCTCCAAAATGGTGTAATGAGTTCTCTGATGACATCAGGACCGCAAACTAAAGACACACCTCTTCAGACCATACCTTAACTAAAAACACTAACAAATTGTAGCACTTAAATTGTACTTATAATGGCTCTTATCTATAACAAGTTGTAAATCGGCTTATTTGATGAAATTGCACTTTCTTGTTTCTTTGTTCTTTGAGTTTGTATCCCTATGGTTGAAATGCACTTGTTAGGGGTGGCACGGTTCACAAAACCCACGGTTCGGTTCGTATCACGGTTTTAGGGTCACGGTTTTCGGTTCTGTACGGTTCTTGTTTTTATTTTTATTTTATATTTTATGCTCCAGAAATGTACTTCAGCATATTATATATAGCTGAATTATCCACAGTGTAGATTACAGTATTTAAGAAAGTGTAACATCTTGTAACAAGTCAACTGAATTTCACTTGACTTTCAGCACATTATTGGGACCATCTCTGAGGGAAACTGAGATATTGATATGGCAAGAGAGAAGACATTGATGAAATACTTTTCATTTATTTGGCAAAAAAGGAGAATATGTATTGCCATCTCAACAGGAACTTATGTGCCTTTTACGGTTACTTTTACGGTTTGCCTTTTACTGTCACGGTTTGGTCTCGTCCATGTCTTATTGTTTTCATGTTTTTGGTGTCCCTGGGTAACTTCACTTCCTGCCTTGTCCTGTCTCCCCTTGTGATTGTCTAAGTGATTCCACCTGTGTCCAATCACCTGCACCTCCCTTGTGTATTTAAGCCATGTGTTTCTCTTGTCCTGGGTGTGTCATTGTTGTTGTTTGTACGTCGTGGTGGTAAGCGTCCGGTTCCGTGTTCCATGTCCATGATAACGATCACGATCACGATCACGATCACGTCTGTTTTTGCCCCTTGTGGTATTTTTGAGTTTGGTGCCTGTTTTGACTATTAAAGTCATTTTTGTTTTTGTGACCCTCTGCATTTGAGTTCTCCTTTCCTGCCTCGCCATCTCGACCGATCCTGACACCTCCAACTCCGGGCAGCCTTCCTTATCTCTCCCACTTGCCATTTCTACACGTGACCTGCAGCACTCCATGCTCCACTTTTAATGTCTGTTTGCGTGTCCACACAACTCTTATTTCGCGCAAAAAGTCTGAAGTGACAAACGGGCACACGGCTACATTGCGCATGCGTCGAACCGTGCGACGCACACACGAACCGAACCGAGACACGCGAACCGAACGGTTCGGATGATTTTTCATGTACCGTGCCACCCCTAGCACTTATTGTAAGTTGCTTTGGATAAAAGCATCAGCTAAACGACATTTTATGTAATTGTATACCAGCTGTCTTTAGGAGCAGATTTGTTTCCATGTCTAGATCTACAATACATAAAGTAAAGCACCCCTACTTGTACATTGTATAGATAACAGGTAGTGTCTGTGTTTGTATGTTTCTTTGATGTTCTGTGGGACAGGTTCTGACCCATACATCTCTAGATTTGACGTGTAGATATGTTTTTGTGTAAATGGCTAATGGGAACCTGCCAGTGTGTGTTCCTGTATGCCCTGCTGTGTGTGGGCCAGTGGGAACCTAAGTGTGTTACAGTCTCCAAGCTACTTTCTCCTCCCCATGACCTCAGTCTTTACTCGGCCCCCTCCGCAACGATAGCACTTCCTCAGGCAACAAAGAAACTATTTTAGACCACAATGTTCTTCCTATGACTGAGACACAGAGGGATAGAAACAAAAAGTCAGATGGAGTGGAGTTAAATCTCTTCAGGTTCTTCGACATCACTCCAGTAACTGACTTTGCAAAGTGCAAACACACACTGACACTTACTTTCCCATTCATGTAAACAAAGGCTCAAAGGTCGGAGAATGAGTGTTAATAAAGTTACAAAAAAAAGTGGACGATTTTAAAAAAAGACAAAAAGATGGTGATGCTATTATTAAATTTCGTCTTTGGCAATGCCAGTCTCTTTCTCTGGTTGCCAATCTGGACAGTGTGGAACTGCAGTGGGGGCACAACTTCATCATCAACCCACAAACAGTTTTACACAAACAAGTTGTAAAGATAGGACACAATATAGTATGGTTGCACCTAAGATTTGCCAAGAGGGACAGATGTGTGGTGTAAATCAGATGATAGTTTGTTCAAGCTGTAAAGCCTCCGAAAATGGGGAGAAATAAGAAGGATATTGTGTGGTTTTCTCAATGCATGTAATTGACAAAATAATGGGTTTATTAACAATATACACATTGATCACCATCTTTACATGTGTAATCTACAGGTGCATTCACAAAATAGCTGCATCATTCAGTGACATTACGGGTTGAACCAAGCTATCAAGCTAATCAGCGTCAGAAGTTCATATAAACGTTAACCTGCTTTGTATTAACCTCTTCCAAAAAAACAACACACACACACACTCTCTCTCATCACCTTCCACTCATCAGGAAATCATAACAAACATTTCATCACTGTAAAACAACATTAACAGAATGAAAAGACTGAATTCCTTGAATATGCAGGCAAAGACAAAAGTAATTGATTTCAGGATAGCTGATCAGATTGATTTGATTGACAAAACAATGATTTTGAAACCAAAATAGATGACTATGCATAAATCCCACTGTGTATATCAGTACTTCAATGTTCCTATATCATTAGATACTGGAGTGGCAGTACCCTTGCAGGACAGTAGCTTTCGCTATCAGCATCAATATATTTGTGAAATCCATGACTGGTATGATTGGTATCCCACGTTATCATGCGGGATACCAATTGCAGGTTTTGAGAATGCAAAGTTGCACACACAGACACACGTGTGCTTGCGCACACATACTCAACCACACTCGGCCACACAAACATGCACATCTCCATACACACACACACACATAGGTCTCAAACTATTGCTTTGCCCTTTGACTAAGAAAAAGGGTTTTGTTGAAGAAACAAAAAGTAGAGTTATTAATCAGGGGACTGTCATGTGAATCTTGCTCTTGAGGAGTAAATGCGGGTGATGGTTCATTTTCCCACAATGCATCTCTGCTAGGGGTTCAGAGAGCAAGAAATGCAGGACTGGGTGTTGCTCCTCGGTACAGGGATGGACACAGTGTTTGTGTTCTTTTTCCCAGAGGCTGCTATATTTATGTCTATTGTTTTGGACAGCGAGCTCCACCGTGTCTTTGTGTCTGTGTGTTTGAGTGTGTTTCTGTATGTGTGTGTGTGCGTGTTTCCACTGTCTGCATACGTTGCCAGCTGGCGAGCGTCCAGTAATGAAAATAACATGTTGACCAAAGGATGACTGTGGCGTCTGAAGATGACAACAGTAACTTTCTTTCTCTGTGAGATTCCCACCATAGGTCACTGTAAGCTGACAGGCAGGCCAACAATAGCCAGTTAAGACGCCTGGGAGCAGTTTGCTCCTATGAGTGTCTAGGTGTTTTAGGGGTCTATGGCTAAGGCCCCCCCATAAGTTTGTTTAAAGATTATTTGTTCAAATATGTTGTCTTGACTAGTCAATAATTCATGCAATAGAGCAAGTATCTGAATACAAGTGTCATTTATTAATTGTGAACATAAATTACAGTACAGTGCTGGTTTTGAGTGTCGTGCAAGTACCTCTGACGTCATCTATTAATTTGTGCTGTTCCAGTCATTGCAGTCTGACGTGAGCCAGGATGAGGATAGAACTTGTGGAGTGCGCAGGGACGTCTTGCAGAGGCTCCACTCCTGCTGCATTGTAGACTAGCCAGAGATATGGCCGCTTGACAGAGCCACTCCTTGGGAGTGCACTCTCTGATGAACCAACTGCTTGGTCTTGCTTAAGTTTAACGTGCTTATGACAAAGTCTTCTGCATCATTGTGGTAGGGCTGACGGGAATAACACTACAGAGAAATGATTCCCAACTTAAAAGAGTTTTGGTTTTATGGTTGCTGCACTTGCTCCCCGAACAGTGAGAACATATAAGTCACTTATGGTGCGTTCAGCAAATGTGAAATTAAAATCAGCTTTGAAATGTTCCCGCTGTTATCGACATCCTACAGACAGTTGCCAAATCATAAAAATTGTGAATAAATTGTTGTTTGGATGTGCCATGGGACAGTTCCTTCAGCAGAGAAGTATAAAATGAAGTCTGTGAAATAGGGTCCCCGATCCGAGATATTAAACGGGTTAATGTCAAGCATCGTGTAACGCAGGAAGCGGCAGGCATCTAGACGCATTTCCTATTGAAGTTGGTGAAATTAACCGAGCCTCCTTTGCATACGGATGCTATTTTGTACCAAAACACGACAGTGTTTGGCGGTCCGACTTAACAGCAGGTACGCTATTTTTTCCATGGTTGATGCAGAAGAGAAACAATAGAGGCTGATAAGCTAAGCTCGTCCTCGCGTCTAGCGCGAATTGACCAGAAATGATCCCCCGAGAGTTCGCAGTGCGTTTCGAGCGTTTGAAAACTACGTTCACACCAACGCAAGACATTTGCGTCATCTTGGGACGAACGCACTATTACTCCCTAACTGAGAATGCCTACGGTCGCTGGCTTATCTCATGCGAACCCTGCGGGAATGAGAAACAGTCCACATCCAATGCATACATATTTTTCTAAAGTATGAGCTGTAAATACCCAACAGCCCATTCGCCCTTACATTTATTTATTTATTTCAAGCAAATAGTGTGACAACAGAAAAGTTCGAGTCAATAGCAATAGGATTATACACTTAAACTTGAAACAGAGTGGGGAGAAGATAAACCAATTTTGTCAAAGACTTTATACAAACAAAATAAAATAGCTGCTTCCTTGTTCAGTTATTTCCAGAAAGAAAAGAAAATCTCTCTATATATAAATATATCAAATAATGATAATACCTAAATAAGAAAGTTTTATAGTTACACATAAGCAAAACCACACATACATATTATACATAATCATAATAGTACAGTATCAATACTACCACAGCTAACAATGTTAATCAAATACCAACAATGGTTGTTTTAGTTCCACACGGGTGAATAACTAATCCAACACTCACACCTCATTATCGCTGTAAAGGTTTGTTTGTAAAGACGTTTGAAACTATAAATACTTTGACATTGTTTTAAGTCAAGCCCCAGACTATTCCACAAAGTAACCCCACATACAGACATAGAAAAACCTCCTGGTGGAACCCGCCATTGGTACCACAAAGTTCCCAAATCCTCTCAAACTCTATAATTGCTTATTATGAAAAAACATATTTTGAATTTTCGCAGGTAGTAAATTGTGATACCCTTTGAACATGAACTGTGCATTATATAATTTAACAATATCCTGCATTTTTAATAATTTTGATTTGAGAAAGAGAGGATTTGTGTGCTCCAAATAGGCGGCCTTGTGTATAATTCGTACAGCCCTTTTCTGCAGCAAAAAAAGGGGCCGTATAACATTTTTGAAATTATTACCCCATACCTCCACACAATAAGATAGATATTAAAGAATAATACAGGGTATGGAGTGCATTAAGATCAAGAATATGTTTAACTCTACTAATTATAGCAAGGCTTTTGGAGACTTTAGTAGTTATATATCTGATGTGGGCATTCCAGCTTAACTTTTGGTCAATTGTTACACCTACATTTTTTATTTCCTGAACATTTTCAATACGTACTCCGTCTATCTCAAACCAATTTCTCTGAGTCAGATACTCACAGAATACTTTCCGAAAAACATCACTTTTGATTTCTCTGGGTTTAAAGATAATTTATTACTTTCCAACCGTTTATTGATTTTACTTAGTTCATTATTTACATTGCTAATAAGTCGCTTCAAACTGTCGTTACTATAAAAAATATTTGTATCATCAGCAAACAAAACATATATGGCATAGTGTGGCTTACACACATCTGAGGCTGAGGTCCATCAGGACCAAGACCTCCGGCCACACAAACAGCTTCTTCCCGTCGGCAGTCGGGCTCATCAACAGACCTTGTGTCCCCCACTGACTGACTCTGACATCCCCCCGGTCACTTTCTGCACAATCCACCTCCAGACTTTCATTTGTCTGTTTCTGTTTGCTGGTGCATTTTATAACTTTTTTTCCTTTTCCTTTAACTCTTATTCCTTTATTTTTATATTAAGCCACAGCCTTAGATTACTAACCCATAGTATTATATTTTATCCCTTGCACTATGTTGTCTTGTTGTCCATTGTCGTCTGTTGTTATGCACCAACCGCCAAGTCAAATTCCTTGCATGTCTGACATATTATGGCAATAAATGTTTCCTGGTTCCTGATTCTTGAGAATAAAGAAAAAAGAGCAGAAAAACATCCCCCACAAAGAAGGCAAAAGGCGACATTGCAATATATTGTGGTGTACATATTTTCAAGAGATTGTTCAAAGATACTTTACTACAATTTTGGGAAAATGCATATACTATATTAATACTATCAGCTGTAAAGATCGCAGATATACTAAATGATGACATTTAGAGAAACATCGGGTGTTTCTCTGTGTCAGTTAAAAACTACAGGAGGCCGGTCGGTAGTGTAACTGACAGTTTTTTTGATTGCTTCATTTTTTAAAGACACATTTTGCAGTGGTGGAACTAAACATTCAATTACTTGAGGCCAATGCGGTTACAACACATTAAGTCCTTGGTTATTATTATCCAACAACTAGTAATTGCAGGCAATGGGGAGGAAATGCAGTAAGCCTACACAGACTTGGGGGGAAGTGGAAAATGGCAAAGCAAGACCAAATCAGTGCCAAACTTCACTTTTTGGAACCATGGACTAAAGTTGAGTTATTGCTGGATTAAACACTGTACCTTAGTTGATGACATCCACTTTAAATGATCAATAAGAGATTCAATACATCTGTTTGTATGAAAAAAGTTGTGGAAATGATTTTCATTATGAAGAGGATTGGGTGAAAACATGACCACCCACCTTGATGATGAGCACTGTGTGTGTGTATTCAGTGAACCACTGAGGGGACCCAACACAGATGTGAGCTGCCAGCCCTCATTGTCGAATGTTATCTCAGGACCCACCCACCATCTCACACGGTGTCCAGCAGCTCTGAAGGGAAGGGCCATACCACTCTGAAGTCTTGAGTCTTGACTCAGAGGTCAAGCAAGGGGTTGCCGTAATGGGGAGGACATGATCGTGTTTGTCTAGTTAATGTGGCTGGTTATTGTTTCTGAGGAGGCCATTCTCAGGTTGTGAAAACAACATTTTTCGTGGAGGATGTGGCAATATGATGGCTGAAAATAGTAATTCCAGGAGGAATGAAGGATGCCATCAATATTCCTCTCCAGACATACACACATATACACAAACAGCTGTTTGAAAAAGGAGGCCTTGCTTAAGCTGTGAAACCAAAGTGTGTGTGTGTGTGTGTGTGTGTGTGTGTGTGTGTGTGTGTGTGTGTGTGTGTGTGTGTGTGTGTGTGTGTGTGTGTGGATGTATCAAGATTTTGTCATGGTGCATGCTCCCTTCATCCTGATCCGTCTCTTTGGACAGCATGATGAGCCCCTCTCTATCGATCACAGCTCTTTGTCCTCTGCGTGTCCTCCTTTACCCACAAATACCTCCAACTTGCATCATCCATCACCTGTTTGCACTTTCCCACTCTTTCAAACTCCTCACCAAATCCTCCCTTGATCTTCCCCCTTATTTATCCCTGTCTTGTCTTCTAATCTGCAACAGATTGGTTGTCTTTTCCCCTTGTACGCTGTCTGTCACAAGGGGTGGAGGTGCGTGCCGGTAGAGGCAGGACTCAGATGCAAAGTAAAAGACTTTAATAGTCAAAATTAGCCTGGGTTTTCCCAGGCTAAATTTGCCAACTTATCAGTCAGGTGAAATTTGCTCCATCCAGGCTGCCTTGCAGCGCGAATTAAATCGCGCACACAAGGCAGCCTGGATGGAGCAAATTTCGCCTGAGATAGGGGACCAATCACAGAGCGGGGAGGGTGCAGCAAGACGATGACGTTGAATATGCGACACACCAAGCAGTTTGTTTACATCCAACATGGCAGCTGAAGTGAAGGTACCTTTCGACGCAGCCTTAAATAATGTTTTAAGCTTGGAACGCAAGTTTACTTTGAAAGAGGAGCAACTTCTGTCGCTCTGCATACGTCATCGGGTATAATTGAAACGATTGGCTATGAGCTAGGAACAGGCGCATTTGACAGACATATTAAATACACATGGGAGGTTCAGGTGATTGGACACAGGTGGGAACAATCATGACAAGGCAGGAAGTGAATTTACCCCTGGTACACACCGCAAAACAAAACAGGAAATGAACCTAAACCGTGACACCATCTTTCTCCCTTCTCTCCTTCATTACTCTTTTTCAAATCTTGGTGATCTACTGTCTTATTTCTCACTTGCCTTTTTACATTTCTCACTTTCTCTCAAAATACCTTAGCTTTCTCAGTACAGGCTAAATTTAGAACGTGGATGATCTTGCAGGAAAAACTTCTCCAATACAATTAATACTGTGACTTAATGCCAGTTAATGTGCGTTAATGCAACTCTGTGTGAATCAATTCTGCAAGCCAGAGGAAGAGGCCAACTTGGCCACTGCTGGGTTACCTTTCCAATAATGACCACTCTAATGTGAATCATAAAACGTTCAGCAATAACTGTACCACAAAATGCTTTTTAGTCTTGTTAATCTGTCTCTGCCTGTCCTTAATTTGGCAATCCATCATTGCCGATGCTGTCACAAGTGAGTGATCACCAGCTGTGCAGCAGTTAGACTGATGAGTTGGCTGGACAATACGGGAAAAGCTTCAAAGTATTTTTAAATATAACTTTGAAGTGCGATGTTATCTGTATGTCAGAGTTTAGGTTTTACACACTTTTCTTATGGCTAATGACGATGTCCGATGACCAGGACCAGGAGACTTCATTTCAGCAATTCAAGTTTTCTTTCGACATTGGTGGGGCCGTGTATTAATCCGGGCTTCCTCTCCTGTGAAAATGTATTCACCATCTCACCATCTCCTTTCGTTCATGTGGAGGGAAACATCAGGTACTCTAAGCTACCGTTATCTTTCTTGATACATAAAATGTATGGGCATGGTTCTCCTCCCTCAAGTTTGGTCATTAAGGGGGGGTACAATTTCAATGCATATGTGGCTTGTGTTCCCCTCAATGTTGCATTCATTTGAAATAACTTATTATACTCTTGGACTGGTTGATCACATACAGATCAACACGATTTCAGAAAAAAACCATATTGCGTCCGTCATATAGTCTGTATGTATACAATGTTATTTACACCATCTGACAGTATGAAGAGTGGTTGTAGTTCACACAACAAATAAATTATGTAGGCAAAAATTTAAATTACTCCAAATTTGATTTTCTTTGATATTTCATAAATGTCTGTTTACACTCAAAGTCAAAGATTAACTTTAGTTGTGCCTGAGAAGGAGCAAACATTTTACCACAGTTTGCAGCCTCTCCGCTAGGTTTACAACTCTAACAGTGCTTCATCAGTATGCCTTCACAGAGACACATTCATTGCCTTTTGGTATTATGACCTAGAAGTAACCAGCACTCTACAACATAAATGTATACAGTATGTCACCTTTAGAAATTAATAAAATTTAAACATTGGACTAATGCTAT
Source organism: Apeltes quadracus (assembly GCA_021346845.1). Lineage (NCBI taxonomy): Eukaryota > Metazoa > Chordata > Actinopteri > Perciformes > Gasterosteidae > Apeltes > Apeltes quadracus. The sequence goes on along the minus strand of CM037932.1, from coordinate 1,698,278 downwards.
AAAATCTTTAAAAAACTATTTTTGAAATACCTAAAACCATTTACATTACTGTAGCACAATAAACGAAGATAGAATACACCAAACCGTGTCTCTGAGTCCTATAAACTACTGAGTATTATTTGCGACACTGAACTATACCAACGCTTACCTCTAGTAAGCCTCGACAAAGCTGATGTTTAAGTTAATGGGACCAGACTTGACTGACACATGCTTCATGACGTGGTCACGCAGAAGCGTTCCCACAGTGTTTCACGCAGCGTCTCGTTCCCTTCAGGGAACTAAGGTTACATACGTAACCGGAGACATTTTTCTGCTCCACATTTCTGGAAAGCTACTGGTCTGCTAAGTCCCTCAGCTCCTTTAAATCCAGATTAAATACTTTTGTGTTTGCTGCTGCCTTTAATCAGTGTTGGGCACGTTACTTTAAAAAAGTAATTAGTTATAGTTACTCACTACTTGTTCAAAACATAACCGAGTTAGTAACTGAATTACTCTGCAATAAAAGTAACTCGTTACCAGGGAAAGTAACTATTTGCGTTACTGTTAAAAAGTTAGAGTTGCTTACAACGGATGTCGACAAAGTTTTTGCTCCTGGATATAATGTACACATCACTTGCACGTTCTTGCCTTTGACCGCAATGAATTTGAAATAGTGGTTATATCTCCACTTTGAAAATACTGTAGCGTGTCTTAAGTTCCTAAATGTGTAAATGGTTCTGATTACTCTATTACTTGGGCCAGGGTTGGGGTACCGCCCCTTCCGGCGTAATGTGTGTAGTTTTTGGCTCTTTATTGGCACAGAACGTTACAACTGGTGTCAGAAGAAAACTTAGTCGGATTCTAATAACGTAGTCGACCTCTCGGGCATCGGCGGACTTCTGTTTGGCGGAGGCTTTTTCTGGTGGAGATAGAGCGTTCTTTTGGCAGAGGTTTTTATGTCAAGAAGGAGGAGGAGGGCAACGAGTACAGATATTCTCGTCCGGTTCAAGTGCTGGGAGGACAACGTTTTTCCGTGGACAGTCTAGGAGGGTAGATGAAACGTGAGTTACAGCCACCAACATCCGCTGGGGGTCCTTGCTTAGCGACTGCTAGCGCGAAGCTAGCTACACGGCCCGCGGAAAACTGCCGCCCGGGAACATGCATGGACATAACGTAAACAAAGATGGCGGCGCCCATGGAGAGCAGGTGCCGGTGGGCATAAAGACGCCGGAATATGCGGGGAAGTCGGACTGGGAGGCTTTTTATGCTCAGTTCGAGAGTAACGCGAGTAACAAACTCATTTACATTTTAGTAATTGTAACTGCGTTACTGGATTTAAGAAAATAATTCGTTAAAGGCTTGTTACCTCTAAAAGTAGTGGAATTACAGTAACTAACAGTAGTCCAACACTGCCTTTAATTGACAATTTTGCAATTGCCTTCCCTTGCCTAAGTCTCTGTCTCTTTTGGAGTGTTTATTGCTTAGCACTTTTCTAGAAAGAGTTGTATTTGAAAAACATAACTCATTTTAATATGTACATTGTGAAGAGCGTGACTTACTAACACAAAGTGATTCTTTATTGAACGCTTTACCTTGACAGCACACATGATGGATTTGTTCGATAATTTGTGTGTATCATTTTCAGCTGTGAAAGTTCTGGAAGAACACAAAAAAGTGTAAACATATCCAGGAGACAAATGGGTTTGGGACCCAACAGCCCCATTCAGGTCGACATAGAGGTCCTCAACAATTTAAGGCTTCCTCCAGCACACAAGGCCTCCATACATAGCACGCAGGGCCTCCTGCTGTTAGCTGAGGTTCCTCTAGGAGAACCTGGGGAGGCTACTGTTGCCTACTGTCAGTGAGATGGATGAGGGGGGAAACACTGGTAGAGGCAGAGTCCACAGGCCAGTTGACATCTTAGACTGTTTGACACACAAACACAAAATCTCTCAACCCTCCCACCTTCACTTGGACTGTGGACATATGGTGTCCCCTAACACTTGAAGACATATGCAAAATAAATTATATTAGCAATGACGACGATGACGAAATTACATCTGCCACAATCTCACGTGGGAATAGCGAGCACTTTGCGCAGAGGAGGCGGACACACACATGTGCACACACACATGTGTGTGCAGCACAAAGGTTGTAATTCTTTTCAAAAGAGTAAAGGGATGGAACCATACTGTGCCACGGACAGACAGAGTGATGGATATGATGGATCAATCACCATTTTAATCAGGACATCAGTCACCAAACTGAATGGGCACGATAGGAAAGAAGGTGGGGCTTGGGGCGGGGGGGTTGTGTGCTGCTAGAGAATCTTTAAAACCACATTTAACCATCCAGGAATGTTCATGGATGAAAGACTGATTGTGTCATGCATTTAAATTGACAACAAGCCCTAGCTGGTCCAGCATTGGGCTGTTTCAAAAAACAATTCTACACATTCACTAAGAATGTTTGCTATTTTACATGGATGGAGGCAAAAAAGGATTCTGCTGGGTTTTTTGTTTGAACTTTTCAAAATCCAAATAGGGTCGTTCCTTCTTTGTTTTAAATGCATTGCATTATAGTACACAAACTATAAAAAAACGTGTTTTTATTTATAAAATGAGTACATCACTTTACTTACATTACTTTTCAACAATTTTATTACACCATATATTTTTAAGCAAATTTACATGAACTTGGGAACAGTGCAAGTTTTTCAAACACTTTTCTGTGTAGCACCATGTCTGTTTTGCTGTCTTTCTGATGCTGGGCGTCTCTTTCTGTTCTCCTGCCTGTAACCGGAGCCCCTCTGTAGGGGGATGGTTCGCACACACCACGCATGTCAAGGCCTCGTGTCGATATTTTTTTGGGGGGGTTTCTTTTACCGTGGCTGTGTAATATGATTGGTGATGAAGCTGCGACTCCACTGTTGGCCTAGAACACAAGTTTATACAGTAAAACATATCTTTAATTGTTTGATTTAATAAGGTGCTAAAAAATGAAACAGAAATATTAGGAGGTTCTGCCACCATCTTGTGCTCAGCCAGTCGATGGTCATGCAACCCACTGCAGAAGACTGGGAAGTGGATCGGCGCATGGTGGTAAACTCCTCTACTCATGCTAACCATCCCGGCTTTCAGTGTTTTGTGAGAATGACAGATTAGCTTAATTTCAATTCCAGCTAATGTAGATAACTTGGCAAAGCCTAAGGGGCACAACACCTTGTTCACTGATCTTTTTGCTGTTACTCAAAAGATGTCAAACTAATAGAGGTAGTCTAAAGCCTTCGAGGTTTGGTTCTTTTATCTAAGTATGAATAAATATCGCTCATCAAACCTGTCAGTGAATGTTCTCCCCTTAGTTAAGATGAAGTGTTTCCCTGACAGCAGCCAGTAAGTCCATATCTAAGAGGCCCTTAAACAAATAGATAATAATTGAGTCATGCAGTATTCAGAAGCAACAATCTGGTCAGCTGCACATTCCCTTGCGGATTGTTTTCACTATTATCAAATTGTGTACAGGTTTGTTGTTTGATGAGTGAAGGTTGCGTAAAACCATGGTGCCTCTGGTTTTTGAGCTTTCACACATAGACGGCTTGTTGCTCATGGTGACCCTTGGTGCAGGAAACAGCTATTGTTACACTGGGGAACAGTTGTAAGCAAAGCAGTGAACGGTGTTTGGTGGCAGAATGAGAGGGGGGGGGTCCCGGGGGGGTTGATGAATGTGTTCCATCTTCCTGTTTGTAGTTTCTCAGGAGTAATCTTTTTTCGCATGCTGTGAATCTCACGCACACGCTCTGGGTGATAAGCGGGCACAAGAAGAAAGAGAGGAGAAAGATGAAAGTCGCAGGAGTGAATTACTCCTGAACTCGCTGATACAAACTCAAGTTTGGCTGCCCCCCTTGTTTGCCCCAACCTCAACAGTGAACGTGGGGGCCGGCACACGGTGCAGATCATGTTCCGGTCCATTCGGTTCCAGATGGACTTTTCCCTTTCTGAAGTCACACGTTTTTGTTTTAGCTGATCATTGTTCTCTTACCTCAACTTGTGCTCATTCAGTTCTGAATGAAAGGAAGGGATGGAGCTCCAGGGGGTGTGGTTGAAAAAATAATATCACCAGCTGTTGAGTCTTTATGAACTGAAATTAAGAATACGTCAAATAGAACTTGTCTTTAAAATAGAAGAAAGTATATATAAGTAAAAATATCATCATACTCACAAGTTGTATCATCATACTGCAATCACAAAAAGATGTGGTTTAACATGCTTTATTCCAGCAGCCGGGCAGCAGGGCTAGTTTTAGTCCAACAACAGTTTCCTCCTCTACATTTTGTCATGGTATAATGTAATGGACCAACACATAATAGTCCATTATTTGGCGTTGAGTGCATATGTATTCTCCCCCTTACTGAAAAACCTCTAACAACGATCTGTTGCTACAAATGACATTACAAGTTTAATTAATTATAAGTCACATTTGCTGGTCACATAGTGAAAAGGGTCAAACTCTCCATTACTGAACAAAGAGCATCATGAAGACAAAGGAGCTCACCAAACAGTTCAGGGATTATGTTGCAGCTAAGTATATATGAAGGTTGGGTTATAAAAAAAAAATACCAAGCTCAGGACATTGAACAGAGCACCATGAACTCCATCATGAAAAAACATGACAGACAAGGAGAAAATGAATCAGCAAAGCAACCCACAGGCCCATGGTACCTCTAGAGGAGCTGCAAAGATCTACCCTCTGGTGTGTAGGCAAAGGCAGAAGGGGATTCCTTCAGGAGGACCAGTTCACCGGCCGCTATTGGCTCCCAACAATCTTTCAGGGAACCTTAAACTACAGTTTAAGTTTAGTTCATTAGGACTCAACAGCTGTTGTTCCTTTACAGGTGTGTTGAGTAAGAGTTTTTTCAACAAGGTGCTGTACCGAGACAAGAAGAGAAGCAAAACTGAATCTAAGATGAAGAAAGAGACAAGAGTAGATCAGCTTGCCCCACTGGACAATAATTCAAGCCTGACCCTTGCCCCCCTCCGTTAGGCTCTTCATAATCATCTGTCCTCCTCTCTCTCTTTTTGTCCAGCCCTCCCATGAAACACAATCCTTGGTGCCAGCACTTGCCAAATATACCTGTTGATGACAACCAATTCCTTCAGTCTTTTGTCCCAGAGGTCAAAAGACTTAATTAATCTCTGATTTAAGACTCAATTAATCTCTGACTCTCCCATGCAAGGTGGACCTGAGCTCTTCGCCAGGAAGACATTTGGAAGAAGGGGCGACAGTGGCGCGTGGAGTAGAGAGGGCGTTCGGTGAACCGTAAGGTTGGCGATTTAAATCTTGGCTGCTCCATATCAAAGTGTCCTTCCTGCTGTCCTACCCGCCCTCACGGCTGCACACTACTGCTAGTGTGGCATTGATTTGTTATGTAAAAAAACTACGGGTTAAAAATGCAATATGAGCTAAATAACGTGTCCGAAATACTAGTTTACCCATGCATACTGAAACACAAATCCTGACAGCAACGTGACACACCACCAACCAGCTCCCAACTGGAAATCATTACAGGTTTGAATGCACGCGTTCCCATAACACGTGTGAACTGGTTTACGTACTTCGAGCTGTCTCCTTGGGATTGGATCACCCAAGAAGCATTTCAATGCCAGATCTGCACATTCATGTAAGAAACAGAACCCCTCCAACCACCGTGTATTAAGCTTTAATTAACTTTAGGCAGTAGGTGATAATTATTTCAGAGTCGTGTGCTGCTTTTAATTCAAAGCTTATTGAACTAATGAGAAATTTAAAAAATGGTCTATACAGTGGTTTCTATTATCAGTCTGTAATGTTACAACTCTTAGTCAACCCAGCTATTTTTCCAAAGGTATATTAATAACGGTCATGTACACTTGTTCACTTCCTCTTCAAATTTTCCCTGCTCACCACCTCGTCAATGTCTTCGCCTTCTCCCAAAACATCTGGCACCCTCTGCTTCTCTCAGCTCCTCATGTCTCCTTCACCCAGCCTGCAGGGCAGTAGAGGCAAGGGGGGAGGGGGATTGCTTTCAGGTCTCCTTCCTCAATAGCTCTTTATGCCAGGACCCCTGGGCCATCAACATGACAATGTGACAATGTGGCGGGGCTTTTCTACAGAGATCCTGTGTTTGTTAAGTGTTTTTCCCCCTGAAGACCAACTACGGGGCAGGGTCAGGGGACCTGAAAAGTGTTCGTGAAAGAAGAGTGCCAACTTTGATCACACAATGTGGAAAGGAAAGGCTTTCGATTACCTTCAGTGACGAGAGCTGGGTTTGCTTTCTGGGGGGGTTTTAGAGTGGATATGACTCTTAAATTCATTCGAATAATTCAAATGCAAATTTGAAATAATAAGAAACTTTTACATCTTCAAAATGTTTGATGAGACTGGTGAATTTACTGAGGTTTATCTATATCAGGGATTCCCAAGGTGTGGTGCGTGCACCCCCAGGGGTGCGCAAGAGGTAAAATGTAATGGCGGTCAGTTTTTCCATTGACATATATAAAAAGATTTTTCCATGAACAGTAAACATTTCCTTTGTAATCGTTATTGTCATGCGTGTTGTGATTATTTGCGCATGTTTAAACATGAGTCTTATATGGCGATAAAACAAAGCAGTTTTTTTAAGTGTGAATTGGGGGTGCGCCGACCCAGTTGGGACATAGAAGAGGGTGCGCAGGAAAAAAAGTTTGGGAACCGCTGATCTATATCAATGGATACCACCAAGATGCACACAAAGTTTGCACATGTGTTGGCAACGATCTGCTTTGGTCCATGTGATGTTAATCCCGGGATCGTCCCACATCCCAGAAAAAAAACATCTCTTGTTCTTTAATACCAATTCCCCTCATTTATAGTGAAATAAATCACAACCACAAATTAGGAGGGAGGGCAGGCAGGGGAAACTGTTCCTAGATGGATGAAGACAGACATTTATATTACTATGGTGTGGTGCTCACCCTTAACCTGACAATACAGGCTCGTGTATACAAAAAGCTTATTTTTCATCTGTGTGGGTATAAAAGTGACACATCTTACAACTGTAATCAGTTCACAATCAGTTTAGTTCACAAGAACTAAAAGTGTTCTTGATCTACAATTGAAGCTTCACAGCATGACTCCATGTGAACAAGTTATTTATTTGACCAAAATTAGAGCTGGAGATGCAGAAAACTGTGGGTAATTAGAAACAAACTAAATGACAAGAAATCCTTCTGAAGTTGGATCACTTACATTTTTAGCTTGAGTGTTGCAACCTTTTTTTAAGGATGATTCACTGGGCTTTTGAGTTATGTGCTTTTAAATATAGTAATGGCAGTTTATTTCGAGCGCAGCACCCCGGGAGAGTTATCACAATGGCCTCATTTTGCTAGAGTGGAATGGCAATCTTTGAGCTCAGGACTGTGTCATTGTCAAGTTGTGTGTTTCCTCTCTTAGTTTTATCTGTTGGTTATCTGATGTTCATGTCGCTATATTAAGCAGAATTTTAGCGATTGAAAGCATGCTTGAAAATAAGATTACAAATGGACAGGGTGCTGAACACAGGTCAAAAAGGGACAACAATCGCATTCTACAGAATTGTGGCCTTCTGGACATTAAAAGAGGAGTCCAATCTAAATAAGTTCTGATAGTAATATTGACTAAATTAAATCTGTGACATTATTTGACGCACTTTAACACTATTGTTAGCGGGGTTAACTTCAAACTTAACTTAAATTCTCAGTAGTAACTGAAACAGAAGGGCCTAGATGCAAAATTCCTAAGAATATGAGGCATATGTACAGCTTAAAAGCCTGCTAATCTTTTTAGCCTTATATATGAAACTGACTTTGGAACCGTTATAGCATTATAATTATGAAGAGAGTGCAAGAATACAACTGAAAGATGTGCCAGTATGGAGGACAAAAAAATAATTAAGTATAAATATGAATAAATGTATAAATTAATGCTGAAATAAATACAGAATTATTTAAATGCTGAAATACTTTCTGAAATTAATGAATGAATAAATGCTAAAATAAATATGGAAATAAATAACTAAAAGATTAAATAAAAGAAAGATTTTTCACATCAGTGGGATCGCTCCTGGTCTACCACTTTTCGCATGTTGTTGAAGTTTGCTCCTTGTTGCATTTGGCAACATGGTATTGTTTTTACCAACCATTTCAGATCAATTACAATCGTTAGCAAACGATTTAGAGAAGCACGTTAAGAAAGACAACGATGACAACGATAAGAGGGTAACAGGGTGTAGAAGAGTTGTCTGCCCACAATGATAGTTTATTACAAGTATCTGTGTTAATCTCTTGAAAAGGATAAGATGACTGCCTGACAATTAAAATCTACTTTAGCAAAGCTCTCCTTCATTTAGAAATAGAAGGCTAGTTGAGGTTAGCACTGTTGGAATTTCAGCTGATTTGAGTTTAAAACTCAATACATATACTCAAGTATATGACCAAACAAATAATAACTACTGTCCTCTACATTTGAATGTGCATTCAAATGCCCACCCATCATTTGGTAACCAATGTTGGGATGTTGCAGAAGAATTTGAGTCTCAGTTTCATCCAAATCCATGTTGGAATTAATAGATCGTGGAGTCTGGTCATTCAAAATAACAAGACAAAAGTGAGAAGAGAGAGAAATGTGACCTCGCTCACAGTACAAACAGCACAAGTTGATCACAGGATGTACGTCGATATGTCGTAAACGGCAGTTTAAAATTGAGATTAATTTAAGACTGTCATCTGGAACAAAATCCCGGAATGTGCATATGTGTCCCAGTATTAATCTGAATCCGGCTATGTGCTGTAGAAATAAATGAAATGTAACTAGAGGTCGTCATATCTGAGGTTTAACTTGAACCTGCTACCTAATGCAGTTTATATTTTAAGTTGAAATATGTTACATGTTAAGTTCATGAATGCAGCACTATTATGAGGTTAAAAGTGATGCAATTGTGCCCAATAAAAAATGTATGAAATCTGACTGACTGAAATCTGAAGTTCATTTTATGAAGTTATAACATGAAAAAGTATCTGATATACCGAAGAGTTCATTTCATGGCAACCATATATAAAGTTCATCTAAGTTACCATCGGTAAATATTACGTACATTTGCTAAACGATATACAGCCACTTTTAAAACATTATAAATTAAACCAGAAAAACAAACGTGACATTATAACTGTATTCTGTAGTGCAGCATCCTCCAAACAGCTGCGTGCCCCCATGAAACCATTCAATAATATTTGGAGGTGAAATATATGATGAACGTCCACAGGTCGCCTCCTCTGGTTCCAGCAGGATGGAACACAGTTTGGTTAACTTCCACATCCATGTCGACATTGAGCTGAGCCAAGGCCTCTCACTTTACCGATGGAAAATGACTCAGTTCTGTAGACAAGTTGACCATAACAACTAACATTGCTTTTGGCTGAACAGACCCTTAAACCACAACTCTTTTAACTGCAGGTTGACACAGAATTTTGAGTTGACTGGACTTAGCCGTGTGTCCATCATCAGCTTGCTGTTCTGGTCCCTGAAGTTCAGCTGCAATAAATATTAATATCAGAAATACCCCAGTAAATGCCTGCGTCTCCAGCTGCATGGTGCAGTTAAATAAATGCTATGATTAAGCATAGATCTGCAATCAGTGTTGAATTGCTTATTTCCTAAACTCATTTGTTTCACAATAAAAAAGATTAACACAAAAGTAATGAAGTAATACAATTAATGCTAATGACACCACTGTTTGTAAAAAATCTCTCTATATCTGTATATTTATCTTAGTAAACAGGCTAAAATGAACTTTTCAACATTTTTAATAGACATTTTTCCTCAATTGACACATATTGCCTCCTTGCCGTCCTTCTACTGCAGAACGGGCTCTGCCGAAGACCTCCGATGAATACCGAAAACCAAGGTGGTTTGTGGGAAACTACATATTAGACAAGCCGCCATCTTTCTTTTTAGAGAGTTAGCAGGGCAAAATAACAACCAGTTTTGAATGATCATTTATACATAACTGAGTCTCAGAAGAAATTCCTCTTCGTCATTTATTCTAAATACTAAGTGTAAAGTGCTACGGGTGAAACGGAACTCCAGATACTGCCCAAGCATTAAACACAAGACACAGTAGTTTGGGGTAAGCGCTCTGCTAACGCCAGTGGAGGTGGGCAACATGGGCCGATCTCGGAGCCGCAGCTCGTCCCGGTCTAAACACTCCAAAAGCAGCAAGCACAGCAAGAAACGGAGCCGGTCGCGGTCCAAAGACAGGGAGAGGTCTAAGAAGCGGTCCAAGTCCCGAGAAGCAAAAAGGAATCGTCGCAGAGAATCTCGATCCCGTTCCAGGTCCACCACAGCCTCGTCTCGCAGAGAAAGACCAGCCTCGCCGCCCGAGCGCATCGACATCTTCGGCAGGACTCTGAGCAAGAGGAACGCTTTGGACGAGAAGCAGAGGAAGGAGGAGGAGGAAAGAAGGGCAGAAATGGAAAGACATAGGAAGATGTAAGTGCATCTTAAGAAACGTCTTGGCAGCTGGTCTTAAAATGTCACATAAGGTTGCCTGCGTTGAACTGCATGTATGTGCTAAGCTAAATGCTAGGCTAGCTGCATTCGTTTGAGTAGATAGCGTTAGCTTCTTACGTTAGCATGCTAACCGCCAATGCATGCTAATGTCAGCGAGGTTCCACGGGTCCTGGGCCAGAACGTTGGATGGAAGGTGGTCCTCTCCATCAGAACGGACAACGTCACCGCAGCGCCAGCTCACCACTTATAGCTGAGGTTTCAGTATAATTGTAAGGCCATTTGGATTTGAAATGGCTGTTTTATTATAAGACTTCCATTATGATGGACACAGTTCTGATCGTAGACTGTCCCTGAGTGTGCAGCGGCTTGTAGGACAGGCCCCTGGCCCTTAACTGCATCGAGTGAGGAAACGGTACTGAGGTTTGGTTTGCCATCCAGTGCCTCTGTATTTCGGCATAGATTAGAGTTTTGCAATAAGACATAGCTTTGAATTGAACTAACAAAACGTGTATAGTCTCTATTGTCAGAAAAACTATTCCCATTGATGAATTGACCCAGGAACAGGCTGATTGTCTAATAATACATTTCAAATTTCATGCTCTTTTACCCTCCAAGGGTTAGTCCTACCGAGCTGCGCCACTCACAAAATGATGATACACAATGCATGACTATTGTATGGCTTAAAGACTTTAGAACAAACTGTCATAGCAACATCAGTGTATTGGTTATAAACTTTGTTTTGACATGCGCACTGCGTTCAGATCCATATGGGCACCAGCCAGCACAGTTACTGCAGGTGAGATGATCTGCAGTTGGAATCATCGTTTTAGGTCAAGATAGCACGCTTTATTTCTCAGTGCAGATGCTAAATGTAATCCACTGAGTGCACATCCACATTTACTTCCCACAAAAGAAAAAGCCGTGTGTGTGTGTGTGTACTAAGCCAGAGACACATATGACATGATTTGTCGGCTGCACATGTCCGATGTGAATCTCCCGTTCCATCGCATCCCAAAGGTGCTCTATCGGATTGATATCTGGTGACTGTGGAGGCCAATGGAGTACAGGGAACTCATTGTCATGTTCAAGAAACCAGTTTGAGATGATATGAGCTTAGTGGCATTCTGCGTTATCCTGCTGGAAGTGGCCATCAGAAGATGGTACACTGTGGTCATAAAGGGATGGGCACAATACTCAAGACCGGCAATTGTTACAAAAGGGCCCGAAGTGTACCAATACAATATCCCCCACGGCATTACACCATCACCACTACCGTGAACTGTTGACACAAGACGGGATGGATCCATGCTTTCATGTTGGTTTGCCAAATTCTGAGACTACCATCTGCATGTTGCAGCTAAAATCGAGACTCATCAGATCAGGAAATTAGGGCTGTCAACTTAAGTCGTTTAGTCGACTAATCGGTCCGATGCCGTCTTGGTCGACTGACATTCTTTTTTTTTTTTTTGTTCACCAATAAAGACATTTTCATTGATTTACTCCTTGATATTTATTCCTTTTTATAAGCAGTTATATATTACTGTAATCTAAATATAATCAGCCTATGTTTTATCCCCAACTTTAAATGCTTTAATTTAGGCTGTTTTGTAACAGCGCCACAGTTCAGCGCACGGCGTAGAACACTCGGGAACCGCGGCGAAGAACTTTCTCTCGCCGTCGGAGCCCGTTATGTCTCCGCGCTTTAAAAAAACGATTTAACGTCCGCGAACTGAAGTTCAGAGATCGCTTCTTTATTAAAGAGCGAGCTCCATCACCTCCCGCGTCGGGTCCGTTAGGGTCCGCAGGGACCGCGCGCAGCGGCAGCAGGTTGGGGGCGGTTGGGGCCGATCCGAACGGGGACTCCTCCGGGTGAGTAATCCGGTGTAGGTAATCAGGTGTCTGTATGTACATTAAAATACGGGGGGGAGCGGTTGACAAACCCCGCGCGCGCGTAATCGCACGAAGTGCCGGCGGGCCGTTTATTTAGTTTGCATGCATTTGTTGTTTTACTCGTGTCGTAGGCTGCGGCCCGGTTAGGAATGCGGTTGGGGACCGCTGGTTTAGTCGACTAAGAACAAGACTTTGGTCGACTAAGCATTTCTTTGGTATATTTTTCCAATCTTCTATCGTCTAGTTTTGGTGAGCCCGTGTGAATTATAGTCTCAGTTTCCTCTTGTTAGCTGACTGGAGTCTTCTGCTGCTGTTGCCCATCTTCTTCAAGGTTCCACGTGTTGTGTGTTCAGAGATGCTATTCTGCATTCTGACACTCGTACATACAGTGTTGAAGCTGGAGTTCCAGGAAGTGGATTATTAATGTGTTGCTCCTCCCATTTGTCTTCTCCCTGTCCTGCAGTCGGCAGCAGGAGATCGAGGAGAAGCTGATCGAGGAGGAGACGGCACGGAGAGTGGAGGAGCTGGTTGCCAAGCGGGTGGAGGAGGAGCTGGAGAAGCGGAAGGACGAGATTGAGCGGGAGGTGCTCCGGCGCGTCGAGGAGGCAAAGCGCATCATGGAGCGGCAGCTGCTGGAGGAGCTGGAGAAGCAGCGGCAGGCGGAGTTGGCGGCGCAGAAGGCCAGAGAGGTAACGCTTGGTCGTTTGGAACGCAACCCCTCCATGTCCTACACAGCTCCCACACCTTTAACCCCACTGCGGCCTCCCTCAGGGACATGTGGGGACAATGGAGGTGGAGGGACATCCCACCCCTCTCAATTTACTTCAGAACTTAATCTGGCCATGGTACAAGTTTCACGCTAGGGAGGGCAAACGCAGTGCCTGGAAGTGGCAAATCCTGCAGAGGAAAAAAGAACTAATAGCAACAACGCCTTACCACGGATTCAACTGTCAGTGTTTATATGGTCATTTCAAATGTGAGATGAGAAACTGCATTAACTGCAGTGTAGGTGACTCACTGGGGAACAATGCTACACATTGATCAAGATAATGGAACTGTGTACACCACTGTGCACAGTCAGATGGGATTTTGGCTCCACACTACCTGTCCTTTATTGTCATGCAGGCTCCCAACAGCTTTTGCGCTGAGGGAGTTTGGGTGTCTTACAGCAGTTATCATTCCTGAAACTGAAGTGGCAATTTGGGCTTTAAGGATGGTGATTGCCTGTTATACACTTAAAGGTTGAATGTGAATATCACCAGCCCTCATTTTGGCGTCTTAGGAGGATTTCCTAGATTGCCAGTGAGAGTTTTACCATGGCAGAGTTCAACTTTTTTCCTTCTAAAATCATTCCTTTCCCTGGTTCGGCTTGATACTATGTAATAAACAGCTCTTCTTGTAAACAATGTACATCCATGGCCATTTGTCAACTAGACAAATACCTTTCTAATACAAGGATCTCTTTGGGCAGCTCGGCTTTAGTCTTTATCATACAGTTCCTTTTGGTTTTATAGAGTAGACTCAAGACAACCACCCCCCCCCCCCTGGACCTATTGAGCATGGGATTTGTTTATACAGTAATGTTGTATTGTGAGCAAGAAGGGCGGCTAAAGCCCAGTGACCCTGTTTGGCTCAGGGACCAGCCAGTGGCTTGGTACTAATAGCGGGAGGAATGTAACCCCAGCATGCCCCGTTTACCTTTGTGGACTTAGTCGGACACCCCTCTGCTGCCATAGGGTTTATCTGTACACACTACTAAGGCTCCAGCAGAACTGGTAGAACTAGCAGGGCCTTTCCACAGGGAGCCGATGAGCCCAAAGGCTGTTCCATCACAATACTCTTCCACGAGTGCAGATTTCCTGTCTCTGTTGCTCTGACATTCCAAATCCCATTTGATGTGTAGAAATGCTCATCCCATATTTTTGAATTCAAACAGTTTGTCCCTCCACCTTCTCTTTAATAATCCTTGTGTTGACAATCTTCTGTTAGACGCCATCCTGTTTGTACCTGTTTGACAGGTTTAATATCTCTGGTCTAACCTTTTTATCTCTAAATATGTAGCTTTAGATATTCTTTTTCTAATCATTATTTGATGCAGTTCCCTAGAAAAAACAATGTATTGTGTTTTGTACTCATGACTTGCTTCTCCCATAGGGTTGCTGCTAAGTTTGATATTGTTTTTAGTAAATATATTTTTGTGTTTTTTGTTTTTGGAAACCCAACTTCCTAACTATCACTTGACCTGAGCTGGCCTGCAGCCTTTCAGCTCCTGTGACTTGTGTCCTGTACTGTAAGTGGTCCGGTCCTCCTCGAGCTCACACAGGTGCCACTTTGTCCTGTATTCACCTTCACCCGCTATCGTCTCAGTGAGGACTGAGCCACTGTAAAGAAAGGAAAACCCCTGTAAGAAAGAGGGAGCTGTGGCTGCAGGCGCAGGCTAAGCAGTACACAGATCAGAGTAATAAAGAGGAATGCTGCAGGCGCGGTATGGCAGAGCCCCCCCCATACCTACCCACCCACCCCAGGAGCGCTTCTGTCTCTGCAGGGGCCACACAGTCCGGACGAGACAGTAAATATTCAACCGTTTAATGCCGAATGCTTTCACCAGTTGTGTAGGTACACAGGCAAGGAAAATGCGTAGGTATACATGCATTGGTGAGCCAAAACTATTCCCTCTTATTTGTATCCTTTTTTCTCTTGTTTATGATATTTTAAAATCAGCAAATGTATTTTCTTGTAGATTGAATTGTCTGTCCTCTATCTCTCTTTTATTTATGAGTGTGATGAGTGGGTTTCCCCCCTGTTGAATACTTGTGTTTGAATCTGAATGGCTTCCACAATAATTCAGCGAGTGCCCCAGATGTGTCAGGACTTGAATTTTGTTTTTGGAGGGTATTAACAGCTGTAAAGGGAGGGGAAACAAACAAACAAACATAAGTGAGTACATTTTGTGTGTGAGTGTGCGTGCGTGTGTCCACAATGAGAGGACAGGTGTCTGTATGTACATTAAACTGCTCTGTGGCTGTAACCTGTTCGTGCACTAACATGTAACCGTATCACCCGTCTAGGAAGAAGAAAAATCAAAGCGGGAGGAGCTGGAGAAAATCCTAGAGGAGAATAACCGCAAGATCGCCGACGCTCAGGCCAGGCTGGTACGTCCTGCTCTGTGAACACGGAGCTGCTGCTCAGCATTCCTCCACATTTCAGTCAATATCATACGCCTCAATTGGGAAATGTTTGCACGCTGTCATGATCACATGCATAATGACGATCACTGTTCATCGTCTTACCATACTTGGGCTATTAAATGCTGCCCGAGACCCTGAAAACCAACACAAGAACAGTGCTGTTTTTACCTAAAACATAACGCTTCTCATCCTGTCCACATACCATGTGAGGGTTATGTGCGTCTTTAATTCCAGTCTGTGTCCTCTGAGTGAGACCCAAAGGCTTTCACCATGACTGAATGACTCGCCAGGACCACTTCTAGTGAGAGCTTTGAGTTGATTGCTTATGAGCCAACATCACTGTGGCTTCTTCTTCCTCGTGCCCTTATAAGTCTGACTCATTTGTACAGGCATGTTTATTTGAGTCAGGCAGGATTTCTGTTCCAGATGCATGCAGCCAATGAGATGAGTTTGTCCGCTTTGTTCCCACAGGCTGAGGAGCAGTTGCGTATTGTAGAGGAGCAAAGAAAGATTCACGAGGAGCGCATGAAGCTGGAGCAAGACCGGCAAAAGCAGCAGAAGGAGGAGCAGAAAATCATCCTCGGCAAGGGCAAGTCCAGGCCCAAGCTGTCCTTCTCGCTCAAGGCCACCGAATAAGACTGCTCCACCCACGTCCACAGGCCCCGCCCCACCTTCACCCCGGCCCAGCTCTCCCTACTCCATCAATCAACCCCACCCCTCTTCAGAGGAACGGTCGCTTCGTTTTGGAAGTGCTGAAGGAAGGCCGAGGAAAGCGGTGCAACCCGGTGTGTGGACTCGCGCTTTCCTGTGAAAGGCCCACGTCGAGCCTCCCGGCCTTGAAGAGGAGGCAGCTCATTTCCATTAAAGGACCCGACTGCTCCTTCCATCCTCCCTCCTCCCCACCGCACAGAAGAATTCTGCTTTTCTTTCTCCAGTTTTATTTTTGTTTTTAGGGAACTCAAACTTTTGATGTAGAATGCTTAAACGTGTCCCTTTCTTTGGAAGTCTTAACTCTGTAACATTGAGCGATCTTGTCTCTCCAGCTGACCATACTAGGACCATGTAGAAGAGTATGTGTGACTTTGTCTAGTTCAGGCTACTGTAAAAGGCCATGAATGGCTTGGGAGTTGGCATCTGTTTTAATTTTTTCATTCTGAAAGTGGCTAGACCATGGTGACGAATCCCATCACAGCCTATCAAAGCACAGTTCACCTCCCGTCCAGCTGACCGTTTCACCGCGTTCTCCTACAGACACCTTTCTTTTTGCTTCTGCTCGGTCGACAATGTATATATATTTTTTTCTTTCTTAATGACAGCATTATCTCTAGCTGAGAGGGATATTGTAAAGCTTATGTTAGATCTGAAGGACTCCCAAGCCGCCCATGGCTGACCCAAGAGCCTACAACAGGAAGCGTTAGTCGTCTACGACAAGGGGGCCTGTGGGATGGTGGGGGACAGGGGGCGTTGCCTGTATGATGTAATTTTACTAGCCTTGCTGTGATGTGCTGACTCCCACTCCTCCCCAACAACAAAAAGTCTCAGTAACGGTAAACACTTGGGTTTAGTTTGATCAGACTCTTTGGAACAACACAAGGTCCCGGTACAGACCCAGTTTAGCTGTAGTACATGAACTTGGCAAGGCGCTACTCGGTAAGTCTTGATTCGTATAGGATGGACAAGTTCAGGTAAGATGAGGTTTGAGGTCGTGTGCGTGCGTGTGTTCGAGTGTGTATGTGTGTGTCCGAGTGTGCTCGTGTGTGAGTGTCTTGATTGCGTGTGCGTCGGGGTGTGTGAGTGTCTGACCTCAGGTGGGTATAATGACTTTTTGTTATGTTGTGGGATTTTGTATTTGTCATGTAATATCCCCCAATTGTTAAGGGACTAAACAGTTGAATAAATCCATTGAATGCCTCCACTGGTGTGTGTGTGTCTGTCATAAACAAAGCTCTGCTGATAGTTACTATGCTGAACTTAAAATGGGCAACGTGGAGCTGAAGCTGCTTCACACGGCCTTTCCAACCAGCTCAGGGTCCCACTTGGTCAATGATAATCTGTAAAGGACCCGCCGGGGCGTTCAGTGCAGCCCGCCGCCGCAGTCTGGACGGCCAGCTGGATGACTTGGCTATCGTGAGCATTACAGGCTTGTGTTACTTGTTACAGCAGGTAACAAACACTTTTGTAAAATTCAATGGAATTATCAGATGAAAGTAATTTTCTTTACTTGAATATCCAAAGACAAATTGATATATTCGATGTATTCTAACATCCATTAAGACAAAACAAATGTGTGTATGTGCTTCTGAACTGGAAGTTGGCGTGCACTTGGCTCCTTCATAACCCTCGAACAAAGATGACCTCAGTACACAGAAGTATTCCACTTTATCTTTATAAATGATTCAACTCTTCACCCTCACAGCAGGAGTGGCAATCGTTTTTGCAGATTTCCCTCTCAAGTACTAAACGTGTAAGACCTGTGGGTCAAGCTGTCTGGTATAGAGTGTGCACACCCACAGGCCATGAGCTCACAATCACAAAAGACAGATTGGCCTCCGAGGGCTTTACAATATGTACACATACAACATCGTCTGTCCCAAAATCCACAGGAAAAACCCCCTAAAAAATGAAGAACCCTCTGATGGAAAGAAAAAAAGGAATAAAACCAACAGAGGAGGATCCGTCTCCCGGGGTGGACGTACATAAAATATCTACAATACTTTCAATGCATATGGGAGAAATGATTCAAATATTAAGAGTAGTAAGCCAGGTGTACGGAAGGACCACTGCAATTAGTGACGTGCATTAATGAAATGTGAATTATTGTCGAGAGAGAAGCTCGGTGTGTCCTAAGAAGCACGTGGCAGCCCAGGACTCAGGGGACAGGCCAACAGGTCTGCTCACTTGTTTCAGAAGAAGGGAACTGAGCCCTCCCTGTGTTCAACTTCCTCCCTCAAATTCTATTCAAAGAAGGAACTATATCCAGATAGGTAGATGTTGAGTGACACCATTTTTTAGTTAAGTGAGTTTAACAGGCGAGTTTTAGGACGTATTTTACGATGAGAAAGAGACGGTTAAAGAACACTGTTCTTTTTCCTTTTTTCCTTACAAATGGACAAATAAACTAAATTTACAAGTCCCCACGCCAGAAGAAAGTCCTGGTCACACCGTAACACACGTTTAAATACGTCTGTCCTCGCGCTCTATTTAATTGAGTAAAGCAGAGCCGCGGTTCAGTCCTGCTAATCTAATTCGCACATTGGTGGCTTCTTCCGTTAAGCCGTCTCGCTATCAAATCCACACCGTCTGCGGGGAGAGCCGCGACTCCCGCGGGTGTTTATTCCACCACAGGAAGTGAGAGAAGTGGAATCCGACTCCTCAATTATCTCCCGAAGATCTATCAGGCCGATCATCGGCTAAGCAAACGGCCGCTGGCCGAAGCGCAGAAAAGAGCTCGTGATCGAATCAAGTCGTTACGAGGTGTGAAAGGTTGACCCGCCGAAGCCGAGGTGTGAATGTGCGCCGTTTCTGTTAGGCTTTAAAAGAATTAATATCATGTTTTAATAGTTCTAATTCTAGGCAACAGAAGGACAATGCGAATAATACTGACGGAATAGTTGTGTTGGTTAGTGACAGTCAGAGAAAACAAATGCAAAATATTTGAACTGTCTACGTCAAGACGAAATGTATTTAAATACCAGAACGTTCTATTGTTTTTGCTGTTATGTTAAGTTATGTGATTTATCGATGCCTTTAAATTTCATTTCGACTGATGAACCATTAGTCGTTTTTTTCTGCCTTCCCTCAGTGGATCATCCACTAGTGGGCGCTCTTGTCTTTCGTAAAAACACGGAGAGCCTCGTCGCGCGCTCATGCATCAGCGCCGTGCCTCATCACGGCCCTGTGTACACGAGCGTTGTGGCAGCTCGCGTTTCTCGTTGTTTTACCATCACGGGGCGACCAGCAGACTGCGTCCACGCGCGAGCAGTGCGCCTTATTCGTTGTTTGAGAGCTTTAAAAACACGAACCACCAATTGGAATGTGTGCTTTGATCTTTAGAGGAAACCGGCTCGTGTCATCACCCATGTCACAACCTTTACTATCATGATTGCAGGAATTAGACCCCCCCTGGTATCATGTCGGACACTCTGCGCATGTCCAGATAAGCGTGACATTCACTCCAATTCAGCCGATTCATCTTCCCGATTCCACTCTTCCCATTTTGCTCCCCACTGGTCACCGCACTGAACCAGTTGGCCCCGTTGAATGACAACAGAGCTCCCACTGACTTCCCTGTTCAGGGACCAATCAGCTGCTGCGGGGGGCGGGGCTGTGCAAAACCAGCTCTACCAAATTCCCAGTCGCGATCCCTTGCAGTTACTTTCCATCCAGGTCTCAGAGCGGCGCTGAGGCACCATCCCTACGCGGTGCGCGAGCGTTTCGGGACGGATCTGTAGCATTCAGCCGCACGACTCGTTGGGGACCTTTTGTATGAGAACTTCCATCCCAGCTCCTTTGATTTCGTTCATTCTCATATTTAATCATTTTCTTCATTTTGACCATTCGATCTCATTGATTCCTGCGTGTTTGTCGCTCTCCACCAGCCGCCGCAGCAGAACGGTCTGAAAGGGGAATATCTCACCATTCCACCCCAGCCATCACTGTCCTACTCCCTGCCGCTGCTGCTCTGGATGTTGGCGTGCACTCCTGGACTATAACGCAGTCGGATTTACGGCAGACACCCTTTTCTCTCTGAGGGATGTATTGGAGCGAGGTGAAGTCTGCGCTCTGAACAGGGGAGAATACAAAGCCGCTGTCCGCTGAATGAACTACTGGCGTGCGCCTTTGGTTTTTTGGAACAGGTCTCTCTCCTGGAGCTGCACTAGTAGGTCTGATCGGGGCTTGTGGTCTGCGCTCCCCCACTGGATCGGGATATAAGGTGAAGACATTGCCGCGGTCAGCCTTTCCTGTAGCGCTTGTCCTCGCTCTATTTTTTGTGGACATTGTTGGTGATTTGGAGGAGGCGCGCGGGCTAACCATGGGTGACTCGATGTGGAGATATTATTTTGGAGTTTTATTTATTGCCTTCGAAGTGGACCTGTGCCGGGCACTGATCCTGGAGTCCATCTACTGGAACACAACAAATACCAAGTAAGTGGGACCTGGCCCGCGTAGCGCCGTGCGTGGGGCCACGATTACACGCCAGACTCCGTGGAAAAAACTAGCGATTTAATGTTGCCGTGCCAGCCTTTGGAGTAGCCTATTTTACAACACTCATCTCTACAACTAAGAATATAATGAGTGGAACAAAGAGCAGTCAGCGAAGCGTGATTTGCAATTGCATTCCTATTCTCAACGTATTTTTACACAACAACACACGCGGTAATATGATTAAAACCATCGCAAAAGTAATATTTTGTAAAAAATATAAATGTAGTTTATATTTGATTATGTGTTTGCCGCGTTTATCAAACAACCCTAATACTCAGTAAACACCCTAAATCAACCTCAGCTCTGCGGCTTAACTCCCAACATGTTTCATTTGAGTTTGGGTACACACATCATCCACACCACCAGCCCGAGTGGAAGAGGCCCATTGCTTTACTGCTTAACTGATTTTCCGTCCGGGTCTTGTTGTTGCCGTCGGGGATATTTACGCGCAGAGCGCAGCGCGGCCGCTCCGCCGCTCAGCAGCACACCAACCCGCCTTAGTTTGTGTGCTTCATTCTTTGGCTGTGTGGCTAATTTTGGAGGCTTGACGTGAATTCAATTCGAAGGTAAATTAACAACTTCGGTTCCTCGGTCAATAAGAGCTGGGAAAGGCGTATTATCTAGTTGTACCTGTAAAATGGCCGAATCAATTAAAAAGGGCAGACCTTTGAAACTGCATGCAGCTCTTTACAGCCCATTCCTTCGCCTCGCCATGTGTGTTGGCATATAATGTAATATCGGACATCATTCATAAGAGATCAGAGGGAGAGCGGTCCTTGATGAGTCCGACATGACGAGGCTTCACGCAGCCAGGCCTTTGACGCTCTATTGCGGCTTTCCAATACGCACTGTGGAAATAATGAAATAAGGAACGATCATAAATTCAAGCGGCAATTTTTATGGAAAATAGAGTGGGTGAGACGAAAACTTTTAAAAGACCGCCTACCACCCGCCATTTGCTCTGGCCAGAAGCCTTCTGTGAGCGGCTGCGCTCGGCTTTATGGCTTCAGGATCCACACACACTACACTCCGACTTGTGCAAAACGCTGCTATGACCACTGGCGGCTTCTCTTTTGGATGTTATTTGGAAAATAATTTCGACACACATCTATAATAATATTCCTATAATATGTGAAATATTCCTGATAATGTCAGACCGGTTATTTCCAAATATTCATACGCCGCCCCCAAATAAAAGCTATCTTTCTCCTGGTCTACACCCTAGTCTCAGCCCGGCGGGGGGCGCCCCTCTTTGTGGCAATTTCGGCACATCCAAACTCTAACTCGCTCAATAATGCAGCTTTTGCCCCCTTGCAGCCAGAAAGCCCCCCCCCCCCCCCCCCCCCCCACCCCACCACTCGCGCCATATCCTGCCATACCTTCTTGAATTACGCACAATGCGACCGTGACCGTTGTCTAACAGGTGTGTGTTAATACGTGGCAAAGAGCTGCTGGATCGCCCCGAATGTCACCGCGCGAGCAGACAGGGTTTGTCCGCAGTCTGTGGGACACACGCCACAGCCATCTGCGCCTCATCCAGGCTATGAGGCCAGATGACGCACTCGTTTACGTTTACCTTGAGGTCGCCCTTTTCACAGCTCGAGAGCGGCTGCGTCCAACATGAAGGCGCGATGTAATCACCCGGGATGTCGAGGTCCTCTAACAAACTGCTTAAAACAGGTGACACTTTGACCTCAGATGGAGAGACATTTAATAAATACAAAGTGCAGTACACACACACACACACACACACACACACACACACACACACACACACACACGCACACACACACACATAAAACATTTACATGTATTTTATATATACGTACATATAGAAATATATTTTACATGTAAATAAATGTACAATTATTTTTATATATATATATAAATACATACATATACATACAAATATATTATACTTCATTAAAATAAAACATCAATGTATAGACTTCAGTTTGCTCTGGAAAGGGGTCACCCAAAGAGTCATTTTGTTCTCATTGAGAGAACATGAAACATCCTCCAGCTTGACGCTGTAGCTGTTATTCATTTCTGCTTATGATTTTATGAAGACAGAACCGAAAGCGAGAAAAAAAAAAATGCTTCCTGCTTCTGAGGTTAAATACAGCTGGCACACGCAGATAGGCATGTGCATGTGTGCGTTGTGAGTTCTGAGGTAAAAGGCCAGAAAGCGACATCATTGTGTTACCCGTCACTTCAGTGCTATTTTGGTTGATCCCACACGTGAGGGGCATCTCTGTTTCAGAGCATCAGACTCGTATCTTCCTCACTGATGCTTCGTATTATTCCGTAGCAGGAAGAGCAGTCACAGTTTGAGGTCAGGGTGGAATCCGGGCCTCTCCTTTTAACACAGCCAACAGTGTGATGAATAACTTTTTCCGTGAGTGTAATATCCCTTTTCACAGCTCTGTCGTAGTGAAACCCCAACGTGTGGATATCTTTACATTCAGGAGTCCAGCAATATGCTCAATGGCCCAAGTTGTTCCTGCCTCTGCATCTCTTTTTCAGTTCCTGTTAGTCCCCCTCTTTGACTATTCAAGGAAGAATGAATGTTAGAAATGTGAAGGCTTTGTGTGTGTAGGCCGGGGGAGAGGATAAAGAAACAGCTCGGCTCGCTCTCCCTCTGTGTCTGTGTCTGTGCCCAGTGTGTGTGCAGCTATTCCACACGGTCCTGTCGCTTAAACTTCATTGTTGTTTGCGCTCTACTACTTTACCGGCTAATGCCTGAACCGAGCACGAAAGAAAACAACACAAGAACGAGCCCACCGCCTCATTCCCCCCCCAATCTCAGCATCACGTCAGACACACCTCCTCCCGGTGGTAATCCGTTTTGTAGTCGGTAGGAGAAACAAAAGAGAGGCCTGCTTTACATGGTTTATGTCAAAGGAGCGCTCCCTCTCCTCCACTGCAGTTCATTAAGAGATTACATAGCAGCCCAAAGGCTCCTTGTGACCGGGCAGTGAGGGGGGCACCTCTGTGGGTCCTCTTTTGTGAATGTAGGGGGCGGGGTTTCCATCATGAATGACTGACGAGTCCGTGTGCTGAATGTCGCGAAGAAACCGTCCCTCTCCCTCCGACTCGCCGTCCTTCCGTCCCCTCTCTGGTGGTCTCTAAGTTGGCCGTTTCTCTGCAGAGAGCCAGATCTTTCATTCCGCTACATCGATCAGCGAGGATGGGAGGGGAATAAACTGCCGTTTTCGTTACAGTGTTCACCCTCTCAGGGTTATAGAGGTTGATGCAGGCTTTTGATGATCACTGCCAAGAGAAAGGTTGATCATCATCAAGATTTTGTAGTGAAAGAAGAGTGAAAGGGGTGAAATCGGGGGAGAGGGCATAGTATCGGGCCCCTTGGGGCGTGGGGGGTAATTATGTCCAGCCCTGCTCAGAACCCATAGGCCTGGATTACAGGATGAAAGGTAGGCCAAAGCAGACAGAACGATGAGGACGAGGAGGCTCCGGGTGACGGCTGGCGTAAAGACCCGTGTCCCCTCGGCCGACAGAGGCCGAAAGCCCGGCCGGATTAACCCTCACTGCCCTGGCTTGGCCTCCTTTGTCTGCTGCCTTAATGAATCCTTGCGCCGCAGCTGCAGATTCAACAGTTGCTCTTGATCTGCAGTAAATATCCCCCCTCCTCTCGCCCCACTTGGTTTTCTCATAACCCAGGGACCACACGAAGACAACTTGGGACGGGGACACTCTCCGGCTCTCGGTTTTGTCACACGCAAATCCAGCAATCGAGTGGTTTAAGTAGAACGTCTGAAAGCCGGCTGACCGAGGAAGGGCTTTATTATATGGAGATGTGCAGAGACAGGAGGACGCAGGGGAAACCCGACAGAGAAGACTTCCTTTGGTGGTTTTATTTTTTTCACTGGCAACAGATGCAGCAGTCATTGCCTCAGCCCCCGCCTCCCCTCCCACACACCCGCAGACTCACACGCACACGCACACACTAAAAAAGACACCAAACTTCAAGGTGAAGAAAGGTGGTTGGAAGATAATTGAGAAAACACATGCCGCATGGCAAATCTGCCATGTCTGCAGGCTCAGTCACACATGAGCAGGAGGCCCTGCTTTAAAAAGGTGACTCAATCTCAAATGTACAGCTTCATATTTGAATCTGGGGCACAATATGTTCACATCATCTATTTCAAGGCTTTTGTTGTCTTTTTAAGGTTGCAGTCACCACAAAGCACGCGTCGTTGCTGCGTAACCCTTTTTTTCCCGTGAAATCGACGTTGGCTTTTTGTTCAAAGAAAACAGCCGCTGTCTGATTTTTGACAGTTCAATATGAATAACATCAGAGTTTGAATTAAACCAGGAGAGTGTTTGGAGAGAGCTCATGCACCTGTGTCGGCCCTCACCTTTCCACCCGCCGGCCGGGCGGTTGGCTTGGAGATGAGCGCCGGCAGCTCTTTGTCGGAGCGGTGTGTGTGTGGAGGAGGGAGAAGAGTGGTGCCACTGTACGTCTCTCTGTTGTCTCCCTACGCGTCATCAGACCCTCTGCCCTGTTCCAGCAGAGGTGCCCTAATTGTGGGCAAGGACAAAATATACATTTCATTATTAAAAACTGGGCTGCAGCTCATAATGTCCATTCTTTTTTTATGGAAGCACTGCAATAGCTTTCTGAATTGAAACCAACTGACTCGGTTAACAAACGTACTACATTGAATACTATAATTTTTTATAGGTTTTGTACTTCTCACAATCTTTTGTTTTATTCTTTTAAATGAATCAGAAATAATCTGTCGTTTGTTTGGGTATATTTGTTTTTTTTTCTTCATGCACTAAATACTTCTGTCTTGCATAATGACTACTGATTGACTAATGATTGTGAAGGATCTTTCTCACTGCTGTGGGACACGATGTTTAGCAGGCTTTGCGTTGGTACTCTTTCATGTATTGTTTTTAAAATGAGAAGTGAGCTGTATGGGAAGAATTACTCTTATAAACATGCGCAATGCATTTCATATTCATGTCAATTTCCACCTCTGCAAAGCGCTAGTGTCCCACAGGATGATGGTTAACTGTATTTAACAGACAATCGACTCTGTGAACTCAACTCTTGAGTAAATGGAGGTCTCCGCATTACAGCCTTTAATGTGTCTCGTGCCTCCTCTCTGTACAGGGCTCTCCGCTCTGTTAAACAGGACTTTATGGAACTAGAGAGGGGTCTTCTAGGTGTGTGTGTGTGTGTGTGTGTGTGTGTGTGTGTGTGGGGGGGGGGATAGTTGCCCTGAGCGAGGATCATGAGATGATGGGCGAGCTTCTGTTTGCCCCCCTCCCTGCATTCTTCAGTAGCAGTATCAGACTCCTCAGCCTGTCTGAGGGACTTGGTGTACCAGGTGTCAAACACACGCACTCAGCCATCAGAAAAGCATGGCACACTATCATGTCTCAAGGCGGGCTTAGGCTGGATAAATGGGTGTCCACACTGTCCCTGTCTTCATCTCCTCCCTCATTCCGCTCTCTTTAGTGTTGTCTCTCAAGAGCCGATCCAGACCGGCTCACGTTTACCCTCAGTCAGCCTCCTGGCAGCTTACCTTTAAACCCACATCCACACTCTTTTTCTTTGTTGCCATATATAGAATGTTTTCAGTCCACTGCACTTTGCTGTAAATCAGCAGGCTGAAATACAAGAGGGACAGGAGGACGCTGGGTCTGCTTTCGGATTCACTCCTGGCTGAGGAACTGTGAAGATAGCATATCTTATATTCAGAAAGATCTGGGGACATTTTATTAAGCTCTTGCATATGTGTGTGTGTGTGTCTGTGCGCGTGTGTGTTTTCTTTCTTGAAGGGTCAGTCATGTTTGATCTCCTGCTCTGCTAGCCCCGATGCTAGCTGATAGGATCCTCAGAAAGGTGTTGCTGAATGATTCACCTGAATGTGTACAGTAGGTGTGTTGTGTATGTGTCAGAGTGTGTGAGGAGTGTAGTTTGACATTATTCCATTGTTGTGTTGTTTAAGCAATGTTATAGATTTGCGTCTCATTTCCCTCTGAGCTGTTAGAATAAACAGTGTAAGGGGGGGGAGCTGAACCACTCAAAATCCTATAAAGTGCTGGTCATACAATTAAATTCAAAGCGTACTAAGTTGTAGTATTTGATGGTATTGCAGCAGTGCAATTCTCTTTTTTTTTGTTTGAAGCAGAAAGCCTGGCCAAGTATCCTGCAAAATAAACCCATTCACAGTCATCGTCAGTAGAATGTAGTACACCGTTTGGAATGCTCATATCAGAGGACTGCAACATGTAACCGGATACATTAGGATGGCAATATAGTTTTGTAGGCATAGTAAATGTTTTAGTATACTGAATAGCATGCTAGTATGGGTGTTGGAACAGACAGAGTGTTAGTATGACCCTCCCCCCCTACCCCCTCTCCACTCCTCATAGGCCCCGGGCGTACATGTCTATGCCCCCGACTGAAGCACTTCTAGTTTGATCAAGTTAAATAAAGGGCACCACAAGCTAAGCTACACGCACACACACACACACACACACACACACACACACACACACACACACACACACACACACACACACACACACACACACACACACACACACACACACATGCGAATTCGCTGAAAGATCGAATAATGACATACACGCATGCTTCCCCCTCGTGCAAACACACATGCCCGCTTGGAGGTATGGATGAATGCTTGCAAACACGCACACAATGTTAATGTAAAAAAAAAAGGGCCGACTCCCGTCTCTCTCAGCCCCCCTCCCCCCCTCCCCCCCTGGCAGATGGTGCTGCGGTGGCCGTACATACCCTTCCTCTCCCCCCCAGTGTCCATCACTGGGTACACTGTACCACCACTGAGTGTGTCCCCAGGCTCGGCCTACTTGGCCGCAGCATGTGCACATGTGACTTTGTACATTGTGTGCGTGCGTGCCCGAGCGAAGAAGATGATGCATGCTGTCGGAGGAGGAAGGAGGAATAATGCATGTGTCTGTGTCCGTACTTCTGAGAAGCAACAACAGACAGAGAGGAAGAACATATGCGTCTGATATGCGTTTATTCTGTTTACTGCTCATCCTTAATTATGAATGGACTGTGCCTGCCCCCCCCCCCCCCCCCCCCCCCCGCTGCCCTGCAGTGGCTGGCTTTGTAGTTGGGGGGTAAAAGCTGTACACTCCTCACTGGAGCAAAAAAAGAGCTGAAGAGGGTTTCTGTTTGCCACTCATTGCTTTTGTAATGAACCCATGTGAGGCTCATGTGAGGTTCATTAATACACGTTTATGTACGTATGAGTGGATGCAGGTTTGTAAGGGAGAGACTAAAGAAGAGAAAAGGAGGGAACGGAACCAACTGGTGATGAAAGGAGCAGGCGATTATCAGAAGTCCATTAGTCCTTTTCATAACTTATTTGAGTTACTCAGGCTTCTCAAATGTAAAGATTTGCTTCTTTTCTGACATTTCTCATATAAAGTGTATAAACTTGTGTTAAACTATTAGTTTCATTAACCACATCGATCCAGCACTACAGCACAGGGATAAAGGAGGAAAAACCTGTTACTGTTTCTGCCCTAACTTGTGCAGAAACATTCAGGGAACCACATGTGCTTGTGGATCCACATGATCTCCACTCAATATTCCCGTCAGTCAGTATCAGTCTGTATTCGCAACGCATTCCTGTTACCTGCACTAGTATTCACAGGAGGCCATTAAAGGCCTCCAGGGTTCCATAGTTCATATCTTAAATTGTATCTTAGCGTGCGCCAAATTGGTTTAGCAGATGAATACTTTTACCTCCGACCCAAGTTCCAACTGTGAATGTGTGTGTCTGTGTGTGTGTGTGAGAGAGAGTTTGCCATCACAGGAATGCTGCTGGGGCTCCCAGTAGTCAGATACTAAATGGCAACATTATTTTACCTTTGGGAAGAATTTAGGGAAATTCAACGGCACTCCCAGACAAACGCCTCCAGGCTCTGGTGTGCTCGCATGTTTCTGCTGTAGCTCTATCTGGATTTGTCTCAATAAACTGGGCTCTTACTGTTTTTTTAATTTTCCGTTCTGCTATTTCACTGGTAGCGGCGAGTTGCTTCTCCTGTTCATTATTCTTCTCTCAATACTAATAATTTAGTCTTTAGATAGGGGGTCACTTTGAACCACATGCGCACACATGTACACACATCCCGCATTGGATTATCCTTCATCATCTCAAATGAATGGACTCAATCAGTAATGATCTCATCAATAATTAAGCCGACTTGTCTCTTTTTGAAAGATATGGAGAGCCTCAATGGCAAACACTCCCATGGATAATAAATGACTTCTCATCCGTTTTAATAGCCTTTTTCTCTTTTCCCCTTTTCTCCTTTCAGATTTGTGCCAGGCCAAGGCGTGGTATTGTACCCCCAGATTGGGGATAAGTTGGACATTGTGTGCCCCCGCGTGGACAGTGGGATGGGTGATGCTGTGGAGTATTACAAGGTATACATGGTGCCTAGGGAGCAGCTGGAGAGCTGCACCATCACCAAAGCCGACACACCCCTGCTCAACTGCGTCAAGCCCGACCAGGACGTCAAGTTCACCCTCAAGTTTCAGGAGTTCAGCCCCAACCTTTGGGGCCTTGAGTTCTTCAGGGGCATAGACTACTACATCATTTGTAAGTACATGCCCCTCCCTCAACTCATCAATACCTAGGCTTGTTTAAGGGGAAAAAACAGCAGGTGGTTACATACCTTGAACTGTTGTGGTATTTGTATGTATGTTTTTATATTTTTCTCATTCTAGTCAATCCCTGGTCAAACAGAGTTTTGTGCAACATCCGTTTACAATTTGTAGTCAATTCAGTCAATTGCCATTCATTCTTGCTCTTCATATAACCCTCCCCTTCATATATGTTTTTAACCTCCTTTAAATGTTGTTGATGGACATGTTGAGATGTAAAGGAAATATATTTAGAGGAAGTTAGCAGATTGTATTAAACATCACAGATTGAAGCAATCCAAATGATTAGAGATGCGCCGCTAGAGATATTGTGTCTGAAGCTGTGCTCATGTACGTATTCATATAAAGCTGTTCTGATGCAACCATGTACGATATCACTACGCCAACATGTCATTAACATTTTTATATTAAGTAGATTTAACTGAATAACTCAAAATTGGGAATTGCTTGAATGGAAGTCGTTGGTATGAATAGTAGGCTGCAATCCAGTCCAAATGTAACGGCTATTTGAAGTTGTGTTTAAAGCCCATTCAAGGGAATCTGTGGTGCAATCCGAGTGTACCGACAGAGAGTCCTTTCCTGTGAGACCTTTGACAGTCCGTACTGTGCACAGTCACCCCTCAGTCTCCTGTTGCAGATGTGGCTGCTCTGCGTTGCTGATTGCCTGTGATGCATTGGCGCCGTCCTGGGAGGAAGTTCTGATGGGGTTTAGCGACGGCCCCCTGGTTTGAAACATGGGAGGTGGACTGAACCATCTGTGTGGCGCTGGTGGGGGGTGTACTGCTGATAGGACCATCTGTGCGGTTCTGCCACAGCCATCTGTGAGCTGTCACAGTAGGGGAAGGCCATCATTCTGACTGAGTAGAAGGTAGAGGATGAAAGGAGCGAGAAGAGAGGAGGAAGGATTAGTGGGACACATCGCTTCTTATGAAAAAGTCTATTGTCGAAGAAACAACTAATTGTACTGAGTGGTATACGCACATTAAACCGCCTGTAGCAGCTGACTCCTGGGAATTGAAATGTTTAAAAGCTTCACTGTACCCAGAAGTCCTGTATAAAGCTCTGTCAAGCAGCTGCATTGCAAAAACAGGTTTTCCCAGCCATGATGCTCAATCAGTTCTACCTACGTTGGTTTAACCCAAACAGGGAGCAGTAGCTGCTATGTCACTAATGTGCCATAGCTGCAGGATATTTACACTCTTTTGTGGTCTTGCAGGTGAGACATGCTTTTGGTGCATATAGAGATGGGTCTAATAGCTGTGCACGCTAATAGGACTAATTTTACTAGGTTTAACTGGAGAATAAAGTTTCTGGAGCTACCTGGCTGGTGGGCGGGGTTCATCGAAACCCAAGAGCCGATCACACCATCAGGTGGTGTGTGAGGCACAGACACGATCACTCTCCTCTCATCTGCCTCCACCCAAACGCAGCAGTTCATTATTGACTAAGTGAGGGTGGTGTTTACTCACCCTGGAGGTGCTGGTGCTCTGCCTGCGCTCCTGCCACAATGTGGTGGCTCAGATTAAAGGTTGGCATGAGTTCAGGTTTATGCAGCACATGGATAAGAGCATAGACCATCGCAGACACATGGAGGGGTATGTGTGGTTAGGAAAGACGAGTTGATGCAAAAGGCCAAACACACACACACACACCCGCACCTTGGGGAAGCTGGAGCTTCAGCTTAAAGCGTGTAGACGCAGCTGTACCAACAACAGGCCTCTTCACTTATTCCTCTTTATGGCTTTTGCTTAGAGCGGGCAGACAGTATTCCATTCCTCACTGCCTCTTGTTAAAACCCCTCCTCTTCATCAGCCTGCAGAGTCGACAAGATAGACAAAATAAAGCAACGCAAAAGTTTAAATCAGAACTTTAAAAAAAGAGTTGGAAAATCAACACCCCCCACCCCCCACCAACCACCGCCATTGCATCTCCCTTGCTACCCTAAATGCTAATGTGTAGCCAAAAGGGGGAGTAGAGGGAGCTGTTTCTCCATTGGAGTGTGTCAAGTTTTTGTTAATTGCCTCTTCTTGGCTAGCTCCTGCCCCACTGCTGCTGCTCCAACAGCCCACTGCAGTTGCATCACAGCGCTATGTTGTGTACTCTTTCTATTTGGTCGAATCAAACGGTTGGAGAAGCTCCAGCTTTGCATGTGTAAACACCAGGAGTGAAGCACACACACACACACACACACTAACAAGTAATAGAAAAGGAGAATTGTGCAGAGGTGGGCGTATGTGGAATTAGACTCCTGGTTGTTTTTACCTTGCAGTGTCTCTGCCTGAAGAGGCACCTGTTGGGTAAATGAGCTGTGGAAGGTGTAACATATCCACTTAGGGTTTGACTTGCCCTTAGTAGCTCTATGTGGAAGCATCTCCTCCTCTTCCTGTGTGTGTGTCTGGCCCCCGCCTTCCCTCCAGCAGCGCTGTGAGATGCATTGGAGTGTGACACGGCTTCAGAAAGTGCGTCGCAGGGATTTCATTAGTCTTCTGGAGTGAGCACTCGATACGTAATTAATGGACCAGCGTTAATCCTCCACTTCTTCTCGCAATTGCCACATCAATACTGTGGAGTCTCGACCCGTTGGATTAGTGCGGCCTTGTGTTGCAGTGTGAGGGTAGACCTAGATTAGATGGATATGCTCGACACGACTTCAGAACACCTCTTCAAACGTCTTGGACATCAGGCCTCAGCATTGGCGATCTCTTCCTGCACTGTCCTGCAGCACCGACAGGCGGCCAATGAAAAAAGAGGATGCTCAAATAACACGGTGGTCTTGTGTGTGTTTGATTGTGGATGTGTGAGGGGGCTCGCGTGCGGAGCAAAGGGCTAAACGTGGGACACGTTTGCGTATTTCGTGCCAGCACATGTGTATGTGTGTAATTGTGTGTAATTCTGAGTGCCTTCTTGTTTTCAGATGAGCAGATGAGCTTGATGTGATGGTTTGCGGCAGCATGGCCTGCAGCCGAGAACGTAGTGAGCTGGATGATAACATGAGCTAAAGAGACAGAGACAGAGAGAGAGAGAGAGAGACAGAGAGCCAATGTGTTGAAGCTGAAAACCTGCATGTTGCATGTTTCTCTACTCTCAATCAAACTATGCCTTTCTCACCTCAAATTGAAGTTAAACTAGATATCTGCTGTAATAATTACGTTTTAACGTCAACTTAAATGGATCTAACTAATCGATTGAAAATGTTGGTGGTTTGAGTAGTGGTGATTATTAGACAACTTTGTGTCTTGTTTCTGGGGGTCACGAGGGGTCCGTCGACAGGGAGGCGCCCCGCGTCTCGGGTGATTAGCGTACACTGTGATGGCGCGTATTAATCAGCTCTTTGATGAGGGCTTCACGCTCCACAGCAACCCATCGGAGAGCAATCATTGCTCGTGTTTAAATCCCAGCTGCCTTTGTCTCGCCTCACATCCTCTTGCTGTCCGTCCGGCTGTCCTTGCATTGTCTTGCTGTGTGCAATGCACTCTCCTTCCTAAGATACGTCTTGAGGCTCCTGTTGCCATGCCTTTGCTCTGTTTCATTACACGCGGCCAAGTGAGGTCTATTAATTATACCCACGTAAAAAACAACGTTGGCGCTGTGGCTTTTAAGGGTGTGCCTTGATACTGGACTACTGGACTCCTTCTTGTACTCCCCCCCCCCCCCACGTCTTTAAGCCTGATCTGAATGCTGTATGCCAGCTAGTTGATGACTAAATCCATTTGTGGTATAGAATAAACCCGGTCTACCCCCCCCCACCGTTACGGATTAGGTGGTTAACCGTAGCCAGCTAGCCCGTCATCCAGTCTGCCTGGGCGGAGGGGGGCCCAGTCTTTTAGCCCATTCAACTATTACATTCTGTTTGAGTCAGGCTTGCCGGCTCTTCCGGATTGGCACGGTGAGTGTGTCTTGTACTCTGCATATAAAGGGGACGAATTGAAATATCCAAATGACCATAGATTTAAGAATTTCTTCTTGTTCACGCCAAGGAATCATTGCAACATAAAGAAGTTTCAGTTTAAATGAGGCAAAGGTAAACAAGAAGAGAGGATAGAACAAAGAAATGAGTCAGTTATACATGAAAGAGACATGAAAGTACCTTCTGTGCAGTCCACCGTCCTCTACATCCCCTGACGTTGACCCCTCAGGCACAAGTGCTTTTATGCTGCATGCACCTCGACACCCCATGAACCTCTCGTCTTAAACGGCATCGCACATTGTGACAATCACCACAAAGTTAACATTGCTTAATGATATCGTGCAGGATTGTTGAAAGCAATGCGTGTTGTGCTAACAGGTTTATGAAATGAACACAGGCGAGCACACAGACACACACACAGGCACAGGAGCACAAGCCTTTAAGGAGCTTTGCCTGTAATGTGCTTTTCGGTCTCCACTGGAAAAGCCATAGGTCAGCTGGAGAAGGAGACAGGGGGAGAGATGCAGGGTGGGTGGGGGGGGCGAGGGAGGGGGCGAAGTAGTCCTTGTTAACATGCTCTTTGTGTCCGCTGCCATCACCGTCTCATTGAAGCAGGGGGAGTCTGGGAGAGTGGAAAAGGAAGGCAAAAAGACAACCGGGAGGAGGAGAAAGAGAAAGCAAACTATGCAAAGCTTCATTTTTAAGAGATGTCTCAGTCGAGACCTTGGCACCTGCCTTTCAGTCCCCACAGTTCTACGGAAAGGCTTCGAGTGGCGCAGGAATAGAAACATGTTGAGGCGGCGTAGGGGAGGGCGAGCCCAGAGTGCTCATGGGGTGATGGCTTTAGGGACAGGGTGGTGCCCGCCCCTGAGAGAATGAAGTTGAGGATGATGGCGTGGCGAGGAGAAAGGGGAAGTGGAGGCGATGGGGGTCAGTGTGGTGGGGGCGGTCGTAGTGAATGCGGGCCAGTGCGCGCTGGTGCAAAGCCAAGCTGCTAAGCTTTGGCAGCTCGTTAGCCTCTGTGTTACTGACCTGATAGACCACAAGCTCTACTCCCCCCGCCTCGCTCCCTCCCTCCCTTCCATCTCTCCTGTTCCCCGTCGCTCTCATGATCCACACAAGCTGCATTACTGCCAGCCACCTCAAGAGGCAGCACAGCACGGCTAGCCTTTGCATATAGTCTGTATGTGTGGCTCACATCAGTAACAGTGTGATGTATCCAGAGAATCCTTCCATTCTCATTCTTTACCATCTGCTGGGTCTGTTTTGTTCCTTATGTCACATGTGGAACGTCTTGCTCCGCCCCTCCAGAATCCTCTTCCAACATCTGCTGTGGTCCCTTAACCAAGTGTTTAGGGGTTCACTTCTTTGTTCTTCTGTCTTCCTGTCTGTGTCTATCAGACCCATTAAGCTTTTTACATCTGAAGCCTATTGAGGTGTTCATTACCTCCCCCTGTTTATTCCTCAATATTTTTTCGCATGTTATCAGCGGGCTTTTCACTATTCTTAAGCCCGGCAGCAAGTTTTCTTCTTCAGATCTGAGCTTTTCAAGGCGTTTAAAATCCAAAATGGGTGTTCTTGACCGGCTACCTCTCTCTGGAGTGTTGTTAGCACTAATGCACATTGAGTCCCTGAATTCCCCGTAGCTTGCCAAGATGGCCACCATTATGGAGTCATTGTTGTTTCCTTCTCTCAGTCTCCTCTCTCCTCACTTCGCTCAACTGCCTCCTTCATGAGGCCCATCAGCACAGTTTAAGGTATTACAATTACTCAACTTAATTGACTTCGGGGATGTGAAATATTCAGCTAGAGCGGTGAAGAGGTGAAGAACAGGTGAATTGTGATTTAAAGACAGGGAATATGAATCATAGCCTTCCTCAGACAATAGCTCTCAGTGTCTCAGTTGGCTTTTTCAGAGATAAGCTTACGGCGTAATAATAATACCGCTTTTTGGACCAGCTACTCGCAGCTAACTGTAACCATGTCCCTTTCTCTGCCCACTGTAGCAACATCTAACGGCACCATGGAGGGCATCGACAACCAGGAGGGGGGAGTGTGCAGGACCAAGTCCATGAAGATAATCATGAAAGTGGGACAAAGTGAGTGTTGTAGTATTGAATTACGGTGGTGAGTGCCTGCGGGTGTGAGCGGACAGCCACAATGCAGCCTAGTAAATTGTGAAAAACTGTGTGAGACTCTGGAAATGGCCTAATAAGGTCATAGGAGGCTGTGCAGCATACTGCTCTATCGTCTCCATGACACCTGGGGCTGCGAGGGGCCAGGAGATGCAATCTAGTGGAAACACACTCACACACTATTGTGTATGCTTGCATGCACACTAGACGCATCTGCTGTTATACACCCTTTCAACTAGAAGGACTTTTATTTCATGCAAATCTAGTTTACGGGTACACAAACACATAACTGTCATGTGTGTGACACACAGGCACACACATTTCTCCCCGAATAGGCAATCTACACCTAAGGTGTGAAGTACACGAGCACAATAAGCACAGCGATAATTATTCATGAATCAGTGGCCATGAAAACCATTTCCGGGGGTCGGGCGTCTCGTCAAGACCGGCTCCAGCCGTCGCAAGCGTAGCTGAAGATCCGATAATTAATCAAAGGTGCTGCCCTCGGAATAAGTAACCCAACTAGTAATTGGGTCTTCCGCTTAATAGAAGCGAAGATAATCTTCAGTGTGAGAAGTTTCTCACAAATCAGTGGTTTTACAACGTAGCCATATCCTCCGGAGAAAGTTAATTCCCTATTCATTTAATGTGTCTTTTTGTGTATTTTTCAGATCCTTCGGACCCTATTTCACCCAAAGAGAACCCCACTAGGGTACCCTACTCGCCCAAGAACACAGATGGCAAGGAGACCTACAACCCCAACGAAGTGCTGGAGAAACCAGGTAAGATCCCAGACTTGCAGCTTAAATACAAGCAAATTGATCATTGTGGAGAGGAACTATCGACACAGTTTGGCATGTGGCCGTTAGATTGTTCGGCATCCAAAGAGCAGATAACGCTGAGTAGAGAAATGTGTGGGTTTGTGTGTGTGTATTTTACTGCAACAGTTACTCTGATGTGCGTGTGAAAGTGAAGGAAAGAAAGATCAGCTATTCATCAGCCAGTAATTGAATGTTGCCCATAAAAGTGACAGGTATCTCAGGCCTCTCAAGGACTTATAAGGTATCTGCACACTGGCCACATTCCAGCCTTAAGTGACATTTTCAGTAAAAGATCTGATCACGGTCTGCCATCCTTTAACCAAACTGCTCTTTTTACAGACTTGCATTTGTTTCTGCACCAAATCACAACTGTGGCTAATTGCAAACCACTCTTATCTCCTAATGCATTTCAAAATCTCCCAAGAACAATTTCCGCAGTGAGCTGTGCTCAGAAAAAAAGAAACAGAAAAGGGCCATGAACAAGAACAAGCACAAACAAAAAACGTTGAGCATGCAGATTGGCCATCTTGCGCTTTTTTATGCCTCTGACGCTGCCCGTAGCACTCCGACACCCATATGCTCCTGATAGCTGCCGGGATGGAGCATAATCTTCATGTAAAACGGGAGGTTTCTTGCTGTATCATATATAAGAACAGTGGCAGACAGGGAGACACAAGAAACCACAGCCCTCCTTGAGGTGTTGGATGTTAACCTGAATGCCCATATTTACTTCCCTCTTAGTTAGAAAATGTTGTTTTTTCAGAATCAAATTGATGTAAGTGCCATTTGCTTACCCCAGCCATTGTATCTCCTCCTATCAGGCGGCACTTGCCCTAGTTTCAAGGTTGAGGTCTTCTCCGGCTGAATTTGAAAAACCATCGATCGAATGTGACCTTTATAAAGAAACCCTTTACAGGCAGTCTCAGATGCTGTGATGCTGGCAGGTTCAAGACAACCTTAACTGTGACATGATGAAACGATTGTGAAGAATGGAAGAGAAAGCCAGTAGGATTCTAAACAGGAATGGTTTTAGAATCCTATAACTGATTCCAGAAATGTGCAACTGAATCACATTTTGGTAACTTTCCAAATCCCCAAATCATGCCCACTTTATGCAGCAATTGATAAGAGGTTGTCTCTTTTGACACGTTGATATGTGGCCAGCTTCATGGAAAGATCGGCCTGGTGTACATTGACAGCTTTACAGGACTGAACACACAGCTGATTTGATCATTTTACTCACGTTTACCTCCCTCTGTCTTCAAGGTCTGGCGCCCAGAGAAAGCGGTGACAATGACAACAGCGGGAAGTCCTCCAGCATCATGGCCTCTGAGCTTGCCATCTTCATTGGCATAGCTTCAGGCAGCGTCATTTTCATCATCATCATCATCATGCTGGTCCTGCTGCTGCTGAAGTACCGGAGGCGGCACCGCAAGCACTCGCCACAGCATGCGGCCACACTGTCTCTGAGCACGCTGGCCACGCCCAAACGGAGCGGAGGCGGTGGGAACAATAACGGCTCGGAGCCCAGCGACATCATCATCCCCCTCAGGACTGCTGACAGCGTCTTCTGCCCGCACTACGAGAAGGTCAGCGGTGACTACGGCCACCCGGTCTACATAGTTCAGGAGATGCCGCCACAGAGCCCAGCCAACATTTATTACAAGGTCTGAGGTGGAACCTTTCCAAGCAGGATACAAACTGGAACAATCCCAGGCAGAGCGGGTTTTTAATTTCGGCTGGCGCTAATCGCACGTCCGCAATCACTCTCGCTCCTTATCTTTTTGTCAACACCTCCTAGTCTCTGATGTTTTGTCACCACTTTCTTTAACAAAGCTCAATGCTGATACCTTGTCGCTCCGGTTTGGTCCCAGTTGGTGTGGACCGGATGGATGGAGGGCTCAAGAGAAGGCTACTGCTGCTCTCTGGGGCTCTTTGGACACAG
The DNA here is from genome assembly GCA_021346845.1 of Apeltes quadracus. NCBI lineage: Eukaryota > Metazoa > Chordata > Actinopteri > Perciformes > Gasterosteidae > Apeltes > Apeltes quadracus. The sequence continues at coordinate 1,659,947 of CM037932.1, read as the reverse complement.
GCAGGACGATCTCTTCTTTCTCCGATGCTGCTCCCCCTTTTGTTTTTGTGGGTTTGGGAGAGTTGTGGGATCAGAGTTAGATGGATGCACAGCCTGTTTTTTCATTGTCTGGGATGGAACGGATCGGCAATTGTATGAACACAAAGGTTTGCTGGCATGAGAGGAGGGGAAGTGTGGCTTCACCCTAAGAGAGACTACTTCTTGGAAAAAGCGGGAGAAAGTAAAAAAAAAAAGAGTGAGAAGATGAGAAGGAGAATACGGGCTGACCATGAACATACAAAATGGCCGCCCTCCCACTTATCAGAGAGACTCTCTGAGTCTATCAGTTGGACAAAGAAGGAAGGATTCTCTCTAGAACTTTCCTGACGGACTCAGAGAGATCACCATTCACCTGCCACCCACATGATCACCATCACACATTCACCCACATGCATAGACACACTGTCCCACCAGTCGTAGTGAACTGTTGGGGTCTAAGTGTGGATTGTACCATTCCTCCCGGATATGTTTCAACAAATCACTCCTTTCAAAAGATATTTGAAGTTCTGAAGGAAGATTATTATTATTTTTTGTACTGTAAGCATTTACTGATCTTGTTTTTGGTTGTATCGGGTTTTCATATCCATGTGTAGTTTAAATCCGGATTTTTTCTTTAGTGACAAACACATGTTACCCAACAGTGGCTACGAGTGGCGAGAACGTGAGCAGGATTTTTTTCAATTTGCGCACCCTGGCCATGGAACAGGCTGTGTGTGAGCTCTGTCCGGGAGGCTCCTGGAAAGAGTGGAGGACTTCCATATGCATGGAGCTGCACTTTTAACCCCTTTTTGGTACCTCCACTCTTCACAGCAGTTGGAGAGAGACACAGTGATAGCTTGAGACGGGTGAGCAGCTGAATCCCGTCAGATTTACTAGAAAGGGCTCGCCTCAACCTCTCTACTACCTGGGCTTTTCAGACGAGAAAGTATTGTGGGCAATAAGAAATCCAATTCGCCTTACTGCCATTTTTCACATCAGTTGAAAAAGAGACCCCAGATTTAGTTGAGGTTAGCATAGCTGGCTCAGACAGCTCTAGGTACTGTAATGTTTACCCCCAGCGGTCCAATGATGAATAAGGGGGCCTTCAAGTGTGGCCGGTGCTGTCCTTCTCTTGTAAAAAAAGCACAGGGACGTCTTTTACATTGTCACTGTTTCCTTCTCTCTATTAGCATTTCCATATTGTGATTATTTGATTTACTTCTCTCTTTTTCACATAATTCATGTACATAGAAAAAAAGGACATTACGTAGAAATAAAAAGCAGAATTTATTTAAGATAAACACAGAGCACAGGTGTTGTCAGGCTGTATGGAGAAGATGAAAAAGAATAAGAAGTAATGTTAATATATTATAGTAGAAGTGCACATTATGCAATCTAAGTTTTTGATTATTTCATATCTCCCATATTTTCATGAGCTCCAGGACCAGGGGTGGGGCCACGGGCCGAGGGGGAGTAGACTAATCTGTCCCAAAATAGCTCACATCAGGGTACACTGGGGCAGAAGTAGCTGTGTCTCCAACACTCACTCAGTTTAGCATCTCCCAAAAGATAATTCTCATGAACACCCAGTGCTCCCAACTCTCCTCATACACACCTTTCATGTTCTCTTTTCCATGTGTGTACACGCGTGTGGAACAAGTCCATATTTCCAGGAATTTACATCCATTAATATCTTTGGTTTAGGATCATAAACATGATGTAAGCTGTTCCCAGAGGATGCATCAGCCCATCACCATCATTTGTTCATAAAGAACTTCAAAATCTCACCGAAAAGCCAAGCCTTGTATAATCTGAGGTTTGTGCCTCTAAGAGGCTACAAAATCTGCAAATATGCAATTTTTATTTATTTTTATAATCGATTCTGAGAAAAAAACACCCATGGAAAGTGTTCTTAACCACTGAAAGATGTAACAACAAACAAATGACACAAAACTAGCAAAGTCACACAAGCCTGCTGTTAGTTTTTCTTTCCTGCATTATTTGTAGTGTTATTTGAACCTTTTTCTGTTTGAACTATGTACAATGGTAAACTGTGAAAAATGAAACCATTAAAAAGCATATATATCAAACCTGGGTGAACAGGCATTCAAAAAATATGAAAATAAGACACACACATAAGAAATGGCTGTTTAGTTGCTCTGTCTGCGGCAGAATATGACAATCTTATTAGTTTATTTGAGTCTGACGTCCTTTTCTTAGCTGCCACTCGACTAACGCTCTCCCAACATTGACCAGGTTTGAGGCGACCTATTATGAAATGTTGTAGCGATGCTGTGAGAGTCTTAGCCCCGAAGGCTAGGAGAAGTGCCTCAGGCTACTGTAAAATGCCTTGCTCGTATGGTAAGCCCTTGGTCACTTGACTCAGTAATTTTGCACCGTACTTCTGTAGGTAAGAAACTGTAAATACATTAATGTTTGTATTGTATATGGATCCTGGGTTGTTACAATAGCCTTATTCACCTTTTTAGGAAAGTTAATGGAGAAAAATAGTGCAGAAAAATGGAATACACCAGTAAAACAGAGCATACTACTTTTTTGGTATATAGCTTATGTACATATTGACCAGAAGAACCCAATAAAAACATTTTTTATAAACTCCTAAAGCAAGATGTTTTGTATAAAATTTGAATTTTTTGCTATGTATTTTAGCTAGCGCTCGAGCCCGTGTCCTCCCCACTCCCTCCCCTTTTGCACTGTTTCCATGGTAATTTGGTTTAAAAAAATTTAGAAAAGTTGCCAAACTGACTGCTGCATATTTGTGCCATAAGTGTGTACCATAAATATTTATTGAATTAGTTCATTTCCTTCAATTTTTGTTCTGTTTATGATTTAACTTCAGTCCAGTTTTTAAGTAACACAGTATTATATTCGCATTCTTTGTTGGTCCACCCTTTGTTTTCTTTAGTCACGTCATGGTTACCGGGTGGCTGTAGCCCTGTTTTTCCTTTCTTTGCAGTGTGAAATGACCAGGCGGGGAAAAAATGGTTTTAACATTCAACAATTTAAAACAACTTCAAAGTGAGCATAGATGACACACATTCCACCAGTCTGTTACAAACTGAAAATGTTTTTCAATAAAATGTTTTTCCTATGGACGCGCTGTATGCCTTTGTTGCTCTGTTCCTCCCATAAAATATAAATACATGATGTCTATTATTTACGTTTTGATACTATCTAGTAGAATATTTGAAAATACAAATTAATATACTACACAATCGGCTGAAAACTGGTGTGACGGTCTAAGTTGCCGTTCCAGAACTTACTAAAGCTGTTGGACGGGGTTGAGGATAGGGCTCTGTCCTGGCCAATTAAACTCTAGAAGAAGCTGGGAAAACCTTTTCTTTCTGGAGCAGGCTTTGTGGTTTGAAAGCAAACCATTGTTATTAGCAGCATTGAGCACTTTCATTTTGCACAGTTTTATTTAAATAAGGGCTGTCAAAAATAGTGCACTAACGACGTTAATTAGATGTTTGTCGTTAATTACTTCAATTTTTTTAACGCATTTCACGTCAACAAGTCTCCTGAAGAGAAACGGTATCGCTCTCTCCCCTTCTGCCTGCTGCGCTGTGGACGTGTGTGTGAGAGAGACACAAGGGCGTAAATCCCAGGGGGGTCAGGACCCCCCATCTAAGGGTTGTCCCCCCTAGAAATATCATTAAAACAATGGTGTGTATTGTAAATAACATAATGATGTATACTTAGAATATCTGTGTAAGAAGTAAAACAATACAAACCCCCAAAAATGCTTTTTAAGTTTAGAAACATTTTGAGTCGCCCCTCCCTTGCATACAGTGGTTTGGTCCACTGCCTGCTAGCGCTATGCGATCTGCACTCGACTCAGTCAGTCGGTAGTGACAGGAACGTAGTAAAACTGAAAATTGAAAACTTAAATCATTTGACAGCCCTAATTTAAATTTATATATATTTTTTCAAATTTGAATCAGTATTCTGCAACCAGCAACGTTTTTCTAAATGTAGTCACCGGCCAAAAGTTCAGTACTATGTAAGCCTTATGGAAGTCAATTTTAGAGTAGTAAGATATTCCAAATTATCAGATCTATACATCATAATGCATCTATTTATGTTCTGCCTTGTTTAGTTTGGTTCACTCTGGCAGCTGTCAAATCAGATATTGTAGCCTATAAGCAAGCCACCATTAGTCGGTTCAGCCATAGAATACAGGCCAGGAAGTCAGCAGGCAACAGGCAAGATAATGCCTGTGTCAGCCAAGTGTCCAGCTATCCAGCATTCTTCTCCCAGGTCTAAATCTGCATCAACCCTATGTATGTCATTGGGTTTGTATTTGCTTTCTGCCAAATTTTGAAACACTGACCTTCAGAATAAATCCTTGCGACAAGGTTGGAGGTATCAGAAAACGGTTCCTTACTGCTGCAGTATTCTTTGGTTTATAAGTCTTGTCATTGCCATACCTCTGCTAATGTTGCGGTAATCAGTGTTGGACAGGGGTGAAAGTAAGCCGGTACCGTCCGGTACGGCATACCGCTAAGATATTCGGAGCTATACCGTAAAGAAAACTGTACTGTCTCCGAAAAATATTCCAATAATAACTCTGAATAGTAACTGCTAACGTCGCGCGAGTGTCCCCCAAAAAAAGTTTGGGATGGATGTTGGATAGTCGGAGTGAAGCAGTTCAACCCTGTTTTCTTAAAAAGGTGACGATTTGCCATCGATTCACCATGATTTCTGGAAAGAGAAATGACTGTTTTAGTACTATATATTTGTAGCATTTTGAGCAAATTGAGTGCCACACATACAGTTTTTGTACAGATTATTGCGTTGTATTCCTGGTATTTTTGCAAAGTCAGTGTTTTAATGTTCAGTACATCCAAACTATGAGGCCATCACCGTAAAAAGCTTTCTAGTTAGTCCTGAGAGACACATTATGGCTAAAACCTGCTGTTAAAAATTCTTAATGGAGAGCAAAACCACAGAGGTAGAAAGATCTCAGCATCTTTTTCTTCTTTTTCATTCCTATTAAATACACAGCTCTTTTCTTTGCCACATTCCCAGTATTAGATATATTAAAGCCACTGGCTACGAATTCATCACTTCTAACCAGATTGTCTTTAAAGTCCTCTGCTGCAGCTGAAACTGAAAACATCTCCACCCCACTGCATCTCGGTTCTTGCGTGTTTATCAGAAGAAAATACTGCCTGAGAAGCCGTTGAAAAAAAAGAAGCAGAAAACAAAAAGAGTAAACCAATTGCGAGGCTCCCATCGCTCGCTCATGGTGGTCCGTCATTTCATTGCATCTCGCTCACACACTTTAATGAGAAAGAGGAAATGCAGAGGGGGGGGGGGGGGGGGTGCAACGTCCTATTTAACGTTTCGGTTTTATCTCCCTCGCTTGCTGTTGAGAGGCGACCAGGCGTTGCGGGTGTTAAATTTATTTTTTTCGCTTGGAGGAAGCTGAAGGATTTAACATTGGGAGTAGTCAGGTTTTTAGGCCATTAGCCTCTCTCAAGATGTCTGCATGTCTGTCCCTCTAGTCTGCAAAACTAGATGGCCAGAGTCTTGTTCATAAGATTCCTAGACTACGTTGATTATATTTAGGAAGAACCCTGCTGAGACTTTTGTTGGAGTAGCTTGTAAGATGAAATCTCTCTGGAGGCTGCTCTGAATGCAGACCTGTGTGTTGAGATACTCTACATATCCTTTATGTAAAAAGAACCTTTGAGAACTGTTTTACCAACACACCATTCATCAATCATGTTGATGACTGAAGAAGATTCCTGTGTGATTCAAGATGGATTCACGTTGGATTTGGGTTAGGGTTGGGTTAGGGTTAGGGTTAGGGTTAGTGTCCAACACGTTCTTATTTCCAACTAATGACAATTTTCTTAGGAAAAGATTGTGATCTTGGTTGAAAATGAGTACTTCTGTTTACGTAACACGTGCGTCACACTTTATCCCGTACAACCTTATCTCCTGGTGTCCAGGCACAGTCAGTTATTTTCTAACACTAGTCAGTTGCTCTGACCGTCAAATAATGACACAAGTGTTTCACAAATGTAATGCTAAAGGGTGTCACTGAACAAGCCACTGGGAGTGAGAAGGGATTCTTGTGAAATGCGAATTCCTTCCTTGTTTGTCATATGTGGAGTCAGTAAACCAATAAGTCATATGGGTGCACCAACTGATTAAAACCAGAAGACAATCCACACAGAAACCTGAGCCCTGAGTGACTCATCGAGGAGTACGGATTCCGCCTGTGGGTGTGCTCTCCTAGGAGATGGCACTGTGTATGTCAATATCTAACACTAGCACTTAAAGTCACAGTTACAGTATCACGATGCTGGGCATTAACACACCACTCATGAATGTTTGGGTGGTGGCAAACTTGTTAAGATGAAAATACAGCCAACACCTTCAGCTAATCAACACACAAAAATGTGTTTCTATTCCTGGATGGAGAGCCTCTCTTACCTGTTGCTCTTTGCTTGCATTGTGCAGACAGCCAGCTCCACCCCTCTCCTTTGTGTGGATGAATGGAAGGTGTTAGCGTTTATGCCAAGCAGTATTATGTGTAGAAAAGGAATAAAAGAAGAAGCTTTAAAATCCTTTAATCCTCTCACCATGACGCTTAATCTGGCTTTACCTATACCAAGCCCGTAATTACATTTTCTCTGTCATCCTTTCAGGTTGCTGTCATTTTAATCTCAAGATACAGCCCAAAATCATCCTCTATCTATTTTCAGATTTTGTCATACAACACACTCTACGTAGAGGAGCCTTCCTATGTGATAATAGTGATGTCAGTCATTACACACACCTATGTTTACAGTTACTGTATATGCAATTGTCATCGACTCCTAGTCTCGGTTATACTTGAAAGTAAAAAACCTTCCCATCCATTTACAAACTTTTAGTCATGTTTTAAGAAAAAAACATTGAATTTATTAAAATAAATGCCATTTACCTGGGAAAAAGCAAGTTATTTCTGCTATTGTCTTGTACGCAGCCTCGAAATGAAATATTCATGAAGTAGAAAGAGTTGGATGACTTGGCTGTTTTTTTCTAGAGACAAACTGGACTGGATATGTGAAAAATATGCACCAATAGTTATTATAAGCATTGTGGTTTTATAACTAAGACTGGGACTTTGAAATGAACAACCTCACAATCATATCATCATATCAAACAAACCATCAAACAAATCAAGGGGTGCATCAGTGCTGGAATCCTCTGCTCCCGCTGTCCATGACTACCCGGGAGCTGTCAGTCATCCTGGAGTCAGGAGACTCTCCTCTCCTGAACCGCTCAGCTTTGTTGCCAGAGTTACAGCAACATTAGAACCATGTCAGTCCCACCATCACGGACCAGAGGAGCCACTGCTGTTTGAAGTTTGCTGTGCTCCGAGGCTGTCCCAGTGGTGAGACACGCACAACAAAAGTTATGTATCTACGGTTCTATGAACACTAGATGATCTCCTGTCTCACGCTTGCGCAGGTCTTTATACCAACAAAGTCACCTGTGACCTTGGATGATCCCTGTTGTCTGTAAGTTCCGGTGTCATCCTGAGTTCAGTTCTACGGAATCTTCTCGCAAGTTCACAGGATTCCAAGTGACCAAGAACTCTGGTGGTCATCCAGGATTCATATTTCATGTGTAACTTTCGTTCTATTTCATCCTTACTTACTTTCAGTGAAAAAAGGCTGCATTTTAGGACCTTCACCTAATGGGGATGCAACTAAAGAACAAAGATAAGAAAAGGACGAGTAGTACTGGAATGTCCTGCCTTTGTCAAGGTTAAAAGGAGGGCTATATTTTTTTTAAATAACTCAATCTATTTCATCGAACTTGTTCCAAAAGTGTAATTTATATAATAGTTGTGTTCTATCAGAAAGTAATGATAGCTAAAAAAACATACTTACTCCCAATTAATCAAGAAAAGTGTGTGTCGACCTACTTGGTGATTATAATAGAGCCATTGTATCATCCACACGACCATTTCATATCAGAAGGCATTATTTAGAAACTCTTTAAGCTGCTGGTGTAGAACCTATGTTTGTGAAATTGAATTTGACCACTGCATTGCGGTTTGGGATGGAAAATAAATTGGATCGGCATGTAAGTATCTGAATTACCTCCTTGTCCCATCAGCATTCCAAAACTAATCTCCATCACCTCGGAGAGAAACGGAGAGGATGATCTCACAGCATGGAGGAAGAACTACTTAACTTTCACTCTGCTGCTTCTCCCGATCACTTCCCCCCTTCATTTCCAAAGTGGATTGACCTTCTTACTCCAGTCAGCAGAGCAGAGCCATTCTATCGTTCAAGGCTCAGAACTCATCTCTTCAAAAGAACCTCATGCTACCCGTTTCACACATAATCATATCCCTTCAGCTACATCTTCCTCTCTTACTACTTCTAAAGCGACCCTGCCTGTTTAGAACTAAGCAGTTGTCAAGGCCCTTGCTCAAGAATGGCACCCATGATAAAAAAAAGGTTATATCTCTATTTGAATGTGAGGGTTTTCGTGACATCGAAACCCGCATCACATGTGTACAGACTGTAAAGCCCTCTGACGCAAATTTGTAATTTGAGATTTTGGGCTATACAAAATAAAATGAAATGAATTGAATGTCAAGACAAAATAAAGATTGGAACACTGCACAAATTACATTTTGGGGATTTTCCTGAAATAAAAAGCACTTTCAGGATGATTATACTTCCGCAAAATATGTTTCTCCTGACATCCCTGGCTGTTATATGCACGTCCTGTTTTCAAGCGGGTTTTAGCTTTTGTCAAGGCTGGATGACATTCTGGGGGAAGTAAAGAGCACAGATTTTTTTGCGATTTAAACAGACAAGAGGACTATTACATATCGTACCATTCTGATGATTATTTGATATTTAAATATATTATATTATACTGAACTGCCTGTGAGGGTGATAAAAATAAAATTGTAAAAGCGTTATTTACTGCTTTTTTACTTTTATTAACTGCAAAGTAGTGTTTCTGATCCTTATATCCCTTTGATATCACTAATAGTGTTCAATACAACTCATAGATAGTCGTAGGACTTTTATTCATATCAACCCGATAAGCTTCATGGCAAACTGCTGAGGTAGGGGAAATTTTACAATTATCTTTTGTCCAAAACTAATTCTGTGGTTATGTCCTTTTGGCGTGGTGCGCTGCATATCTATTGAATCTGCTGTCTTCTTTCTGTAGAGGTCATTTGTGTGTTTAGCTGACGTAGCGGTGAGGTACAAATGTTTTGACTTGCTACGTTGTCCATTTCTCATCATATAAGTTATTTTTAGCTCCTCTTTAATTTGACGCGCAAAATCACTGCATTCATTCGTAATTAGTTTATGCTCAGACACTGTTAACTTTGACCATTCTTCTGAGCTTTTTATGAGTAGATAAACATTGGGCTAAACATTGAAGACTATTAAAAAAAATATACAAACAGTCTTTCATTAACAGCTATTGTTGAATCAAAACTGTTACAATGTTTGTATTACTATCACTTTATTAGCTAGTTTCTTTGTCTAGGTGAAGGGTGCATTTCTATCGTTTCAAAGCATTGCACCTTACCCACAATGCATCAGTAATAATCTTCTTAGATGATGCCTGCCTGCATTGCAATGGGCGACTGTCACTGAGTGATAGAGTGGGTGGTCCTTCAATCAGAGGATCAGTGGTTCAAAGCCCAAGTCCCTTATATATGTATGGAGCTCTGAGTGATCGAAAGTCCATTTACTCATACTAAGCACATGTGTGTCAAACTCATGGCCCGCGGGCCAAATCCGACCCCCATGCATGCGTGGTCGCTTCTGACAGACGAGAGGTTTGTAGTGTTTTTTTAATATCGATTAGTTTTGTGCGGCTGCAGCAGTAAAACAGAGGCCTTCATCTACGTACATTTGCAAACGTAGCGTTGCAGACATTGCCCGCTGTGATACTTCAGCTTACGTCATATTTACGAACCTGCAGTTCATTGGGTAAATAGGGGCTTTCTCCCCCCACTATACAGCACATTGCACGCATTTATAGACTCAATTGAATAGACCTCCTCTCTTTCTATCATGTCATATTTGACTCTGTGTTCCCTCAACGGAAAAAGGGTGATCCTTGTGGCAAACATTCTTTCAGCTTGTCTCCTTGGCCTATGGTGCCGTCTGGCTCGGATTACTGCTGTTATTTCACCAGGAGGCATATGTGAGGAAACCTGCATTCTGGTTAACACCTGCTTTTACGGGAGGTTTCTGTACATACCGCAAAATACATAAGTAGGCCCACTTTACGCATCCCCTCCCATCTCTTTATGGGAAACTCCCACTCTACCCTTGACCCTCCAGTGAATGCACAGGCATGACACGGAAAAGCGCAATTTGCCCTTTTCAGTTTCCATCACAGGCAGTCGGCGCTGTCACCTCAGTGAGGCTTGTTTGTACATACCTCGCCATGCTTTTATACACACGTTCCAGAAGAAATACACCTGAAGTGGGCACAAAAGTGTTAGTAAATGAGGCCCAGACTGCTTTAGGAGCCAGCGGAACTCTCAATTTACCAGACGGTCTACGTTCCAACCTCCCCTTTGGTTGCAAACTCTTAGTGAGGTGGACAGAAGACATAGAGAAGAGATTATATATATATATATATATATATATATATATATATAACCGATTTACCTCGGTTGTCTGTCTTATCAACTCACAGTGGTTTTGTTATTTCCTAATGTTCACAGGTGCATGACTGGAGCACAAAGGTTCTGATAATCAATCTGAGGGTTAGAAAAAAATAAAGAACTGAAATAAGCCACTAAATTCCTGGTGCATCGTTTTAATGGTGGAGTTGAAAGGGTTTTGCATTTATAAATATAAATGAGTGAATTAGCTATTTTGGCTCAAAGAACAGCATGTTTGGTCCATTGTGGTGGAGATAGAAAAGCATGAACCATATCAAAAACAATAGCTGGCTTTTCCTTGTTAATGCTCCAGCTGGATCGTTGGCAATGATCCGTATGATTAGCTGATGATGGCCACACAAAGGACGAGCTGGGATGCAGCTCCAGCCACACAAGGCGCCAGACGATTGGATACTTTAGTGCAATAACAGGAGAACTTGTTGATGAAGATGGAAGCCGGATGGAAGATGAGATATATCTGAATACAGAATCAGACGAGTGATGAAATGAAAAATAAAAACCTTGCAATTCATTGTTTTAATAATACAGGATGGCTAGATCAACCTGACCGTGAGCCCCTGAGAAAAAGGGTATTGTTGTCAGTCCCTTACACCAACCCCAACGTTTGTATTTTGTGCATGTACCCTGGCCAGTGGCAGAGTGGAAAATTGGTTGATTAGTAGAAAAATAATTAGGTTCAATGTTTGTTAATTACCAGTAAAAAATATGGACACATTTTCTCATTGAATTAAATGAGAAAATGTGTCCATATTTTTTACTGGTACTTAACAAACAAATGTTTCTAACCTTTTGACTGGCACTGCACATCAAAAGGTTGTTGAAAGAGGAATATCAAAGCCTAAGGAAAGAAGCTACTCTTAAGCACCATTCTGCAAGATTGTGGATTTTGACTCTGCCACTTTGGAACAGATACTGTGAATTGATCCATATGATTAAGTTTTGATCTCTCTATGATGAACACAGTAGCGAAGTAAATGATGGAGGAGGTGTGATTGTCCTACCTGACAGATTGGGGTCTGTGCGTTAGGAAGTCCAGTATCCAGTTACTGAGGGAGGTGTTGATGCCCAGATACCCGAGTTGGGTGTTCAGTTTGGAGGGGATGATGGGGTTGAATGCTGAACTGAAGTCACTGAACAGCATTCTCACATATGTGTTATTATTGTCCAGGTGTAGTGAGGTGCCGTGGAGATAGAGTCCTCTATCTTCCTATTCTCACCAAACTGTAGGGGGTCCAGTATGGGTGGGTTTGATTTGAGGTGAGCCAGGACCAGCCTGGACTCTGGAAGCACTTCATGATCGTCGGGGTGAGCGCGCCGGCCTCGATGGAGGTGGTTTTAAAGCAGGTGGGGACGGCTGCCTGAGCTGGTGACAGGTGTACACATGCAATATCTTCTCTCCTGAAAACCTTACATCATCACAGGAAAATCTCTGACAAAAATGAAAAAGAAAACTTCAATGAGGAGCCTCTGGGAGAATTGCCAAAGAGAAATCTCTCTCCTGTGATGGCAGTACGTTCAATTCATACAAATCACATATCCCATTACAGAATTCAGTCAGTGCTTATAAGATGTTTCACACTTTAGGTGAAGCAGAATAAGTTGAAGAGTGTCTGCAATTAGAACTCAAGAAAATGCAATGTGATGATCCTCTCAAGAATTGACGAAGCAATTGACGAAGTTTCTTCATAAGAAAGAAGGAGTCTGTTTGGCTCAACATACATGTGAGCGGACCTTCTGTCTGTTAACTCTAAATAAGTATGACTGACAACCATCTCTGAGATCTCCTTCACATCTCAACCACAAAACGTCTTACTGACCTGCCAGCTTTCCTTCAGAGCAAAGCGCAGCATCACTGCTCCCAATGAGCGAATACTCTTTCCATTATAGATGAGTTAGAAATACACAGTTTGTATGTGTTAACAAACCCCAAAACTAAATAAATTCAATTAAAGTTGATAGAATTTGTAACAAACACTTTTTGATAAGTAAACAAGCCCAACTCATCATTGAGTTTATTCCAAGCCAGGAAGATAATCAACAGCGTAACAAATTAGGGCGGATGGGTTGGTCCCAGGTTACCTAAAAATCTCTCATGAACAAACCCTGAATTGTTTCAATATTAAGCTCGGCACATTTCCACACTCAAAAAGTTATTTTCCTCTAATTACAATGCATTCTGCCTGCATTAACAATAACGTCTCCCTAGGCCATGCCACAGAAAGCACAAAGTTTCACTGCGTGTTAGTAGATCAGTTTGAGGATTTACACTGTGATGGCAGCTGCCAGAAACACTTAAAGGCAAACTAAAATGTATTTTTGTAAGCCGATGGAGAATGGGGTTTTCTCAAAGGATTTTATTTTGAATATTTTCTCTGTCAGAGTAATCGGACTGGTTATTTGACTGTTTTGTGGTTCTCAAAGACAAAATGTCCAAATAGTCCATGTAAATTTGTCCCAGTAATTAAAGTGTTGTTGGTCTTGAAAGTATGTGGACCGTTTGAGTGGTTTAGAGTTTTCTTGTTTTACAAAGATTTTCCTATTTTATCATCACTAGTTTTACGTATATAAAATGGTATCGTATATGGTTTATGTTTTTTAATTGCATGTACTCTTTTTGTGTGATGTAAAACGCATTTGGGTGCTTAATTGGTCAATTAAGCAAACCAATCAAATGAGACTTCCTTGGGAAAAGGGTTGGGCCCTCACAAATCAACAATGGCGAGAAGAAATGAGATATCCGAGGCAGTCAGGAAGAAGGCACCGACAGCCTGGGGAAAGCTATCAAAGCTATAAGAACATAACCATAAGATTCCAGCTCCATCCGCTATAAGACAAATCATTTACAAAAGGGGGGCGGCCAACAGGACCACAACTCAGCCTAGAGGTGGACGCCCATCAAGACCAAGAAGCACAATAATAATAATAAATTAGATAAAAGCCAACCCACACATCACCTCTAAAGAGTTGCAGACATCTCTGGCAGCACCTGGGGTAAATGTATATGCAATCAGACAAAAATTGAATAGACATAACATTAATGGGAGGGTTGCTAGAAGGAAGCCTCAGCCTATTTCAACTTTGCCAGAGAGCACTTGGACTAACAAGAGGCCTTCTGGAAGTCCATTCTCTCGACAAATGTGTCCAAGATAAAAAAAAAGGTTTGGAGAAAAGCCAATACTGCATACCAAGAAAAGAACCTCCTCCCAACAGTGAGGGGAAAGTGCTTCCGGACCGGGACAACACCATATTATCATGGGAAACATGAATTCTCAACCCAAACAAATTCTTGGTCAGATTGTCCGGCCATCCGTCAGGGAGTTAAAGCTGCGACAAAAATGAGTTTGGCAACCAGACTACAAGCCAATGCATATCAGCAAAACCACCAAGAAATGGGTTAAAAGAAAGAGCATTCGTAGTCTGGATTGGGCAAGTCAAAGTCCGCACCTCAATCCAATAGAAATGTTGTTGCAGACCTAGAGCGGGCGGCACATGTCAGATGGCTGAGTTCTGTAAGGAAGGCAAAAGTTCCCAACAGCAGATGCGAGAGACTTGTCTGTGGTTGAAGTGATGGCTGCAAAAGGAGGGGCCATAAGCTACTAACTAAAATGCTTCACAAACTCGCACATGTCACATTTTTAGCTTTTGTGAGATAAACCACTTTTGTTGAATAAATAGCAACAGCAATGATACACGTATCTCTGTATGAAAGCTGTGCAATGAATTACTCCACGATGACAAATATATAGACACAAAACAATCCATTGTATCAACAGGAAGGTTTTTAAAACAATAAAATATTTTGAAAGTGTAATGCTTTGCCTTGACATTGGTAGGAATTGCAAAGCATTAATAAAATAGTAAGGGATTCAAAAGGTTACTCAATGTGTAATACAAAGATTCAAATGATCTTTTATTAAGTTGGTCTGGTATGAGACTGATAGTGATTTTGACAGGATATGCTTGGAGAACAGAACAATGACAAAAAGCCTAATTTATGGATTCTAATTTAGTTCTGGTATGTGTTGGTATGTGGTAAAGACTTGAATCGAGGAGCCTCATTGTTCTTTATACAAAAACTAGTTCAGCCAAAATGATGTTACGGCAAAAGGCATATTATTAGAATTCCACTTTGGTAGGTCTTCTACATGTTAATATGGCTGTCTGGCATGGCTACCAAACCCCAACGGCCGGAAAAAAAACACGTTTTTCAATGATTCCTGTAATGAATGAATACCAATAAATACAACCTGTTTGGATAGTCCGGAATATGAGTCGTCACACCGAGTGGGGGTCTCCCTTACATGACCTTGGCCCGCCCCCACCACATCCCTCCAACAAGCCGAAGCCCTCCCAACTACCAAAAGTCAGCTGCACACTTTTGCACATCTCTATACATGGGGTCCCAGCCTTAGAAGGCACAAGAACCAAATCCATTCAATTCATATATGAAGACCATATCCCAGCAAGGGCTTGCAAAAATAATATTGAAACAGACTTTTTTCTCAACCTGGGCCAATATAATGCTTTGTCTGGTTTGGGGGGGCTTAAAGAGACAGGCACTAAAATGGAACGTTTCAGACAGAAAAGGGGGTACAGGGATATTCACCCATGAAAGCATGTGAACGTGTTAATGTGAAAACCCTAAATACAAGTATGAGTCTTAAAATGAGCAGGAATATGTCTCCTTCAATAGATTACAGTAACATCTATTGCTTATTTTGGCATTGAACTCACTTCCTACACAGATCGGCCTCATGTTAATAGTAGCAAGGAGAATGAGACTCATCCCGAAATACACATAATGTCATGAGAGTGTCATTAATGCTTCAAGTGGTTGCAGCAGGGACTACAATCCATCATGGCATCCGGGGAATGAACTACCATTCCTGTAGCAGGGTGGCGGTGCCAAAGGCTGCGCCCAGCTGGAAGAGATGAGGCTGATTACCCTGAAGGGTTCTGGCGTGTGGGAGAGAACAGAAGCGTAGGAGTGTGGAGAAATTCTCAGTAAACTGAGAATTCTTTTTATTTTTGGGCTGATCTTTTGTTGGAATTAAGTTTACATTTTGCGAATAGAATATGAATACAGAACTTTGAGTTAGAACCCTTTGCTTGTCATCTTGAACTGCGCATGCACGCCCCACCTCACCATCCCGAACTCTTAAGACATCATAATGTAAATACAATTTCAAAAGGCTCTCTGCTAGGTGCAACGTGCACCGCTTGGCTAAAGGTACATAAATATGCATAGTATGCATCGAAGAGGAGTCGGGAGAGACATGCCGAGGTACAGGGAGAGAGATAGACGATCCTAACCTTACAGGGATCTTGATTCAAATCAAAATAGCTACTTACGTATAGGCCGAAACGTTGAGTTTAATAATAATGTAAGCAGGTTGGGACAGGAGGAGTTGAGATTAATCCCCTAGATGATTTATGTCTCAGGCACTCTTGCTACGGCGCAGCAAAAGGGGCACTTCACCAATTTTACAGGTCAAAGTCAATTTACGCGTTACTCCAAACCTGGAGTGGAATAATTGTGGATCTATCCCTCATGTCTGAGAAAAAAACTCAGTCAGAGTGATGTCGTCAGCCTAGGTTTTTTTTTGACAGCTAATTACTAACAGAAAGCATGCGCTGACAGTGAAAGCACTGACACACTGCTACACGTAAAGGTAGCTTATGTGAACTCTATTAGTCTGATATTAGTAAAATCAGCCTGGGGAGAAACAAGATGTATTACTTATGACACATGAGCACGGGGTGTATGTGAAAGTACAGTATCTATGCAGATGTTAAAGAAAAAGTATTGAAAATAATAGGTTATTATGTTATGATATTATTTTTGTATTGCTAAAAGTTGTCCGATATGAATTCCTCCTTTTGAGCTATAGTGCTGCTGTGAACAGTGAACCATACTATTACCCTAGGTGAAATGTTCTTTCATTAACACACACACACACACACACACACTGCTCACATCATGACTGTTTATCAGATCCCATGGAAATGTAGTGAAAACAAGCAAGCACACTTGCTTGAAATGAGTAAGAGAACCTAATAACATAAGTATTGAAAACACATCTCAAATATAACTAAAATGTGTGATGTGTTTTTACATATGGTATTAGGTTATACAAATTGTACTTAATTCCAGGTTCACATACACAACGATGCTACATGGTTATTTCTTAAGGCGATGAAAGAGACCTGTTAAGTTCTGGAAAGAAATGTGGTTTGAGATAAAACTGTCTGTTATTTAAAATTTATAAAATGAGTTAAAGTTACTAAGTGGCATTACGCCCCTTAAGTAACGAAAACAAAGTTAGTCCAATAATAACACACTCCGGATTGTTAACTCTTAAGGGCCGTTTTTATTGTGTACTGAAATAATTGAAAAAAGTCTCTACAGGACATGGTATGGTTGGTTAAAAGCGATGGCGAAAAGAGAGGGCAGAAGTTGATACTTGATTTCCCACTGTGGCCCCAGACTTCTCCATAACTTTCCATAACTAAGTACAAGTGCTTAGTAGGTTAAGTAAGTATGCATTCTGCTTAACAAAACCTGTTCTTTTGTAAATCTCCCTTTGCCATGGAGAGTTTCTGCAGATTTTCTGTCTTGATTTAAACCTCTCATTATTCCATCTTTTGTAAATTCCATGAGCAACGGGAAACCTGGTAAAGTGAGCGCAGCAAAAGCAGAGGAGGGAGTAGGAAAGGAGGAAGAAAACAAAGCTCGGCCTGTGCAGCAAGCAGTGATAGCATCAACCCCCCCCAGTCAAAGACCCACTCTGTCTTCCTCGACTCTCAGAAGCCCAGAGAGAGAGAGTGAGTGAGTCCAGACTCTGTGCACTTTGACATGGTGGGGATGACACTTCACTTTATTTGAAAATTCATCTGTTTGGCCCCCTTAAATTGACAAGCATCCTTTATCTCTGTTATGGAGAAGTCAGCAGTTACGCAGCTTATACGCTAATGTTAGCCACGAGACCCCTAGCAAACAGCCATTGGGAGAATAACTATGAATTGTTACAGCACCATTTACAAATATTTCATTACTAGTAAAAGTCGTGCCAGTTGTAGTTGAACATGTAAATATTATTAACTAACTTCTGTAGCTAACATGTGAGAAAGGGGTTTGATTTTCCCCCAGCAAGCAGACACAGAGACACATTGTCGTCCACGTAGTCACTGGGCCTCTGACCAATGGAACTTCATTATTCACTCACTGTTTTTGCTATATGGTCCCTGTCAACTCTTGAGTGAAACTTGTGGCTGTTCAGCCACTAAATGCTCCAGCATGTTCACCAGCTGTCTGTCTCTGTCTGCTGTTTGGTGCCGAACAGGTAGTGCACAGTACGTTTTTAAAGCTCTCCTCTAAAGAGCCTTAAAAGTGAATAAAATATAAGTTGTGGGTTCTCTGAGGTTTAATTATTGTATAAAACTTTCTTCGTTAATGTATTTTATTTTGGGGCACCAACCAGAGAGATGTCTCCTTAAGTTGATCTGGCTAATTTGTTAGAAAGGGTTTCCTGCAAACACCAACCAAGAACTTGCACTTTTTTTGTTTTGGTCACAGACTCCCAGCGGCGTGAGGGCAGGGTAGGCAAGGCAGGCCAACCCTGCCAAAATTAAAATGTAAAATGTTTATTAAATCATTTTATTTAATAAACTTGTATATGTATTTTTACTGTTTAGTCTAATAATTATATATGCAATATGTGAGTTATTCCAATTGTACAAATGTAGCCGGTACGCATAATCAAACAAGAAGAAATATTAGAATAAGCAGTGCTTTTAACGTCCATTCATTGTGGACGACAAGCCGAAAACCCATTTTACGCATCCGCACTTCAATCCTGTATTCTTTAACATTTATGGTGAAAAGCACAACTATGCTGTGCCTTTGGACGTAAAACTGTAATGCCGGTAGTCATTTATGTCGAGTATGAAACATGGACCAATTAAAATCAAGATTTTACTGGACATTGGCGCAGCTGACATTGTATTTCTCTGCAAAATTCAAAATCAAAATGGCGGCGGTGTCTACCGACATCAATGATCTGAGAGTTTTACAATGCTGTGATTGACGTCTTCACGAGGAAAGAGCGGCGGATGGATTTTATGTACAAATAATCAGCGGATTGGTGAGTCAGAAACTATTTCGGGCTTAGTGTAGAATTGATAAGTGTGATTGAACCGATGCCTACATGACTACAAGCCATTTTTCTTAATGTTCAGTTGAGCAGTGCGTGTTTTCATTGATGCTGACTGACAAACATAATCAGCAGTTGTGCAATAATTAAGCAATAAAGTCTGAGGGGCTGGACTTTGTCGTCAATGTTACGAAGGGTTGTGAAAGCTAGCACTGCCCCAAACGGCCATCGCCACCGAATCCTAAGTGATAACTACAGGTGTGTGTTGTGTCCAAGCGCGCCCGAGCAGGCCCGAGCGAGAGTAGCAATAGTGATGTGTCATCGTGATTAAGCATTTCTTGGTTTCGACCATGTGTTTGTGTGTGTGTCACGCTTGTGCGTAACGTTTACCTGATTTGTTCATTGCCTACCCTCTTATTGACATCTCATTGACAGATTCACTGTGGGTTTGTCATTATCGAGAACTGTTCAGGTTACACATTAACATTGATGAAAGTCCCAGCAATCTATTGTTGACATAGCTGTATGTTGTTTACTGGGGGCTTTACACAGAGAGTAAAGAAGATTAGTCTTATAGAATTGGTTTTGAGGTGAGAGATATTAAATAACAATTCAATGAAATATGTTTTGTTTCTATTTCTGCCTTCCTTACAGTTTTAACTGAATTTGACACATACAGACAAAAGAAGAGAAAAATGATGTACCCTTTTCCCATCATTGCTTGTTTGGTATCGGCAACACGGTCAAAGGGCCGCCCTGTGGCCGGTTGGTTGCGAAGACCAGCGGGCTCTTTTTGGCACAACACCGTTTCCTTTAGGAAATACTTTTGATTTTAACTTCATTCTAAGATGTCTTCTGTCCGTCCGGTGCTTCTTCATTTTTTGAACATAACATTGGTTAGAAACAAAACGGTGTAAGGCCTGGCAATCTTTAAAATGTCCATACCAAGCTGCTCCTCCTGCAGAAAGACTTCTGGAAGCAGGAATTAGCCATCAGTACCTTCATTGTTTTTCCTCAGCTTGAGTCACTATGCGAGTGAACAGATTGAGCTGCAGTTGACTATCTGTGCTGCTCTGTCTCCTCGGACGCTGGCAGACAAAAAAGTGTGTTTATCCCTGTCAAAATGTGTGCTCTGTGCAAAACCTATTAAATGCCTATTTACTGAATTGGTCCAACAATGTACACCCACACATAATGAATGGACAAAAAGGACAATTTACACTCCGCAGCAAATGATGGCCATTTCCTCTCCAGTCTCATTGGGGAAGTCTAACCCTAATCCTATTTCATAAATTTATATTTAAAGGGGAATCCAGTACTTTTACATACATCCTCAACATCCTTGTTTCAGCCATTTACTGCGATATAAACTTAGTAGAAAATGAAATACTCAGGCTCACGGTGAAAAGCGAAAAAGCTATTACAATATAATCAATCTGCTAAAACAGGATCATTTTTGAGAATGTTGGGTATTCAGTTCCCAGCACACCCTTTCTACTCCATGCGCCACCATTGCCCCTATATATGTGCATACATCGCTATATTTGTGCATTTGTATAGAGGCGTCTAGTTTCCCATTGAAAACACAGGTGCTCAAGCTCACCGGACGATTCTCACTCTAGATTTATTGACTTTTCATTGTTTTTTTTATTTAGATTCAAACCAAATTTCAACTCAAATCTTCTTCCAACACATTCCCAATAATATAGACATTTTAAAAATGTTTACAATATTTATGATTGCCACTTGGTTAAGTAGCTATAATTTGTGCAGGACGTTGCTATTGAATTTCCTCCC
The DNA here is from genome assembly GCA_021346845.1 of Apeltes quadracus. Classification (NCBI taxonomy): domain Eukaryota; kingdom Metazoa; phylum Chordata; class Actinopteri; order Perciformes; family Gasterosteidae; genus Apeltes; species Apeltes quadracus. The sequence continues at coordinate 1,639,274 of CM037932.1, read as the reverse complement.
GGTGATGTTGGTTGGTGATGTCTCTGGGCATCGGGCTTGTGCTCCTTTCGGGTATTTCTTGGTGCTCTGCCATGGCAACCTTCTATGCTCATGCCTACCAGCTAATTCCACATAATGGGATTTTGTTTTTTCAGAATTTTTACGCTACGTTTAGCCACAATGTTTCAATTTACTCTATTGTAAAACACAAACAAAGAGGAAGGCTATTGTAAAAACAGAATTGTTAGAAACATTAAAAAGTTCACTTCCTGCATCGGTCAGATTTCTTGAATGTCCTGTCTGTGAGAAACTGCAATCTGGCAAGGGTCCGGATTACGGTTACAATTAAGTTTCACAATGAGATTTTCACAAAGGTGAAAGCTGTATTAGCTGAAGTAGGCTGTGGGCTCAACCTCCATCTTAAATATGAGCAATGAAATCATCAAAATGCCTGTTTATTTTGAGTACAGGTTGCAGATTGGTACTTAGACTCCAAGGAAATTATTAGACATTTTCTAGTGTTGGTGCAATACCGACATGAACATAAAAACAAAGCATAACAATAAGGAGGAAAAGAATGCAGATGTGAGTTGATATACATTAATCTGAAGAGGTAAGGGTGTGTGGGTGTATGTAAATGTGTGCAGGCGGATGAACCCTGGAGAGAATTTATTGTTTGCGCAGTATGACGATAGGCTTCCTCTTGTTTAATACGGCTTTCTGTGTAGCTGCTGCACCATGTTTATACGCCTTGACTAATAATATACACCTAATTTGTGCAATATTTGTGCGTGCCAATAGCAGACATATTTAATCCGGTACACGCTTGCCGTATGTATGTAGTATCAATGCTTTGTTACTCGAGCCTTACTGAGCATGTGTGCGGTCTCATTGCTCACGTTTCCTTGTGTGTGCGGTTAAAATGTAAAGTGAGGGTTTCTATGAGTGGTTCCGTGCCGTAGTAGTAAGTTGATGCTGGTGCACAGATAAGGGTCTCGTTTGACAAAGATCCCCTTTGTGTGCCAGGATTGCTCTCAGCCCCCGCAAGACGATCTGCCCCAGGCCCCTGGAGCATGGAAATTCTGCCGTGTCCTAAACCATGTGAAACAAAGTGGCTCTAGATCCTCTAAAAAGAGCGGGGTGCCAATTCCCTACACGGTGCACCAGGGCTGTCCACACAGTGGGTGAAGGACTTTGGGTCTTCCTACAGCAGAAGGGCAATGAACAAAGAAATGTCGGTGCTATTCGGTTGGTTGGTAAGCAGCTTTTGTCCCTTTGGTCCGGTGTGAAATGTCTTAACTTTTGGATGGTTGACCAAAACATTTGGTCTGATGGCCCTCTGAGGAACAATCCTAAGGATCTCGATGATGTCCTGAAACACCAACAGGTTGAGATTTTTGGCTTTTATTGAAATTTTGCAACAAAGGCAATGCATCTCCCCTTTTACTGAGCCTCTCTAGTGTGGTGGCACAGTCCTTTTCCGTAAGTGTTGTCTGTGTGGCACTTTGATCTTCTGTTCTTTCTTTTTTGAATTCGGTACAAACTAAATCCCCTAAAATCATCAGACCTAAAATAGAAAAACAGGTCAGTAACTCGCAAGGTAACCGTAAGTATAAGGTTTATGAACATTTGTGTGCTTTTATACTTCTGAAGAAAATAGTGGATTTAGAGTGGGCTTTGAAATATAAAATATAGCTTGTAAAAACTCATTTGCATTTGATTGGCCAATTACATAACACTTTGAATTTACATGATGCCTTGCTTTTTTTGAACATGTCTCTCTTCTATCACAGAGTACAGATCCTCAACCGTGCTCATCTATATATCATTATTATGTATATTATATTATTATATGTATGATATTATTATTATCATTATCATTTGGGCTGATATGTTGCCACCGTATGGCAATAGTTAGGTGGCTACAAAATTGATGATTATACAAACCATTTTATTTTGAAATGCCAATAGATAAGTCAAGTCAGTGTTTTTCCGGCTCGAGGGGATAGGGAGAGGTGCGGGAGAGAGCAGTGTGGTGTCTTTTTTTCAAATGACTATCTCTTAGAACACAAGAATTTGATCAGTTAACTCAAACTGAAAAGAATAGTGAACTGCGTGTGTGACACCAACTAGTGGGGCACATGGGCCACCCTGTGTGGCCTCCGTCCCCCACCCAATCCCATACTATCAAAATAAAAGCCCCCATGTAGGGAGTTCTTATGATGGGGCCTATCATTTCATAACATTTTAGTTTCTGTTCTGTTTCCTAACCACCTCTCCCACACACAATCTCATCATTTCAATATATGTACCTTACCTTAACCATGAGAAAGAATCCAGCCGTTTTGTTGAAATATTTAGTTGATACTACTTTCCATTACCAACATTACTGCTACTAGTAATACTAAAATACTACTTTAACTACTTTACATTTGTTTTATTACTACTACTACTCTTGGTATTTCTACTACTATTGATACTTTAACTACTAAGTAGTGCTTCTACAACTAGTACTAGAAGTATCACAATTGCTACTAGAACTAATACTACAAATGCAATTACTTTTACTACTACAAATACTATTTCTATGAATACTACTGCTGATTTTAGTGCTCCCCAATACTACCATGACTAGTACTACTAAAACAACTGCTATAACTACTACTACTACTACAATACTACTATTTTATGTATAGTCACCGGTTTTCAATTGACATCAGGCTTGTACAGTACAAGACAGTATTAAAGCCTGCAAATACATGGAAGCATTATGCCTCACATAAACACTCTCAAAAGCACACGAGAAGACATAACACATGCACACACACACACACACAACTGATATGATGGTGCACTTGATTGAAAGCATCCTTGGAATAGGAGCACATGTGGACCCACTCTCACATAAGTTGAAACCTCACATGTGGTGATGCACTTAGACACAAAATGATTTCATATGTACATTTAGAGGCTTGGACAAATGAGTGCTCTTGCAGCAATGCTGATATAACTATTGTCTGCAATGGGTCACGGTCTCAATCAAAGTCTCTGCTGTGTGTGCGTGCACACAACAAATGAAGCGTTGTGTCTGTGGGAAGCTGTGGTGCTGTTGCCCACTTCCCTGATATTAATTCAAACTTTTCCATCAAAGCCTCTCAGCAGAAAGGCTCGGCAGTGTGGCTTTGTTCTTCTAAGAGACAAAATGAGACAAGGGAGGGAGAAGGAGAGAGGAAGAAAATAAATTATGTTGCAAGTATTTAGTGACACTGCATCATGTCACCATCTGTGTGTGTGTGTGTGTGTGTGTATGTGTGTATTTTATTTCTTTCTGGTAATACGTGTGTGTCTGACTGCGTAGGGAATGTGGGTCATCAACCAAAAAAAGTGATTACGGTTAAAGGTAGCCGCTGAGCACAGCAAGAAGAATGCTTAGTTGACGCTTGGGAAGAAGTGCATGTATTTGCAATAAAAAATGAAATATATATAAGAATATAAACAACCAAAAAATTGAAGTGTACAAATACTAGAAAATTCAGCAGAAATAAAATAAAAATAAATATTAAATGTTTAACTGTAAGTAGTAAGTGTTTTTGATGCCTTTTAACTATTTTACATTAAATCAACAACTGAGGTTTTCCGGTATTTATTCTGTTGCCCTACCTAGAACATTGTCCACGAGCTGCCATTGCTTTTGGGAATAAGCCTTATAATATCAGTATGATATCTGCAAACTTTCATATTGACACTGGAAAAGCCACCACTGTACATCGCCACTTAACTGTACAGTGACTGTGATTAACAAAAATGCTGTGAGCTATACAAATGCAAATCAGGGCTGCAGAGGGAGTTTTAGCCCAGGTGACATTTTTTTAAAGGTAAGAAAATCTTTGGTACAAATAGATCAGGCTCAGTAGCCTAATTATTGAGAATGAGAACATACGTCATGATTTGGGAGGGGTCTGAGCCCGTCCGCCATTTTGGTCTCCCACGCTATCAGTCGCCAGGAGCAACACTGTACGAGCGAGCGACACAGAGACAGACCTGGAAAGACATAGCGAAATTACAATAACGAGGAAATTAGTAAAAATGGAGAAAAAGGCAGCGAAAGAAAAGGGACCTTACAGGGAGAAACTTACTAGCAGCGCTAAGCAGAGGTATTTAGAGAAGCTGGCTGATATTGACAACGTCGACCCGTACGAGCTGCCTGCAGCAGGGACCTCCATGTAGGTACAAGGAAAGAGTCTAGCCAGACTCTTTCCTTGTACCTACATGGAGATTGTTAATTAATTGGTTTTGGCATCAGTTACTACACTATGCAAGAATTCAAAAGCATGAAATCCTTGGAAAGCTGCATTCATATGCTAATTAGGGCCATTCGCACCTCCGCCAGATCCGACAATTTGTGGCACAGACCAACGCGGCGTGCGCGGCCTGTAAATTGTCGGAAATTAGGGAGATTTCCGGGCGCTTACGGGGCCGAAAATCCCACTTTTCATGCAGTGAGCTGCTCAGTGCAGCATAAAGAAAAACCAAAGTTTATCTTCAGAGTATAAAATGAACTGGATCCTGCGCCCATCAAAGAGCAAGCGTTTCGCCACACACAAGCAAGAATATAAGTATATGGGAAATATAATTTGGGCCACTTGGCATCATGTCACCACCACTATAAAAGAGTTTTTGGTCCCGGCTCTGTTCCTGTGGGCTCGATGGTAACGAGGTTTCTTAAGCACAGGAAACAAAGGTGAAGTAGAGCGAGTGGAGAAGAGCCACAGATGAAGGTAGAGGAGGAGGAAGAGTATAAAGACAACAGTGCAGACATGTCCTCCCCCCACACACAGTTGCATAAACACACACGTTGGTTGCTATGGGGACTGACCATGGCTAAGACTGCTCAATGGGGGACTGGGGCGGGTTGGTCTGGCTGAGGTCACAGAGCCTGACTGTCATTATATAAGATCAATATGGCTCCCTCCCCTAACTGTCTCTTTACTAACGCACATAAATTGTCAAATTTGAGTTCTCTACGCACTGGTATTCCTCTCCAGTAAACAAGTTTCATTCATTCTTTCATTGATTCCAAACAATCCAAAGGTGAAACGGCTGCTTCTCTCATTAAGTGTGTTTAGTCTCTTTGAACATTCTTCAGAAAGGCTTGAAAGTGAAAAATAAATACAGACATGCTTGCACATTCCTCATGAAACACAGATTGACAGGCAGCAGGAGGAAGGTAGTGAAATATAATAAACTCACGTCACCTTTTTGTGTGCAGAAACAAAAGGTTGTGTACCCATTTTAAACTGCCATAAATCTGTCTTTAAGCGCTGTGAAGCTTCAAAAGGAGGCAGGCTATTTGATATAATGGTAATGTCACTGATATACGCATGCTCGCCTAATGATTGCTGACTGAAGCAATGATACATACTTTTATTTACACTAACTAATAATGATAACGAGTAGAGAGAGAAACCTTTTCTTGCATCCTCAATTAAGGGCTTTTTTAAAGTTTACATATACGTATATAGATGGACAGAGAGAGCGATGGACGGTAGATACTCTGTTTCAGTGTTTCAGTACAACATAAAAGCTTAACACAAGTAAAACTAAGAAGACACTGTGAGAAAAAGAGGGCTATAATTGTAATTCATTTCCACTGCGGGCCCCAGGGGTACCATGAGTACGTTTGATCCCAAAGGCGAGCAAGTGTGGAAATGGAGAGATGCAGTCATATGTATGCAGAGGGAGGGAGAGAGACGGGGGAGTCGGGGAATTGGAGAGAAGCAGAAAGCCTTTTAATATTCTGGGCCATGGGTTGAGATGAGAGACTGCTCTCATACCTTCAGGTTCATGAGCATAATGAGATTTTTATTTTGCTGAGTGCAGTCTGTGAGTGAGCGAGCGTGTGTGTCTGTCCGTCATGCACAGTGCGCTTTCTGATCAGCTGTGTGTGCACATGAGCGTGTGTGTGTCTGTTTGTGTGTGAGTGCTCCCCTATGGGCCTATAAATTGGAATTTCAGCATCTGTGAGTGTGTGTTTGTGTGTGCGCTAAGAATCAGACAGAAATCTCTATTAGGGAGTCAGTTGATTACTGTCATCGCTTTCCTCTCAGGGCAAATGAATTTCATTGACTAAAATTCCCTTAAGTCTCATAATAAATACACATAAGATAAGCACACGTCCATACTTTCCTATTATCCTCTCCAATGGGTGTCGGGTGCTTTCCCAAAACACTATCTCCTACTGTTCCCAGAGTCCTTAGGGCTGACAGATGATCGGCCACACAACACAGAGCTTTTCTCGTATCTGACAAATCCAAGTGTGTGTGTGCATTGCTACAAACAGACACACAAAGTGTGAGCGTATATCTGCACACATTGTCTACTTTCTTTTCAATGGCCTGCTGATCTCTTTGTCATCAAGGATGAACCCTAGACAGGAGTCCTATTTCTCCTGTGTGAGGTGTCCACTGTACCCCAGTGGATCTATTGTTCACAGTGTGTGTAGGTGTGCATGCATGTGTATGCGATGACAGGCCACTACTGTCTTGTGTCGGAAAAATGTCTTAATTTGTATGTGAGTGAGTCTAAGACACGGCTTAGCGCTGCATGATGTGGAAGCTGCTGACTCATTGGGAGGGAGCGCAGCGCCATCCCAGCCCCAATGCAACGGTGTTCAGAGGAGGTGGCTTTTATGTGTTACCTGCTGTGTTACAGACGATACGGTTGTTCTTTTTGTCAGAATCAGCCAACTTCAGACACAATCAGGATTTCTTACAGCTTAATTTAAGTCAGTATAGTAGTTCACATGCGCTCAGTTATAGATCTACGCAGCCAATCATGAAGCTGGAAACAAAGCACACACATTTAAGGTTTTACTTATGTGCGTCAACTACTATTATAAGTCTTAGACTTTATGCGTGTGTGTGTGTGTGTGTGTGAGCCCTTAATGTGAGGCCTCTCAACACTCTTCACACCTGGCTGTGCTTCACATAATCAAAAGCCAACATCTACCCCAGTTCTCCTTCTTCATTTCTTTTCTCCACAGCTGCAGACCTCGTCTTTGTCCTTTATTTTAATATTCATCCTTGTGTTCTGTTCGAATCAATTCATTTTATTTTGTATAGCCCAAAATCGCAAATTACAAATTTGCCTCAGAGGGCTTTACAGTCTGTACACATGCGACATCCTCCGTCCCGAGACCCTCACATCGAAACAGGAAAAACTCCCCAAAAAATGAAAAAACCCTTCCTGTCATGGTTTGGGTCTGTTTCCTGTTTTATTTTGTAGTTCGTGCCTTGTGTGTTCCTGGGTAACTTCACTTCCCACCTTGTCCCGTCTTCCCTTGTGATTGTCTGATGGTTTCCACCTGTTTCCAATCACCTGCACCTCCCGTCTGTACTTAAGCCCTCTGAGGCCATGTCCACACGGACACGGGTATTTTTAGAACCGTGACTTTTTTTTTAATGCGGTTTGGCCTGCCATCCACACGAAAACGCAGTTTCAGGGCACTGAAACCGAACATTTTTGAAAACTGCGGCCAGGGTGAGCATTTTCAGAATTGCCGGTTGCACTGTTGTGTTGACAGTATAACCGGGGTTTTGCCTTGCGACGTCAGATTGTGCGCCGCTGACTACTTTGTTGACGATTCTGTGCAATGGCAGATGTAGCCCAAGTCGTGCTTATAATAACTGTGCTGCTAACAGAGCTTCTAACACTCCCAGTCCCGCGACACAGACCCCGCCGCCACCGTCGCCGGTTTTGGACGAGACCCGGTCGGACGCTCTTGACAGCGCTTGATAGCGTGTTTTTGCGTTTTCATGTGGACAGAGATTTATTTTAAACCGAGCAGGAGGAGAAACTCGGGTTTTAAAAATACCTGTGTCCGTGACCGGAGTCTGTTAGTCCTTGTCTTGTCATTGTTGCTGTGTAGCGGTGAGTGTTGATCCTGGAATCCTGAGTTTTTCCCATTTTTTGAAGTGCCGCCTTTGAGTTTGAAACCTTGCGTCTTCCGTCTCCCACGACACGCCCTAACCCTTCCAGGGGGAAAAGGGAAGAAACCTTAGGGAAAACGTCAGAGGATGGATCCCTCTCCCGGGATGGACAGACTGCAATGGATGTCATGTGTACAAAATGACTTCCAAGTAGCCGGCCAGGTGTACGACAGGACCACTGCAGGGGCCACCACCATCAGACAGATCAACCATGCACAGAAGCTTCTGTGGGGGGGGCAAGCACAAAGATCTGTTTAGATTCCACTTTCGATCTTAATAAATACTCTTCTTTTTCCCCCTTCCTCAGCACCGTTTTATTCTTCTCGAGAGTTAGTGGTGATGTGGGAGATCTTGGTGTTCTATCCGTCTCTCTGCCTCTATGAGACATTGAACAATTAGCCCCTGCATGTGTTACGCCTGCATGCACGGTAGAGCCCCTTAATCTGCTGGAAATGTGCAAAGTAAACCTTCAGCTCGGTGGCCCATTGTGACCCCCCTAACTCCCCCTCAAACCCTGATCAACCCTCCAGTGCTTAACCCCCTCCCACACATCGCACAAACCATATTTCCTCACCACCACCCACTTCCTTTCAAAGAGCTCCTGAAGTCCAGCTGGAAGAAACCACTGTCTTTTCTGCCAAGAGTGCAATATGTTAGTTTCAAACTCGGTTTGAGCGGTGAGGAAATCAAGTCATTTCCCCCAATTCTGTCAAAAGACCAGAGAGCTATTCCCATGGCTGCATATCAATTGATATATTTTCAGAATAAGTCAATAAGAGGAACGAATCAAAGTGCTGTCCCTTCAGGTTAACCAAGATATTCTCTTAACATTCATTATTATACCATTACTTTAATGTTGAAAATTTCCATTTGCTCCACACTGAACCTCCCTTTCCCCTCACTCCATTTCTCTTTCTGCCATCCCATCGCTAGTTGTCCCTCCCCACATGTCCCCTCTCTCACCACCCCCCTCTTTTTAATGTTTTTTTTTCACCTCCCATCCTTTCCCGCCCTGCGTTCTTCCATCTCTCCTTCCCACGGGGACACAAATGGACAGACGGTGAGTGGGACTTAGCGTGCCTGCCAATCCAAATGAACCTCCGCAGTGTCGTGCATCAGTGCATTCTGGGTACATGGGATTGATGTCTGTTAAGTGAACAGAGCTGTGAGCTCTGCAGAGGGTGATATTAATGGGACCACAGTGGCTGCATCTGCACTACTTGCTCAAAGGGTTTGCTCTCATCAGCTGTTAATTCAATCGTGGCTACACGCAGGGGTGACACTGGGGTTTTCCACTATTGTGTATTTTCATTTATTTTTTCTTTGGGTTCATCAAATAGCTCCTAATGCCTCTGCGTTTTCACTAGCAGCCTGCTGCGGTTAAGCCACCCCTCCAACCCCCCAAGAAAAAACAGGGAGCTGCCTTCTGACGAAGAACTCTGGTGCAATGTGTTTACCCCCAAATTAGCGTAAACAAGACTGTGTGAAGTCTCAGCCGGCAGCGACGGACTGAGTCACTGCGAGCAGATGCTCAGCACCTGTTTGTGTTTACCGACAGCTCAAAGACATTAGCTCTCTCCATGGATAAGATCATCGGAGCAAACGGCAATGATGCGGCACTCTGTTGACCTCCCATGATGTGCAGTTGGTAATGCGTATGGAAAGGTCGGACAGCGGAAGGAAATAAGTAATTAGCTTTCATGATGACTTTGCACCAAGCCATTTGGATAGAGAAACAATCAGCTCGTTGGAATAACACGCCCGTGGCGAATACAAATCGAATCTTGATTACTTTCTTCCTGTGATATTATTTAGATGGAATGGAAGAAACAAATAATGTATTTGGTCTGATTGCTGCCTTCTCAGTTCCCCAACTACCCAAACGTTACCATCATGTACGGTCATGTACGGTAAGCGTCACGGTAAGCGTGTTGCGTCACTTCCTGCTAGCAGCGTGCCTGATCTCACCTAACTTTTCGTAGCTCTAGCTCAGTTGACTGTGCCGTGGTATTTTTCAGTACAAACGGCGAATTATCTATTGTCTACGTGAAGCGTTGCTAAACGCCTCACTATCTTGCAAGTGTTTTGTTTTGATCAAAATAGTTGCTTAGACGTTGTTTAGCGTCAACGTTACCTCCATTAGCATTAGCTTAGCAGCTAACCTAGTGATGTCTTCCCTCCCTACCTCTCCTGCTTCTTTGTGTTCGGTGTGTCACATGTTTAGCTATTCCTCTGCCTCCCTTACGGATAATGGTACATGTAAGAAGTGTAGTATATTTGATAGATTGGAGGCGAGGCTTAGTGAGTTAGAAGCACGGCTCCGCACCATGGAAGCTCAGTCGGTAGCTACTGTTAACCTGCCCTCACCCGTAGCCGGTGCGGACCACATAGACGTAGCGTTCGCTCCTGATAGCCGTCCCCCGGCAACCCCCGAGCGGCCGGGAGGGTGGGTGACTGTCCGGAGGAAGCATAAGTCTAAGTCGAAGCCCACGGCTAACCACCAACCACTTCACGTTTCAAACCACTTCTCCCCACTCAGCGACACACCCGCTGAGAAGCCAACTCTGGTGATAGGTAGCTCCATTCTGAGGAACGTGAAGTTAGCGAAACCAGGGACCATAGTTACGTGTATACCGGGGGCCAGAGCGGGCGACATTGAGTCTTATCTTAAACTGCTGGCGAAGGATAAACGTAAATACAGTAAGATTGTAATACACGTCGGCGGTAACGACTCGCGGTTACGTCTGTGAGTCATTCTGTACACATGACATCCATTGCAGTCTGTCCATCCCGGGAGAGGGATCCCTCCTCTGACGTTCTCCCTAAGGTTTCTTCCCTTTTTTCCCTGGAAGGGTTTTTTTCATTTTTTGGGGAGTTTTTCCTGTGCCGATGTGAGGGTCTTGGGACGGAGGATGTTGCATGTGTACAGACTGTAAAGCCCTCCGAGGCAAATTTGTAATTTGCGATTTTGGGCTATACAAAATAAAATGAATTGAATTGAATTGAATGTAGCCCACAGAGTTTGAGTCCTGGTCTGCACACGCACGCCATGTTTTCTCTGTGGCTGGCTGCAGGGTCCAAATGTGCTGAAACGTTTTCTCTCAGCTCCCAGATCAGAGTAGTGACTCCCCGAGACTTCAAGGCGACACCAGTGGAATATCTCAGAGGGACTGCAATCTTTGGTCGTCAACCTACTTCATCACGAATCATAAAACTCTTCAAAGTTTTTCTTTTCCTGGTCCCCACACTTACCCATCAGCCCGCACTTCTTACACATGAGCTCATTGAATTTCTGTTTGACCCCCCCAGCCCCGTCACCCCTCCTGTTCGCCAAACTCTTATGTAATAATATTGTTATTGGACAGAAAGGACAATGCATGCAGAGAGTTAATGTAAGAATAATGGTTCCAACAATTTTCTGGATTTTAGGAGCTGTGAAACTAGGTGAGGTAGATAAAACCTCATCAAACACAAGCTCACAACATGTTGTGCAAACATCATGTGTTTATCTGGATACTGACATGTGTGAGGTAACGGTAAAGCCTAGTTTATGCTTCCGCGTTTTCAGGGAAAGCTATATGAACTGCTATATGAACTGGCGATGCATGGGGCAAAAAAGTCTTCCACACACAAAGGCGTTACTCTCTAGGTCGTCTTCGAAAAAAAAAGCTTCTCCACCTAATTGTTCTGGCGGTGAATTGCTTTGCAACAAGTCTTTTTGAACCATGAATTGAAACGAGTCCGTCGACACAAGACGCAGAAGCTGAAGCATGTGCCAGCCTTAAGGCAAAGGCCTCACACTCTATATGTGCAGCACTTCCTTCTAGCTGTGTTGGTCAGTGTTTCCAGCAGCAGTCAGACAGGAGCAGGAAACGTGAGGGCATCAAAGGTGATCAAACGCAATCACTGCCTAAGGCTGAGCCAGCTCTTCTTGGCAGCTATCCTCCTTTTATCTCCTACATTCACCTTTGAGATTTGTTTTAATATATAAGGTGGCAGATTTGATGATTATATAAGTTAACAGCTTTATCAATGGTAAGAGATCAATAAATAATCAGCGGAGAGAAGAAAGCAGATAATTGTCTGCAGAAAAAATGCTATTTTCTCCATTCTTAAAAAAATCATTCAGCCTGCAGTCCTGAGTTTACGTTAGTTTTGCATTTTGCTTGTTATTATTGGAAATTTGAACAAGTGCATCAGCCTCTCTCCATTTTGAATTGCAGCCAGATGGTAGCACTGTTTAGTCTGACCTTCTCTGTACGGTGTGCCTGCTTTATTCATACGACCTACCCGAGGGGGGGGGGGCAGGGTTTTTTCCTTGTTTTGCGTGTTCTGACCCTGTGCTGAGATGCAGGGGTAATTATGCATTGTGTGTGTGTGGTTGTGGAGGGTGCAGGTTGCCTGCGGCTGGTCTTTGGAGGTGGTAATAGTGTGTGTGGCATACGTCTCCGGGATACGTCTGAGCTGGGCAAGCCCGCCAGCATGAACGGCGCCAGCGTCTGATTGGCACTTTGCCAACCGCATGCACACACACACACACACACACACACACACACACACACACACACAAACAAAGAAGATATTAATGGGGCAATGAAGAGTATTCAGTTGGTGAAGGATTACAGAAAAGGAATACACTCCACACACACACAAGCATGCTGGATATAGAAACACACATTTTGTATCACGCAAAGGAGAAGCTTTATAACACTATATGTGCACATTGAGCACAGAACAAGCACAGAAAATATGCCCGGAAAAACATGAAGGGAATTCAGTCACCATGGAAACCCACCACTCCATCTCCGGCCATAACATTTCCTTTCTGTTTTTCTTCTTTTTACCTCATCAGCCTCTTATCTCAGCAGTAGCTGCCAATTGTTCCTATTTCCTGTTCTGCTGGCCCACTCTGATAGATGCTGTTATTTCTATTTTTCTTCCAACCACTTTTACCTTCACTGTTCAAACGCATGAAAGATGGATTCCTTTAAATTGACTTTATTTTTCCATTATTTCAATATAAAATCGTATATCAATGATTCCTCATGAGGGATATTGTTAGTTATGTGTACCTTTTTTTTCCTGCCTATTTCACTAGTCTTTCATGCAAAGTATGAATTGATGATTGTTGGGTAAATATTTTAGTATCATTTTACAGTGATGTTACAAGATTATACTATATATATATTAATATTCTACTAAATAGATAATACTTATTTGATTGTACTTCATATCTGGTCACTCGTGTGCACCACGACTGACCTAATATTGTACAGAGGACCTCATTGGAACAACTTACCGCCACTGTAGAAAAGCACTGGTTGGGTGTAACGGGAGGGCCTTAACCAAGGATAATAGAGGGAGGGTGGACCTGGCTGTGTGCACGGTAGGCAGATCAGCTTTTTCCTCCCCTCGGGGGGGACCACCTAGAGTCCAGACAAATACCCCTGAACAAAGATGAAGGGACTTATGTGTGGTGACCCATACATGTATGTACGAAGGTGCACCGTTAGGGAAAGCTACAACCGGTTCTGAAAAGCCAAACCAGAAAAACCTTAACCTTTACTTCCTTTGGTTGCAAAAAGAAGTCTGCACCTATAGAAATCTATGAGAAAATGACTTTTTCTCTCATGAAAACATGTAAACACAAGTTTATGGTTTCAATCCTTAGTTTATAATATAGTTAAACAAATTAACAATAATTTTAAGTCAAATTGGCCATGAAGTACGTCACTACCAGAGCAGTAATTGGTGTCATTCTCCCGAAGTCCAACTATGGTTACTTGCGTTCACTTGTTGTAAAGAAAAAAAAATGTCCACAGCAAAAATCCAATACGGCAACTTTAAAAATGAGTAAGGCTTATAACTTACAATCCAAAAATCGATAAAGGGTGTCACATGTGTCAGATGCGTCAAGCATAAATCGCACGTTGGTTCAAGCAAAGCACTGAAGTTATGATTGTCTTGACTAATTGGTATCAACCGCTTCAGTCGTGCTTCACAATCAGCAACTCTACAATTCATCAGCTAAAAACATTGAATCATATTAGCACGGGAAACTCTCTGAACCAAATCAATCTTTTGATCCCCTGTTCAGTTATAGTTTTGGTTCCCTATGGTTTTATATTAATTCTTTATCATACTATCATTTAGCCAGGAGAATCCCATTGAGATTTTTCAGTGTAACAGTTTCCACAAACACCACAGAAATACACATTTCACCGGATTAAAAAAAAAGATTGATATTCAGAGTGAGAAGTGCAATCCAGTTTGCATTCACTTTTATATCAAACTTGCATACATCTTTTATTGGTGATATTGAAGTATTTGAAAAGCATGAAAATCCAAACCTAAACAGTAAAGGAGTCCTGAATCTAAATAGCCAAAATAAAATTCTCTGGGTAGAAACATCTTCATTGACTTTGAAACATCACAACCTCCTGTTGCTCTCGTTATTCTACATTGTTCTGCAATCTAACATTACTCTGGAGCAGACAGAGAGGTAGGGTTGCATTAGGTCTAAGGTTAGCTTAACCAATGCTCTATCCATACCCCACAGATGCTATTGTAAAGCAGAGAACTACACTTCCATATAAAATTCTTTTGATTCTCAAATCTAAGTTGAAATTAAAAATGTTTCTTTCCTAGTAGAGCTTTGAAGTAAAGCAAAAAAATATACCTGGACAACATCAAAATTGTTGGAAAACATCAGACGATAGAAAAGCCAAACGAATGAAGCTGCTAGCTCAGAAGGATGAATGTCTTATTTTGTTGATTTTGTGAGCCCATGTGGAAAATAGCAGCATGTTTGATGGAATGAAATTTTGCCCCGAGAACCAGTTACCTGTCCTAAAGATGTTGATTTGATTGAAGTGTACATTTTGTTTTGAAAAGTAGTGAAAGAAAGATGAAAGTTTCGACTTATCACTACTATTTTGAAAATAAATACACAGCTTTTTGCTTGAAATGTTACTTGATAAGACAGTTTACATAGCATTTTGTTAAAAATAATCAGTGCCGTTTGTTAGCAATAATGTGAACGCTAGAAATAGCTGACACGTTAGCTGTAGTTTGTAAATTTGATGAGGGATTATATGTGTTTTCTAGTGTCCTGGAAGGCGAGAACTATGGAGAAGCTTTGAAAAGAGAACTATACTAGCTTCAGTTCACCCTCTAAGAGCACATGACCATGGTAAAGTACTTAAAGCTACTGGACAGGAGCAGTAGAAAAACATTACTACACACACTATATGTGTAAGAATTGTACTGCAGTGGCTGCTCTTCAGTTTCTGTCACTGTGTTACTTTTGGATCCAAACAGGTTCCACAGCAGTGGAGCAGCACATAGAGCGCCATCTAAGTAAGTTCATAGTAACCGTTGACTAACCACTATAAAACGTATGTGTAGTATACATGATGCCGCGTCTTTGTCCAGAAAACTGCCAGGACGCTTTTTGAATCGATTTACTGAGGCTCGTAAACAATATCATTTTGACACATCAACATCTGTACCTCAACACAAACTTTAGCGTTCACATTTGGATTTATGAAACATGGTTCATTGATTAAATATAAGGGTTATACCAATTTGATATAGGAATTACACGTAAAGCTATCTACCACTTGTATTGTATTAGTCACACTAATAACACTAATTACATTCATCTTTAATACACATTTCAATATCATGAATGAAAGACAAATCAAATAGTATTCTTGTAAATAAGTGCAGCTTGAAGATCCTTTGAATACAACTGATGGAACACTGAATAAGGCAATAAAGATGTCAACGATACAGACACAGAACATTTGAATGACTTCTTTAATTAAATGGTATATTATTCCAGCCGTTTACGATGGAGGGGAATATTAAAAATGATACAGGAAATGAGTCAGAATATTGCATTATTATTGTGTTAATAATGATGTTTGATTCATGCAGGATTCCTATGAGCAAACGGGTGCAGTGTGGTATGTTGAGGTATGCTGGATTTTGTGGTTTTAGTTCGCTGTTTCCTTTTATCCATTAATACCGGTAATCCCATCATGCTTTGCGACGCACGTGATCAGCACATATCTGAGATATGTTCAGTCGATGACATGGAATGCCCACACCCTCTCTTACAGGCAGGCTATTTGACACACCTACATGTTCTCTCTTTCTATCTGTTACACACAAACACACACTCTGTGTGAGGGAGAAAGAGATGATGAGAGACCACCCAAATGCCATCAATCACCTCCAACAAGTTGAATGACTTTGCCTCCCAGCCACCACCTCTGTCTCACACTTTCGGTTAAGCTGTGTATGTGCTTATCTTGTTGCTTTGATGTGTGCTTTTTTGTTGGAAATGTGTAAAGTGTATGTGTATGTGGGGGTGTCGGTGCCTGTCTGTGTGGATGTCATACGGTAGCTGTGGATGCACAAGTCCAGACAGGACGTTAGTCTCTTCGGCTCAGTGAGAAAAGGTGAGAGGAGAGATGACGGGAGGGAGGAAAAAGTGGACATGGCACTCTTATGTCATGAGGAACATTTTCACCATCACAACATGAAACTTTATGGTGCGAAAGGTTGTCGTCATTCCCAGTATCAAACTCGTATGCAAAAGAAGTTTCTAGTTTTTGCAACAAACAGCAGGATTTTTGAGTCAATTCTTTGTTTGACAGGAAGCCAGTGTAAAGACCTGTGAACTGGAGTGTTGTGATCCACTTTCCTGGTCCTATTGAGGACTCGAGCTGCAGCGTTCAGGATCAGCTGTAGCTTTCTGATTGACTTTTTACAGAGACATGTAAAAACACCATACAGTAGTGAAGATAAATGCATGGATAGGTTTTTCCAAATTTGGTTCAGACATAAGTCCTCTAATCCTTGATATATTCTTTAGGTGATAGTAGGCAGATTTCGTAACTGTCTTAAAATGTTCATTTTGGGGTCCGAATCCATAATTACACCAAGATTTCTATCAGTGATTGAAGCTCAGTGCTGACTTTCAATCATACATTATTACCAAAAACAATTACTTCTGTTTTATCTTTTGTTTAATTGCAGAAAGTTTTGACACATCCAGTTGTTGATTTGTTCAATGAATTTACCCAGCCCCTGTATTGGATTGTAGTCCCCTGGTGATATAGTTATATAGATTTGTGTGTCATCTTCCCATAATCTGAGCCAATAGAAGCATGTAGACTAGGGGTCCCCAAACCTTTTCAGCTGGTTGCCCGCCTGAAGGAAAAAGCCTACCCTGGATCCCCAGCCAACCTCTGCTGGTCTCCAGTCGCCGGATCGGGTGCTTGAGCTCGCTGCCCAGTTCCACTTCACCTATGGCGATTTCACGGAGCCACAGTGCACCGTCTACTGCGTTGGGCCGAAGCAACCTCCTCTCCCTGCTGAGCTGCAGCGCACCGCTTTCCGCGCTGGGCAGCAGCGACCTCTGGACCCCGCTGAGCCGCAGCGCACCGTATTCCGCGCTAGGGCATAGTGCCCTCCTGTTTACGCTGAGCCGCAGCGCACCTTGTTTTGCGTTGTGGCACAGCAACCTCTACCTCTGACTCAGCCAGTGCTCCTGGATATAATGTACACATTACTTAAACGTTCTGTGGAGTTTCTAGGTGCGATTGGCTGACGGTGTAGTGCAGCTCTCTTGCGATGTGTTATTTTGCTCGACAGGGTTCAAATCCAGGTTGTGGCGATCTTTTATTAAATATATTTTCTTCAATGTATTTTTTTATACGTGACAGTGATGTCGTGCTCACTTGTAAAATCGTAATCGATTCAATGAAAATGTGACTCATTTTGAACATTTTCAGCAATACATTTGCGAATGTGGGACGAATCACGTGACCAAGGCAGACAACATCTGCCGCTGCACAAACACTTGTGCGCAGGCAAACCAGTAGGTTCAAAAACCAGTAGGGACGTAACACCGGTACGCCGTACCGGAAAGAAAATTGTACTGTCTCTGGAAAATATTGCACTGTCAGCATGACAACTGCTAACGTTGCGCGAGTGTATGCACAGGCTCGGCACCGCCTGCCGACCTGCAATGCATAGTAACGCACCGCATTTAACGTCCAGTAACGGTAACGGCAGGGTGCGATTTGTGGGAGGGAATGGGGGGGATTCCCCCCCCTCTGGTTTTCCTATCCCCCCCTCTGCTAAATAATGTTTATCGCCGGGGGGGACAAGGATTTCCCCCCCTTGATAGCGATGAATGCAACTTAACTGCCAGCCTACTTAAACTCTTGAAATCTAACGATCTTCAGTGTCAACGTTCAGAAATATCTGCCGTCTGCCGGCGGATATCATCGAACACGTCATCAAATACATCAGATATGAAGTGCTCCGCTCTCAATTGTCCTGTTTGCTTGACTGATGTGTGATTACCTGTCTATAAGGGTACCAGTAGATCAATGTATAGTTATGTATTTACATTAGTCTCAGGTCCAACTACATGGCATGAAATGCAAGAATTTCTTCATAGTCATTCATAAACTCTTTGGTGGCACTGGACTGACCCATCCCTGTCTGTCAAACGGCCATGATAAGCTGATTCCCTTTCATTGGGTTACAACAGACCTAGGCATTGGCTCTTAAAAAATAATAGTTTGTGTTTAAAAAAAGAAAGCTTTTGCACTTTGAATGAACTAAATGTCAAACAACAAGGTAAAGGCCTCTTGTTCATGTACACCCTGGTCAAGACTTTCATCGGAAAGTTGCAGTATCTTCAAACCTACCTGCAAACCCTGAAACAAGCAACCCGACCAGTTGCTCCCCTCCACAAGTACCCATCCATGTTAGAGACCACATGGGATGGTTCTAAGACTTTAAAACAGTTGAGAGTGAAACGAACATGATTTCTTCTTCCTTCATGTGTCGTTCAGCCGGAACAGTCTGATTCAGTACTGGCAGGGCAATTTGAGTCGGTATCATTTCTTTTCTATATCTGTGAACACACACATCCTCTCTTGCTGACAACCACTTTGGAGATGTCCTTTACATCTCTACCTCACACATTCCGCCAGACTTCAGTGTACTTTTTGAAGCCCAACACAAACAAAACATTCGAACTAAACTAAAAAACTGTTACTTTGTATGGTAATACACAACACAAACAGAAGTGCACTGGTACTTTCAGTACATGTACAAACTCAAACTCAAAAGAAACAAAAAAATGCAATTTCATTAAATAAACCGATCTAAAACTTGCTATGGATAAAGGAAAAAAAACTTGTTGAGAAGGTAAATGTGAGACTTTTTGCATGAGAGCATTTCACTATGAATCAACATTTGTTTGTAGACTAATCCTGTAGAATAAGAAGAGCAAGGGGAAAAAAATGTCATGCTCCCGAAACATTCCGAATAGCTATTTACGACGGCAGTAAGGCCTCATCTTCCTGGGGATTTAATTTGAGTAGAATAGAACCAGTTCAATCCAAAGTCTTGTTCTGCATAGAGACGGTTTTGGATAGCAGATCCATTATAGACAAATTAGAATGTCCAAATTGATGAGCCATTACTTATTGGCAGAAGATTACAACTATAATTGTCTTGTGAAAACATTGTTGCAGTAGTTGAAAGTAGAAATAATACCCTTTATAAGAAACTCATTCATGTTTTAGCCATAAAGCAGGTCAAGTTCATTGCTCTTTCAATAAAATGAACTATACCATAAGAAGTGAAATCCGTGGGCTAAAAGGGAAATATACTGTTGGAAAAGACAAACCACTGTCTTCAGTGTCCACATTGAGATCGAATTGATGCCACACAGGCCGGGCGAGCAATTTCCTCCCATTAGCGATGAGCGAGTCAAATTATTTCCAATAGAGGCATATGAGACATTTGGAGCATTACTATATCGTCAAATAACTGTGGTTAGCAGTGTTCATCTTACTTTAAAAAAGTAAATAGTTACAGTTACAAATTACTTCGCCCAAAAAGTAATTGAGTTTGTAACTCAGTTACAAGTAATAAGTTACTCAGCAAAGTAACTCACATTATTTTGTTTATGTTCTAAATGCTATTACGTTCTATAACATTTAACGTCAAAGATGTTTATATTAACTGATTGAAGAATAAAACCCTATATACAGTATGTAAGACTGTTTGGTATTTATTTGAACTCAATAGATTGCAGCTGCCATCCTCCTCGTATTGGTATTTTAGCAAGGAGAGCACTGAATGACTCCGACTCAACAGTGGACAGGGGCAGCATGTTTTCAGCAACATACCTGCCAATCAAAGTGTTCAGCTCAGGCTTGGTCACCTGTTGCCGACCTGAAAACTCGAGCGTTGCTTGTTTTAACAGGGTGGCTCCGTCTCCGCTGGAGCTCACGCTAGCTGCATTTGGGCTTGGGATAGCAGCAGCAACAAGCGTCGTCTTAGCATGTGTTGATGTGAGTTGCTTCATTAGGTTTGAGTTGCTTGAGGCAGACGTGGATAATGTATTTTTTCCTGGGCATAGCGTGCATGTAACAAACATTCTTGCCTTTGACAAAGCTATTTTTGAACTTCCCCATTGTCGCTGAAGCTGTCTTGTTTAGTGGTAGTCGGAATGTGCGCAGCCGCAGCGAGACAACGTGAGCAAGGCTCCGCCCACCCAGCCAATCATCATCGCATTTGCAACGGCATCATCATCCCCACCCAGCTCTCTCCGGGCAGCTGTTGTGCAGCCAAAGACACCTCGCGCTTCATTCAACCAAATAGTAACACTTTCAATCTCAGTAAAGATAACGGCGTTGTAGCGATGGCAACAGTAATTAATCAGATTACTACTTAAACGCTGTTACTCCCAACAATGGTGGTTACTAAACATATACCTAATAATTCACCAAATCATGGCATCAAAGCTCAATCATTGACATTATCTTTAACCACTGGTCAAGGTGACGGTGTGTGTATGTTCATGCTCAGATGACTTAATGATGCAGTTAGTTATTTTCATATCAAATTACCTGTAAAAGGACACACACGTTTGAATCCCTACATTTACTAATACGTCCAACAATTGTAAATGGACTTGGCAACAGGTTCACATTTATACCTGGGTGGGAGGGTGTGGGAACCTGTTAGCCCAGAGGGGAAAACTCAGCTCCTGTTACCAGAAGTTCCGGCTTTTCTGTTACCCAAAGCCCTCCCTCCTTTTCCCTACACCCAAACACACTCTCTCAAATGTACACACACTTTCTAAAACATGCGGTCTTATAGCGTCAGGATTGAGGGTTTTGTTACACCAGGCGACTTTGTCAGATTGGGCCGCATGGTGATATCCAACACATTTTCACTGAAATCTCTCAGTGCTTAGTAGGACTGGGTACCGAGAACCGGTGCCATATTGGTACCGGTTCCTATACAACCAGTACCTACCGTACCGAAATGCAACGCAGATTTTGGTGCTTCTTTTCAGTGTCCAAGCCAATTGAAAAACTTTTTTATTTGTTTCCATAGAGGTCAAGGAATAGTGGTTAGGAATGAACGTTACGAGGTAATTTTTCTGACAATTTGAATCCAGCCTATGCTGCTACCACTTGTTTCTAGAAGAGCCAATATTATCAACACAAAATCAATCTCACCTCTTATCTCATCTTTAACCGCTTACCCGGAGTCGGGTCACAGGGCAGCTTCAGCAGCGGGCCCCAAACTTCCCTTACCCAAAGCTACATCTACCAGGTCAGTCTGGGGAATACCAAGGTGTTCCGAGGCCAGTGTGGATACAGAGGCTGTGTCACATTTCATCGGCTGCATCTCATTGAGGACCCAGTCTCTGTGGTCATGGGCTGGGTGCTTCAAGGACCACGTAGGCTGAACAGAGCAGCCCTTGAAATGGGGCAGTCTGCACTATGGTGGGGACATCCTGCTTGTGTATCAGCTTCTTCTCCGCCACTTTTTTTTTTACCATTGCCTAGGAAACAGCTCTCATGCTATCGGTGTCTCCTTCTACTTGACTTCTTGAACCCCTTTATGAGTATTCATTTTGCATTTGATGAAAATAGGCAGACACACAAGGAATCCACCAAAACAACTTTAAATTTTGTCTCACATAGAGTGTACATAATAATAATAATAATAATTAAATAATTAGTTAATAATTAATTAATTATATAGCGCCTTTCAAGATACCCAAGGTCGCTTTACAAGAGTGGGAGTAGGGGGTAGGGGAGGGAGGGGGTTTAGGGAGGCTAGGCAAGAGAGAAGAGGTGTGTTTTGAGGTGCTTTTAGAACTGTGGCAGAGAAGTGGCAGAACGGATAGGAGGGGGCAGGGTGTTCCAGAGGGTAGGGGCAATTGCACAGAAAGCCCTGTCACCAAAGGTATTGAGTCTGGTGCGGGGAGTGGAGAGTAAGTCCTTGCTGGTGGAGCGCAGGGACCGTGACTGGGTGTACGGGTGGAGGAGGTCAGTGATGTACTTGGGTGCCAGTGAGTGAAGTGATTTGTAGGTGAGGAGGAGGATTTTGTAGCTGATGCGTTGTTTGATTGGCAACCAGTGGAGTTTCTTGAGGATGGGGGTGATGTGCTGCCAGGGATTGGTGTGGGTTAACACCCTGGCAGCTGAGTTCTGGACATACTGCAATCTGTCTAGGGCAGGGGTCTCAAACTCAATTTACCTGGGGGCCACTGGAGCTAGGGTCTGGGTGAGGCTGGGCCGCATCAGGTTTTCAACAAAAAAAACGCATTTATTAAAAACAGAAAAAAAAAGAAAAAAAAAACTGTCTTCAATGCTTTTGCTTCTGCTATACCCTACACTTTTTCAGTGCTTTGGTTCCGGTTTTCCACAAGAAAAGCTCTGATAAAACATTCCACTGTTCTCAAATATCTTAATTTTTAATTTTCTACACAAAATAAGATGAAAAAATAAATAAACAAATAAAGAATAAAGAAAATAAATCAATCAATCAGTAATAAATAAATAAAATAATAATAAAACAGCAAATAAGAAAAACTTAAGAAACCACATATAGTTGGTGGGTAGAGAAATTATTTTTTTTCAGATTCAAATTAACAGTATTAACAGTTATTTAACCTTTAACATGAACATTAATGAAACTTTCAACATGAACTGTTCTGAACATGGCTTCTCTTGCCTACTTTTGGCTAGAGGTCTGGCAGCGCTTCCTCTCGCATAGCCGAGCCACATTTGGCTTGAGGGAGGAAGCAATTGAGACCCTCAGTAGACTTTGAAGATGCTCATCAGTAAGTCTGGTCCTGTACTTGGACTTATTGAAGTTCAAGGTGGAGAAGAGCTTTTCACACAAGTACGTGCTCCCAAAAAGGCACATGGTCCGCTTGAACATTCTGGAAAGCTCAGGGAAGCTGGGAGTCAATTCTCTCAAAAATTGCCCAAGCTTGTCTGCTCTTCCACTCACCTCCCTGAACTTGGCTTTGAGTTCAGAGTTGCACTGCAGGTCAATGAGCTCCATTTGAAGCACAGGAGGGGCATCTTGCACATCAAAGGAGAAGGGGTCCGCAAAAATTTGAAATGTGGCTCTGTGCGTCTTGAAGTCTGCAAATCTGTGGTCAAATTCCTCCTGTAGCTTCAAAATGGCATCAGCATACTTCTCACCACTGAATGGTGTGCCTGCATCCACAAGTGCCTTGCATGCTGGGAAATGGCAAAGGTTTGTCTGAGATAGCTGAACTTTCCATAGCATAAGTTTTGTGGAGAATGCTCTCACATTGTGGTGAGATTTGTGGTGGCCGTTTAATATTTATATTATAAGTTCTCCCTATAAACGTGCATTTTTTTCACACTGACAGGCTCAGATAGTTACAATAAGTGTCCGACAACATACTAGAAAGGAGAAATGAACGTATGTCTACCTTTAGCTTGAGATCGCTGTTTGTTGTTGTTCTGCTGCTGTGTGGACTAAAGGGGTGTTCACAGCAAAAGCGACAAAAATAATCGCAAAATACTCAAAAATACTCCCATGGTCAGTAAACGGCCGCCGGTAAACTGTGGGTTTTTCCCCCAGTTCTCTCCTTCAGTGCTGCTGCTCTGAGCCGGCTGCCTGCCAGCTAGCAGTGGTTCAGTCCTCCGGTCCAGTCCCGCGAAAAAAATAAACAACCTCCGGTCTGCATTGACTTTGTATGTAATCTCGTCGGTTTTCCCCCGGTTCTCTCCCTCCGAAACTCCCGGTCAGGTAAACCGCCAGCGAACTCCGGTCCAGTCCCATTCCCCCGGTCAGGGGAAGTTCACAGGGGATTCACCGGCTCTCTCCTCCCGGTCAGTAAACAGGGGATTCACCGGCTCTCTCCCTCCAGAGCCGGCTGCGAAACATAAACTCTCCTGGTCGTTAAACGGTTGTCGGTAAACTCTGTCTTCCATAAACTGCAGCGGGCACAGCAGCCTGCAGGACACCGCACAGGACCTGTGTGCAGTAACGTTATGAGACTCTCCACACTGATTGGCTCTCGCAACAAACAGCGATCTCAAGCTAAAGGTAGACATACGTTCATTTCTCCTTTCTAGTATGTTGTCGGACACTTATTGTAACTATCTGAGCCTGTCAGTGTGAAAAAAATGCACGTTTATAGGGAGAACTAGGGAGAATGTGACGCCTCCAGAGGGTATCATGTACCCAGAAATGACAGCGGAGCTTCGGACTTTCAGAGCAGTACAGCGCAGTGATGGTGGTGATCTCAGTCATGGATGATGAGAGAAAAAGCAAAACAGGCGGGCTCGCTCGCGTATGGGCGGGACAAAATCGTGTCAATTGTGTCCGGTGTGCACACAGCTTTAAGCTGTCATTTCTGGGTACATGATACCATACAGCATCCATGTCAAACTCGCGCGGGCCGCACTAACATTAAACTTTCATATCAAGGCGGGGGCCTCAAACTAGCGTCCGGCGGGCCGCATTTGGCCCGCGGGCCGCGAGTTTGAGACCCCTGGTCTAGGGCTTTGTTGGGCAGCCCAGACAGGACACCATTGCAGTAGTCCAGGCGGGAGGTGACGAATGCATGAATGAGGGTTTCAGTGACTGAGTCAGTGAGTGACGGCCGGAGTCTTGAAATGTTACGGAGGTGAAAGAAGGCTGATTTGGTGATGCTCTGGATGTGGAAACTGAATGAGAGTGTGGGGTCCAGAATGACGCCCAGGTTCCGCACTTTGGGTGATGGGGAGGTGGGACAGCCGTCGATGACCAGGGTGAGGTCTCCAACCTTCCTGAGCAGTGGTGCTGGGGCCACCACCATGAGTTCTGTCTTGTTTGTATTGAGTTTCAGGAGGTTGTTGGTCATCCAGGTTTTGATATCATGCAGACAGTTGTTGAGTTGTATTGGTGGGAGTTGAGAGGAGGGCTCGGTGCTGACATACAGTTGGGTGTCGTCTGCAGTCACCAGACCAGTTTGGTGGTGAGTGGAGCAACAAAGTCCAGGCTGAGGGCAAGGGCGGTGTTATAGTGTTCCACCAAGCCGTCAGCAGTGCGTTTGGAGGGGTGGATAGCGAGGTTGGTAGCTATGGTTTTAGCCAGCGTAGGATGGACCTTTTTGTAGGCTGCTTAGGGAAGGACACAGGGACAGAAAACAGGATGGCTTGATGGTCAGAGACAGCCAGGTCCGTGCGGCAAAGATGGGAGGGGCTTGTGCCAACACAGCACACCAGGTCCAGGGTGTGCCCCTTGGCAGGCGTAGGGCCCTGTACATGCTGTTTGATGTCGAAGCAGTCCAACAGTGAGAGGAAATCCACAGCGAAGGAACAGCTGCTGGAGTCTACATGGATGTTAAAGTCACCCAGTATGAGAGTAGCTGGGGACATGGGGCAGACCGAGGCCAGCAGGTCCGAGAACTCCTGTAGAAAGCAGGAGGAGGCTTTCGGGGGGCGGTAGACAAGAACCACCTGGAGCTGTGTGGCACCAGACAGCGTGAAGTGGAGGCACTCAAATGATGATATTGTGACTGGGGTTTCTTTTAACAGGATGTCAGTGCGGTGTATAACAGCCAGGCCGCCACCACGGCCGCAGCTGCAAGGCTTTTGGATGTAGGAATATCCAGAGGGAGTGGCTTGATTGAGTGTGATGAATTCATGGGGATTCTGCCATGTTTCAATCAGGCAGAGAAAGTCCAAAGTTTTATCCAGAATTATTTCGTGGAGTAAGACCTTGTTGTTGAGTGAGCGAACATTCAGCAGCATAAAAGAGGCAGATGGAGGCACTGTGATAGCAGACACAGTATTGACAGCCACACTAACCAGGGGGCTCCGAAGGACAGGTGGTGGGCGTGGTCCAGGTCGATGACGTCGCCGCAGTGAGTTTGCCCTAACAGCCGACACGGCCAAAGTTGTAGCCAGGTAAACGAACGTATGCTTGGTAGCCCGATGCACGTAGGGTGGACGGCGCAGGAGCCGGAGAGATTTTATCACCTCAAGGGAGTTCGGGAGCGCGTTCGGGATAATGTTCCTGAGTTCCATTGCGGAGTATTTGAGACGAGACATGGAGAGACGTTCGGTTGTTAGCAGCCTAGCTTGGCATGCTACTAGCTCCAGGCGAGTTGACAAGACAGGGACGAGCCGCAGCTGTAGCCCTCCGACGAGATGTTTGTACTTTGTCCAGGCGGTACAGCAGCCAGCCGAGATGGGACCAGGCCATCCACGTTGGAGTATCCACGGTAGGAAGATTAAATGTAACGATTAGTAGTTTTTAGCAGCCAGGAGAGATGGAAAGGTCGGGATGCGAGAAGCGGCGACAAATACGCCAGCGTCCTCTCGGATCCTACAGCGTGACAGCAGCGTGTGCGAGTAGGTGTGTGTCAATCTGCTGGTGCTCTCTGCTCCTCTGCTGCCAATGTCATGAAAGTGACATGAAATGATGGCCAAATGTATTCTCAAAATAACTATTCCTGCTGGAGACATTGTTGAGGTCAAAGCTTAAAAAAAAGATAAGACCTATCGATATGAAATACAGTATATAGCTGCTTCTTTATTACCCTGTCACATACTTACTATCCTTATTGGAACTTAATGACATCAAAGCCATTAAGCACAATACTTGCTTACAATATTAATTGTTTAACGTTTGAGTTGAAATACTGTAAGTGTCAACAAAATGCAACATGTAATTCCACTTCCTTTATGAGGTCTGTTGAGCCAATCTTGACTGGTTTGGACGTGACGAGTGATTGGACCAAGCTGATGAGGATTTTGTAAGCATGTTGGATGTCTGGGAGTGACATCCTTTGTGTCATGCATGATGGTAACATACCAATAAAGGAAGGGAAGAATGGCAATGGTGAAAGTGCATTGCACAAATTAAATGGAGGACTTTTTTTTTACTTTTTCTGCTAAAATTGGCTACCATCCATGTTTGTTACCGTACAAGATCAATGTTTCCCGAGCCTAGGATGATATACTTGACAAGTTGCTGTCTCTGAAACTTGAAAAGAATCTATATACATTTAATAAAAGGGAGAAATGCAGAAAATTAGGTCATTTGAACAGAGGGAACCACCAAATGTTGAGCATTTTTCTCAAACAGTCAATTATGTAAATGTTTCTTAAATCTTTGATATTGTAGTTGACTGGCATACACTGCAGGGTCCCAAAAAAGCACTATTAGGGCCTGAGCCGACTGAAAGTCGGGCGAAGCCCTATTGTGTTTCGAAGAATTCTTATTATTATTTCACCACTTTAAACGCGCTTTTGAGGCCTTTACCATATTCAAAAACTCTTGAATTTTTGCGTGGTTATTGGAAGTGCGTGAAATTCAGATATTCTTGGGGTTGCGATTTTGGGTTTAAAAAAACGGCTCTCTCCCGCCTCCCACAAGTGCTTCCACTGGGGAAATGTTGTTCTACTTTCACCGATAGAGTTGAAATTTTGCACAGAGGTGCTCTTGGATGTGCTCTACAAAAAAGTCAATCATTGTATGCAAATGCACCTACCAATATTTTCTGCCATTTTGAGACTCAGAACCTTCAAACTACAGGGCCTGTCTCAAATTGATGCTCGGGTTGCCTCCCAGAACACACCCAAATATTTTCAGAATATTTGAAGACTAGGGGGCGCTGTTATTAATTGCTGAATTTCGGCCATTTTTTGGGTTTACATACGAACGATTTCCTCCGAGAGTTTACACCCGATCGATTTAAAATTCAAGCAAATGGATTCGAACACCTGTGCGGTCCTATAGTATTAGAATCAAGAGCTTTCGTGAAACTACCTGGGCGTGAGCTGGCCTCCATTTCGGGTGATTTTCTTGAGAATGTCAAATGCTATAACTCCAAGGAACATTGATATTTCTGGCTGAAATTCAATATTCATGATGCCAGTGTAGGCTTTAAAGGATTAAAATGCAGTGATTTAATATATATATATTTAATCACTGCATTTTAATCCTTTAAATCTTCTTTAAATCTTTAAATATAGCGCCACCTATTGGCAAAGGTTTACACTTGTATGTGAGTTACCTCCTGATTTCAATGCTTCCTAATGGCATTTTGGCTCAATAATGGCATTTTGGCTCAATAGCTTACCCTACACATATTGACAAAACGGCCCAGCAACTGCTCTACACATTTTCATGAAGCAGCCCAGCAGCTGCTCTGATCCAGGTGCATTCAATGCTACGTAATGGCATTTTGGCTCAATAGCTTCCCCTCCACGTTTTGACGGAGGTGATCATACAGCTCTGCTCTCTTCAGGGAGCCACACAGTGTGTGCAGTTCACAAGTTATTATTATTTGATGGAGCAGAAGTGGCGTGATTAGCTGCTTGTCTCTCTGCATTGACTAAATGGAGGTAATCTTAGATATTTTAGTGACATATTAAATGGCCCAGCAACTGCTCTACACATTATCATGAAGCAGCCCAGAAAATGCTCCGATCCAGGTGAATTCAATGCTTCCTAATGGCATTTTGGCTCAATAGCTTCCCCTACACGTATTGATTAAGCAGAATTACCACTGCTCTTATCCAGGTGCATTCAATGCTACCTAATGGCATCTTGGCTCAATAGCTTCCCCTACACATATTCATAACGCTGCCAACCAACTGCTTTGATGCACGTGCACTCATTTGGAGGCCACAGCGTTGTGCATATTTCTCCTGCAAACTCATCAAATTGGTCAAATGTCTCACTGTGACTGACATGACTGGACTTCTGTTCACATCCTCACTGGAGAGAAAAGGTCCACTTGATAAAATTACAGGTCATACAGCGTGTGTAGTTCACGAGTTATTTTCTGATGGAGCAGAAGTGGTGTGATAAGCTTCTCTGCATTGACTGAATGGATGTAATCTTACATATTTTAGTGACGTTTTTTCTTCTAATTCTCAGATCAGATGGTAGCTCAGAGATAAGAACACGGACTTAGACACCAGAGTTCTGTGTTTGATTCCTGGCTGGCACTGGCTTTTTTTTTTTTCATTTCATTTTTTCACCTTTTGACTGCATGTCTGGCCGACCGCTGGCCCCCCCGACATGCGGCTCAGGCCCGTTCAGTACTGCTCCGCAGTTCTAGTTTTGCATTAAGTTGCTACTTAAATTGAATTATGAAGAATTTATTTATTTATTCCGAGTGGGCCATAGTGAAAATGTTTAGGATCTTGTTTTAGCCACTAAGGCACAAACCTCAAAAACTGATATTTTTCAGACCATTTATGAATTGTGATGTATAAATAGAACAAGCTGTGCCTTTTCCCCTATATATTAACAGAGGGGGGATAATAATACGGATGATATCTATACCTGTATAAAGCCTCGGACCATGCTCATAAATACTTTAAATAAATCTTTACAAAGCCTTTATACATTGATATATAAAGGGATCTCTACACATACCTTTTGCATCCATGGCGCAGTGTGTGTGTAATCCTGTGAATGCCTGTCTTTGACCGATGCCTGAGATCATGCATCTTTAATGGCTCTCACTGACTGACTGACAGAGATTACATGCACGCCTGCACACACAGCCTGCACGGTCGCTGTGCCACTCCACTCTGCTTAGCAGCTCCGCCACCGTCCACCCATACCTCTGCTGCTGCAGATTATTGTCCCTGCAGAATGCCTCTTTCAACAATCCATATTCATATAGTATTTTGGATGAATGAATGTTAGCGGGCAGAGCAGCTAAGGCCAGCTCTAACCGCTCCATCCCCCGCTTTGATGTTAGGGGAGATTCCATTGTAATTGATCTGGGGAAGCCGTGGTTAAAGCATGGGATCTTTAATCCGCCAGAGGAGGGACTAATTAGTCTTTTACCCCGATCTGTGTATCCAAATGTTCTGTATAATATGGTACGACTCAGTGTTACTTACTGTTATTAAACTTAAGACTTAGTTTGAGGTTGTGTGTATGATTTAGAAATGTCCCACTCAAGCCCCCGCAACCCCAATGCTGATTCCTTAAGCATATTGATTGTCTCTAATTCTAATCTTCTTAAATATACAGCCCCACAATCTTTAAGAATATTACTACTAACTAACATATTCAAATCCATCCAACCTTCTTTTATGTTTATTTATTAAACTTCTTTCCCAAATTTAGTAAGTCAATAGAATTAAATACAAAAATATCAACAATGTCCACAACTAATTCTGTAGTTTGCTCATCCTGCCCCCGTCTCCTGATGCAGAGGTAGAGCCCACGATTCCGCACATTATGTTTTATGGGTGGCCCTCTTAATGCTCTTTTCCTTCTGACTAGTAGAATGAGGTGTTGATAGGCGATGTCTCTATGTCCACATACCTTTGTCCATGTAATGTATTTTCACAGACGGCAACATTTTTTCAATCAGGAGACACTTACTGAAATTAACGAGGATTTAAACTGGCATAAATATGAATAGTGCAAAGTCGTTACCGTAGGTCGGATACCGTACAATAAACCAGGGGCTGGAATGCCGATACCAGATAAGGCATATTCCCCCTTGGGGACCAGACACTGGTGGTGGGGAAGACTGTGTCTGGGCTGTTGGAGAGTTGCATCTGGTATATGTTGAAATGACAACTGACACCAACAGAGAGGAGAACAGTTTGACAGCACCGATGCGATTGGTTTACGGAAACGGTGCCCACGTCTGTTTGGCTATTTCCCAATGAGTTGACAGCATAACAACAGGGAGAGAGAAGGCAACGAGGACGGCTCAGCTTGCCTCCTTGATGCTAATTTACCGTAAGCCGTATTTAGTGGCAGGGATGACAGATACAATGTCTACTCTATTTGTTTGTGATTAGTGAATTTGCAGCATAAAACCTCATACTCAACCACATTCCAAAGTCAGCGCTGTCCATGCAATCAACTCAGCACTTACTTGTGGAGTTGCTCAGTATCTCCCAAGTGCTCACCAATCTACTTAATGTAAAGCGTGACCAAAACATTTATTACATGAAGGAGTCTAATGACCTCCAATTCGTCAGATACTTATCAGTGATGCCAAACTGATTTTGGTAATATCCGTCAGGCTCTCTTCACCGCACTCCAATCCGTCTCTTCCACCCCATCCAGACCCCTCAACAAATGTCATGCACAGAACCTGGAAATGCTTGTAATTAGTGCTAGTCAGGCTAGCAATAATGTGATTCACTGAATGCCTGCTAATTATACAGGCTTTTAAAGTTTGAGTACGACACTCGAGGCCTCTCTTAAAAGCACCATCTCAGCTAACGGCCTGCCTTGCTGAGTTTCTCGGCTATGAAATATAGATGTAGCTGATATGTTTTCTTCAGAAGGGCGCAAGCACAGCAATATAATCTGTTTCCTTTTGATGTAGAGGGGTCAAAGAAGATGCTTTGTGGGTGTGCCAGTAACGTAAAGTAAGTTTGGATGCTCTGCAATATATTTTATAAGTATTTTAAAGAGTTTTAATTTAAATGCTGTGCTTTTGCTAAACTTTAAAAATTAAAAACGTTTCATGGGAAAGGGATTGAATCATGAGCCAATGAACTGTTTAAATATGAATGAGTGTGCGAATGCCTCTGCTATGATATTTAGACAAGAACAGATTTCTGTGCGTCGTCGCTGCTTCTTCAAAAGTAGCTGTAAGGAACTTTGCTGCTTTTAAGATATTTTGTATCACCATTGCAACTGCAAGTTATTGTGTCTTTTTCTTTATATTCTGTGATCTGAAAAACTTCAGAATTGTGAGACCTCCTCTGCCTGCACTGCTCACATGAGTCTGTGAAATCCTCTTTGTCAGAGACGTAATCCTCCAATTGAACTTCACTTAAAACTTTAGATCTATGCAGAAACCCCTTCATCTTCTCCACACTGTAGCCTCTGCAGCTCCTGCAGCTGCCAGCTCTGTTTTCAGAGGACTTACTGTCAGCAGCAGTCCTCTTCCATTCTGGACTCTTCCCCCAGATTGGACTCTGCTGCTGTCTTTCTTCCTCTTCAGCAGAGGGTCTTTGAGCTTGTCCTCACCCCCCTCCATGTCCACCCCACTGCCTGCCTCTACCTGTCCTCCAGCTTTCACCATCACCTCTTTAGCCACACCTTCCCCCTCCTCCGTCACCTCCTGGACAACCCCTAATGCCTCCTCTCTCAGCTCCTGCACCCCACCTAACACCTCCTCCGTCACCTCCTGGACAACCCCTAATGCCTCCTCTCTCAGCTCCTGCACCCCACCTAACACCTCCTCCTCACCTCCTGGACCCCCACCTGTCTACCCCTGTTCTTCCCGCGTGTCCTCTTTGTCTTCTTTGCTCTCCCCAGTCTCTTTTGTATTTAGGGGCCTCATTTATAAAACCTTGCGTAGGATTTGCGCCAGAAGTGGCGTACGGATGAAACATAGGACGTGCGTGCGCACAGAAATATTCAGACTTATAAAACCGTGCGCTCGCACGTCCTATGCTGTTTTCCCTTAATAAATCACAATCAATTCTAAATGCAGCGCAGCTTTTGCGGCTTCATGCCACGCCCATAGTTGCCCATATATAGTATGTGGAACGCCCACAAATGAATATTCATCGATTGCGAAATCATTGCAAACACTGAGGGGAAAACGAAGAAACGTAACTTCACTCAGTGTGAAGAGGAAATGATCATTGGCGAGGTGGAAAGGAGAAGTCAAATGCTTTTTGGAGGGCACAGTATGCATTACTAATGCCAAAAGGGCTCTGAGTGGCAAGGGGACACCGGAGCTACTACATTTGTGAGCAACATCTCTGCATCACAAATACTTTGCACATTGATCGAATGGAAATGCTTTGATTAATGAAAGCATTTTGATTAACATTCGGTGCCCTTATGGCAACATGAGTGCCGTCAATAACATCGATTACATTTGGGAAACCGTACACGGCCGCAAATTGAGCTTTTTTGTTTGCCTGTTCCCCGCCGTGTAGGGGAACTTTATAGAACTATTGGACAAAGCTGTTATGCCTTTTAACACGTCTGGCATAAAGCGCATCAGCCATTGTGCGTCATTTGTGATGGCGTCATGGCATTTTATTGCCGTCCATTTAATCGAAAAGCAACAGCTGTGTTTTAAGGATGAATTGCATATATGCAATAATATTGTTGCAGAACATATTTCACTTTTCTTTTTGAAAATGTGTTAATTTGCATTTATGATTGTTGCAGATCGATCAGACGGGTGTTTGTATTATTTATGAGAGGCAGTATTGGCATTTCTTTTATGTAACAGTCTAGTTTTACACACTTTCACACACGTTTGCGTGTTTCTTGCATTTGCCGACGGTTCTCATTTCACCCGTTTTTGTGCGTACGCATGGGTCCGAGCTTGCGTGAAGGACCACACATTTTTCCGCAAAGTTTGCTTTTTAATAATACTAATTATTGCATAGAGAGCGGCGTACGCCTTCTTCTGTGCGTATACGCAGCTTTCACACTTTTTCTGCCGGTGTCATGACGGAAAAAAAAATCACTGTTCACCTCAAACTAGTTGTCCATCACGAAGTCCGCATTGTGTACGCTATAAAAAAGGAATGGACGCAGCACCATTTATCCCCGTGGCGGGCGTTACGTTACCGTGGCCGACCATCTCCCCCACTGCCAGGCCGCAGTCCTCCACCGAGCACGGGAAGCGCGGTGCTATTCTGAAGCGATGCTTCCTCGTTAGCTCCGTTAGCTCTATGTTGACGTGTAGCACGCCGACCAGCACGCGCTGGACAAATGGAAACAAAAAAAAAGCAGATTTACAACTTGTCATAGATAAGAGCCATTACACAATTTAAGAGCCAATGCAATTTAAGTGCTGCAATTTGAGAGTGTTTTTAAGATACTTTAGCAGATAGCAGAGAGAAATTAGCACTAATAGCAATATTGACCTACACTTTTAAGAGGACTATTAAAAGCAGCAAGCAAACTCATTTATTCTTAAGTTAGAGGCATTAGCAGATCAAGGTCATGTTTGGAACAATAATACAGCACCCAAAGTAAAAGCCAGAAACTGATGATGCTTTGGGTTTCAAGGTTGTTGCTATTTTCTTGAATATGACCATGTTCAGGTATCTGTGTACAAAAGCGTGTTGGTTCAAGCTCAGCCAGTTTCTCAAGACTAGCATTTCCTTGACTAATGCAGTGAATTGTGACGAACATTTTGGTATAGACATTAATTGTTCTAAGGAGCTGGAAATGTCTTTGAGGATGACGTCTTTGACTCAGCATATAGGCAGATGTATGAACATCAATAAATGACACAGATTCTATATCAAAGCAAATAAACATCCTTTATTACGTTACGTTATTACTGTGTTCATCTCTGGGATCTGTTTCTGGACTAAATGTTGCTTTATGTGGTGTTTGGATCTGTATATTAGAGAAAAATGTTCTTAAAAGTTCCAGTTTGGATTTGTTCTCCCAATGGTCAGTTTCGCCCTGTTGGAGTTCTCTGTAAATTCACTAACACCGCCTCCACCATTTGTTTCTGTTTCTTGTGCCTTGTCTCCTCAGCACGATCCTCCTTTTTAAGGTTTGTCTTTGGCAGAGCCACTCGACAGGCCTGGTGCTATGGAGGAAAGCGGTGCTTTCAGTAACCCTCAAACATGAGCTTATTTGCCAGGTTCGCTTTTTGTTGTCTCAGTGCGAACAGGCTGCCAGGGCTTTGAGACAATTCCTGCTTTGTCAGATAGTTAGCAGGAGGAAGAGTATGGTGTGCGCACAACTGGACAATCACACAATGCAGAGGAAAACGATTCATGAAAAAGGTTAATTTCTTCCTTTTACTGTCTGTCACTGAGACACTCTTTGCCTTTTTTCTTAATCTGTGCTTTTTTGACACCACATTGCAAGATATTCTATTCTCTCTTACTCTTTCTTCTCTCTAATATTAAAACCATCCCTCCTTTGCCACAGTTTAATGGTGCTCGTCATTTGCATCCCACATGCAGCTGAATGGCAGAGACAATAGCCTCTGCCAGGGAAGCAGAAGTAGGAAGCCGTGATGTTAAACCATTTGATTTCACACCGTGATTATCTCCCACCACAGTCTTTTTGTTTTATATTTTTCAGAATGATCACGCACTCAAATGTATGTCTTCTTAAATGGAACATCAAATCACCATTGTGGCTGAAAAATTGCGAGAACATTTTTATTTAATCACAGGTTCATGTTAAACCTTTCGGTCCATGATTGATCCCAGTACACTATGACACCCTTAAAAAATGGTAAATGCTTACCTTGAAATAAATGAAGGTTATGCAAGTGCTTTCATCATTTGAAGTGTTGATGATGTAAGAAAAAAATGCACCTTCAGGTTGTCTTATTTTAAGTCTTGGCTATCAGTAGGTTTCTCGGTATAGTGTGAAATCTGTGTTCGGTGTGAGTGAATTGTACTGTGTAAAGGGAGTTATATACGTTTTTGTGTGTGGGAGACATTACACTGTAACGAAATACTGCAAATTTACGATTGATTTAATAACAAAAATATGGTATATGAGACATTAAATGCCATGAATTATCAGTTAATGCTGTCAATTATGATAACAGCAGACTACTGTAATTTAACAGCATGAAACTGGTGCACATCTGTATGTTCAGTGAATCACAATCCATCTACATATACTGTCTATTCAAGGTTAATGTGTCTAATAACTCAAAATCCAAATCTTAAATAATGTTACTCATCTTAGCGGAGCTAGCTCTATGATATTAGCTAGACTTGGCTAGCTAAGTTAATGCTTTTATAAAAACAAGTGGAACAAGCATCCGTGTTAATAACAATAAGCTACCAAGAATCTCAACTTTCCATGATTTATTGTTGTCTCAGCATGGTACTTTTTATCCATACCTTTTTTGTCAGGGCCCCCTTTGAGGATATAAATATTGTAGACCCCACTCATCCATACCAGATCCTTATTTTTTCCCTCCAGGAACTCTCCCTTCTCTCGTCCTACCTTAATCGCCCAAACTACCAGGTAACTTGGAGAGGATCTGTGTCGGAACCTTGTCCTCTTACTACTGAAGATCCTCAGGGTCCTGTCCTGGGTCCCCTCCTCTTCTCTCTATACACTGTCATTCGCTCGCATGGTTTCTCCTACCACAGTTGTGTAGATGACAGCTAACTAATTATTTCCTTCCCTCACTCGGACACTCAGGTGGCGGCACGGATCTCGGCCTGTCTGACTGACATCTCACAGTGGATGTCCGCTCATCAAATCAACCCTGATAAGACTGAACTGCTTCTCTTTTGGGGAAATTACTCTCCTACCCTAGCGTGGCTAACGCCATACCCTGATCTCAAATGAGACGGGGTCTGGAAACCACATGATCATTTCCTCGTATTTGAGGTGTGGTTTACGAATGCCCAGAGCCGTTTATTGGGCGCTGTTGTAGGTCAGTTGCCAGTTCTATCTTCCTTTTCCCTGTATGTCTGTTTGTGCTGTCTGTCTCCACCCACTAGAGGCGTGGCATCCCATTCCGGCCAGCTGACCCACATTCCAGTGATTGCAGATCACCAGTATTTAGACCAGGGCTGCTCACCTCTCCAGCGCCAGATCGTACACTCCTTTTACGCGGTAACTGGGCTGCGTGTTTCTTTGGATGTTCATTAAATATTCCATTCCCCTAGTTGGTGTCCTGTGTGGGATCTCTGTGTGCGGGGTTGTCTAGAAGACCATAACAGAACGATCTGGCCATGGACCCTACAGAGATTCCCCAGGCTATTCGGCCGGACGGCTCCCAACGGGCCATCAATTCTCAAGGAATTTTGTTAGGCCAACATGACCAATCAATTCGTACCCCTCTGGAGGCTAGCCAGACCTCCTGGCCCGGGCGGTAAGGAGGCGCAGGAGTTCGGTGTCTGTCTGCCACCTCCTTATTGCGTGCCGTGGCCTGCAGGAGGGCTTCCTGGGTATCGCGCCAGACCCGGTGGCAGCGCCGAAGATGTTCCTGCACAGAGGGCATGGCCAGTTCTTTTTCCTGGGCAGGAAACAGCGGGGGTTGATATCCCAGAGCTACCTCAAAAGGAGAGAGGCCGGTGGCGGAGGTGGTCAGCAAGTACATGAGCGTACTCGACCCAAGGGAGGTGTTTTGCCCAGGAGGAGGGATGTTGAGCGGCCACACAACGAAGGGATGCTTCTAGATCCTCATTTGCTCTCTCCATCTGACCATTCAATTGAGGATGAAACCCTGAAGACAGACTGACCGACGCACCAAGGGCAGAACAGAATATTTTCGCAACTTTGTGTTAACGCCGACTTTGACTGCTAAGAACCTCGGTGTGACACTTGGCAGCCAACTCTCCCTGACTCCAAACATTGCTGCGACAACCTGATCCTGTAGATACACGCTCTACAACATCAGGAGAACACAACCCCTCCTCACACAGAAGGCGGCGCAGGTACTGATTCAGGCTCTCGTCATCTCCCGCCTCGACTATTGTAACCCTCTCTTGGCAAGTCTTCCTACTGCCGCCATTTGACCTCTGCAGCTCATCCAGAAAGCAGCAGCTCGACTTCGTAAATTCTCCCACACTACTCCACTCCTCCGCTCTCTTAACTGGCTACCGGTGGCTTCCTGCATCCATTTCAAAACAATGGTACTCACGTACCATGCGGGGAATGGATCGGGTCCGGTCTACATCCAGGACATGGTCAAACCCACATCCCTACATCCCAACCCGCGCACTCTGCTCCGCATTTGCCAAACTGCTTGCTCCCCCTCACTGAGAGCAAAACATTCGACAAGATCACGACTCTTTGCTGTCCTTGCTCCGAAATGGTGGAACGAACTCTCTGATGACATCAGGACTGCAGAGAGCCTCTACATCAGTGGTCTACATCAGCATGCGGCCCGCCTACACATTTGGACCGCCCCCCTGAACAATATCAGAGACGCATTATCACACATGAAACCACGGACGAGGACCGAAACTAATGCTAATTAGCTTGTTAGACAGCCCTCCAATCGCTAGCACCCCCCCATCAGCCCGACCCCCATCAGTGAAGTAAAAAGTTATGTGGCCCTCACAAGAAAAAGTTTGGGGACCCCTGCTCTACATCTTTGGTCGCAAACTAAAGACACACCTCTTCAGAATTTACCTTGACTAAACAGTAACAACCTGCAGCACTTCAATTGTATTTGCTCTTAAATTGTACTTATGTAAATCGGCTTTTTTAGTTGAAATAGTCCTTTCCTTGTTTCTTGTTCTTGAGTTTGTATCCCTATGGTTGAAATGCACTTATTGTAAGTCGCTTTGGATAAAAGAGTCAGCTAAATGACATGTAATGTAATACCTTAATATCAAAAACTAAAAAGGAAAATAGGGTCGTTCATTCTTTGTTCGGAATTAATTGCCTTAGAAACCCTGTATATTTCCACATCCAATACAATGTTTTTCAAACCATTTTTTCTGTGTTGCACCATTTATTTTTTGCTGTCATTCTGGTGCTAAGCGGCTTGCTATTTCCCTCTCCCACTATCCCTCTTTACTGCGCTCGTCCACTTATTCTGAGCCACTCTGGGGGACGTGGTTCGAACCAAGCGCATATCAAGTTCTCATGTCGGTGTCATTTTTATTTCACTTTTTTTTTCTCCTCCTCTTGTTTGGGTTGGTGATGAAGCCACGCTTTCTCAATGTTAGACCAGAACTTCTTTTAATCATTACCATTAAACAGTTACATTATGACCCGGTTAATCCAGCATGTAATTACATGTTGGTGAAGTTACCTAAGTATGTTGTTAAATTATTGTTCAATATGGTTCACTTTATGATGTTATTACTTTAGTGTGCAGTTAATCCATTGTTTTATTACATAATGGCCCATTTACTGCAGTATTATCAGAATCAGAAAACATTTATTCGGTGCATGACAACAGTTGATAATGGACAACAAGACATAGTGCAAGGAGAAACATTGTGCAAGGAAATAATGTTATGTTATTACATAATGGTCCAGTCACTCTAGTAAGCTAACATATTTGCAGTCACTTTAATATTTGATCACGTTATGGTGAAGTTACTTTAGTATGCAATTACACTATGGTCAAGTTAGTCCAGTATATTAATAAAATATGGCCCAGTTACTTCGGTATTCATTTCGTGTAGCACAAAATCTCAAAGACTTGAGAAGAAGCCATCTTCACCATTTAGATTGGTATTATTTCTCTCACATTACCAGTTTTCCTACTAATGTAATGTTGTTCTCCAGCTCGACTCACTGTAAGCTTATGAATCCGACACACTAATCAGCAGCTTTAGAATATGTTATGGTGTGTCTGCAAGTGTGTGTGAGATAAAACACAGTTGAGGACAGTTATGGAGCATGAAATGTAGTCCAGAGGCTGGTAGAAAAGTAGAATCCTGGGAAAGGTCAAGGGTTAGTATGCTGTGGCTCCTTTGGGGGGGACGTTACCCTATGAGATGTGTGCGTGTGAGAGAGAGAGAGAGAGAGAATGAAGACATCAGATGTCGATTGGCCTTCTAAAATGAAAAAAGTTAGATGAGAACAGGTAAGACGGTAATCC
Organism: Apeltes quadracus; assembly: GCA_021346845.1. Taxonomy (NCBI): domain Eukaryota; kingdom Metazoa; phylum Chordata; class Actinopteri; order Perciformes; family Gasterosteidae; genus Apeltes; species Apeltes quadracus. The sequence goes on along the minus strand of CM037932.1, from coordinate 1,599,455 downwards.
TGTGTGTGTGTCTGGAGAGGAGAGTGTACTGTTGACAAAACACAAAAGGCTGACAACACGGAATGTTAGATGGACAGCGACAGGAAGAGACACAGTTCCACAGCAGACACACAATGTCTGCTGTGGAACGTCTGTCAACAGGTCTGTCGTCAGGTGAATTAGTTTCAGCGTGTAGCAAGGCAGTGTCTCTTACAAAGAGCAGATGGACAGCAGATCTCAAACAGTTAATGTGCCCCTTCTTTCTTCTCTCTTTGCGTTTGTATATGTCAGAGCATGTCCACAGTTCCAAACTATATTCAGTCTAATCAGCTTTGACCTTGATCACTTCTTGTCCTCGGGGTCTCAGGTCCATCGCGTGACCAAAGGTGTGTGGAGAGCACGGTCGTCTTCCAATTAGAGGATTGGTGGTTTGATACCATTAAGGCTTGTATATACAGTCTAATTATTGGTCCAGACTGAATTATCTCATTAACTATCAAATGGATTTTCATGACAATATATTCGGGCCATTGTATATTTAAAACAATCCAATTAATAAACACGGCGGAACATATTTTTGGGGTATCTTTGAGAAAGTCATGAATTTGCAGGGGGAAAACGATGTTTTGGAGTGTGTTATGAAGATGATCGTCATTGCAATGTCGTTTCCTCACACCACAATCGCCATTGTTAAAAATGGTAGCCAAGTGTGAAACCTTAGTAACGCCTGCTCACTAAAAGATTATTTAAACTAGTTAAATTCATATATTTTTCAGTGGCTCAGATTAGTGTTTTAACAGTGAAATGAGGTTCATCCAACTTTAAACAATTTGGTTCATTTACCAATTATTTGTAAATGAGTAACTTCACAATATAGGACATATTCGTCTTTTACTTGTGGGGTTCCATCAGAAATTTTCCAATGCTTTATAATGTCGGAGGATATTCAAATTGTCTTAAACAGTTTGATCTGAGGGAAATAGAATGGAAATTATCTGAATGCAACCCTACTTCACCATGCTTTTTTTCTTACCTCGTAGGATTACAATTCCATTAAATGTTAAAAAATTACTATAGCGCAAATTAGTGAAGGATAAAATACGCCCCCTCCAAATAGAGTACCTTAAACTGGGAAAGAAAAGAAGAAACCGTAGGGAGAACCGCAGAGGAGGATCACTATCACGATGGACAGAATGCAGTGTATGTGTACAAAATGAACAATGAAAAATATGAACAGTAAAAAATCCCGATATATATTTGAGATCCCGGCCACAGATCTAGCTGTGCCATATATTCAAAAAGTGAGCAAGTTCTGAACCAGCGGTTGAAAAAACCAAGATGGGGCGCAAACCTGGCCACATCCACTCCCTAACCTCATACTCTCTTAGCTATGGACCTTGCTGTGCTAAGGCAAAAATGTATTATTAAAGATAATAAATAATAATACAAAATAATGCTAATCTTACTTTAGTGTCCTCGTAGACATATACACTAGATGTCGCATTCGGGCTCTAAGCATACGTCAAAACCGCCGCCATATTACCTCAGTGTTCTCTCAATACATTTCAATGGACTATGCCAGACTTTTTGCTGCCTTTGGCTGTTCCAATGAAAGGAATGAAACCGGGGTTGGTGGATCACGACTGCACGTCGGTCAGGGACAGAATTGTCCAAAACGGGGGAGAAAAAAACAGCTCCATACCCTGGATAAATTTGCCCAAAATTGATCACTTTATCCGGGGGAGACACCGCGCCGCACCGAAGCTTTTGTCTCAGCCCCTGACTTTCCTGCCAATGTAAATTCCTTGTCTGTTAACTCATACATGGCGATTAAACATTTTTCTGTTTTGTATTTATATGTGCATATATATATATATATATATATATATATATATATATATGCTAGTCCCAGCTAAGAGTCCTAAAAGGGTGTCACCAGTTAGCTTTGTAGATGACAAGGACACCCTCAGAGTCAAAGCTAGTACACACCATAATTTCCTCAAACTGCTTCAATTTCTCCTACTTACAATAACAGTCAGGTGCTAAATTGAATTTAATGCGATTTAATAGAAAATCGCATTAAATTCGGACTATTTACGGTGCCTTGATTGACGTTGGTGCGTTTAAAAGGGTTGGCTCCCCCGGAGCAAGATAGCGGCTCTATTGACGTATTAGGATTGTTCATTGGTACAAACGAATGCGACATCTAGATGTCTATGTAAGCAAAAAACAAAATCAATGCTGCTTTGAACTGTCAGAAAAAGAAATAGCATTCACTTCAATCTCCTGAGCCGAAATCTGTTGTGCAATGAATGAATAAATAATAAAAAAGAAATAATCTGTATTGGGAATTAAAAGTACAGCATCTTTGGTGACTTTACGGTGAGCCTGAAAAACTTGTATTTATTATTTGATGCTTATTTCAATCACAATAGTAAATGCTGATAGTGACCTATAATATGACATATGACAATTCCTACATCATCAAATACATCAACAATGTGTTTATAATAATACAATATATTTAGCAGTATGTTCTACTGGGATTGTTTTATTATAATATTTTCGGCAATTTTGTACTACCCTGACCATAATTTCCCCTGCACATTGTCATTGCTACTTGTGAAGTCCTTTATTGATGCTGTCATACAAGGGAAGGTTGCTCGGAGGACAGAAATTGTTTGGAATAAACTGAAGGAAGACAGTAAATATGTTGGAGGAAGGCGAATACAATGCATGCTCGACTGCTTGCCCGCGGTGAAGGTCAAAGGTGAATAGTTGTCTTTCCTGTCGACTCTAGCGCTTAGCACACACACAAATATGTATATAGTTGCAGAAACCAAAATGAAACCTCATGCCCACATGAGGACCCAACGCAATGGGCCTGTCCTGTATGTCAAAGGGGGCTTATGTCTACCAAGAGAACAGGAGGGATTGAACTTAAACAGAGACTGAAGAAGTAACAACAATGTACACTGCTCTCATTTTAACATGCACACTGGATGAGTAGAACATAATTATTATTTGTGTTCTGTTTTTGTCTGGGGGTAGGTCCTTCATTCGTCTTGCCGTGACTGTGTGTGAATTTGCCCGCCTGTTTGTGTGCGCACTGGTTGGTTTGCGCTCACTGTAATTACATCTTCAAAGACTTTGTCACAGCATGAAAGAGTTCTAATGAAAACCTTCCAGCTTGGATTAGAAATTCCTGTCATACCGCAAAAAGACATTAAAATAATTGTTCTGCAGTTCATTATTCAGAAATGATTTTCTGCCGCTGAGAGAGGATGTAGACAATACAAATACATTAGGAGCAATTAAACAGGTAAGTATATGTAATTTAATTTATATAAGATTTTAAAATATATTTATCATTTAATATATATATATATATATATAAATATATTTATATATATATATATATATATATATATAATATATATATAAATATATATATAAATATATTTATATATATATTTATTATTGGATATTTATATTGGATATTTATATATATATTTATTATTGGATATTTATATTGGATATTTATATTTAGTTTATTTAGTTACAATTTTATATTTTTAAACTAACTAAATAGTTTATTTAGTTAGTTTTATATGTATAGTATAGTATGTATGTATGTATAGTTTTATATTGATTGATATGAATAAAATGTCCTTATTATGTTAAACTGTTCGAATAAATGATAAATATTTGCAAGTCTGCAAAGTAATAATGAGTGTTTGATAGCTTTACCTTATCTGGATTGAATCATACTGGGATGTTTACTGAAACTGATTGGCTGGCACTGACAAAAAAAATCCACCAAATTGGATAATGTTCCACCACCAATATAAAAAGTTGAGTGTTCTACAGTCTGCATCGAGTCAGGGAATCATTTTGGTCATGAACAGTGATGAAGTCAGCGAGTGGCAGTACCCTCTTTGACAAAAAACCACCTGCACTGATCCTCAAACAGAACTCTGTTTAGTATAAATCACACATATTTACAGACTAACTCAATTAGTCAAAATTGAGATTTTGAAATTAGTATAGGGAATGCATCTTTGACCCTGAGTGCTCGGGCAGGGATCTTTTTACTAATTTGCATCGGAGTGTTGGTTCATGGAGCCAAGCATATTTCATCTACTACAAGCAATGGTTTGTTTATGCCCAGACAATGCTGGACATATGATGAATAAGTGTGAGAGTGGACACCAACCTTTCCTGTTAGAGCTTTGCATAAGGCATTTTTTCATAGTTGGACAGTCAGTTAAAAATATTTTGTCCAAAAGATATGCATATAATGTGAAAAAACATGAAACGCTTATCATTTAAAGTTGATTTAAATGGACATTATCTTAGGATTGGGCAAACTTTTCTTCTTTTGCCGCACACCTTGTTGAGGTTCAATCACACATCCAAAACATCTCACCCACACTGTCGCCACCTCACGGCGTCCCGGTCCCGTGGTAACCCTGTGGAATTATGTCCCTGACAGTCTCCTAAACTATGACCCAAATGGCTGTTTTAATGCCTTTTATTTTATATAAACCTCAACTATTGTTTTAAACATCAACCAACCCGCTATACCATTGTATAGATGCCAGCTGGAGGTAATCAACCTCCAGCTGGCATCTTCCCAGGCGCTGGGGTTGGGCGGGGCCGCCACAATGGTATAGCGGGTTGGGCGGGGCCGCCACAATGGTATAGCGGGAGGCCAACGTGGGGGGCGGCGACGGCTCAGTCTGGAGGTCCGACGGGGGCGCCCGGAGACCCGGCGCTCCAACATCCCTCCCCGGCGCGGGAAGCCACGCACCGGGCTCCGGCGGGCGGACGAGCCGGAGGTCGGGGGCGCGAAGGGCCGCAGGGGCGGCACCTCCCCCCAGAGACGGAGTAGGCTAGGCAGGACGGCTCCCCGGCCTAGGTCGGGCGGTGGGGATATGTGGAGGTAATCAACCTCCAGCTGGACTAACGAGGTGCCTCTCCCAGGGTTCAAAAGGGAAACACGGGAGAGGCACGGGGGGGAGGGAAGAGCACATGGAGACAGAGCGACGTGGAGCACAAATAAAAGACTTGCATGCACCTTCGCCTCGTCGCAGCGTCCTCATTCCGGGTCCCCTGAGTACCCACCCCGTTACAACCATGTAGTAAATTGCCCCCACATGTTCCTTAACTTAGCTCCGGTCCACTGGCTCAGCCAGTGCTAACAGTGCAAACCACGACAACAGCGCTGACAAAGATAAACCATCAGCTGTAAACACGGCATGCGCACAGTGCAGACCGGTGTGGAGGTAACCAGCAGTGAAAGGTATGTACAGTTGGCCTGGCTGTGTCACAGACAGCAGGAGAGCAACCTATTTACGCCGCTATAGCTTTACAATAGTTTTGTGCTGCTGTATAGATAAATAGCAAGGCTTAATGTTTCCATCTAATGATACAATGAGAAGTTGCTGATGTGCTGCTTGGGTTTTCAAAGTCTTTTCAAAGACCCTCTTGCCATCAAAGGAACAAACTGTGGCTTCCTTATTCCCACATGTACATGTTAAAATGGAGTCTTGTTCTTGTGTGATCTTTCTTCCTTGACACTTCGTATGATATACAAATGGCTCCTCTCATTAGCGCATACGGCTGTGTTCTCAGCCCAGTTTCCAGTTTCCTCATCTGTCCTAAGCCCATCCACGGTGTCTCCCTCTGCAAAGACTGAACAAATAGCTTTCGCGCTTTCGCTTCTGAAAGCGAGATGTCATTTTTGAATCCAATTACCGGCAGACACCAGTGCAACAGAAGCCATTCTGTTACTTTGGAAACAAATTATTTGGTGATGGAAGGGGGGGATGGGCAAAGGAAGGCAAAGTGTTTATCTCTCATGGGAGTAATGCAATCAGAAACTGTATCCATCTCTCAGCGACTCTTGTTTGCATGTGACTGTTTGTACTTTTATAGTTTGTAACTGTTTTAACGTGGCCGTGTTGAGGGACAATGTCCCATTTCCTGTAAAGCCAAGCGCATCAGCGCATCATCGCATTATCGCATCTTGGCTACATTATCGCTTCAAAGGAAGTGTGGAGTGCAACCATTTAGTGTCTAATGGTTGAAAAGGACACGGATGGGAAAGGAAATACAGAAAACAACAATCGGCTGTTGACCAAGAAGCAAAGCAGTTAATTGAAACGCTTTACAAAATAAGGGAGAGAAAATGAATCAGTCAGCATCAGCGTATGTTCTTCAAAGCTAGCATGAAGAGCGTCTCTCTTAAGCACAGCCAACGTCCTGAAACAAGATTCAGCGTTGATATTTTCGAACGGAATTCTGATAAAGAGCAGTTTAAGGAGTGTTCACACAGTCTGGAGACCACAGCACATCTGATACAGACCGACGCATGCAATTCATTAGTGTCTTTATTTCTAGCTGTGGTTGAGAGGGAGAGTAGAGAACAAAGGTGTTATTCAAACCTGAAAATTTCACAATTTCATTGTTTTCAATTTAATATCAATCATTGGAGATACATTTATCAAGGCGTACTAAAAAAAGATGTATACACAGCAATTACTGGGTTATGAAATGTCTGAACAGGTTTGCTGCAGTGTCTAAAAAATGAGAATCCTTCCATGGGGATGACAGAAATAATTCAAACTAGGGCTGTCAAAAATAGCGCGTTAACGACGTTAATTAGATGTTTGTCGTTAATTACGTCAATTTCTTTAACGCATTTCACGCATGCGCAGTGTGACAAATTATTCAGGGTCAGGAAAGTACCTCTTCCTCGGGTAGTGGTTCTCAACCGGTGTCCGCCCCCCCGCGCATGTTGAAATGCGGGTGTGGTTGGATTTTATAACAAACAAATCCTCCTCCTGGCGACTTTTGTGTCAAAAGCGACTAGAGACAAATCTAGTGACATGTTTAAATGATGAGAAATATGCTATATACAAGTCTCCTGAAGCGAAACGGTATCGCTCTCTCCCCCTCTGCCTGCTGCGCCGCGTGTGTGTGTGTGTGTGTGTGTGTGTGTGAGAGAGAGAGAGAGAGAGACAGCCCGCTCAGCGAGGTTGTCAAGGCACTTTTTTGGAGTTTTACCTGCCAACACTGTTTTTCCCGGGAGTTTCCCGTTTTTTACCCCTATCACCCGGACACCTCCCGGTTTGTTATTTCTCCCGGGAAACGTTGCATATGCGCCCCCCTCTCCCCGTCAACAACTCAGACCAGAAAGCGAGCGAGAAAAATGTCAGCCCCCCCTCGTCGACAATTCCCGCACTTGGATTTCCCCGTATTTTCTAACCTAATGTGTTGGCAGGTTTGTTTTAACTCTGAAAAGACTAGTTAACCAAAGTTAACCACAGGTTCCCGTTGATCTTATGATGGACGTGTGTTGTGAACAAACGAACCATCAAATAATGGTTAATAAATAACCAGCGAAATAAAAGCCTTACGAGAGCGGTCTGAGAGACTCACAGCGAGGTCTCTGCGCAAGACTGTCCGCCCAACAAGCGAGCGGCCGCGGCTGCACAAGCTGGCTGTCATCGCTTCATGGAGCTTCTCAAGTCCGATAATGGAATCATCCTTTTTCTCCGTCTCCTAGCACCTCTTCTATCCCTGGCACTTCTGCCTGCACTCACTCGGGAACAACGTGCAAATAGTGATTAATCCACTGAAAATTCAGATTCATTTGATTAAAAATTGTAATCATTTGACAGCCCTAATTCAAATATAAGTAACTCCTGCTCAACACATATGGAACAAACTCCCAGAAAGCTGCAGGTCTTCTGAGACGTTTTCAAATCAAGCCTTTCCATTTGCTGCTGCCTTTGATTGAACAGTCTACAGGATGTTGTTCTTCAAAACCTTTAGTTCAGGAACCTAAAGAAAGGTAAAGGTGGAACCTTGGCTCTGAGTACCTAAGAACTGTCCTGTGAAGACTTCCTTTAGTTTGGGAAACTAGAAAGCAACTCGTATTCTATTGGTGTTTATTGTCTTATCAATGTTTTTTAATTAATTTACGTTTTGAAGCGTTGTAGGGTTTTATGGGATATACTCTGAATTGCATTGTTGTTGAAATGTGCTATACAAATAAACATACCTGGCAATGGCTTATTTGGTTGACAAACCACATTTGATGGTCAAACTGTCTGACAGCATGCGGCATCGCATGAGGAATATACAGTCCTATTATTCTCACTTTGCTTCAAAAACCATCAGCTCAACATATTTTCAATGTCAGGGTCCTGTGGTTCCACAAAAGAATAATCTGAACATGCAAAGAGCACTAGTTGCCAGTTTAAAAAGAGCTATTCCAGATAACCGACCAATCCTAAGCCTTTTCCTAAATTTTCTCGATGCTGGAGCCCAAGCTGGAAATTCCCTCCCTATTCGACCGTGATCCAATAACAGTTGAGCAATCTTGGAATTGGCTGAGACAATTTGTCCCTTACCTGTCATGCTTTGACAGGTAAGGGACAACGTCTCGATGGACTTCAGGGGTTTTGTCTCCAAGCAGAGGACTCTCGACGGCATTTTTTAGTAAATAACAAACTATCTTTATATTGTGCATTAATAGGATGTCTGTAGAATACAAAAACACCAAAAACAATCCTTTTTGTATGGATATGGGACAACCGCAAGGACAATTCTAGTTTAAGCTTCCATCCCTCCCTTGTCTTTGACATGTAAGCAAGCGCGTGAGACCTTATAACTCTTTTAAAGTTCTTTGAAAGCCTTTGCAGCTCACTGATTGTCCCTGAGTGCTACTCACCAACTTGACAACAACAAATTTACTTTCTCTCCCATTTTTACACACACACACACACACTCCCGCGCCGCACTGCAGTGACACCAAGGTTGGTCGAACACATAAGCCTGCCGGCGTGACCTATGTGGGCTGAATGCTAACAGAGGCTAAGGAATGCGAGACACTGTGGCAAACTCACACCCACACACACACGCACACGCACACACACACACATCTACTCCTTTTGGTAGAAAAACACTTAGGAACGCAGTCAGAGTTGTTGACTTGTATCAGCTTCTGGGATAAGAGACAGAGTGCGAGAGATGCTGGTGGAAACGGAGCACTCTGCCGCCGACAGGCAGGGTCAATGAAGGCTACTTATGAAAAGAATGCTCACTGCATTTAAGATTTACAATGAATGCCTCAGCTTTATTTTTTTCAGTCCTGCTAGTTTTTCTTGTGGTGAGGAAGGGGGATTTGGGGGCTGAAAATCCCTCAGTTTGATACTTTTAGTTGACTTTTTTCAAAGAAGCTGCACAAACTGAGTTATTGAAAACCTTTTTAAATGGGGCATTTTCGGACGTCTTTGAACAAAAACAACAAAGAAGCAGTTCTTGTGTTGTTAAGCTCTCTAGGTGAAACACACAGAGCACAGTAAGAGGAAAAAAAGCATTCATGTTCTAATTCAGACATCTTGACAAGGAGAGTGGGTTCTTGGTCCGGGGGTCTTTGATTAAATCCCCAGCCGATGGTTTTGTTTGTGTTGATAAAGTTTGGATATGAACTTTTCAGTTTTGTTTAAAAACTATACTTTGAATTCCAGTGGCCTCACAAAGCCACACAACTGCCCACTGGATTCCAAGAAAGAAGGAGAGACAAGGCCAACAAGGTAAGGGAGATACTGCTGTCATTAACAAGGAGAAAATTAAGATTTTGGGGGAAATTAATAGAAAAATGAAATGTTTTTTCATTGAAAGTGTTCACATCCTCAATTTGTGACCAGAGCAGATTCACAACCTTCATGTACCTTACATCATGTTTAGGGTGGCACACTTAAGATATCTTTATTCAACGATTTGGCCACCACAACATCCATGGCAGTAGTGATTTATTTGGAAGTCATAGTTAGTGTGCAGAGTATAGCGGCTACATCTAAATATATCATTTCAGAAAATGTGTAACATAAAAGATAGGTATCTTACTTCAAATAATTAACTGGGGAAGTGGTGTCTTTTAATTACTTTGCGTACCCCTGTAGGGTCTAAAAATGTTTCAGTGGCACTTACATAGGCTAAATCTTCTAACTTCCGACTTGTATTGCCAACTAAAATGAGTCAGGGTATTTTGTTTTGCCCTGACCAATCAGCAGTGAGTCACCCATCCATTCCACCAATGTCATTTCTAGGCAACATGCCAGCAGATGCTTGTTGCTAATAGCTACCGATAACTTTATTTAAAAGAAGCTTTAAAGATGTGTTGGTCTTATCCAAACGTCTTCATATCTGTGCCGTGGTCTGAATGAGTACTTTAAATACTTCAGAAACCTAAAGAGTAACGTCATCAAAGAACTTATAGGTGATAGCTATTTTTTTTTAGGCGCATCACAAATCAAGGTCTACTACATATTATCATCAGACTTGTTCCATAATTAGCATTTTGGGTAATGTCAGATCCTGCAAAATTACCTACAAATAAAGGTCACAAGTTAATGGTCTCTGCTGCATTGATTTCACACGCCCATTAAAGCATTAAAACAGTGTATTAGTGTACATTTTAAACTGACATGATTAAAAAGGATCTGGCTACGTCATGCTCTCCATGTTGATATCAGTTTCTAGAAAATCAGCTCTTCTCCCTTCCTTCTTATCTGCATACCTGGCAGATAATTCCTGTTTCTAATTAGATGTGTTTCCATCCAGCCCCCGCACCCCCAACAACTACCACGTCCCCTGCTGGGATTCCCCGGCGACAGGTGAGGAGCCCAAACGACGCGGGGGACAGATGAGGACGGACGCCGACGGCTGTCATGTGTGTGTTTGTGTTCCCGCAAGGAGTGTCTGCATTCCCACGCTGCAATCGACCTCCTGTGGAGTTTCCCACGCCAAGTTCACCTGAAAAAACAAACCAACAGCCTTTTATAACACAGACACAACCACAAACAGGACCATTGCTTCAGCTGCCTCAAAAACAACAACAACAACAACAACAACAACTAGGACTGCAGGGGCAGTACTGAACGGGCCTGAGCCGCATGTCGGGGGGGCCAGCGGGGGCCATGCAGTCAAAAGGTGAAAAAGAAAAAAAAAAAAATCAAACCCAGAACTCTGGTGTCTGCCCAGAAGTCTGTGTCCTTATCACTGAGCTACCATCTGATCTGAGAATTAGAAGAAAAAAAGTCACTAAAATATGTAAGAATACGTCCATTCAGTCAATGCAGAGACGAGCAGCTAATCACGCCACTTCTGCTCAATCAGAAATAATAACTTGTGAACTACACACGCTGTATGACCTGTACTTTTATCAAGTGGACCTTTTCTCTCCGGTGAGGATGTGGACAGAAGTCCAGTCATGTCAGTCACAGTGAGACATTTGACCAATTTGATGAGTTTGCAGGAGAAATATGCACAAAGCTGTGGCCTCCAAATGAGTGCACGTGCATCAAAGCAGTTGGTTGGCTGCGTTATGAATACGTGTAGGGGAAGCTATTGAGCCAAGATGCCATTAGGTAGCATTCAATGCACCTGGATCAGAGCAGTGGCTATTCTGCTTAATCAATACGTGTAGGGGAAGATATTGAGCCAAAATGCCATTATGTAGCATTGAATGCACTGAAATCAGGAGGGTGACCTCACATAAAAGTCTAAAAACGTTGCATTTAACTTTGCCAATAGGTGGCGCTATATATATTTTTTGAATCACTGCATGGCAATACTTTAAGGCCTACACTAGCATCATGAAAATTGAAAATTCTAGCCAAAAATACCAATGTTCCTTGGAGTTATAACACTTTACATTCACAAGAAAATCGCCCAATGGAGGCCAGCTTACACCCAGGTAGTTTCACAAAAACTCTTGATTCTAATACGATAGGACCACACCGTTGTCAGAAGCCATTTGCCTGACTTCGAAATCGATCGGGTGTAAACTGTCGGAGGAAATGGTTCGTATGTAAACCCAAAAAAACGCTAATTATTGCCCAAAACGCCCGAAATTCAGCAATGAATAACAGCGCCCCCTAGACTTCAAATATTCTGAAAATATTTGAGTGTGTTCTGGGAGGCAATCCGAACATGTCATATCAATTTGGTGAAGACAAGCCTTGTAGTTTTGAAGTTCTGAGTCTTTCAGAAAGAAGCCATGCCCCTGAGAAGTTGATTGGTCTCTAAAATCGTAAGCGATATCAAAAATGAGATATCAAAAAGAGATATCAAAAATCTTTCAACAAGCCTAGGTGGCAGTAAGCCAATAATGAATTTGAGATTTTCAGGTCAATCGGAACTACCGTCTGGGTGGAGATTGTTAAAACGTGTTTTTCACAAAATTCAAAATGGCGGAAAATATTGGTAGGTCCATTTGCATACAATGATTGACTTTTTTGTAGAGCACATCCAAGAGCAAGGGAGGTGCAGGTGATTGGACACAGGTGGAAACAATCAGACAATCACAGGGGAATACAGGACAAGGCAGGAAGTGAATTTACCCAGGGAAACCAGAAACATGAAACTACGCAATAAAAGGACCAAACCGTGACAGTAATAAACTGGCCTGAGAACACACCTGCTACAGGGAAACACACACACACACACACACACAGGATCAATCCAATGATGACACTTAGTTTAACAAGCAGCAGCTCTGCACTGCTAGATAAATGTACTTCATGCATAACACGGTGAAGTTACCACACTCACTCCTGAGCTATTCAACCCAAACAGTGATATGGATCTAAACATGAACAACATTTTTATTTCAACAATGTCTCGGGACAGAGGACGTCACATGTCGCAACACCACCTTAGTTGTATACACCTTTTTCCACTGTGACAATTGGTTCCATTTTGTTCCAAAAATCTTGAGATGATTATGATGGCTTAGTTTCCATCAAAGTATAATGCAGGGTAGCTGCTGTGTAGCTGTAACTTGGAGCTCTGTACCTGTAATTTCATTTGTAAATGGAGTCAAACAGTATAATAAGTTACATTATTTAAGCTGATTTAAAGTCTCTGAATGTTTTGTTTCTGTTTAAACAATGCGAGCCATTGTTGTCAACACATGTGACATCACAGTAAACTGAGCTCGCGTCTAGTGAGGGATTAGTTTTTGAGAGATTCTTGGTTACCGCGTCAGATGCCTTTGATATGGAAGGCACAGACAAACCCACAAATAGAGATACAGCTTCTGCTCTGCTGAATAAAGGCGGACAGAAGCTTGACAGCTCTCATCAGAGACTCCCATCAGGGCCTGCTTTAGATCAGTCACCACAATAAGGAATCAGCGTGTGAATGAGTCTCTGTGTTCTGAGGCGTCTGTATCAACCATTTGCAGGAGTGAGGAGATAAACTAAACCCAGGAACATGTCTGTGGTTAAGGTCAAAAACGATCTCATTGAATGATATTCAGGACTTCCTTGTTGCGTTATCTGAACCTTGAACTGACGCAAACTACACTGCATTCTAAATAGCATTTAATGTGTCCAACAGAACAAACACTCCAACCAAAGAACATGGGTAGAGCTACCAGGACTACAGTCTGCCGAATGTTAACACATGAACACAAACTGTGCGAGGAGCTTTACACAGCACGGATCCTCTCCAGCCATTACCCAAAGAGTAGGAGTCATTCATTTGCACCGTAGAATTTGTGCATGTGGAGAAATGGAGGGTTAGATGTCTTACCCAAGGTCACTTCGACATCCACTAGTAAAACCAGGATCGAATTGCGGGTCCGGATTTGTTGCATGATGTAATGCACCTTTTGACGTAATAGGAAAAAGTTTCTCTCCATCTGCAGACGACTTCTCTACCTTCCTTTCCTTTGTTGTACAATTATTCCTCTACCAGTATAACCAATTGTTTTTAATTCATAAATTAACTTTCTTTTGTCTTTTGAGTGTGTGTTAAACCAAGATGTGTTATATGTTGTGCTTATCTTCCTCTGATAATTTAGAGGTAATATCTAGTTGTTTTGCACTATAAATAATTCATTTTGTCTCTCTCCAGTTTACTATCTGATGTAACTACAAAGTCATGTTTTACTAAATGTATTTTTTTTCAGTTTTACATGTCCTCCAACCAGTGTTGGGAGTAACGCGTTACAAAAGTAATGTAATGGTAATGGTTTTCTACCGAGCCCTCTGACTCGCGCACGCGTGGGACTCCTTGGTCCGTCTTTCAAGACTTTGGTGCGGCGTCTTCCCCGGATAAAGTGATCGATTTGGCACCCGTCGCACCGGGGTCCGATCTTCTCGGAGGGGGGGTCTTCGAGAGGGGGCTGGCGGGGGCGCCCCGATTGCGGGTCACGATTGCGCATCGGTCAGGGACGAAATTGTCCAAGAAAAATAAATAAATAAATATGGACTTATGAAAAAAAAGTACCATGAAGTAATTAAATTGATTTAATATTTATTCATTTATTTATTTTACGATGTATTTCAAATGCATATTCATTTATTTATTTATTGGGGGGACTCCGAGAGGGGGCTGGGGTCATGGCGGGTCATGATTGCACATCGGTCAGGGACAAAATTGCATGCTCTACAGCGGTTTTGCATATTAACATGCGTACATATTTTATTTGTTATTTATACTAGTAGCCTACTGTGATGATTTTCCACGTCCCAGATTTTTTGGCGCAGTGCGTGATGTGCGTGTGCGGAGCGCCGGCACAGAGCTTATCGTCTTACTTTACAGGTCCCCATAATAAAACAACTAAATTAACATTAAAAGTTTTGCCATGTTGTGATGGGGACTAATCCACGGACCCGAAAAACGGCCCGTCTACTCTTTGCGTTCTTCTCCCTAGTTTATGTAAGCTAAAAGTCACATGTTCTTGTCTATGAATAAAAAAACAAAACACCCCACGCCTCCCCCTCTGCTTTTTTGTCAAAGTGCACCCTGTGTATGTATATATTTCCAGTTGTTTTGGTGAAAGTAACTTAAAAGTAATGCAGTAGTAGTGTAACGCCTTACAATTCAGAGACAGTAATATTATAATGTAACAAATTACTTTGAAATGACAGTAACAAGTAATACATAATGTATTAGGTATTTGAAGTAACTTGCCCAACACTGCCTCCAACAAGCAACTTCTTAGGTGATGAACTGTAACTGGGGGCTGGTTTAACACACTGAGGCCACATAGGTCACTAATGTTGCAAAGGCTATTTATCTTTCATCACATGGTTTATAACTTTCTTTGAGTCTTCATCTTATGCTGCTTAATTTGCATGGATGTCTGACCTCTTTGCACCTCTCCTGCTCCCAGCTCTGCTCGCTGCACACACACGCACTTCCCTCTAGGCAAATCCCTGTGCAAGCGAGAGCGAGAAAAAAAACATTTAGCCTAAGAGAGTGCTTTATCGATCTAGAAGTGCATATCGCCGCTGTGGTGTAGAAACCTTCTCTTATTGATCATATATGATCCTGCCTGCTGCCATGGCACTGCTGACGAGTGCTGCCATCATCATCATTATTGTTATTATTATTATGAATATTAATCACATTACTACTACTATCATAAACCAATATTACCGGCTTTGCACATCCATTGCAGTGGATGTGCAAAGCCGGTAATATTTCATTCAAAAGGTTTCATTCATCCCTTTAACTCCCCAGCAAAGGTTTTTTTTTTCATTTTTTGGAGAGTTTTTTTTACTGCGTGGCTGGAGGATTATGTTTCCACTCTTCTTGTGAATAACTCTGTGAAGTGATTCTGTATTGCTGATTAGATCAAATTATCATCATGAGAATAACAAGTTGTTCTCTCATAGAGATATACAAGTTTTTTTTAATTCTCTCTCTCTTCGTCCTGAGAGGGAAGGTTATCTGGGAAGCAGATATCTGTCTCACTCCCCTGAATAATGAATGGAGCTTGGGAGTTCTCCCACTCAGTAGTTCAAGCCCCTGATCAGTATGCCAAATACAAGAAGACACATCACTGCCATCACACTGAAAGCCCCTAAATCGCCATGATTGGGGCACTCACTTGTTATGGCCCAAGGTGAGGTGTCTGTTAAGGTATGACAATGTGACAATGGGTTTAAAACCTCCTATGTTGCCTATGTTTCCTAGCTCCTTAGAACTTGAGAGAAGATACAAGGTTTCCTTGCAGTAGAGAGATGCCTCATCACCAGCTCCACCATAAAGAGATCTTTCCCAGTGTTTTTCTCTCCTCGGCTGACTTTTTCCATGCTCCACTCTGGTAGAATTATTGATAATTTGCTTTAGAGGGGTGTGGAGAGAGGGATTGTGGAGGGTCGAAGAGTTAAGGAGTGAGAGGAGGGAGGAAGTAGGAGAGTGGGAGCTGCAAAGTAGTCCTGTGTTGTCACTGCAGGGGCTCAGCCAGTCCTCCTGAACCCCACCATGTGGTGAAGCATCACTGATTAACTTTTCCAAAGGCCGGTTCATGTCTTACTCCTGAGGCTTCCAGTATTGATGGATTAGGATCTGCATGTGTGATAGCAAGTCCTTTATAATAGTCCAGGTCCCAGTGATGCCTACCTTCAGAAAGAGATGATTATATTAATGTAACAACCAACAAACAATGTAGGGTTCTATGTAAATGCAGGAGAGGAAAAAAATCGGACATATTGACAATATTATTAGAAATGCAACCCTTGCTATGAAATGTAAGTTGAAAAGACTAAAGTTGTTTATTGACAACACATTTGACTTGTTTTTCGCTGTATATTTCCTAAACTTAGTTATTAAAAGTTGATTTACTAAAACAAGTCTTTGACCTAAACCAAACAAGCCATAGAGGTCATTCACTTCATTTCATTCATTTGAAACAGAATTATTTAATTCCAGCAATGATGAGGAAAAGACTTGAAACAACTACAAAATGTGTTGTGTGATGATAACTAACGTGGCTCTGGATTAATTTTACAAAGACTGAGGAAATGTTCTACGTGATACATTGAGGGAAACGTTGGATTAGGTGTTTGAGTTTGACTCATACTGGATGAACAAAGAAACAAATAAAATAAAAAGTTGTTAATTGTTAATAAAAAACTGTTGATAAGAGACAGGAAGCAACCTGTGGTTTCCAATATCATTATCGATAGAAGTCGCAGGCTTTGTTTTCCCAACAGACCTCAGACATGTTGGAGCTGCACACTTTGTTGGCCAGGAAAATGTTGTTGTTCGGTTGTCAGAGGGTGAGATTTTTCTGATGAGGACGGTCACAAATACATCACGTGTTACTCTTTCCATGTCACACCTTTGTTTTGTACCACAGTTTTATGAGAGTAAATCTGAAGGGCAGCGCACATGTTTGTGTCAAAACCAAAGATATGATAATCAAGTTAATGTCGAAGAAGTCATATCCATTAAGAGTGGAATGTGTGTAACCTTAAACATATCTTTGTACAATTAATAAATCAAAACTTTGATGAACTTGCAAAAAGGGGCCCAGGCCTTTGTTATGTTTGAAAAAACTGTCCTTGTTGCTCATTTTATGGTACTTTTGTTGATCAATCTTATTGTTTTGTCTTGTATCATGATGGGGAAACTTATCTTTAAAGAAGCATCAAATTGGTAAATCGGTCTGATTGATTTATGGTGTAGAACAAAGCACAATAAAAATAGCTTTGTACCAGGAGGCATCACTCAGATGAGCACATAACAGTTTAGAGATGCTATGGAATCATTTATTTATTTTATTATTTGATTCACTGATTTGAAGCCTTGTTTACTTGTATCATGTTTATCTTGCTCTCTGTGTTGTTTTTAATGTGTGTCGAGATGGATGTCTTTTGCTGCAATTCAAGACTACCTATAAAGTGACCTAACTCATAACAGCTACAATGCTTACTACAGGTAGTGTTAATATTGTTGCACCGGGACAATCAATGTACCCTCATACAATTATTCCAATGATATCTTTCAAAAAGTCACTCATTTGTTTTCCTTCAAAAGCCAGCAACTGCCAAATGCTGCTCCTTACAAATCATTTTGACTGTCTTCACGAGTAAAAACAGTTAGGTTAAGTAAACACAACTACTTAATTATATTAGAAAGTAAAGAAGCTTCTTTGGGTTTGAAAAAAAAAGGAGTGCCGCCACTGAAGGAAGGTACAGTCTAAAAACATCAACAATGAGATTTTTGAACAGTGGCCTTTGGGCTGAACAGCGCTTTTAGTTGATCACTAAGTGGTTTGATTGTACTCATATTACTTACCCAAATGGAGCGGTGGTGCGTAGGGAGAGGGGGCCTGTTATGGGATGTTTTGATCAATGTAATAAATCCGTAATAAAATAAATTATTGTGTTAAGCATCTTATAACCAGGCAATATATAATCTCAAGTGTTTTGTGTCTCAAACTGATTTCATGGCTAACATTTGGACAGCTCTATGACCTGGTGTCCACCAGGCCGTGTTTTTCTTTTGCGGGTCACTGGATCCATACCGACTTCTGACCTCCCTGTGCAGGCAGGCAACACAAAGGGATCATTTTCCCGAGGGAGTTAATTAAGTGCCACATTATCGCCATTATTTATCTCCCAAGTGCTCATTATGGCTTTGTGTGGGCGGACCCTCCCTGCCAGCTATTCCACAAATGCTGAGAATTATGAGTTGGCTTTTCCCTCAGGCCAGAGCACGGGTTCATAACAAAACACAACAAGATCACATATGCAGACGCACTTGACGCACTACTATGTGCACACACAGCACTGTTTACTGTACAGGCAGGGCTGCACAAATACACATCAATGTCCGAATGCACAACACAGTAACCCCAACGCACAGTACAACGCTCAAGTATTCCCAAATCTCTCACACACATGCACACATTTTCTCTCTCTCTACTCATCAACCTTTGTTTGGCCCATTCCATCTCACTTAGAAAGCTGTTATATAAAGGAGAAGTTCCTGTGTGTGTGTGCAGCAGGGCAGGGCCAGCCAGACAGACAGGCTGGGCCAGTGTATATTCACCCTGACAGAAGGGAGTGGAAGTGGGGTATTAGTTACAACAACAGAATGACTTCTCTCTGAGATACACAATGCATGCATGACAGGGCTGGATGTGCGGTGCCGAAGACAAGATGGCTGCTGCATGTGTGTCTATCTGTAGAGAGTGACGTTCACTTGAAAACACTGTGGTTTGGTGTTCGCTTACTGCATTAGCTTACCAACTCCCAGACCACTTTAAAGACAACTCAAGACTCTTTCACATATGTCCAAAATACTTTAAGTTTAACTAAACCAACTGCATGGTTTAACATACGTGTTCCATTCATCAGGTATATTGTGTAATTTTCTTGCATTTGGGCATGTGTCATTTAATCTTAATAATCATAAGCATTGGTCTTTGAAAAGAGGATTTTCATTTGACACACCAGCAAAAGGCCCAGGAGAATAAGGGAGGCAGCCATTAATTGGGTTAAATGTTATTAGTTTCTGTTTTGTAAGCCAAAATGCACTGGATGTCACCATTTCAAAAGCAACTCCCAGTGCATTTTCAAAGAAATGAAATTCAATCACATTATCTTACTAGCTAATATCAGTTACATAATTAGAGTTCTATAACACTAATTATCTCTTTTTTAATCTTAAACCTATAAATATTCACCAAAGAAATATAGGGCAGCATTTACCTCCACTAGTGGGTAAGCACATAATCGAAATATACAGTCATTAGATATCAGAAAAAACACAACAACAACAACAGAAAGAAGATAGCGTTTAAATCCAGGAAGTTCAAAGTCGTTTGTGCTGGGCATCTGTGTTTACTGTGTCTGCTTTCATTAGTCCCAATTCAATTAATTTCCTTTTGTATACCCCAAAATCGAAATTAGAAATTTGCCTCAAAAGAGCTTGACAGTCTGTACACATGTGACATCCTCTGTTCCAAAACCAAACTCCCATGAATGAAGGGTTAGGGAAGTATCAATGCCTGTAAAGGAGGTCATTAAACATGCAGAAGATTCTGACGTGTGTCAGCATTGGCTACTTCATGCAAATGGTGACACACATCCTAAAGGTAGCAAACTAGAATAGAAGATCTAGAATGATGAAGCCACAAACAGTTTTTAGTAGTCCACTGCTCTCCATTTCCTCATGGAAAAGTAGCTCCAACCTTGATGAAAATGGAAACTCACAAAACCTTTTCATCACACACGTAATTATATACAAACTAACCATTCGCTTATGCACTTAGCTATACAATTACATTACTGTCGTTATGGGAACAAGGCACAGCGTGACACTGAAGACAGCCATTAAGAAATTTGAAAGAAACAAGAGACAGCATTGAGCTGAAAGGAAGAGAGAAAAGAAAGCAAATCCCCTGATGGGGCTCGTCGGACTTTCCTTTGCCTGTCCACAAATGGCGGTCCTAAGGGGAGGAACCTGAGTACTGGAGGGGGCTAATTGGCCTATGTGACCCTGCAAGTGAGAGGTAGATAATGCCAGGGCAAAAGATCTCCGGGCCTTGCTGGTGTACTGTTCCCTTTACAACATGAAAGCTCAACACACACACACAGGTGTGTGCATATAGGCGTGAAGTCACATGCACTACAAACAGTATCGTATGCACTGACATGCTCGGGCACCTGGTACATGTGGGCATGTGTGCATCGGCAAACACTGGCACAGTGCTCCCCGCTAATGGGTTGAGACGGTGTTTGTGAGTGTTTTTTTTTCTGATGAGCACCTCTTTGTTTTACTGTCTCAGAAAAGAGTCTGACTAGTGAACTAGTGAGCTGAGTGGAGGGACAGTCAGTAAAGAATGCAAGGTTTTATTTTCGCAACCATGTGTGTTGATATTAGATAGGAGTTGTTGGGACTGTTCCATTTGAATGGCTCTGAGTTCCTCTGGGGTGGGAAGCTGGTGTTCCTGCAGCGTCATCCTTTCCACATCCACAACAGTCTTTAACAAAACCCCCCCGGTGCATTTTGGTTACGCAGCCTGATAACAGAAACCTCCCCACAATGAATGAAAAATAATGAGCCACACTTCATTTCATGACAAACATGACTGGGCTTTTTATGGAAACAATACTTTATTGACAAAGAATTTTTAAGACATGGCCACTTAGCGTGAGTTAGTTGAGTTGATGAGTCCTTACTGAAGGTAATATCTGGTTCATCCTGTATGGTTAGGGACTCTTACTCAATGGATTTATTACATAACTAGTTATTCAATACTGGTAGATGTAACTGTCCAATTTTAAAGGTCACAATGTCTTTTATTGTTTTTTTTAATCTTTAAATATGAACATTCCTTTCAAACTGAAGTCTTTTGACCAACCATTTAGAGGGCGCCCAAAAGGGGAGATGCGGAGGGCTTCATGTTTGATAAAATTTTTCCGAACAACATTAATTTAACTAAAAACAATTTGGTAACTATTAGGTCTAGGCATTAAGCATATGCTAAATATACACTATGGGGACACATGCCTCTGTTAATTAGGGTCCTGATCTGTTTATTGGTATGTTTTTTCCCCGTCTGTGCGTTGGTTAATTTCGTTCTGTCATTTTAGTTTTTACCACCTGTGTTCCGCCCGCGGCCACGCCCCTCCTCAAGAGCTCAGCTGTGGCTCGTTCCAGGGGATCGCTAGGGGCAGCATAAAGGGGCTCAGAATTATCAGCTCGTCGGTGGAGTTTCCCTCCCGACTCAAGAGGAGCGTTTTGTGTTTTCCCTCTCCCTCAGACTGTCTGCTTGGTTAGGTGTTTTGTTATTCCCTGTTCCCCTTCCTTTGTGGCAGAAAATAAAAGGTTTTGGCGAGAAATCAAGCTGCTGTGTGCGAGCGTTTGGGTCCACCCATCACACCCCCCATAACAGTTAACTGTTTTAACATCAATGATCCTTTAATCTTTTGCCCAGTGATCATAGGAAAAATCAGTTAATCATGAAAGATTTCTCTATAAATCTGAAGAAGTAATCAATTTCTACATGTGAAAGTCACATCTGTCATTATTGTACAAAGCCTTTTAAGTTCAGCTGAGAGCAATGTTGAGGTGGAGCCTTTTTTTGCTTAAGTTGAAGCAATTTAATCGGGTTGCTATGAAACAGATTGTGAGAGGAGTTTTAAATAATAGTACTTGCTCTGGATGAGGGAAATGCTGTTGGCTTAAGGAGGAATTGTGAGATTTTGTGGGTGTAGACCCATCTCGATGAGATTACAATCGTCTTGTTCAAGAACTGAAGGAAATGGAGTAGTCTATTTTCATGGTATTTGTCCTGTTCCTCTTCCAATGGGATTGGAAAGCTGGGTAAAAAGTGACCTGGGGCCTGTACCATGAAGCTGGTTGAAAATACTCAGGGTTCCAGAATGGTTTGGTTTTGTCAATTCTGAACCAAATCAGGCTTTATTGGTACCATGACGTCGCTTATCAACTGAGTTTGTCAACCCAGGCTTTGATCCTTA
The DNA here is from genome assembly GCA_021346845.1 of Apeltes quadracus. Taxonomy (NCBI): domain Eukaryota; kingdom Metazoa; phylum Chordata; class Actinopteri; order Perciformes; family Gasterosteidae; genus Apeltes; species Apeltes quadracus. The sequence continues at coordinate 1,577,166 of CM037932.1, read as the reverse complement.
AACTCTGATTACTCCGCGCGCGCACATAAAAGAGTGACGTCGGCACCGAACAACCAATCACGTTCGATACAGAGAGAGAGAAATATATTTTTCCGCGGAGGAGCAAGAAATTATTCTTCAGAAATATGAAGATTGTAAAAGAAAATTCAAGCACGCAGTAACACTGTCTGCTGCCAAAGCAAGAGAACAATATTAGAGGAACCTTGCTGAGAGCGTTAATGCGCAAGTTAAAAAATATATATAAAAATATAACTCAAACCATTTGCGGTACAGTAAGTGCGGCTTCGACGAGTCACATTTGTTATGTGTGGCTCAACAAGTTTGCAAAGATAAGTTATTCCTTCCGCGGAATATCTATCTTTCAAACAAGGAAGTATCAGGAAAGTCAAGGGGATTTTGTCCCTAAAAACTCTACGAAGTGCTCTTCTAACAATCTGCGCTGAGATGTCCAACATTTGGAAGAAAAGGTGAAGCCGCAATGATTGCAACAGAGAACAGAAGCAAGGAATTAATTACGTCAGCTGTTTCTTTGCTCACCGCTGATTGGTCAAACTTCTGACTGAGAGCTTGAATCCAGAACATAACCTTGCCCGGAGCAGGTTAGCCGTGCAGCGTAAGTTACCATGGCAACGAATACCGATTGAAGCCGAGCTACTTTCATAGTACCGAAAACCCGGGCTTGGTGGAAACTAAGCTGAAACTTAGCTGGCTAGCCACCTAAACCAGCTTCATGGTACAGGCCCCTGATTTGTCAACCATAAATAGCGCCACCATTGCAAAGAAAATAGCTCATAGCATGAGCTACCAAAATCACCATTGACTTATAATGAGACCATCTACGGTATTTTCCGCACTATAAGCCGCACCGGAGTAAAAACTGCAACAGCTAAATTGAATGATGTGTATATACAGGTAAAAGCCAGTAAATTAGAATATTTTGACCTTAACCCCATAGAAAATCTGTGGGGTATTGTGAAAAGGAAAATGCAGAATGCCAGACCCAACAACGCAGAAGAGTTGAAGGCCACTATCAGAGCAACCTGGGCTCTCATAACACCTGAGCAGTGCCAGAAACTCATCGACTCCATGCCACGCCGCATTAATGCAGTAATTGAGGCAAAAGGAGCTCCAACCAAGTATTGAGTATTGTACATGCTCATATTTTTCATTTTCATACTTTTCAGTTGGCCAACATTTCTAAAAAATCCCTTTTTTGTATTAGCCTTAAGTAATATTCTAATTTTGTGACACACGGAATTTTGGATTTTCATTTGTTGCCACTTCAAATCATCAAGATTAAATGAAATAAACATTTGAATGCATCAGTCTGTGTGCAATGAATAAATATAATGTACAAGTTACACCTTTTGAATGCAATTACTGAAATAAATCAAGTTTTTCAAAATATTCTAATTTACTGGCTTTTACCTGTGTATATATAAGCCGCACTGGACTTTAAGCCACAGGTGTTTTAATGGTTAATTGCCATATGTCGCGTAGTGGCTGTTGGCTGTAATAATCCATAGATTAGCCGCACCGTTATATAAGCCGCAGAATGGAAAAATGGGAAAAAAGGTGCGGCTTATAGTCCGAAAATCACGTTACTGTTCCGTATGATACGTTAACCATTGTTTCAGTCGTTTTAGAGAATCAATGGTGTTGATCCATCCTGTCAGCTTTGTGAAGTACTGCGACAGTTTACTTGATGTGTGTTTGCATTTGAAACAGTCATTATGCATACTTATTATAAAATAGTTAATCAAATGAAATCCCACCAACTTCGGGCAAAAAGAAAAGGCAAATCACAGAGACAAAATACCATTCACACTCACATCCACACACGATTTAGAGTTACCAATCAATCTCGTCCCCAGCACATGTCTTTGTACTGTGGATAAAAAGCCAGAGTACCTGGAGAGAACCCACGCAGACCCAGATTTCACGCAGAAAGGCCACTGGGCAGAGTTGAAACCAGGACCTTGTTGCTGTGAGGCGACAGTGCTAACCACCACATCACTGTGCCGCCACCTCCGTTAGATGGTATTTCATGAAGTCAGATCACATGCACGGTTTGCAGAATTTCCAATCGATGAAACATTCCAAAAAGTCTCCATAATAAATTGGAATATTAAGTGAAGCTTTGTGAAGAATATATTATAGAACACTGGTCTCTTTAAGGACTATCAAAAAACGTTTTTTTGATCAGGCACAGAAAAGAAAATACAACTTAAAGCATAAAATATCTTTCACAGAGAAGGTTGGTGATCGTTATATGACTTGTGTATGGGTCGTTTGTGGTTGTTTGCAACAATGTCAGACGCCTCGTGTCAAAAGAAAGCAACATGAGGTTGAAGTTGCCTGCTGTAGCAGGACAGTTATGGTGTTGGATCTGGATTTCCTGAAATGTCCGCTTTACTCAAGGCGGCTTGTAAATTTGTTCAAGTTTCATTCTGTGACTTTATGTAATGGGCTTTCAACAGCACTGTCTATACTCAGTCTAGGCTAATAAACTGTTGCATGAGGTCCACATCTATCTCTGAGATTCAACAGTTCACAGTAGCACAATTCCTAAAGTAGAAAAAGCATAAGAAAACATTTGAGTGTGCTCTATGGATAATCTGGAGTAAAGGCCTCTAATATCAACAACACTCTTAAGGCACTATCAATTTGGTCAACAAGACACGTTTGGGGGTCGATAATCAATCTATTACATCGATGCATCGATTTTATATTCCTATGATCCAACTACATCGATCTGTGCTCAGCGAATTTTCATCCATCATTGACCGATAAAAAAAAAATAACTGGAGCAAAAATACATTCAAGGTTCATTTATTTGAAAAAGCCACGTTAGCAAAATACCCCCCTGCTCTGAGAGAGCAGTATATTGCCAATATGGCAATATGGCTGTGGTTATGTTGCATCATGGGAATTGATGGCTGGTGAAAGACTCCCTCATTAGACACGCAAGTGTGTATGAACCAGACTTAGTAAATGGTTTCTTAATGCAGTGACGGTGATCTCCTCCTGTCAACAACAACTGCTGGAGTGTGTTATGATTGTTAAGGACATGGCATATGATCACAACGGCGCGTCATCTTTATGTAATAAATATAAAATAGATACATACACACATGCAGTATGTGTGTACATATGGTTTGCATGCCACTATGCAGTTAATCTGTAGATTTTCACCTTTCACTAATGTACTTCTGCTTGGTATTTTTGACATCTTTACGCCCGGCTCAGGTGAGCAGTAGGAAAAAAAAACATACATAGTGTAATTTAATTAATTGTTTTGTATTATTTTGGTTTCTTCCCTTTTTTTAATTGTAAAATTGTAATCTTCTATTCTCAGGTAATGCGGTTGGTGGCTATTCTGTCTTCAAATGTTCTCGTTCTCACACTCATTTATAATGGAAACATATTTCTCTGCCAGGGAGACTCTCAGACATTCCGGTTCACTTGGAACACAGTAGCTACAATGACACCACGGCATAATTGAAATGCCTCAGGTAATCTGAGAGCCTACTGTGGGTTTAACGCCTAGTCAGGTGAGTTCCTGACGCTCTGCATTTGTGTAGCTATCATTCAGATCTGCAGCATACGGGGGAGTAACACCAAACAAAGTCAGGCTTCACATTGGTAGAAAGGCTCTGGAAGTGGTTGGGTATGTCATTGACATACAAGTGGGTAAAAATGGTGTACGCTGTAAGCTCGCTGTGATGCTTCAGCTTACGTCGTATTTACAAAACCAGCGGTTCATCCGGTAATCAGAGTTCATCTCTGCCCACTATACGGCACATTGCAACCATATAAAGTCAGCGAAAACAAACATTCAGTGACAACAAAGTTGATGTTATTTGGGCATTAGTGGTGGGGAAAACGTATGTATTGACTAGTGCTCTGCATATTAAAGCGTTGTGCTGTCATACGGCTGAATGCAGACTGCGATGTTTGTTTGAAAGGATCCTCATGCCAATAATTGTTATGTACCAAGGAGTTTAGCAACTGCTGTAATGGAATGCGAACGCTGTGTGGGAGATGCGATGTCATCTTTGATTTCTTCTAGTAACTATAATATTGCATGGCTGCTTAATCTGTAACGTGAAATGATTTTATGTTCCGTCAAGTAAAAAAAATGTGATCCCTGTGGCAAAATTCCTTTTAGCTTCTTCTTGGCCGTCTCCTTGGGCGCCTTCTGGCTCGGCTTCACCAGAAAGCAAATGTGAGGAAACCCTACACTGAAATGTGCACAGGATGAACTGAGGTTATCTGACCTCACGTTCAGGAACAGTTAATCACGTCTTGTCACTCAAAATAAACATTTAGGTAATAAACAGTTTGAATAATAAACATTTTCTATCATCATTACACCAACTACACTACGATAGTAGATGTAGATGGATTGTGATTCACTGAACTTGTATAAAGTAGTATAAGAATTGTATATCATACTGTAAATCTGTTTGCTGTTATCATTGATTTACAGGACATTGGTATGTAATTTACATGCAAGGGATGAAATGTAACTATATGCTACAGTAAGTATGAAATATTTTAAGACACCCTTAAAAATGCACCATGAATGTACAGTAATTCTTTACAGTGTAGCTGGATGTGTGAGACAAGCTAAACAGTGGGGACATTTGTTTTTGTTCAACTTCTGTAAGGTAATTAAATAGATAATTAAGGCTGCAAATCAAAGTTTAAGTTCTACAGTGTTAAACATTTACCCTGTTTTTCATCATGGATAAATTATCCTAAAAATGGACATAAAAAAAGCTACTAGGCTTGCATTGTCAATAGAATGACAAATGTGCTACTGATGGCAACTGTACACCAGTGAAAGCTCTGGAAAAAGTTGGTTTAAGTTGCATTGTTTGGAAAACAACTATGCCTAAGATAACAAATCCACTTTATTAAGAACTGAGCAAAAAGCTTAGCTTTCTACAAAAATCAGCATGTATGACTTCCATGCTCCTTCACACAAACCTCTCTGACTCGTCTGGCACACAGCGCAGACAGAAACCATGCTGTCTGTGCCGCCGCCTTCCTGCCCTCCTGCTTTGGCTCGTCGTCACACCTCATTCATCCCTAAACCCTGCGGGGGGTCATGGCGTGACCCCTGGGCCCTGCTTCAAAATGGGATGTTAAAGGTCAGCCTTTCAGCCCTCGCTAAGAGGTTGGCGATGTTTTCTTGTCATTAAAGAGAGACTCTTTCTGAAACCTCAAGTGATGAATTGTGGGTGTTAAAGGATTTTTGTCTTTCTTCTGTTAGTATAGTAATTTCCATGGAAACTTAGAGGGAGGATAGGTGGAATTTGTGGTGTGCCGTGCCTGTAACTAATGACATGCCGCAAGCGCTGTTTCCCAAAATAGACATGGCCAGGAATAACATTGCCAGCTTTTCTCACATGAAGTCACGTTGAAAAAGAATACTCCCGTTGGCTATACTGCGCACACGCTCTCACCCAAATCACGGCTGGATCTGCATGTAGTCCAGTACTCGCAACACACAGTCGTCCAACGCACACACGCACTTACATATTGACCTATTCACTGGCCTGTACTCTCTTCCCTGCACTCCTTGAAACTTATTTTTAAAGAAAGAGTGACTCACAAAAAGTAGAGTTCAATTCTCATCGTGATTGATTGATAAAAGGCGCAGAGGGAGCAGAGAGCTTGGCAATCATTTACATTAATTAAAAATCAGAAATGCATGATTGCTCTCCCCTCTGGCAGCAGCCTAACCCATCTCTGGAACGAGCCAGAACCTCCCCCTCCCCAGGTGCCAAGCTCCCAAGACATTAGCAGAAGAAGCACTCACATCCTACCTTTCAGTACAACATTATCTCAAGTAGAAATAAAACCTTCAAAACCCTTTACCTATCGGCAAAACACAATTCCTCAAGCTTTTGAGCTTTTTTTTTTACAAAACAAGTCTTCATTTAGACTACGGGAAAGAAAACATCCACCATTCACAGGCAGGTGTTCGTGTTACTTTTTTGTTGAATAGTGTCTTTTGATTCCTCCTGAAAACCTAAAAGTATCAGACAATGCCTCATTTGATTTTTTTAGAACATTTTTAATAGAAAACAAAATTGCCTGAATGTAACGAATTTAACCGTGAATCTATTAGATTAACCTTTAATAATGAGACAAAAATCTGTAGTGTCGTCAATATTTGAGAACATTTTAAATACATTTTACATTCTTATCTGTTTTGAACAGTTTGTGTTCAAGTTTTTTTATGGCTGTTGACAGGGTTTTCTGATTCATGGAGAGATACTGTGAAAAACTGGGGGAGAACAGCCTAAACCCTAAACCGTTAACCCTGAACCCTCAGGACATAACCATTTACCAGGTGACATCAGTTAAGTGTGACACTTTGAGGGCTTTAAATGGTTTAAATATGATTGGGACAGCACCTTATTGTAAAATATACGTCACCATGATGTCAAAAATCATGACGTCCAATTGATGGTAATTATTTCATACCTCTTACTCTCTGACTGGAACAGATTTAAGCCTTTTTCCTCATAATAAATATGAAAGTTGAATTAAAAAAATGTTATTACTGTTTTTTTAATCAAAATTGCTTAAATGACTAAATGCAATATCTTATGATGTATAACTAAGTAAAATGATATGTATAAATAATGATTATTTTTCTTTTAATTGCCTGTTTAATACAAGGTTCACAGCAGTACATGGTTAACAGTTTTATTTTAAGGTGAATATACAAAGATTAAAAGAGAATCATGAAAAAGGCTTTCCATTGAATTAATACTAATAAAAACGACTCATTTGGCAGTTCAGGGTTTTGCCGACATCATCAGACCAATTTAGCCCTCCCTCCACCACACCTCCCCGACACATGGCATCCCAGGCTTAGAAGACGCAAGAACCAAACTACAGTGTTTCCCCTAGCTTTAGAGATTTGGGAGGGGCGGGGCTGCTTACGCAGACAAATGTGTACGCACACAGATACGAGCGTCTTCTTGTTCAGGGGCTGATTCTGGTTCAAAGTGATATGTTTGTAGAGTTTATCTGACTTAGAATGACGTGCGGTGAGGGGACGTGCACGTTTATTCAAACACAACTTTTTCCTGTATTTGAACAGAATACACATTCAGCAACATTGACTATACAAATCAATGGAATGATTGGAATCATACCATCATCATGTTTCTTTCACACAGCAGTGGAGAAATATGTAAATATTTATTTTTAATAATGTATTTTTTAAGATTTCAAGATGACACAGGGATGGAATGCCATGCAGGCCTCAAACCCCAGAGGAGTGAGAATGGTGGGGAGGACAGGATGGACGGGTAGGAGGAGGGATTAGCGGGCTCATTTGTATTAAGACCTCACACACGTCGTTTTGAGCTGAGCTGTTTTAGGCAGTTAATAATGATCCATGTGGTATTTTGACCAAAAAACTATCAAGACATTTCATTCAGGCAACAAAAATCCACTTGTGGTAAAAGGGCATTACATATCCTCTTTAAAGTGTCTGTGTTTGGTGGGGGTTTAAGTAGCATACAATTGAAATGCCTTCATTAATAGTAAATGGACTTCCTACAAATATTTGTCACCACACACCCTAATCAATGCACGCCTCACATATCATCACCTTTTTGTAGATCTTATTGTTGGTCTCAGTGAAAGGAAAGTCCTTATTGGTTTGTCACTTTCTCTCTACTTTTCTTATTGCTGCATGGTTCTTGGAAACGGTGTTTTTCAAAGGCCTTTTCTACTCTTTTTTTTTGGTCAGAACTCTGCTTTCGTTCCACCGGCTGCCAGTTTGCCACAAGCCAGCTCACCAGCAGGGGGATGGAGGGATGAAAGATAAGCCTCTTTGTGTACATGTGGGCAGCGGACTGACATCCATCTTTAGTCAGCCTCTTAGAGGGCAGTAGCCCTGGATCGTCTCCCAACCCTGCAGCCTCCAGACAGCAGACGCATGCTTGAAGTACAAAGGTGAGACATCAGTGCTGCCCAAAGGCCTGCAGCAAATCAGACATTCAGAGCATAATAAAGGTGTCGTCGCTTCATAAGTCTGGATCGTGGCAGGAAAAATGACTGAGAGGATAAGAGAAGCAGCAAATCATGTTCAAAGCCAAGGAAATGAAAGCCCCTGCTTGGTGAGATACAGCAGAGCCCCCTTTTCTTCATCATCATGCACATACCACTTCCAAACCAAGTCTCCCTAATTTCTGTGCCACTTGAATAGTTGGGAAACCTTTTAAGCGCTAGTGTTCTTTTTGCTAGATGGTGGCTATTATCTGTAACCTATGTAACCCCCATGAATTCACAGCTGAGGGTGTTGAAATTCAGTGTGTGGTCATGCACACACGCGTACGCACTCCGACGGACCAGAGCCAATGGGAACAGTGGCTGTATATGTTTGAAATCGCAGAGTAGTGTAGTCAACAGCAGAGCAGGATTCAGAGGACGTCAGGTGTGCTGTCAGCCACAGAGGACCAGTCTGGGGGCTTTGAAATGTCTTATAATGGACTGACAGAAGTTCTGCCAGCGAGAAGTCATCTTTTGGAATACAACATTTTTTTAAAGCCAGATGTTGCTTGTGCTTATAAATTCAGAAATTACATCTTTGTTGCGGAATGGGATATCTTGGATATACTACCTTATTTGTCTCATTTATCTGCACAACTCTATTTCTCCACCAGCAGTCTGTCATTCCATGGCACAAACTCTAATGTGGCAGCATTCATGTGTCTGATCTGTATTGCCTCTCTCCAACGACCCTTAAATAAAGATAGAGTAAAACTTGTGATTGAATGGCTTCCCTTATGTGTTATTTTACTTATTGGATCCTACTTTCACGCTACACATTCTCAATATTCAAATGAATAAAATGAAAACATCTGGATAACTTCAGATTGAGATATCTCATTTGAGTGGCATTTCATCGTAGAATCCTATATTAATTAGTGACTTTATTAAATTTGAACCCTTGAAAGTACTGCACCTTGAGATGAAAGAAATTAGTGATCGTGATGGCAAAGTTTTGGAAATTGTTTATTTTATTCGTTAGTCTAAAAACGTGATGTTGACCAAGGAAGTATGGAGACGGTAAAGCAGAGTCAGTTCCAGGCAGGTAGGCCAATGGGTGCAACAAACAGCGTTCTATCCCCACGAGACAGCCGTCTGTCCCCCATGGAAGGCATAAGTTATTATAACGTAACTGTCAGTACTTAGTAACTCCACTTCTAGCGTTATTTATGACACAAACAAACAAATTCCTAACGGTGTTTTTTTCTATTTTCTGTTAAGAATATATATGCAATATATATGATGTGGAAATTGATTGATTAGTTACTATCTTTCATAGAACGAAGCACAAAAGATGAGAAGTAACTTTTCATTCTATACCCTACAAAGTAGAAACTGTTGTACGAAGATACGCTGTTGTGGTAGCTAACGGTAGCTGACGGTAGCTCGCTTAGATACGTCGTCAGTCCATGTGTTCCTAGCATTCTGGAGTGATGTTGGAGTTCCTTGCTTTTACGCTAATGTTTCTTAAAGCATGTTAAATCAAAGAAGCCTCTGGACGTACCAGCTGACCCCGTGTTGAACTGAGCTGACTTTGTATGCAAGCTGAAGGAGAGATAATGAGGATAAAGTACGGGTTTAAAGATGCTCTGGTTTCTTCAGGGACATGATGTTTACTCACAGATTCATCTCTTGATGCTTTTAACGTGGCTCTTTGGTACGCTGTTTGCATGGGGAAGTGTGGATTACTTTTATGTTTTTACTAGTTTGATTTAAACAAAGACAGGAAAGCTGTACTCTCACAGGGAAGTGTGAGAAGTTGAAAGGGGATAAATGCCCCCGGGGTTAGCGCCGAGATTCTTTTGGCTTCAATCATGCAAACCATAATTGGCGCAAACGGAGTAGCAATCATTTTACACTTGCAGTCAAATGCGTCTTTGAACATTGAGGCGTGTGTTGACGTGAGTGCATTCTTTGCTCGGTGTGCGTTCTGCATATTATGTGGAAAGTCCCCTGGCTGAAAATAACACAAATCTTTAACAAAGTGTTGTTACAGCAGTCTGATTGAAGATCTTATCCAGCCTCTGTTGTTGCCTGCCACTCTTCCACAGCAATGGCCATAGAAAAATAACACTCCCTCATTGCAGAAAAAATGCAATCGTAACACAATCTTTGTCCTTTTGTTTTCTTTGTACCATTCCTGGTCATGAGCGTGTCGTCAACACCATCAGCGAGGCTCTGTGGCCTGCTCGGCCGGTCTGCCTCCTTCACCCGACACGCACCACCCGGGCTGAGCGTTATCGGCATGGCTGTGTTAGCTCACACCGCCAGCTCATCCGCCACGCGTGATGCTTGTGTACCTTTTCAGATTGTGACAAGCCGGGGGAACTATTGCAATCTGTGCCCCCCTCCCTGTTATCTGCCCTTCACTTCTTTATTACCTCATCTTCTATTAATTACACAAAAACAATGATTTTAGACAATTATCGGCTCCCCGGCAATCCTGAAGGCACTTAAACTGTCCTTTAATCTTGGTTATGAAGTTTGAACAATGAGGCCGTTGTGCTGCTTTGCAGGAAAGACTGAATTTAAATGAGATGGAGATAATATTCAAGCATTGACTTGTGTCATTATCTAAAATCTTAAATAAACAAACGTAGTCTTTGTTATCATATAAAAACATGTTGCAGTGTGTGAAGGGGATCAGTGGATGCTGCTCGTCTGTTTCCATGACTTATGAGTGCAACATGGCCCCTCTGCACTCTAGTTTCAGTGCTCTATTTAAGCTGCACAACACACACCCATGTCGATCTTAGAAACAGTCGGAAACATTTATGAAACATAATTAGTAAAGTATAAAGTTTAATTTCAGGGTTTTGTCAATATTTTACAGTTCAAATGGTGGATGAGGCTGAAAGATTGAGGAGGAAGAAGAAGAATTTAAAAGGAGGATGTGAAGAAAGTCTCCAAAGACGATCATTATAGTTATACATATATATTTGGAAAAGTCAGAGAAAGACATAGAAACCCAAGGAGTCCTAGCAAGAGTTTAAATGGAGGTGGATGGTGGATGAGATATCATTTAAAGTGCCCATATTATGGAAAAATCACTTTTTCTGGGATTTGGGGTGTTATTGTGTGTCTCTGGAGCTTCCACACGCATACAAACTTGGAAGAAAATCCAACCATGCTGTTTTGAGTGAGATACGGGTTTCTGAATTGATCCCCCCTTCAGCCTCTGGGGGAGCTGTTCAAAATCGCCAAGGTTTTTTACGTCACAAACCTAGTAATTGAATAATCCCACCCCCTCCAGTCCCGCTTTCCAATCACAGCCCGCCGGCGCCGCTATCTCCCCTCGCCCAGCCAAGTCTGCAAGCTGTGGGCGTGGCCAAATGAGCTGCAGCTCATGAGCAGCAGAAAACAGCGCATTCTGAAAGGGGCTGAAACAGAGGGAGGTAACAATCGTTTCCTACAAGCTATTTCCAGCAAACAACTTCAGAAACATGTTTTATGGAACTCAAAGACCCTTTAACTTACAGCCCTTTAATAGGGTTAATTCTGAATCCGAATTCCAAGAATCAAGACTTTGAAGAACAATAGTTGCGTTAAATCAGCATTCCAACAAATATGGCCCAAAAGACAATTGAAACTACACTTCCCAAAATACAATTGAATTCCATTTTTTTAAATAACATTGTGTAAACAATGCATCTTCCAAACTCCATACCTACAGTTTTTTTGTCAAAAATATTCCAGCTGAGGTGTAAACCAGGTTAACCTTATGATGTTACCGTGACATAATTGTTTTTTTGTCAGATTTCACAATGAACAACCATTTGGTGGAGTGCTCCTTCAATGGAACTCATCCGTTCACAGTCATGTGTTTCTGCACCCTGAAATAGGAATCCACACATGTGCGTGCTTTTACTGTTGTATAATCTAATCTAAATTGTATAATGAAATTAGCCTTCTGTCACACTGCCCAGCATTTTTTTGCAGGCTGAGCACCAACTAAAAAATTTTGATCCAGGCTCAGGGAATTCACAACAGACAGAATGCTGCTAAAATGTAAACGTTCTGATTAAAATACTTTTGGACAATTATTTGCCTTTTTGAGCAATTAATGGTAATTACAGATCTTCAAGCTTTCCTCAGCTCGCCGCAGGCCCCCACATCCCCACCCTGACAACAGTCAACCACATTCAGTATCGCAGCTGTATGTTCCTGAGCTTCCAAAAGAACAAACTCTTCGTACCAGCAGAAAAACTAGATATTGTCGCAGGCAGAGGACCAACTACCAGATCCTTTTGGCCCATAGGAGCTCTGGCCGTCTGTCAGAGCTAAATATTGTAATATCCTAAAGTACTATGATCTATTTGATTGAGTTTTCTTATTGAATGAATTGGAGTTTTGGCAGAAGAACTCTGTTTACATGTCTAAGCCTTTATTAGTGAAAGATAACCAATCTACACAACTGATTGACACACAAATTAATGTCACAGTGTAAAAGCCGTTTTGGGTAAAAAAGGGAGGTTTTTGGCGGGTAGTAATTTGTTTGCACCTCATTTCCACTCGCATGCCAACTCACCCCACCTGCTCTCAGTTGGCATTCCTCTGCATACATTCCAGCTGAGGTTGATTAAATATATAAAACCTTTCTGCAGCTTTGGCATGGTTATCATCAATTAGAGGGGTGCAGATGATTTCAGTAGCTGCATGGAGTCATGAAAGTAAAATGTGGGCCATTGAGGCCAAGTTAATGTCTGTGGGGATGTAAGTTAAAGTGTGTGCATGTTTACACTGTAAATGTGTGTGTGTGGTTCTGGGGGAGTAGGTCAGACAGAAGGGCTTGGTTTGTCTCCGTCCCAGTTGGCAGGTTCGTGGTGTTTAGTCTTGGAGGAAGAGGGGGAAGGAAAAGGCCTGGGTTACCTCCTTTGTTGTGCTTATTAAAACCTGTCTGCAATATCCAATTATCTGTTTGAAAATGCTCCATGTATTAAGAGTTTTGCGAAAATACCTTACCCAAAATTACTCCAGAGATTGTACACAAGGCGGTGTAAAGGTTGAGCAATCCAATGAAGCTTAGAGCTAACCTGGAAAAGTATTCAAAGGTTATTCTGCTGTAACATTTCTCTCAGACAAATTAGTACAAAAACCTCGAGGCCACGAAGCGCATGGATCATAGTTCCCCCTTTCCATAGCGGTTTTCAACAAAATGATTAATTATTTTTTTTTTTGGCCTGGAATACGTCCAGCAGCCATTGTGTGCGCCTCACAAACACGCTCATGGCAGTTGGAAGACAAACATTACAGTCAAGCGAACTTTTACGCTTTACCTGTTTTCACTTTTGAGGGGCTAAAGAGCTGTTGCTCTTTTCCTTGTCATTCCAGTTAAAATTCATAAAGGTGGTTGAACCATGCGAATTGACCAACCAGATTTTCATTTCTATGCCCTGAGGCTTGCACTAAAGCCTCCTCTGTGAGTAGGTATCAAGGGGAAACTCAGCCTAGTGTGTAAGTAACAGTAAGCATGCAATCGTGTAGATGTTTTTTAGCCTGGTATCTATGTTTAATAGGGCTTATAGGTCTGTTAGTGGTTTTCAAAAGGTTTCTTTTTGTGTTATATTGATTTGTTTCTTCACCAGTAACATATGAAGTAATTGTTACACATTAAACACTCACAGGGGTTCCTCTTTATCCTGACAAAGAAAAACAGGCAGGGGTGGGAAGACACTGATTTTTAATAAACTACACTGGCACTATAAATCAAAATGTGAAAAAACAACCTTCTCTTTATACCTTTTGTCCTATTTTATATTTTCTGAAGAAAACTCAAGAGTTGGATTTGTTCCCCTGGAAACGTTTACCGTACAAAGGTAGCACAAGCTGTGGTCATTCGTCTCATCTCACTCCACACACAGCTGTGTAGTAGTACATCTTATTGTTTTCCTCACTGATGGCAGGATTCATCCCTCCATATGTTATCAGATCATTTACTTCATAGCCCCCCCCCCTGCTGTCTTTCCCTCTCCTGTCCACCACCCGTCCACCTACTACTCAAGTCTTTTAATGGGCCCTTCCATCAGAAGGCATTTAACTGTCCTCAAAATGACTGTCATTATGATTCGACGAGTTTCTGGGTTACACTTCATTAACCTTAATTAGGGCTGATGATCATCCATCCTCCACCCCACTATATGTGCGTATAGTTCCTGCCGCAGCATGATGTGCATACAAGTAAGTTGTCTATTCATAAAAAGACGCTGCGTTTATTTGAACTCCCTGAATCTCCAAAGGTATCCGAGATAATTCCAGTATGTTCTGTCTAACACCGCTGTCGTCCTCCTTATCACCTGTAGCAGTGACCTACTACTGTTACTCACAGCAAATATTCATTAATCTCAGTGGCATTTAGCATTACTACATAAAATAAAAACCATATGCTTGCAAATGACAGGCATTCATCAATAATAATGCACTAGTTTTATAGAGCTTTTACGGACGACACGAAAGCATGAACAAACACTAAGCCATGCTAGTGGCTAAACACAAAACAAGTGCTGGGGTTCACAAAAACAAATATAGCTTTAATTTAACCTTTTAAACTCTAGCCTCTTATGGCCTCTGCTCCGAAAATGGCATACCCATAGTAAAAATGTGAATAACTTTGTAAATACTTAGTCTATTTGGACAATTTATTTTCTATAGGATAAAGGGGAACCTATACTAGTTGGAAGATGTGAAATATCTGTATAAAGATGGTGAATCTGTAAAAAGAAATGCGATACAAACATCTGCATTTACTTATCTTGCAAGCTCACAAATGCACCGACCTAATATGAACCTTTGCATATACAATGTTAGAACACGTCATTTCTATGTGTATTGTATTATTGTACATTGTTGTGCTGTGTGCAGACATCTGCGACACAATCATTTAGAGTGCATTTTTTTTACATTTTAAACGTTGGTTTCTAAATGATTCAATAATTGGCAAAGAGGAAGATACTGGGTAGATCATTTAAACAAAAAGAATCGTACCGTTTGAACTTTTGGGGCGACCATAGAGCATGTAGGGCTGCACCGGAAAGCGCAGGGTTGCCGGTTGGAACCGCGGCTGCTCCATGTCCCGTATCCAAGTGTCCCTGAGCAAGACACCGACCCCTATTTGCTCCCTGGATGCCTTTATGGCAGCACACTTCTCCCTGTGTGGAATGTGTTAAGTGCAACATTAATTTCCCCATGGGGATTAATAAATGATACTTTCTTCTTGTTCTTAAAAAGGCAATCTGGTTTCAATTGACATTGGTCAAAACCACCCAGTTAAACCAAGGTCCCACCGCACAAGTCGTCACATTCATTTTATTTTGTATAGCCCAAAATCGCAAATTACAAATTTGCCTCAAAGGGCTTTACAGTCTGTACACATGCGACATCCTCCGTCCCAAGACCCTCACATCGGCACAGGAAAAACTCCCCAAAAAATGAAAAAACCCTTCCAGGGAAAAAAGGGAAGGAACCTTAGGGAGAAGGTCAGAGGAGGGATCCCTCTCCCGGGATGGACAGACTGCAATGGATGTCATGTGTACAGAATGACTCATACAGATGTAGAATACATGAACAATTCCCTTGATAGAAATTGTCCTGTGGGAGGAGGGGAGGATGATCATTTCCCTTCTAAATGACTTACAAATAAATCCACAATGGGGTCCCAAAGGGAACCCAATGCGAGACCCCACCCAGGATATGAAGTATCTTATTTTTTGTGTCTTTTTATGAAACATGGAAGAAACCAATGGTTGGGAAGAGGCTATGGTCAGAGATCATCTCCTTTATGTTCCAGATGAGCTCATTGAGCCACACACGTTCTTCTTCCTCTTGTGGAAACCTCTCTGTTACCGCCTCCGAGAGCTGATGGGAAAACAGATAAAGATCATCGCTGCAGCTTCTGTTGTCAACGTCAAAGTACAGCTGTAAAAGAAATGTTCCACAATCGGCTTCGAATGAAGTCGTAATGTTTGAAACCACCTTTATGAATACTGTATTGCTGTGTGTGCGTGTGCGTGTGTGTGTGCAAAGCTACTTCTGTCTGTGTGTGTCAAGAGGTACATGCTGGGGCTCGCACAAGAATGAATGATTAATCTGCACAGCTTTGTGGGTAATTTAAGTGTCAAGCTCTCTTCCTCTGCTCTTTGCTAACTGAGTTGTGTGTGAAAAGGCCTCCCTTCTCCTCCTCCTTTAATCTGGGCTGGTCGGGCGAGCAGCGTCTCGCTGCTGTGTCTCAAAGTGTCTGCTTGGTGATTTATTGGGACTGATCAGGGAGTAACAAGAAGCAGAGCGACCTACAAAGGAGCTGTCAGCGCCGTACACAGCGCCGGAATAACACGGCCAAAACATTAGCCAATAAGAAAAAACAACGCCTAGTAAAGTTTATTTTTATTCCACCACTAAAAATGTCACTAGGTTATTCTGGCTTTGATCAAGAAGATGAAAGGGAAAAAATCAAAAGGGAAATTATTAAAAATAATTAAAAAAAACACTGTGCTGCATAAGCATCCATGTTTAAGCCACTGTATGAGATCAAACAGTGCTCAACAATCATGACTCACATGATTACTTTATTATTGGAAAATTTAATCACACTTAATAACTCAGTTGGTCTGACTTTTTTCCATTCTCCATTTTCAGTAAAGGCACATGAATGAACTGAAATCAGTGGTCAAACTGAAGGGTGGGTTGCGAGGGTCCCATCTGTCTGTCGGTCTGTTCTTTGTTGTTGGATGAACACTGTTTTTATTATCGCTGGCAGACAGACAGTGACTTCCAGATGCAGGCCATAACCATTACGCACCTGCAGGAATGCACCGCCAAGACAATGTGGCAGGTGAACAATACACTGACTTGTGCGTCACTTGAACATGTTTCCTTTGTGATGAGTGGGATAAAATGAAGGAGGGGGGGATTTTGACACAAACAAAGATGTAGCTATGATACAGAGCCAGCTTTTTCAAAAAGGAACAAGCTGGCTTTTTCTTTCTTGGATTATAATATAGGAAACATGTATGATTCGAATGACGCCTGTAATACTGTGAACCTGCATTGATCAAACTCAATAGATTAGCCTGACTAGCTGGTTTGGCCTCCACCAAAGTTTCCTCCATCTGTCTGTCTGTCTGTGTCTGCCTGCAGGCTGTTGCTGTCAAATACCGATGGCCTGCTGTACCTCTCCCAAAGCACCAGTGTTGTGCATAGATGCTAAAATCCTACTTGAATTATATCTAGCGTTGCAACTAATAATCTCTGATGCAACAAAAGTAGTGGAGACATCAGTCTACTCCATCCTGAATTCAGTGATGAGGAAAGACTTCTTGAATTTAACAATCCTGCTGATTGGCCTGGACTGGTGGAGGGTTGCGTCTGTTGCGTGCTGAAATGACAGCTGACAACAGAGAGGAGAAAAGCTTTTAAAGTTTGACTTTGGCAACCTGGGAAATGTACATACGACAGAATCTACACCTAGGCTTCATTTTGTGGTAGACTATTTTAATGTGATAAAGGAAATGTAAAGAGTGATGTAGCAGAGGTCTATTGAAAATGAGAACTCAGGAATATAAATACCCTTAACATATGTAACTAACAGAGATATAAATAAAATATATACAGGTAAAGGATTGGTTTTAGCTAAAGGGGGTTAAAGTTCTTGAGAACTGTTAACAATGCACTCATGACACTTAAACTCAACCTCTTGATGCTTCAATGTGTGGCACACACTATATATGAAACTGCAAATGATGCTCTACAAACCTGTTTGTGCCAGTTACTAGTGAAGCTTGTTCACGTGCACATTGGCCTTTGATGTTCTGATTTGCACCCAAGCGCACAGCACTGGATTGTTGTTTGGATGATGGCCTGTTATCTGCCGTGCTGCGGCACTGATCTGGCCTCTGGCGCCTCAGAGCGGGAAGCGCTCTTCACCTCTTGCCCAGCCAGTCTCTATCTACCCCGGCTCAGAGCGGGTGTGAAAATATTTCACCTGAGAGTGAAAACAAGGTTATAAAAGAGTCGGCTGCAGGGCCACAGGATGGCCAACGTTATTCTTCTGGCCTAAAACCACAATACTGTTGCGCCCTGCATGAAGAGGACTTGTGTGCAGTTCTGTGCGTCATTGAGAGAGGCGGATGTGGCGCCAAGCTACTTCTGTCTGTAGCTACTTCTAGGGTGCACCCAGGAAATCCCTGAGGTTAATTTATCGTCTTTAATGCCTTACAATACCTATTGTATTTTATTGAGTGGGATTGTGAAAGTCAATGTGCGTTCAGACCCATTTCTGCCGGGGGACTTTCGGCGGGTCATGGCAAGACAAAAGTTGCCACGCCTTAAAGCCCCGTAGCACGTGAGCTTAGAGGAGCTGTTCAGTCCCTCTGCTCCTCCACCCGCAGCCCGCTTCGCTCCACATAACTCTGCCTTCAAAGCAAGTTTCACCCTCTCCACTCGTATCGCTTACCGCATTGCGTCATGTTTTCATTTGTTTATTTTTTGACACATCATGGTCGCATAGTGGGGGTACTGCCCATGTGTGCACCTGCATTAGAAAACTGTTGTTAGGCCCCTGCTTGTAAATTGCATACCAAAAATGGATGGCAGCGCGCAGTTGGCCCACAAGTTTAATAATATTGTAACGGATGTTCTGTGAGCGACTGTTTCAAATGTACAGTTATGAGGTCAGTAAATGCCACATGATGTGATGATCCTTAGTTCAGGCTATGGGAATGTGATGTTTGGGGGCGGGTTGGAGTAATGGTCCGTTTTTCGGGTAGGCTGCAGCCACAGTAGCTTGTTTTCCGGGTTCATAATAAAACCTGCGGACCGAAACTTATGCTATTGCTAATTAGCTTGTTAAGCGGGTGCATAGGGACACACGCAAGCATATGCAGAGGTTAGGTACCCCCTCCCCCCCGTCAGCCCGGCCTCTAGTAGAGAAGGAAAGAGGTAATGTGGCCCTCACAAGAAAAAGGTTGGGGACCCCTGCTTTATGGCTTTTTTAGTTGATCTCACTGATCATCTCAACACCTTGAACATGAAACTACAAGGCGAAGAGCATCTGTATGCCCACATGAAGCTTTCCTTGCGAAGCTCCGTCTTCTCTGTCTTCGAGTTAAAACTGTGAAACTTCAATATAGCGCACTTCCCCACGCTGACCGCAAACAAATTCTGTTGCAAAAACTCTCTGCTAAAACGGGAGAATGTGTGTCTGTTGTCACATCTGTCATGAAAGATTTCAGTCAGAGCTTCCAAGATCTGTTTGCGGCTCCATCTGCGATGGATGCAGAAGAAGTGGAGGAGAGAGAAGCAGAACCTGGGCTACAAAAAGATGACCGTCATTTTGACATTCACCAAACACAACTTCAAGACCTGGATGACCAGAGGTCATCATTCATTTGTTGAGAATGTTCAAAACGAGTCGCAACATTGATAGTTTAAGAGCTAGCCTACTTTTGGCTAAATACACAAACAACATCTCTACAGAATAAAGACAGTCTGCAGATTCCATGCCTGTTAAAGCTTCTGTTCTTTGGGAGACGTTTTAAAGTTGTCCGCTTATCATTCACTAGTCCGAACCTTCACCATGGAGCTGCTCTGCCGATCCTGGTTGGCCAGCAGTGCTGTCAATCTCATTTAGGTGGAATGGCTCAATTCTATGGGCTCTAATGATTCGAATTAGGTGTTGATCGTGCTAATCAGCCCATGCGTGGCGTATAAAGAGCATGAACACATGCTCTCACATGAAACATGAACAGTAAACATTTCCTTTGTAATCGTTATTGGCGTGTTCTGGTTATTTGTGCATGTTTAAACATGAGTCTTTATATGGCGATAAAACAAAGTTTTGTTGCGTTTTTTTAAGTGTGAATTGGGGGTGCGCCATGGGACATAGAAGGGGGTGCGCAGGAAAAAAAGTTTGGGAACTGCGGTGGTAGAGGTTTAGAGCTGCAAATGCATGATTTAATCCAAAGGGAAAATCATCCTTAAAGTGAAAGGTTTTAAACTGGAGCGAAAGACACGTTAACAGGAAACTCAATATTTTAGGGCACCCTCGCTTGAAAGTTGAGTAACCTTAATAGTAAAGGACCCCGTCTATGCAACAGTCGCAGACCAACCATGGCGAGAGGAGGAGAAAATAATGGAGAGATAGGTTGAAGTTTCAGAGAAGTGTTATGCTGGACTGACTTGTGAGGGGGAAAAGGCAGACAGCAGCAGCAAAGTGCAGTATACCGTAATAACAAAACATCTGGCATACATACTCCTTATACTGTATATGATCTGAATTAGTGTGAAAATTCCTAGCAATTTCAGTCGGAAACACAGCTGTGTTACTCATTTCACATTGTTTCCATCAAGATAAACAAACGGATTCCCCTTCACAATCATTATAAAGCCATTGAGGCAGACCTGGTGACACAGTGTTATGACATGTGTAGCTCTCTTCCTGCCTCCCAGACAGCCGCAGTGGTGGGAACCTAGGAAGTATTGCCGGTCAGCACTTCTATCAGTGGAAAAAGGGGCCATTGTTGTGTCAATCACTTTGCCGTGAGGAAAGCACTGGGCCTTATGTACGCTTTTGGGGGGGGGTGGCGGTTCAAACCTGCTTCATGTCCTATGTCGAAGTGTCCTTGAGCAAGACACCTAACCCGTAACTGCTCCCCGGGCGCCTCTATGGCAGCCCACTGCTCCCACTGTGTGGGATGGGTTAAATGCAGAGAACTATTTCCTCCATGTGTAAAATAATACATGGAAAGACGTACTTCACGCTTTGTTATAGAGCACTAGGTAATACATGCATTTCCCACAACTAATGCCAAAATAACACATCAACTTTGATGTTTTGACTTATCCATGATAGAAATAGAGAAGGAGTTGTGTTCCCTTGCGCGTTTAAATTCTGAATGTTTAACTATTTGTTCTTCTTTTTCTCTTTATCACTGTTAAATTCTTTTTATCTCTTCAGTCACACAGCTTTAGAAACATTTGGGGACAATATGGCAGCTCCCAGAGCGCCATCGATTTTCACCTGAAGTACAGATGGATTGTCAGGAGGGTTTCTGTCCATAATCACGACAGGGTTTTGATAACAGTAATTATGATTGCCTTGGTGAATAATAGGCTGCGTCTGGTGGAGGCCGTTTCTGCTGGGGAGACGAACACAGAGACAGCTCAGCTAGCTGAGTGATCACAGATGCTGAGTAGATGCTGCTTTTTCTCTCCATCATTAAATCTTGTGGTGTGCATCCCTATCCTGTGCAATAAGGGCACAAGATATCACATTCATGTCAGCTGCCGTGAGGAATATACAGTATATTAATGTACTAGTCCTACTTAGGGCATGACTATCTTTTGATTGCCAAGGCAGTGTCCTGTCTTTATCTTTTCACAGCATTATTATAGCAAACTATTTGCTCAGTAAAGCGATGGTGGATCTGATGTTTAATCCACTTCTTTACTTCACTAAACACTTACTACACTTTTACCTCTTTTATCCGATCTTCTGTTTGCTTTGTTTATATAGCTGTTCAGCCACGCATGCCTTTACTTTGTGATGTTGCATGTGATCGTGCCCCCAACGGCAAACGAACCGATAACGTTGTCAGCATTGCTGCAAAAGAGTGGTGCTCAGCCTCCGGCTCCCCCTCCGGTAAACACGGTTAGCCCTGTCAGTATGTTTGCCGTAGTTTGTACTGTAGCTCTACTAGTCATTACTGTGTAAATGGTTGATAGGCAAAAACTAAAAAGGTATGCCAGATGGCCAGTCCAGCTATGTTCGCTATAGTGATCTGTGGATGTTGGTATGAACGCAGGAGTGTTTACTGCAGCGCTCTAAAGTGGCTTACTGTTAACAGCATGTTCACATCTGATCTTGACTGTTGCTACATGTTGAGGAGCACCGGACACTGGTCCCTCCAGTTAGAGGTTCAGTAACTCATTGTTCTCTGCTTTGTTTGAGTCACACTTAGGCAGCGACTTCAACAATAACAAGTGACAAGGTTGCCCATATGTCCCTGCTACAGGCAGCACCTGAGAGGCCCAGCCCCGAACAGAAAGCCAGCCTCATTTTTTACAGCCTCCGTGTGACAGCGCTGAGTGGAGAACAATGGCGTCTATTGTTGCACAGTACAATGCTCCTTTAATATGCTTTGACAAGGCGCAAGCGGTACAAGCAATGGCTAAGCATCTTGGTTGTCACTGAGGTTATAAAATGACGGCACTTTGCCGTGGTGTTATTCCACACTTTGTTCCCCTTCCGTGATAGCGTGTTGCTCATACCGGGTGATATCAGGTATGTGCGCATTCACTTCTTTCTACAGGTTTTACAAAACATTCTGTAAAAAAAAAAAAAAACGTCTGAAGCCGAGAGTTAACACCAACGAGTAATAAAAGATATTGGTCGGACACAACCTCATAGTTCACAACTATGTGTCATGATGTATGTCATGCTTTTTTGTCCAAGAGGTCCACATATTAAGCATATTTGAAATATAAAGACCATCCGTGCACCCACAGAGAGCATGCACTCAAGGTAGTGAGTAGGAAAACATTAGCTATTTCCAGTTGCTGCGGGATATCTATTGAACAACAATGTTTGAGTGCAGACGTGTCTCTGTTGAATCTCTCAACAGGCAGGCACAACATGTTGTATAACATCATGTTTCTGTCAGTCACTGTGTGGATGAGAGAAGTAGAAAGACGTTCCCTTCACAGGGAACCATCAGGTAGATCGACACACACTGAAGACTTTAAGGATACATTTAAATTGTTTCATGTGAACCCAGAGACAATTATAGCATGTGCATCTGTTTTTCTCTTTTCCATATTTGCTAACTCATAATGTACTGCAATTGTAAAGCAAATCAGCAGAGAATGGTTTTACAAAAGTCCAATGGTAAAGCTCACCCTCATTGGGGCTGTAAGGAACATGGCAACAGCGCGGGTTTAAAACTGTGAAAGAAATTTGTATAAAATATAATATTTCATTACAAGCCATTAACAGGAAATGGACATATTTAACAAAACTGACTTTAAGAAGACTTCAAACATTTCAACCACCGTTCTTAGTTTTTATATGAATTCACTATCTCATGTTGATCGGTCCATATTGCAGTTAGTTCAGACAAACTATGTGAAATAATACACAGCAGTGTGTTGGCCAATCAGGTGCAAAGCAGATTCTCTGTAGATTACCTCAAATATATCATCATTACTGCCAGAGTAAATGGATCAGCCTTCATAATGAAACCAGAATTTTTCCGGCCTTGTTTAATTCCATTTGAAAATCCTTTTGAGATCTTGCACTTTTTATTAAGTAGAAAGAAGGACTCTGATGCCACTTTGACCCTCATGCTTTCCTCAACAGCAACTTGTAGACGCACTAATGTGTTGAACCTTTAACGCCTCACGGTGTTTGACGTTAGACCATATTTCGCAGACCGGTCTTGAAGGTGTGGTGGACACAATTCTAAACACGACAAAAAAACAGCCGACGGGTAAACGTTAATTAAGAAGCTTTGGGCATGCTTAGGAAAGACATTGTCATTCATTCTTTATGTACAAAAAACTATTGTTTTAGAACAGGTCAGACAAAATTGGAACTCTAAACACTTTAAACAGAGCACGTCGGAACCATCTTGACATATTGTGTAATATCAGCAAAAATATCATCCTGCTTTGAAGATTGAACGGCTCACTTTTCAGCATGGCCGACTGCCAGCCTTTGGAAAAACATACAAACCTGATTTAAAAATGTGTTTCCCAGGAACCTTGAAAGACATAAGCTGTGTGTTTGGATGAAAAGTTGTTTGTCTAATGTCAGTTGCCCTTTGCTCTTTAAATGTCTCGAGTTCCTCTGTGGTTACTTGGTCTCCGGGAAGATGAAATTTGACACTTTTCCTTCTGCTGTTCCTTTGAAGGTGTACATTTGGTACAACAGTCTGTAGAAAGTTATAGATATCCCAGGTTTAGGTGTTTATTTGAGTTTTAAGAAAAAAACATCCAATCCA
This sequence comes from Apeltes quadracus, assembly GCA_021346845.1. Lineage (NCBI taxonomy): Eukaryota > Metazoa > Chordata > Actinopteri > Perciformes > Gasterosteidae > Apeltes > Apeltes quadracus. The sequence continues at coordinate 1,553,092 of CM037932.1, read as the reverse complement.
GCAGCCATCACTGCCTTTGAAAGTGAAAGTCAATCAGGTCTTATGAATAAACAACATTCCTAAAATGCCAATTTCCACATATAAAAGTAGCTATTTATACAACAAATAGCGGCTGTGGGGGGCGACTGAACTAACCAGACTAGCCTGACTCCTCCGGTCCCCATGTCCAAGTGTCCCTGAAAAGAGACATCGCCTCATGAAGGGTCTCATGCAGAGCACAAATACCAAGTAATGTCTGTAATGGTTAAATAGAATATGGATGAATGTATGATCTCACCTAACAGGTTAATTCCTACCCAGATACTACAGTGATTGTTTTCAAGAAATCTGACACGTTCATTTTTAGGATCTGTGGAAAATCTTTTTTCTTTTGAGCTCAACAATCCGTGTATCATTCGTTTTTCAAAATAAAACCAAAACTCAAAAAAATAATAATGACTTGTTTCCTCAATATTCGTTTCGAAAACCAAAAGGAAATAACGGATAACAACTCGTTTTTCCCATTTGCAATTGCAATTGCCGCCTCCCCGGGACGGGCCGGCTCTCACTTTCATCGGGCCACAGGGTTTCCTACCGAGCCCTCTGACTCGCGCACGCGTGTGACTCCTTGGTCCGTGTTTCAAGACTTCGGTGCGGCGTCTCCCCCGGACAAAGTGATCGATTTGGCACCCGTCGCACCGGGGTCCGATCTTCTCGGAGGGGGGGGGTCTCCGAGAGGGGACTGGCGGGGGCGCCCGGATGGCGGGTCAGGATTGCGCATCGGTCAGGGACGAAATTGTCCAAGAAAAAAAAAAGCTCCACCCCTTGCAAGGTTGCCAAAGTGTCCGAAAATTGATCACGTTATCCGGGGGAGACGCCGCACCGAAGCCCTTGTCCAAGCTCTGTTCCATTCGGCCTGGTGGGGAAAAAGTCACTAAACCTAAAAAATGACCGTTCCTTTGCCCTCTGTGACTGCCAAAAAGTACCCCAGTGAGCTTACGTTACGGGCGGGCATGGGCTGCCCGAAGCTCGGCTCTCAACTCTGGAGGTCGAGCGGGTCAGCGGCGATGTCGGCAACCCACCCACCCGTCTTGAAACACGGACCAAGGAGTCTAACGCGTGCGCGAGTCAGAGGGCTCGGTACGAAACCCCGTGGCGCGATGAAAGTGAGAGCCGGCTCGTCCCGGGGAGGCGGCGCGTGTGCGCACGCGATATAAAATATAAAAACTGGATGAAACGGGGTGAAAGGCTTGTTATCCGCAAATGGGAAAAACAAGTTCTCCCATTATTTCCTTTTGGTTTTGGAAACGAATATTGAGGAAACAAGTCATTATTAGTTTTTTGAGTTTTGTTTTATTTTGAAAAACGAATGGTACACAGATTCTCAACCCACCGACTGTATGAGCGTGCATGACATTTAGCTGCTAATGGACAAGAGGATGGTGCTTCTAACATTGCAAAGTGAGCGGCTTTAGAACGTAGATGCCAGATGGTAAATTAGCTGTGCTTGTATGGATTTTTTCTTCTGACCACTTTATGCTCTTTTGCACTACACGTCATCATTCACACCAATTTTCTTTCTGAAGAACAATGCATACACAGTGACACGCTGTAGTCACCGCTAAGGGAGCAACGTTCTGCCGTCCTCCAGCCTACGATCTGTAGTAATGTCCGCCTTCATTGAGGCTGTCCGGATGCATTTAACATACGGTGGAGATAAGGAGTGAAAGAAACCTTGTGTATTAAATGCCTTTTTTACTCCAAATATGAAATACTGAGAGCTGCTGACATTTGCTGGACATCTGTCCAATTGGACTTTGGATGGTAAAAGGTTGACCTAGTTAACCAGTAATTTTCAGTCAATCACACTGTATGGGCAGTAACAGCCTTAATTAATCAAAAAAGATCAGCAGTTATTTTTCTCCCATGACGCATTCATTTCGCAACACGCAGTCATAGTGCAGGCCGAGCGATGCAGTGCTTGTTGTCGAGGCAACAGCAAATAGACTGATCATCGGGCATTTATCCTGTCTGCTAGTCTGCTGGCTAGCCTCTTCATCGCTCTGCATGTCTAGCTTTCATCTCCTGCAGTAAATAGGCCCACGAGCAATTCACACACGCACACACACACGCACACACACACACGCACAGACACCCTGCTACTCCACTGTGCCTGCCAGGAGGACTTTTTGTTCTATGATGTATGCCGTCACTCCACCCTATTATTACCTCTGACTGTAATAGGCACCTCTGTTCCCAATCAAGCTTTTACTTTCTGCCGGTGGAAGAAAACGGTTTTGCGGCAGACACATTTTATTCCTCGCACACACGCACAAAATGTCTGCTGGTGTCATCCACTTTGGCTGCCGGCCTGGCTCTCCCAGATTGTTCACACAGCACTTTTAGCACTCATAAAGGCTTGCACGTTGCCAGAATACTGTCAAAACATTCAAAAGGAGCCCTTCGCTTTTTATTGTCGGCTACAGGGTGAATGGTAGGTGGTCTGTAGTCAGACCACCTGGTGGTCTTCGCCAAAGAGCAATTTATTGATAAGAGATAGAGGGGGGGAGAGACAACACATGAAATCCAACGTGCTTTGTTCTGTAATCTTGCTTCTTTCGCAGCTCCCTGTGTGAATGATTTGCTCTCGCTCGACTTTCTGTTTTTAGCCGTTCTCACTCTTCATGCCGTTGTCTGTCCCTCTCTGGCACGTCAAAGTGTTAGAATGATGTTTACATAAATCATTCTATCTTTCTGCAGGGTTGATGGAGCAATGCAGAGATGATTCAGTTTGGAGAGAAAAAGCTAGCAGAAAAGCATTGTGCTGACCAGCTGTCTCCGGTGTTCACTGCCATCTGCAACACCTCCTTGGAGACATGCCACGTACCAGTCTGCTTCAAAGCCTCCACCATCATCCCTGGTCCCAAAAAGCCCAGGATCACAGGACTCAATGACTACAGGCCTGTCGCCCTGACGTCTGTAGTCATGAAGTTCTTTGAACGGCTAATCCCGTCCCACCTAAAGACCCTCATGGACCCCCTGCAGTTCGCCTACAGAGCCAACCGGTCTGTAGACGATGCTGTCAACATGGCCCTCCACTTCATCCTCTAGCATCTGGACGCCCCAGGAACCTACGCCAGGATCCTGTTTGTGGACTTCAGCTCTGCCTTCAACACCATCATCCATCTCTGCTGCAGGACAAACTCTCCCAGCTGCACGTGCCTGACTCCACCTGCAAGTGGATCACTGACTTCCTGTCCGACAGGAAGCAGCACGTGAAGCTGGGAAAACACATCTCAGGCTCTCGGACCATCAGCACCGGTTCCCCTCAAGGCTGCGTTATTTCCCCTCTGCTCTTCTCCCTGTACACCAACAGCTGCACCTCCAGCTACCAGTCCGTCAAGCTCCTGAAGTTTGCGGATGACACCACCTCTCATTGGACTGATCTCTGGGGGGGGACGAGTCTGACCACCTGGTGATGTGGTGCAGCCAGAACAACCTGGAGCTCAACGCTCTGAAGACATTGGAGATGGTTGTGGATTTCAGGAAGAACACAGTCCCACCTTCCCCCATCACCCTGTGTGACTCCCCCATCACCACTGTGGACTCCTTCCATTTCCTGGGCTGCATCATCACCCAGGACCCTAAAGCGAGCTGGAAGGATTGTTGCCGACCCCTCTCACCCTGGACAAAACCTGTTTGTGCCCCTTTCATCTGGCAGGAGGCTGAGGTCCATCAGGACCAATACCTCCCGCCACACAAACAGTTTCTTCCCGTCGGCAGTCGGGCTCATCAACAGAGCACGTGTCCCCCACTGACTGAGTCACTTCCTCACATTCCACCTGTACACTGTAACACTTTCATTTGCCACTTTGTTTGCTGGTGCACTTTAGATTTTAAAAGAGTTTTTTTTACTCTTCTCCCTTTATTTTTAACTAACCCATAGCCTTGGTCTACTAACCCATAGTATCATATTATATTTTATCCCTTGCACTATGTTGTCTTGTTGTCCATTGTCGTTTGTTGTCATGCAGCAACCGCCAAGTTTCAGAAAAGTCTTAAGACTCAACTTTCAAGTCTCAGGTCTTTAAAAGCATCCTTGGTTGGGTGAAATGTAATCTGTTAAGTAGCCGCTATAGATAGATAATCATCTAGATTGAAGATTCTACTAGGCGTAGGGTTTGGGTTTCAATCCGGTTTTATTCTAGGTTTCCCTGCTCCTCGTGTTCCTGGGCTAACTTACCTCCATCTCTTTGTGTGTTTCCGTCTCGTGATAGTCGGCCTTCGGTCTGATCGTTTCCACCTGTCTCCAAACACCTGCACCTCCCAAGTGTATTTAAACAATAGCTGTGTCTCATTTCAGCGGCTACTTCCTCCAGATGTCCTAGTCTTCTGTCTGGGCTGGGTCCTTCAAGGAGCGCATAGGCTGAACCTGGGAGCTGTGTCTCAATTCCCTAAGCTGCGTCCTTGATGGACCCAGCTGCGCGATAGACCCGGGCTGCTTTTAACAGTCAAGCCGGGAAACATTTAAGCCTATCGCCTGGTTCCACTAACGCATGGGCACAGTTGACCGGGGGGCTTTCGTCATCAGCTTTACCTCCACTGGTCCCGTTGCCTAGCAACGTGCTGCACTTGACAGTAAAAGCCTTAAAAGATGAAAGAATAATAAAGTAAGATAGAGAAGATAATCTTATTTAATTTATTTAGGAAGATATGTATTACCCCCAAAGCATGATATATTTATATCAAAAAAATGTTTTAAATCAATTTTAAGTGAAATTAAAATCAGTTAAGCCATGTACTTTAGATGAAGGTAATCCTAAGGCAGAGGAAATCTATCAATACGTTTGTGGTTAGCTCCGCTGCAGAGGGGAGAGCGGGGGAGTGCTTCAGGGAACGGTGCCGGCAGGTCATTAATAAGCGCAGCTGAGCAACATCCTGACTGATTGTCTTCCCCTCAAAAACAGTGTGCAGGACTTCGAGAGGGGAGAAGAAACATAAAGCCTGTTGCCACCCAGACCCGTGTGTCCTGTGGTCGCACCATCTCAGCTACAACGCTCAATAAAAACAATTTCAGTAAAAACCTTTATGAATTTGTGGTAACACAAACACACATGCATATACTTGCATAGAATAAAAGCACACTTAAATACAGATATTACAAAGTACTTTCAAGCTATATTAAATGAATTTTCATGAGAAGCAGGTCAAATGATTCATTTGCAGGGTTTTTGTAGTGAATCAGGGTAGAAATATGTAGCGGGGACCAGAAATTCCTCTGTCCTACTGATAAAGATATTCTTGTTTAGGCTGTTTTTTTTAAAGACATATTCTTTGGTGTGATACTAAAGCCGTTTCCATAATGAGGGTAAAATAACCTTGACCTCGATATCTGTGAAATCATATGTTGTCTCGTATTAAAAATGTGCACAATAGCAGAGCCAGATTTTGCAATCCAGAACTGTACAAGTAACACATCCAGAGTTTGAGGGCAAAGCGAGAGAACTGGTTAGTTTCAAAATGCGAACATCCATCTGTGCATGCTCGCTAGAAAGAAATACTTGGAGGGCCGAGTGCCGAATCACAGGGTGGTTTGACCCATATTTCATTAAACTGCACACGCTGGCTATGCACTGTATTGGCAGACATGGTCATCACTTGCAGACTGCCTGAGTGAAAGCTGTGATTAATTAAAAAAAAACATTATAATCAATACTGTCATCTTTGCCTATTCTTTGGTCACCTGTTTTACCCATTTTCTCTGTGTGCCTCACAAAGTGCTGCCATCTTGCTACAATTGTCTTTGGTTTGGACTTTACTGTCCTAACAAGTCAAATTGCATCTCCTCCAAAGCACAAGCAGAGAGTGCATGGGTCAGCAGAGGATGATGTGAGAAAAACCCTTCCTTTTGACTGAAATTACAGTAAATCAAATCGTAAAGATGTGCATTTGTATAGCTCACAGCATTTTCATTTACATGTCAAAGCCTCCCCTAGAATTAGGAGGAGGGGAGTCATGGGGGGCCAACTGCCAAGGGAGGCCCACGTCAATTTCCGGCAGTTTTCGGCTTTGCCCGCAAATTGCCATAAACCTGCCGGAAATTGTCGGAAATCCCACTTTTCATGCAGTGAGTGGCACAAAAAACGATCTATTCCTCTCTTTACTCTCAGGTTGTAATAGAGTCATGGTTTGCCATTGATCAGAAATTAGCATGGCCTTGTGCTTTGAACTCTTGGCACCCTTCCAGTTAAGGCATGTCACTCTGTGATCACTAGACTTTAAGAACTTAGCCTTTTAAAGTATATGCTAAGCTAAGCTCTCATCTGCCAGTTGACAGAGTATGCATTTCTGGACTTTGAATCTTTATGATATTAAATTAATCCAAGTCTGTGACAATGGACATCAGTTTGTCTAAAGGAGCAGTCAATCATACACAGTAATGGGTGTATGTAACAGATTCAACAAGATAGAACAAAAGATACATGTGGAGCTCACGGTATGTTTGGCTCATGTGTGAACGGCCGACTGAGCATGACGCATGCCGGTAGATTGAAGGAAGCCCATGTTGCCTAAAACATCGCTGCTTCCTGTTTGGAAGCAAGTAGCTGGCGAGCGATAGAAAGCTGACTGTATCGGGGTGGAAAGAAAACAAGCTTCTTGTGATTCACGTCCAGTGAACTCTACAAAGCCCAACTTCAAATGTGTTGACATTTGAACAAACTCAAAATATCAACATTAGTAATAAGTAGTGCAGTACACTAAAATCTTTTAAGTAGCGAAGAATTGTATAGGGAAAGATTTGTATACAGTAGTTAATTGGACATCTTCCGAGGTAACTAAGGCCAGTGGGCATGGGTATATGTTAACACACACACACACACACACTAAAGACACACTATATCAATTAACCCGTTGGACTCTAGACACTCACTACAGACACATATTGCTGTATAAAAACAAAACGGATGTGCTGAATGCTGCATATCACTGTAAACGTCAGAGTCTTGGCTACAAAGCCATCAAACCCGTTTGAACGTGCTCCAAACACAACGAGAACATTGCACAGAAATGCGAAAAGAAATATGTAAATATAACTCGCAAAAGCCACCACCCTGACTATTTTACCGATTATCTTATCGATGCATCGTGCTAAAAACAAAACTGAGATAGCTAACCGCTAGCCGAGAAGACGGAGAATACGCCAATATGTGTATCATATCCCTCAGTCAAACATTTCCCAAGAGAAGTCCAAACAAGCACCATCTCAACTTCGCTTTTCAATCACAATGTCACTTACTTTTGTTGTTTTCATGCAAAAGAAATGATTTATCCCGTTTGTTTTTCGCTGCTGGACGCTAAACGTAAACCAGAAGTGTTATTTCAACCCGGATGTGAAAAAAATTCCATATACGTGCATATACGGCTCAGATGTGCGGGGTTTTTCGTCTCGGCCAGTCAGTTTGCGAGAAAACACGGGCTTTCTCCATGGCCGCGTCTTATTGGCTAAACGAGCTGCCAGTCTTCCTTAGCAGTGTTTACCTCAATTCTATTGGCTCTGACGATGAAAATGAGGTGTCAATCATCAAATTTGAGCCAGGATTGGCTGAGATGTGCCCAGAAGGCTGATTTTCTGGTTTTGGCCTCTCGCTGGACCACTCTTCACTAAAACCTCTGTAGATTTGTTCTGCTTCACCCAATTAAATCAAAACTTTGCAGAGTTACTGTCTACAACCTGGGCTTTGAAATGGATGAGTTTTTAGCCTTGGATCTCAATGTTTTATAATGATATATACACTGTGCATTTTTTTTCCAGGCGAACTTTGGAAATTAAAAAAAAAAGTGTTCCATCTTCCTTTATTTATTAATTAGTGAAATGTATACATATATTTCACATCTGCCCACTAATATGGGTTCCCCTTTATCCTACAGAAAGGAAATTGTCCAAATAGACTAAGTATTTACAAAGTTATTCACATTTTTATTATGGGTATGCCATTTTCGGAGCAGAGTCCAAAAAAGAGGCTAGAGCATATGTTTCTGCAGAGAAAGGTCTAATAAAAACACAGTTTTAACAAATAAACAAGTTTCCCTTCAGAACTGGATTTGTGTCAACTCCGTCAGACACACTATAAAGTATAACATTTTAATTCTTTCAATCTAACAACAATCTAAAGTTCTGAAATATATTGTAATAGTGTTTAGTTTCTCTGATATGTAAAAAAACATAATATATAAACTTAAGTTGTGATTCCACACTATTCTGAAAACTGTGACTTCTAAATATGATCATTTTTAAACATGGATTTTAACTTCAATACTGTAAAAACAATTTCATTAAATAAATAAAACATAAGAGGATGTAGATCAGATGGTCCTTTATTACAAAAACAACAAACTGAAGGAAGAATATTTTTTCCCCAAAAGATTAACAAAAAAGACAGCAATGTTGATGAAAAACTGATGGTGTTGACAAAAAATGTGTGCATTGCTCATTATTGAACAGATGTGCTCTTCAAACACTACTACTAATACTACTCATTGTTAATTAAAGTATTGAGTATTAAACTTACTGTAAAGCAAACTATGATAAACATATTGAACCTGACGGAATTGACGTAAGGGCATGTATTTTCCCTCTAAAACATGTATTGTACACTGCAGCTAGGTCGTTTTTCTCAGCTGATCTATAGCTGACCATGGTATTTCCTGATTTAAATAGCTTTATGAAAAAATCTGACGGAGTTGACAGAAATTGAGAACACAACTTTAATAGGCCGATTTTAGGGAAAATATTGTTTGATGTTCACTTCATGCATCGTTTTTTACATTTATACCTCTTATTTTATATTTGATATGTTTTCACAATTGTAGAGCTTTTTAATTAGTTTTTTGGGACGGTTAATATTGTGACCTCTTGCTGAGGACAAGTGCAATAACATGGACCTTCTAACCACAGACCACACATTAAAACAAATTTTCCCCAAAAAGATAAAAAACTTTATTCTAAAAATCCGATAGGTATATACAATTCCTTTAGATTTAACTTTTTAATTATGTCAATCATGTTCATTTTTTCTATAAATTAGACTTTTCTACATGGGACATGTTTTGTCCCGACGCTCAAGAATCAGTGATATATAAAAGTCTGTAAGTCTGTCTGTTCACAATTAGTGTTCAACAAAGAGAGAAACTCGCTATATAGCCGCCGTAAAAACATGCTGTCCTTTTGCACCACATTTATTTTTTCTTACTAGTGAGACTCCTTAACCAATATATTTTTTTGTGTTAAATATACATTTTGCCGAATGTTCTCCCTTCTTCTGAAAATCAAAAAAGGTCCGCTCAAGTCCAACAACAATAAGCATTGTCCTGCCTGCATGATACATGCGACATCTCAACAGCATTGACCTTTTGTTGGGCTCAGCGATGCTCTGTGTATTCTCACTAATTGCCAGTGGTGTGTGTTGACCAAATTTCAAAAGGTTTCTAAAGACCAATGTACAGTTTGCAGTTGTCTTGCTACAGACAATACAATACAGTTGTCCTTGTTCCTGTTCCATTCATAATAAAGGCAAAAAAGCCACGTACCACCAGTTCATCTAGGATTTAGACAGATGTAGTTACAACGACTGAAGACAAATGAGAGATTTCTTAGATTATGATTAGTTACAAAAAACCCACTATTACAGCAATAAGAAAACTATGAGGTTGTTCCTGATTTGTTGCCAATTTGGTCTTTGAATTCTGAAATTCAACAACATTGTTTTGCAAGCAGATGTTTACTTATTAAACGCATATGTTTAAGTGAGGTTCTTGGAGTATTCCAGCCAAAAACTGTCCCATTCCTATCAATGTCTGTCTTGTGAAGCCCTTTGTGACATTGGTCTGTGAGAGTTGCCATACTATATCAATTTTACGTGCTCTCTTAAGAAGTCACTGAGAAGTTGAACGAGTTTCCGAATGGATTGCATCCTGCTGTTCATCAAGAGGTAACATCCTCAGGTACACTGACGACAAATGAACCATGACTTAATTGCAATAATGTGCAAACGGCCCTCTGAATGAATCATTTTGCGTGCTCTTCTTCCTCGCTGTCCTTTCCAGTAACTCTCCTTTCTTTTTTCATCTGCATTCCTCTCCTCCTCCCACTGTTTCCGCCACTCCCTCGCCTGTAGGGGACCTTGACGAGGCAGATGTATCACACTGTCCCTCCCACGGCTGTCTGACATGCAGTGTGTGAGTGTGTACATCTGTGAGCTCCAAAGTCCATGTGAAACCAGCCTACCCAGAATGCCCTTGGGCAGGGCACATATTGCTGCGTGCGTGAACATTGTACACACGCATGTGAGTCCAGACCTACATTTGTACACTGTTTATTGAAAGTGAAAGTCAACTCCTTTCACATGTGTTCTTAGCTCACATTCCTCACTGTGCAAGTACACAAAGCTGACATTCACTCACTGCTTGTATATGTTGATGTTTACTTTTACATTTGCAATGAGGGTTTATTCTACCAGGCTTGTTAAACAGTAGCAGAAATGTATATTATGTCCCATGCTCTCTGTTATGACCTAAGTCCTGAGAAAATATATGGCCAGATCATGTGGCAAGTAGCAGTCTGCCGCAGTGTGGCTGCAGGTCCTCCGGTCTGTCACGTGCAGCCAAGGTCACACAGCACCAATTGTCTCTTCTTGGTTATGGTCTTGGTTGTAGCTGTTTGATGTTGAAAGGAAAGAAAGTGGATAAGTCATGACAAATTTAGTACCTATCAAACATATTTGAACCCTTTTTATCCATGTTAACTTAGAAGCTGAAGCTCAAACAAAACCTCCAAAGAAAGGAGCAGTGGTTTGGAATTTTGCTATTTATACAGTCTGATTCTAATAATATTTCAGCTTTGATGTTTAATGAAAGGCTCACATGTCTAATTGAACAATAGTATATTCAATTGCAAACATGCCTAAGTAAAACTAGTTTAAGGGTTAATACTGTTTTTTGCTGCAGCTCCTTCAAACTAACCAAACCTACACCTTTTTAAAAGTGATACTCCACCTTGGTGTAAGCTTTAGGATACAAGATTTAGGATAACAAGATTATCTTTAGTTTGTACCAAAGACAATATGCTAATGTTTTGCCCAAAGTTAACGTGTGCACACACTTGTCCTCCAGTCCCCACTCATCTTCACCTCCCCAGAATGTAGTGTACGCATTAACGCTGTAGTACTGTAAAGGATGTAGATATGAGGCTGAAGTCACTTGTATCTCCTTTTTTTGTAGTCGTATTTGTTTCCTGATTGTGCTCGTACACGTGTGTCAGCTCTGATAAGAACTTCCTCCAATGCCGCAACTGTTATTCCAACGCTGTTGAGATAAAACTCTTTCCACTCACCTGGGGATGGCATCTCTGATCCTACCGCTTCCTCTTAAGGTACTAATTACTGCTCTGTAATGAAAATAATCAGCACTTGCACAATGTGCCATGTGGAGCACTTGTTTTGTGATTGCTTGTATCGTACTGTGCATCTTCAAGCTTTGACAAACAGGCTTAAGAAATGAACTGCCTGACTGGAGCAGACAGATAAGGGACAGTATCTGGAATATTGATGACATAGTTATGCAGCATGTGGGAGGAGGTTGCTTTTAGCTCCAGCGGGTTGAAGGTAAACAGCAACACAGGCGATCCCGTCTTTCTTCCTCTTAGACACAGTTCCCTCCTGTTTCATAATAATCTGAGAATATTCAATACAAGTTCCCTTCATCAACTTCTCCCCTGACAGTTGCGATTCCTCTGCGGGATGCTGTGATGTGTGACCTTTATAGCAGCCCTCCCGACGTCCTTGCCTCTTGCCATGGCCGTCGATTCAGTGCAACCAGAGGGATCATAGAGGCAAGGGTTCGCTGGGTAGGCTAACACAACGTCTGGGCTGCTGTTCCTCTCAGAAAAACAAAGAAACATGAACCTGGATTTTGGTGTAATGCAATACAATAAAAACGGCCACCCTCTGTTGCTGGAAACTTGATAATTGACAGTGTGTGCCATTTGAAAAAAAAAAAAACAAAGCTTCCAAAGCAACTGCCAATTCAGATGATGCTTCTATGTGCTATGTGTGAGCAAATAATACTCTAAATTACAAATACCTGAATTCAGTTGGGATTCATTTCATACACCAACACTAACATTTTCCCTCTGAAGTTGTGTGTGTGTGTGTGGAGGACGTGTATCGCGTTGGACCTTTGATGTGACACGTGGCCGCTGCAGGGATTAAGGAGGCTTGATCTGATCTGCCCCCCTACTGTAGGTTCATCATGGCCCAAATAACTGTGTGTTGCCTGAGGAGCTCCTGGTTGCTCAGGCAACACACAGTTAAGTTGTACCCTCTGTGATGTTTAGTCTCCCTGTCAGAAAAATTGATGGCTTCATGTATCCTCCTCGTGAAATGAACAGGTCACTCCCTGCACTTCTTCAGGCACACTTGGATCCACTTTTTAACTCACTGGGGGAGCCATTCACCGTATTTCAATGTGATGGGTAGTCCAATAGAGTTTGAATCATGGTTAAAGCTGCATAGACTTAAGTTATATGACCAATATCTTACATGTCGGTTTAATGTAGGTCCCAACATTTTTTTTCTTTTGTTTGTTAATATAATTATGTTGGTTCCAGAACTGAAGTTACATACACATATTAATGAAGTTGGCTACATTTCACACACAATGCATTTTCACAATGGAACTATCAATGTTCTCCTGGGTGAAACTACGGCCTCCTCCCTTTCACGAATGCATTTACACTGCTGTCTGTCTGCGGTCAATACGTTCATGCTTCCTCAGTACTGCAGCATCAAGCCCTTGTGCTTTGTGCTGCAACAATCAGATGACATTTCAGTGCTGCTCACGCTTGAAGACCCTTCCTGCCGAGGAGAATCTCTGCTGAGCTGTGAGAAGACAAACTCTCTGTGACCTCTTTGCTCCAGTGTTGCCGGAGGCCATGGCAGGTAGGCAAATGCGACGCACCGTATTCTCCTCTATATGTAATTGCTTATGGCAAAAAGTGTGCTTTGCTTATAAGCACCATAAATGGATTTGAGTAAATTTTTTAATTAAATAAGTTCACAAGAAATTATAGAGCAATGTGTTTTTATAACAATATAAGTATCCATTAAATTAATTGAATAAATAGTTATATTGTTATGTTAAAATGTCAAACTTGAGTCATTTCCATTTGAGGTTTCCACAGACCTCTCTTCGGTTCTCGGATGACTGCTATTAACGCGACAAAAAGGTCCCACTGAAAACACATTTAATATAATTTGTAATGAATGCAGATATTCTTAGTGAGTGCAAACCAGAACAAGTTATTCACTGAAGTATAACAAAGCTTGTGACCCCGTTCATTGTTCAATGTGTAGCTATACTACATAGTGGGGAATCTTACTGCAAGAACTTTCCTTAAGTGTCTTCAGTTGAACTGTCCCTTGAGAACTCAAACTGGAGATTCACTAATTACACAGTGTGTCTCTATAATACGTGTGCACACAGACTTTGTGAAATCCCACTGGGACAAATGAAGTGAAAGCTGAAACATGTTTCAGACATTCACATTCCAGGACTGACGTCATGATTTTCATAATTCCATAGGCAGAAACTCCAAGGCAAGCAGAAAGGCTGCAGGTAGCTAAGAGGTCAGCATTAAGGCGGCGATGCTAACACCTTATCCATTCCCCATCTGTTACCGGCGAACACAGCGTTTTCAGCAGCCTGCTGACATGTAAGGCCGCCGCCGCTGGCTGCTGACTGATAGGTGCTGATTGGAAGGGGCAAAGAGAAGGGGATACGATAGAAAACACTATCACTTAGATTACAGGATAAGGAAATGGGTGTATCGGGCAATTCCCTGTCTCCAGGAGTTCTCAGTATTTATTCCATTATTCTCGCATCACTTTCTGGCATCACGTTTCTCTTTGGAGACATTCCTCTTTCTCTGTTACTGATTCACTTTTCACGTTTTGTCAGACAAACACAATTACTTTTTAATGTACTTTTAAAGAGTTATTTGTAGTAATGAAAATGACAACACATTGTGATGCGGCAGCTTCCAGCTCCCATGGACTGCTATTTGTCTTGATTACTTGTTCTACAAACAGTAATTACTTTTTAAACATTGAAGTCCATCCCACCACACTGCATGTCGATGTGGGACATGTTGGAAGTAAGAACATGTTGGTAACAAATTGATGATTTGAAATATAATTTTTACAACAATGGCAAAGCATATTGTTATTAAGAGGGGTCAGCTATAATATTCTGTATGTGCTGTGAAAGCGGACTGAATCATTTACATCCACAGTGAGGTAATTGTATTTAGCATACTGTCATATGTATAACATGCCTAATAGTCCACTCACCATTTACTCAGATATTTACTCTACCACTTTTATACAATTTCTTTTTTTTTTTACAATATTTTTTTCTTAGACCTTTCTTCCTTTAGACATTTCCATGAAGCAAGAAATGTTTTCACCAAATTTAAACCTTGTTTAATCTTAACAAAATCAAGTCACGAATTGTATCACATAATACTCAGTTTGAAAAGAAACCTAATGTGTTTCACGACACGGACTGGTTTCAGATAGCTGTATTGTGTCTTATAAGAGATTCTTCTGATTTCCGGTATGTATTGTCTCTAAGTCTTCCTTTTTATACGTCATCTCCGATGGTGGTGGTTACCAAACTCCCCTCCCGGCTTCTTGTTCTTTGCCCGTCACCACTCTCTGCATTATTGCGCAATACACATAATGCCCCTCCATATTGATTGCCAGCTCAAGCATACCATAGAAAGCAGTTTAAAGCTATTGTGAATGCTTTTAAGATTCCATTATCTTCACACAAGCCATAATGGTGACTGAAGTGGGAGTATAAATGGTGCGGGCAGTGAAAAAGACCAGACTCCTTACAGGATGACTTTAATGGAATACTTAATTTTAAAGCTAAAAGTGTGAAAATATGGTTGACAAGACCCTTGGGTGCAGGCGTTGAATGGAAAAGCAATTTTACCTCCACTTCCGACAGATGAATACTTCAACACAGCAATAGAGCTACAGTCCATCCTGCTCCAGTATCCATTTTTTTATTGTCATTTCTCCTACTTGAGTAAATAATGGTATTTTAGTACGGTATTTTTAGTTCGAGGTGTGAACTAAATGCACTGCTCCACACAGAGGTACAGGAGACAGGCTTCAAGTTTGAGTAATTTGACTTGTTCATCAATTCTTGACACTTTCCCCGACAGAGCAAGGCCAAATGCACGCATCACCCATTTAAAAGAAATGGCACTCTAGGTACAGGTTCTTTTTCTCACATTCTGGGGTGAGGGCCTGCTTTTCTAGGAGATATAAGCAAGTAAAATGGACAGACGTTAACATCAACAACTAGAGGTGCTTATTTCCTTTTTCATCCTTTGTCCACCACTAACCCAAGTGGTGGGCAAATATCAATGTTCTGCAGCCACTTTTCAGGTTTATGTAAATTCAGAGTCAACTTTACATTTGCATTTCAACAGGGAGGATAATGGATAGGTGTGGTGCATGTTTTTCCTCCAAAATCAGTCTCTATTTATAGTGACTATTTTGGAATAGGGAGGAAGTAAGGTTTTGGTTAGTTAGGTCAGTGTGTGGGCTGAAGGTCTTGTTTGCACACTGAGACTGTCACTGGAGCATATAAAGGCCGGCGCATGCTTCTGCGTAGAACGCAGAAGTATGAAGTACGCAGAAGCATAAACTAGGCTTAAGTCAACAGCAACTGTGCTCTCCAAACCACAGAAAATAGGAAAATTAATCACTGACTGGTACATTCTAAATCACTGTGGCATTTTAATTTGAACATCAATTAATAGACAAGAGATTTGCCAGCCTAAAAAAGGTATGTGACGAAGTTTGATTTCCAACTAAATAGTCATTCAGTAATTCCAGTTGGTCAAAGTCTACGGAGCTTCTTCCCTGTCTTCAAGTATGTTCAAGGGAGTGGTCTTTTATTTTCCAAGCCTAACATAACATTTCATGACAACAACATTTTCAAAAGCCTGTTCTTTCAATCAAATAGCGGCTGTGTCCACATGGATTTGCTAGCCTTCCGCCCAGGCAGGTATTTTGCTGCTTTCACAGATGAAGGCCCCAATCTGGAGGAAAAGAAAAGCTTCCGGCCTGATGTACAACATTTACAGTAGAAAGGGTTGCAGAGCATTTGAGTGTGTTTGAGGAGCAAGTGGAAAATGACAATTTTTACTATTCGGGGAAGGGTTAGAAAGGCCAGTGAATAATTGGCTTCCATGGCCACGAACGCAGCAGGTAGACATGTTCAGTTATGAAGCCACAGAAGACACATTTGCCGGTAAATATGAAGACAGCCGATCAAGTCCGTAACGTTAATTTGAATGCCTCTGGAAAGAAAACTTCTACCCAAGCATGCACTTCACTGGTAAATAGTAAGACTTGAAGGGACGTGGGAACAGATTGAGGACGAGTAAAAAGATTGATTAATAAAAAAGGAGTAAAAAGTAAGGAAATGCATTGAAAGGGGGATTTACTAAAGGGTTAAAAAGACAGGAGGGACTGACTGAGATTCGGGAAGGTGGGCATGGGGCAGAGAGGAATGGATGAGAAGATGACAGATTAAGTAGCATGGAGAAATGTTAAGTGTAGTTTAAAGGGTGTGTACAGAACTGGGGATTTATGGGCAGCGCTCGCTCAGGGCAAGTCAGTTTCAGAAATATCAAATGACTTGACATGAGGGAGGAAAGGCAGTATTGGTGGAGGAACATGGAGGGGGGACAGGGGCTCTTTTATCGCTCTTTTATCGTCTCTTCTTCCTGCAGTCCCTTCGTCATGACCAAGTGTCCTGGCATCAGCTCTTTCTACTTTAGATTCAGTTTAAAAAAAAAAATATTATTTTTCAGTGTAACTACCTGTGAAGTGCATGGGTGTTAGGGGACCCGGAAGGAGGAGGCTGAGGCATGATGACGGTGCAATCGAGTCATTTATTTTGATTCCCGGCGCTGCCGTGCACCCTCGCCATTTGCGGCGTCTCGTTCTCGCCATCCGCGGCGTCTCTCACTCGTTCCTTCGAGCCCTCGCTCGAACGCTCACGTTGCATCTCCGCCAAAACCTCTCTGACCGCTCGTCCGTACCTATCTAAGTACTGGGAGGGAGCACACCGTTAGTCCCCCCTCCCCCAGCTGGAGGTTAATTGCCTCCAATGGTCACCGTTCCCTGAGCCGCACCCCCTCTCTCTCCGCTGCAGACGTGCTGAAACCCATGCACAGCCACCACACTACCTTACTTGGGAAAATGCATGTGGACAGTTTACTAATAACTGCTGTTGAATTAATAATATGTACATACAAAAAAAAAAAAACATGTTAAATATCCATACGCATCCAACATCCAGAATCAAGCAACTTGCTGATTGTGTCTTGACAGCATTTTGAGAGAAGAAATTACTCAGAAATTAGAAAGGACAGTAAGCCATTGGCAAGTCACTGCATAAAAGGAGAAAATGCTGTGAAGGTAAAATTAGCTCTGTGTCACGGTTTGGGTCTGTTTCCTGCCTTATTTTGTAGTTTCATGTTTCTGGTGTCCCTGGGTAACTTCACTTCCTGCCTTGTCCTGTGATTGTCTGATTGTTTCCACCTGTGTCCAATCACCTGCACCTCCCCTGTGTATTTAAGCCCAGTGAGTCTGTTGTCTCGTCATTGTCATGTTTGTGTTTTCCGTATTAAAGTCTGTTCTGGAAACTCATGCATCTGCATCTTACCTCCTTTCGGTACGCACCGCGATCGACCCAGCCTTCCTGACACTTTGTAAACAGTAACAATGAACACCTCATTGGTGTAAAATATCACATTTACACCTCACATTAGGCTGAACGTAGCCCTTTCTCGAATTCAAAACTTCCATTTGAACCCGAGCAATCATTGTAATAAATAGACTGAACACGTCATTTACAAACTCAAAATACTGGATTTAAAGCTAAGTTAATGCTTAGTTTAATTTGGCTCTCTGGGGTAATAAACCTTTTGTGATACTAGTTTGCAACCATTTCATTAGTGTTAAACTATGTGGTGAGATTAAAGCAGGCGGCACTATAACAGCAACCACTAGCTTGTGGTTAAAAGGAACAGACCGAGGTCACTGTTCACTCAAACTATTTACTACTATAATTTGTGATATAATAAATATCACACCAGCCTGACATTTTCAAGATGCGAGTACTCTATAAAAAGGGTTATATCTTTTGAATCTTCTGGGAGTTTCATAGGATTAATGGGATTCCTTGCAACAACCGAGGGGTAAATAGTCTGGCCCAAACCTCCCTGCAGACTACCTGTTTGACTTTTGCCAGCCAGACATCTGAATCACTAACTTGTAAAAGTGTCATGAAAAGCAATCTGTCCATGAATACTCCCTGCGGGAGTCTAAAGAGCAGTGTTCCTAGACCAATGGGATTTGTACCATGTTACTAACTCACCATTTGTCTGACACGGTCCATCCAGGGACCAAGTCCAGATGGCCCTCTCACATCTCCCCTATAATTTGTATGTTAGAAGTGGGCAAAGCGCCCATATATGTTTCCACAACCACTGCCCACTGTTTCTTTTACGTTTCTATGTGTGTGTAGTTTGTTGACTTTTGCCATGGGCAGTAACAAAAGTGTTAACGGCCCAGTTTAAAGGCTGTGATTTAGAAGTTATGAGTAAAGCTTGGGTTTTCTTTATGGTTCTGCTTCTTATTCATATATTTGATTATTAACAGCTACAAAAATATATCCAATTCTGTAAAGAATCAGTAGCTTCAGTTCAGTATGTATTTAAAATTCATAAATTACCCTAATTCTTCCCAATCTGAGTGTATATCTCACTCACAAACTAACTGGCTAGGGATGTACTTTGTTCCCATCTGGGATCAAACAGGGCAGTAGGGAGAGGCCTGATAACCAAGACCGAATTGCTAAGTACAGGGTTGGCGCGTGAAATATAATTATACAGCATTTAGAGATTCAATTTCTCTATATTGGCATGTATAAAAACCATGACAAAGTGGTATGGACTCATCTATCACTGATAATTCCCGATTTATATCTGGTGGAATATTACTGCCACGGCTGATTACTGTGGAGTGGAATTACTGACAAGAACAATGTGTTCAATGTAGCTATGCAAGTTACACACGGTATTCAAGTCCAACTGATAAAAATCACATTATTTTCTTGGTACATAAATTATCTGTAAATGCTCTGTTTTGAAGGAAAAATAGTCTGTGGTTTTATTATGTGTTTTTATAGCATTTTGTCCCCTTAATGCTCTACTCTCATTTTTTTTCAATCCGTGATGCTAAAATTGTTTCTACAAATCACCCTTTTAACGGGCTGAACCAGGCTTTTGGAGTTTGGCCATCTGTCTCGACAGATTGTGTTGACCATTAGACTATTACACTCTAAACAATTTAACTCACAGTATCCTTGTAAGGAAGTGGGTGCTCAGGGGACCCGGAATAAGGAGGCTGAGGCAGGGTCCAAGTACACACCGGTCTTTTATTAAATTCACAATCAGCCATTGTCTGCGCGTGGCTCCGTGGCTCCAGGTCTGAGACAGTCCTCTCGTCCCGAGCTGTGTGTCCGCCAGTCCTGCCGCTCGCTCTCCCGTACCTGTTTAAGTACTGGGAGAGAGCAAACTGTTAATTCCCCCCAGCTGGAGGATAATTGCCTCCAGCTGGCACCGTTCCCAGAGCCGCACCTCCTCTTTCTCCGCTGCAGACGTCCTGAAAACCACACCCAGCCACCACAATCTTACTGTACTTGATTACGATATGTAATAGTGAATATCATTTAACTGTATATACCAGAATTTCACCATTTATATACAAATACAATACCATTACTAATACAACCTGCTATACTTGAATTCCCCACAAATAATGATAAAAAAAGTTAATTACAAATGATCTCAGAGACTGGTATCAACAGGAAAACACTAAAAAAGGGCATGGTCAATCTTGTTAACAAGTCTTATACACAAGAGCCCTCCACTTTCAATCCGGGGGGCAGATTCGGTCAGCTCATTTAAGATAAAGCTTAAAACTCTCTTCTTTATTGTTGCTTATAGTTGGGGCTGGCTTAGGTTAGCCTGGACTAGCTCTTAGTTACGCTGCTATAGGTTTATGTAGCAAACGGGACCTCCGTCTGCTTAGTAGGGGTGAGCCGCTCTTTCCTAAAAGACTGGAGAATAAACAGGATCTACGTCCCTAAACCCCAGATCTATTCGTCTCCGGCCTAACCTGCCTGAGTAGTGTAGGCCTCAGGGTTTATTTTGTTCACGGTGGTGACCTGAGGAATATAACTACTACCAGTGTTCATAGAAGTAACCCACTTGGTATTTCCCGTAAATTTAGCGTCAGCGTCAGTTCTGGCAGGCCAGGTAGTTAAGGCGTGGCTAACGCTATTGGCCAACACACAGTCTCATCAGCTGATCTGCTCCAGCTGAGCCACATCAGCTGATCTGGATTAGCGCACCAGCGGGTCAACACCCCCCCCTGCAACATTCAAACAGGGCGCCCTATTTTAAGGGCCTAACCCCAACCCTCTTTCAGTTTTGCTCCTACCTACTGCAGCTCACTTCTCTGCCGCCCGCCACCTCCCCAGCTCCTCCTTGTCATTCATAATGTGGCATTTGCTTCTATGTCATCGTTGCCGCTCTGTTCATGTGGGGGAATAGCTCAGCTCACAGTCCTAAAACGGTGTGAGCGTTCCCCAATGCCGCTGCTGTCCTCTGAGTCCCTGCTATTTCATGGTGCTTACGAAAGGTCTAAGGACTCCCTGAACAGAGCCACACCGCCAGAGATTCAATTCTGACTCATGCCGGATGCAATCTATACTGACTTAATGACGATCTGACTTAATGGACCTGACAGAACTACTGTATCCTGGCCGAGGAGGAGACGCCCCTACTTCAGAAAAGATGAAAGATTTCTCAATACAAGTACATCACAGGTAATATGGTGATTGAGGATGATTTATTATATAGCAACTCAAATATGGGGTACTATACTGGCTAGAGAACTGAAATTAAACATATTACCCACAGCTTAAATGAATCAAAAGTCATAACGGAGTAATTTCACAGAAAAAAAGTGTACAAAGCAGAGTTTAACCAACGTCACGGACCCGTGTTCCCACCCGCAATAGTGGTTTTAAAACAAAAACAATGATCTGGTTTCAATCAGAAAAATACCGGGTTCCGGGTGGAAGCGTTTTTTAACCTTTCCCCAAACCGCGACAATATGTCCCATTAGTCCTCCGGAGACCGGCAAAGTAACAAATAAAATGGCTAGCCAAACATGTAGCACAACAAAAGAAATGTTCCGTCCGATCGTAGCTTGCGGCTTAATAACGCCCACTTAGTGCACTTCACCTCGTTCCTTTTCCGTTTCTGGATGGCAGGTACTCCGGTTTCCCGCGTCGGCACGGACGGAGGTGACAGCGGACACCTTCCCAGCGACTCAGACGTCCTCCTCGGACCGGTGCAGTGCGCCACGCTGACGTCCTCCTCCGGCTGCACACTTCCGAGGCCAAACGGCAGTCACTCGCTTTAATCGATATGTCTGTTACCCCACATTTGCGTTCCGCTCAGTCACCGCCGCGCCAAAAATGGCAGCCAACCTTCCTTTTCTTTCCTTCTCTTCCGCTCCGCGTTCTTCCCACCACACGTCACTTCCTGCCCTCCCCTCTTCCCATTGGCCGCAGAGCAAAACCAGTACTACAGGTTACGAGATATACATACAGAGGTACTCGTACCTGCTACACTTAGACTGCTGGGGAACTTCTTACGGCACACCAAGTGTCACGGGCAGTGCCGCCGGTGTGCAAGCGGAACCCAAACGCACGACCCAGACAACGAGGGGAGAGACAGGTGGATTTATTCAAGAGCGAAGCGAGGTCAAAACCGGGAGATCAGTCAGCGGGCAAACAATTTCCAAAGGGGGCAGGCAGGGAATCCGTAGATCGGGGCAGGCGAGAGTCAGAGCCGGGATGACGATCAGGAAGGCAGACAAATCCAAAAGGGGGCAGGAAGGTAACTCGGAGTCAATGGGCAGACTGAGTCAGGAAACAGGAGATCAGAAACCAAGGGACAATGCTGGAAAAATCGGTATAACACACAAGACAATCTGGCAGGGAACACAGAATGTGACGGGCCTAAATAGTGAGTGGTTGATGAGGGTAGGCACCACTGGTGAGGGAAGGGATGACCAGGTGAAAGGAATTAGTGACGATGTGGGAGGATCTGAAATGACAGGAGAGTTAGTGAGCATGCAGTGAGACTGACAAATGTGTGACACCAAGCTCCTCTCTCACTCTCTCCTTCTGCATTAATCCATGTTTTATTAATGCACATCACTAATTCAGCTACTTCCCCAGAGTTTGTTGTGCTCGCTCGCCTCATAGGTTGGCATGGATGGTGGTTGTCCCTGCAGTGGTCCTGCCGTACACCTGGCTTACTGTTCGCAATTGTTTGAATCATCTCTGTTATAGGAATTTAATGTGTTGTACATCATTTACATTGTAAGTGTATACAAACTGTCACGGTTTGGGTTCATGTCCTGTTTTATTTTGTAGTAGGTTAACTTCACTTCCTGCCTTGTCCCGTCTTCCCCTGAGATTGTCTGCAGTGTCTAACGATAAAATCACCTGCACCTCACTTGTGTATTTAAGCAATGTGTGTCTCTTGTCGTGTCATTGTAGTTTGTTGCATGTATGGTGACTGTTGGGCCGCCTGTGTGTCCCTGGTCCTCGTCTGCGTTTTTCCCCTTGCTTTTTTTGATTTGACTATTAAAGTCATTTTGTTTTAAAGTCTGTGTCTGAGTCCTGCCTCTGACTATAATATAAGTTAAAAAATATACTTTAAAAGGATAATAAAAAGGAGAAAGTTCAAATGCACTAATGGTCTGTAGATCAGTAATAGACCATTTACGCAAAAAACGGAAATACGTCACAGTAGCGTTAACCCACTTCCGTTGTATGCTTTGTTGATGGAGAAATGTCAGCTAACGGTACCGTTAGTTTTTTCGACAAGCCTGACTTCTCTACCGAAGTTCACCAGCGCCGATGTGGTGAAGAGTGTGGAGATAAATTTGTCCACTAAAGGCAACAAACTCGACGAGGGATATCAATTCTTCCACGAAGAGTGAACCCTACCACGCTATAGGTTGCCAGGGGCGACCTGGAAATACATCGCGGAATTATAATAACTATTAAACGTAGAAATCACGTGGAAATTAGTAAGAAATGGAGAAAAAGGCAGCGAAAGAAAAGTGACCTTGCAGAGGTATTTAGAGAAGCTGGCTGATATTGACAACGTCGACCCGTACGAGCTGCCTGCAGCAGAGACCTAGACTCTTTACCACCTTGTACCTACATGAAGATTGTTAATTACTTGGTTTTTGGCATCAGTTACTACATTATGCAAGAACTCAAAAGCATGAAATCCTTGGAAAGCTACGAGACGTTCTGCTGCGGCTCGGTGCAAGTCATCTTAAGCCCGCAAACACGGCATGATTTTATTTCAGCTAGCCTGGTATGGTATGGTGATTTCTCCTAATTCGGTTATTTAAGGCTTTAAGATCAATTCCCAAATTGTATTCCTCTTTTTAGTAAACGTTAGCATGGGTGTATTCACTTATGCCTAGCTAGCATTGTAGTTAGCTAGCAGGCTATGCAACAACGTTAGGTGTACTACTTGGCTTTAAGAGGCGACAACATAAACACATTTAAATATATATTTTAAGAGAACTTAAACTGAATGAAAATGCAGAGAACGCACTCTCATCGACGGGAGGGATGTGGTCGAAGGTAATGTCCTTTAATTGCAGCCACCCAAGAAATCCGACGTCACATTAGAGACATGCTCTCCTTCATGCTGTTTCCATGAAGGGATACGAAAAAACACATAGTGCCACATAGAAAAGAATGAAAGGAAAGGTAGGGCTGTTTGTGGGTGGAAGACGAACAGCCTGGAACACAGCAGAAATTGCGACTGGTCGACTGTGCCATTTTTCGCATCTGCCGCTACGATAACAGGAAGTTCTACTACGCTACAATGACGTATTTCCGTTCGAAAAATGCGGAAGTGTGTAAATGGTCTATTCTTTGCTGTGTGGTTAAATTGTACATACGTTTCACTTTAAGTATTAGTTTGCGAGTGATTGCTAATGCCTCACTCTGACGATCTGTTAACGATTGCTAATGCCTCGTTTAGCCTGTAAACAGAGCGTGTGGCTTACGTTCGTCCATTATAACGCTGGACAAGACTGAGCTGCATCGTGTCCGTGTCGTTTTTCACATTTCCTCTTTTACAGGTAAGAACGAGTGTTGTATAATGGTTGATCAATGTATATATGTGTTTAATGCTGTAAGAAACATGCGGGAGTAAATGTTAATGATGTAATAGTTTATGTAGGGAATTTAGCAGTTGAAAAGTGTTCATTTAGTATAGCCTGCATGCTAGCGGTGGCGTACATGGTGTAGCACGTGGGCGGGGGCTAAAGCGGGACGGAATAGAACACCGCAAGCACCTGGTTCTTGGTGTGTATTTATTTTATATTATAAGAAAGGTAGACGAGTAGTATTGTACAAGTTAAAAGTAAAGGGATAATGTGAATAGGAATAGAGTTACGTGTAATACTGAGTGTATAAACATGTTATTATGCCTTTCATGTACATTATAATCCCTTACACAAACAATGAAAGGGTAACCCCTTGGAAGAAAACCGCAGCAATCATAGTTGGTACCAGTGGCGCCTGTGGATTATTTTTGGTAGGGCTAGCCATTTAGTTTCAGTAAACATCCCAGTATGATACAATGCAAAAAAAGTATCAAACACGCATTATTACTTTGCAGTTAAATAGTTAATTTATTTATTTATTCCAACCAAATGCCTCAGAAAACTTCACAATTCATTATTTTGGATTAAATGTCCCTTTCTTTATCCACGTCCAGCCCTGTGTTGCAGCGCAGAGTTTATCGCTGCGGTCAACCAGCCTCCACTTCCAAATGCAGTCATGCCCATATACGCCGTTAGACGTAGCTAACTAGCTAGCTAAACCTGCCAGTGTAACATCTCTACAGCATCGTATTTCCTACCCTTTCACGCCGGTCCGTTGTGTGAGGTCCAGCTGTTTTACCTCTAGTTTCCTGCGTTGGGAGACTCCCCTTGACGAAAGCGGTGAAGGGCCCAAATCTCATTGTATTTTAAGAAGCTAAAATTAAAATGTCACTCATTAACTTTATCAGTGATTGGCGAATTGCTTCATAAACCCGCCGCTTTGGGACCCGAGACAAGTGCAGAGGACGTGCAGGAAAAGCATATATTTTGTGCAGATATCTTAAATTTACAAATAATACTGGGTATATCCATTGTTTCAAAAACACAGACACATATTCAATTCATTTTATTTTGTATAGCCCAAAATCGGAAATTACAAATTTGCCTCAGAGGGCTTTACAGTCTGTACACATGCAACATCCTCTGTCCCAAGACCCTCACATCGGCACAGGAAAAACTCCCCAAAAGATGAAAAAAAACCTTCCAGGGGAAAAAGGGAAGAAACCTTAAGGAGAACGTCAGAGGAGGGATCCCTTTCCCGGGATGAACAAACTGCAATGGATGTCATGTGTACAGAATGACTCATACAGATGTAGAATGAATCATTTCTGTTATAGAAATTGAATGTAAATAATTCCAAGTAGCAAGCCAGGTGTACGGCAGGACCACTGCAGGGTCCACCACCATCAGATAGAACCACCATCCACAGAAGACTGTGGGGAGGGAAAGCAAAGATTTTAGGAAATGGTAATAGTAATGTGAATCATATTTATGATGATGATGGCGGCAGCAGCAGGTGCCAGCAGGGCCACGGCCGGAGTCAGGACCAGGGTCCTGACGGAACTACGATCTGCAGAGACCTGCTCGGCGAGAAAGCACAAAGAACTCCCGGGAAGGAGCTGAATTAGTCATGTGCATTAATGCAACGTGGATTTTAGTAGAAGAGTGAGAGAGGAGTTTGGTGTGTCCTAAGAAGTCCCCCGGCAGTTTAAGCCTATAGCAGCGTAACCAAGAGCTGGTCCAGGCAAACCTAAGCCATCCCTAACTATAAGCGGTATCATCTTTATCTTAAAGGAGCTGACTGAATCTGCCCCCCGGATTGAAAGTGGAAGCTGGTTCCACAAAAGAGGAGCTTGATAACTGAAGGCTCTGCCTCCCATCCTACTTTTAATAACTCTAGGAAGAACAAGTAACCCAGAATGAACACATGGATGAACAGGGGCGTGTAACTTTGGGTTCCTATGGGCCTCACATATATAAACATGTCAGTGCATAGCTATGCACACACGCAACACACTTAGTGAACTTGTGTAGAGAAACATATATACACACAACTTCATATAAAATACTGTATTATGCTGTGGCTGAGGTTGTCTCGTCTTGGGTTATTGGCTTGTCATTTCCTGTTTTGTTTTTTTTTGAAAGTCTAACTCCCCTCTCGTTTCAGATCCCTTGCCCGTCCTCCCTGATTCCTGATTGTGTCCACCTGTTCCCTATTACCCTCATGCGTTTAATAGTCGGCGTCTCCCTTTGTCTTGTGCCAAAGTGTCTTTGTCTCTTGCCTGAACACGGAAGCCAATTGCCAAGTCACGATCATAGCCATAGTGTGTCGTAAGTTTTTTGCCTACCTCGAAAGAGAGATTCTTCTTCTTAGTCTAGTCCTTTTTTTCATCAGAGGCATTAGTTTATTTCCTTTTTTTTCAGCCTCCCTTGGAGAGATTTTTCTGTTCCTTGAAATGGAACCGTTAATGTTTTGAAGCCGTTGATTTTCCTCCTAAGGAGTGCTTTTGATAAACTTATTCCTGCTTACTGGGGACCACTTTATCCAGGGCTGTGTTTTTCTTACTCCCAATAAAATAAACCCACTGACACCTCAGCGTTTGAGTCCCGTTTTGAGTACAGGCCTGACAGGTTGTAACCCCAATACATAGAAACCTGCAAGATACAAAAGTACTTGGCGTCAGGTTGCAATTTGTGGGGGGGGGGGATGGGAGGGAGTTTTCCGATCCCCCCCCTCTGCTACATTATTTTTATCTCCGGGGGGGAAGAGGAGAGAGAGAGAGAGAGAGATAGACAGTGGAGATAAACTTATACAAGACTCTGAACTATGAGGTAATTGTTTTACCAATCTTTTACTGAAAAGAATACTTCATATTGTTTCAAAGAGAAAAATGGTTCCTGTCCTCCTACCGGTTCACTTATGTAAAAATGATTTCTCTAAGATCCTGAAGTCCTTGTTTGTACTTCATATTGTTTCAAAAAGAAAAATAGTTCCTGTCCTCCTACCGGTTCACTTATGTAAAAATAATTTCCCCGTGCCATGAGCATGCATTAAGGAGACTTTACATAAATCCATCATTCTGGTGAAAGAGTACACTCTGACATCTCTTATAAAAAGAGGATATGACATCACATGTTCCTTTGGTCAAGAATCCAAGGGAGAATTTGTAAATTTACATTAAAGTATTTGTTTCAGACGCCTCTTACACCAACTGTCACAGGGCAATATATAGTTCTCTCCTAAACACTTGAAATCCTAAATCCAGAGGGTGTTAACCATTTTGTCCCCATAGGTGAAGAATTCACAAAAGGGGCTAAAAACAGCTAAATATTATCTTCTTTCCTCCATTTGTCTGTGCAATCAATTTCAAACCAATTTCAAAAAAGCAAACTATTGCAGAAGACAGCTGTACTCCAAGAAGATCTTTCTTCACTGACCTTTTGACACACAACAATAATTAGATACAATTAAACCCTGTGAGTGGCATTTTAGTTGTGCCCAATACATTCGCTACACTCCTTCAGTCAGTTAAATAGAAAATATTGTTCCTGTCGACGATCACTAGTGCAACTAATGCAATTTTAATGAGTTCTTATTTCCACACAAGTGCTCTCTTCTTTGTCCTTGGAGGTAACAGGTTCGGGCATGTGCCATAGGTATCGCATTAAGCTGCCGAGAGTATTACAAATAATGTGGTGATCATGACTCAGCATGCAGCTATGTCTGGTATCCAGTCAACTGCAATGCAAACAAGTGGCAGACCACCGAATATCTTAAATAACTGAGTTAGTCAGTGTTGACAATGCACCCAAAAGGGTGCTTAGGTCAAGGTACTGAGACTAATTCCAGGAAGAAATCTGCAAGGAACACAGCAAGGAATGTGTTTTTATAGTCTCATAGCTGCTTCGTCCCAATTAATACATCTCTATTTGAAACATTCGATGGGTTCACCTGAATATCATGAAACCGATCATGTGAATATCATGTTCACCTGACATTAGGCTTCTTCTGTGATTGTTTGAAAACTTCTCTGAAGTACCATGATGATTCACTTCAGGAATGCCAAGGTCAGAGCCCTAAATATCATGGCTGTACTTATTCTGCAACCACATAATACATTCCAGGTTGGCTGATTGAACTCCCTTTGGCATGAAGCTATATAATCAATAACAGGGATTTAGTAACTCTGAATGAAGGAATCAGAGAGGATGGTTTCCCGATGATGCAAACGTTTAAGTATGACATAGACAGATCCATGCAACTAGAATCAGCTCATACATGCACACCAACTCAGTACCTGAAGACTCTGCAGCAGGAGGTGCATTTTCCTGAGATGGAATGAGAGCTGAGAGCCATGTAATGAGAGCTGTCACCACTAAAGTTGAACGAGTTGTTCTGATGTGCCCATATTTCCTAAATTGACAAATAGCACTTCACCCACTGAGTACACAGATTTAAAACCATGAGCTTTGTCCAAATTTATTGGCAGACATCACTACGGCCCCCCCTCTGGTCACCACTATTCCTAAAGGTGTAGCACAAGTTTGTGTAAATACTGTCATTTTTAACACACATTAGTCAAATATTTGAAATCCAATTGACACCATTAATAAAAACGTTATCAATGTATAGACATGTATACAAATGGTGGCAACATAAATAATGAGAAACATGTACTTGGGAGGAGAGGAACAACTGGTTGGTGGGCTGAACATTGGGAAAATAGCACATATTGTTTGATTGTTCCTTGATTACATGTTTATCTAGGTAACTTAAAGTTGTTGATTTTGTCATTTATTTTATCTGTGGTTTTGTGGTTAGTAAGTATGTATGACCATGTATACTTGTCTTATCTTCAGTCTTAATTGGTTAGCACAATTGGTAATTCGAGCTGTCCATGGCCATATGGGAAGGCAGTATATCTCTCTGTTGCCGTGCCAACATGGATGCAGATCACCATCCACATAATCAGTATAGCATGCTATGAGGTTTCACATAATGGAGTACCTACTCTCAAGGAGGTGCAATCAGTGGTTATTTGTGTTTCTTTTTGCCGGACAAAATAGAATACTTCTTTGCATCCGGTGTTGTGCTGATTGGGAAAATGTACCCGTAATGGGAGCTGCGCTGTGAATCTGAACTCCATTGTGTGGGTCATTTAGGATGCAGAGGTAAAAACCGACGCAAAAGTGTAGCGTCAGACAGTAGAGCTCTTCAAATACCAAAAACGTCCATAAATAATTCACCCACCCCACAGTGTCTCTGGAGAACCGCAGCCACCACATGAGTAAAAGAGAGCCAGGCAACCAACTCGCCTCTTGCCATTTTGTTTGTGCTGTAAACTTTTTCTTTTGCCAGGGTGCCTAGTGACAACCAGGAAAACAGCGCAGCAGCTCAGTAATAGAGGGTTGAGAAAAATGAATATTAGATTTCATTGCCTTCAAGCCGGGATATTTTTATGAAAGACTGATCATTTAAAACCTGCCTGTTGTAAGAGGCTGGTTGTAATATGAGTATGCTACATGCGTACTCATCTTACAACAGGCTGGTTTTAAATGATCATGCAGATAATTTGAGTCACCGCCCAAACCCCTTACCTTTTAAACCATCATTTGATGGTAGTTTGCTGCAGGGGGTTTTGTTTAGTTAGTTTGTTTAGTTAGTTAACATCCCGTATTGTACCCGCTTGTGGTGTTTACATTGGAAGGAGAATTGTGTCCCACCACTCTGTATTCAAGAAGGCCACAAAAACCCAACCAAATGTTTATCTATGGTCACAAAAAGAGAAGGGAAATCTGTTGTAGTCATCCTAATGTAGTCAAGATAAAAAACAGTAAAAACATCATTGGGCTGACTGCTGCACTTTTTGGATTGTCATTCAAATGGTTTTATTTATTGCACATTGCTGTGTTTTAAGTGAAAAAAGAAGTGTTAAAAAACAGACGAAATGGTCCCTGACAGCCACTCAACCAGCTACTGGAGCTGTAGAGTCAGATCCTTCCGGGCATTCGTGTTGGGAATGCTGCTGTTTTGTAGCACTCTGCCTCAAACTCTATGTCACACTCCTTCCATTCCTTCATTTCATGGTCCATTTTTACACCTTAAATGTTTGACTAACATTCCCACTCAATTTGTGTTTTTCTCCTACCCTTACATTCCTCTGCATGCCACCATTGCTTTGACAGTCAAAAGGGTTTTTCCAACCTATATGCACCTTTTTTTATTCGTTCACTTAGCACTTTTCTTTTATCAAACAAATTGAATCAGCTCAGAATGAAGAAGATCTAATGCTTCCATTAGATAATCAACTTTCAGCACATGAAGTTGCTACCTGTTTGCTATAGCCATTCATGTCTTAAATGTTCATGTACCGTATTTTCCGGACTATGTGTCGCTCAGGAGTACGAGTCGCACCAGCCATAAAATGCATAATAAAGAAGAAAAATACATAAATAAGTCGCACTGGAGTATACGTCATGGTCGTCGGCCGGCCCCAACCGCCGGGCGGGGATTCGGCGCTGCGCTCTTCCCTGTTCGCTCGCCGCTACTGAGGGAATCCTTGTTACTTTATTTTCCTCCGCATAGTAATATGCTTTGATTCAACGGGTTGTCTCGTCTGATCTGAGGTCGTAGTCGGATGAGTTGTGGCGTGGCTCCACGGACGAAGGCTCACCTACTGATGGCTCGGTAGCCCGCGCGGCGAGGCGCAGAGTATACGTCGCACCCCCGGCCAAAAAGAAACTGCGACTTATAGTCCGGTAGTACCAGATCAAAATCGCAATGTGTCCAAATATATCCAACTAAAACTAAGTGTTAAAGTGCTAATTAGCTAATCCTAATTTCTACTACCCCTGGCTGAACATGATGCCTTTACAGTTTGAGATACAGTATATGGAACATCAAACCGCATGCTAATGTCCATTGATCTGCTGGAGACATTTTAATCACAGGACAGTGTCCAGCAGGCCCCAAACTTATTACGATCAATGTGCAATAACCATCAATGAGCAAAAACCATAAAAGCTATTGAGTTTTGGGGTTGGGGACAAGCAATCATGGATATATAAATCAAAGGTTCCCATTCAGAAATGTTATTCTTTAACATCGCCATCCATACTCGGTTCAGAGTCTCTGAGGTATGCGTTCATCGAAAAGAGAGAAAGGCAGGAAAATGTGTTTCTTGTTACCTCAGAAGGGAGAGCAGCAGTTACCGTATTTTTCGGACTATAAGTCGCAGTTTTTTTCCATAGTTTGGCATAGTTTGCGACGTATACTCTGGAGCGACTTGTGTAAAATTTTTCGGACATATGTAATTTCACATTTTCACACTAAACAGCAAGAGGGCGCTCTAGGCTCTCTGTTGATAATTTCCACATCGGCGGTAACATATATCCTCAAAAGCGCTCACGTTTCCGCGTCTGGGGTGTCCTTAAGTGCAGACGGCCTCGGGACCCCCGTGCCCCGTCGCACCAACAAACCTCCCCCTCTCGCAGCGGCGCCTGTCGAGCCGTCATGTGCGGACCCAGATGCCGATGGACTACTCGTCTCACTCGCTCTGACCGGGCTACGGGTGCCTCTCGCATCGGGTGGCCTCGGGGCGGCGCGCCCTGCCGCGCGGGCTACCGGTCCATCCGCGGAGCCACGCCACAACTCATCCGACTACGACCTCAGATCAGACGAGACAACCCTGCTGAATTAAAGCAGATTACTATGCGGAGGAAGATAAAGTAACAAAGATTCCCTCAGTAGCGGCGAGCGAAGAGGGAAGAGCCCAGCGCCGAGTCCCCGCCCGGCGGTTGGGGATTATACCGCCGACCTTGACGTATACTCCAGTGCGACTTATTTATGTATTTTTCTTCTTTATTATGCAATTTATGGCTGGTGTGACTTGTACTCCGGAGCGACATATAGTCCGGAAAATACGGTAATTAAAATATGGGACACCTCACTGTATATCTTTAGCATTGTTTTCAGGCAGCCTTTCAAAAGCCCAGGAATACAAAAGAGTTTGGGGAAAGACTTTGAGTACATGAGGCATTGAGAGATTGAGTTGGAGGGAGGCAAACAGATTATAATTTCTGCATCCAGATTCGCCTAGGCAGGCTGAAGCTGCAAATTGCTTTTAGCAGTCAATTTCTCACTTTAATTAAACAGGGGGAGGTCTCCAATTGGTGACATCACTGTCACCATCTGCTTTGCTGATAAAAGCATGACATTAGTTGGACTGCCTATTCTCCATTCGCCGCAGGTCAGACACTGATGGTTAACCTGTTGTAGAAAACTTCAGTAGGCAGGATCGCAATTACATGGGCTTTTGCCATCAGGTCCAGTTCCCGCCCACAAAAAACATCTTTGTCTCTGTTACATTCCCCTTTTGGGGGTGGGAACAATAACGCTGACATCCAATGAGAAATGAACTCAGGGACACAGTAAGGCAGTTAAAGAAAATAGGTTTATTTACAACCCTTGAATATCAAATACTGAACAGAGATAGGTTTGAAAAAAGGAGGGGACAAGGGAGTGAACTGTGGGTGTTGTGCCAAACAAAATAAACAAAGTACAATAAAATCAGGCCTAGCTCAACGCTGTGAAAAGAAAACCGAATGCTTGACTCTTTTCTACAAAAGCTTCCAAACTCAACAGAAATACATTTGTCTGTATATGTATAGGGTACCCCAGCCTTACCTCAGTCCACTCCCCACCACAACCTTAAATGGACCAAAAGGAAGTCATTTCCCACAAACAAAAAAGAGAGGCTTTAGATAGGGTCCTCCCTCTGATTAATTGAGTATGAGTCAATCCACACGGAGGTCTGCAGGCGGGGCCAGCGAATCCTCCACCCCTCACCTGTAGAACAAAAGGAGGGGAAAGCAAGAAACAGACACATTTCCACACGTAACAGTCTCTCTTTGTTTAATAAACCTGCAATCACATTAGAGCTTCAGCAGCCATTGGTGGCCTCGTTAATTAAAGCAACAAATCATCCGTTTCAATTCCTTTCGTCCACATTGGTAAAACATTTTCCAGTAGCGACCAATGATTTTTCAATAAATTCAGCATCAGGTATCCCTATTCAAGGGAACGTTTTACTTGTCTTCATCAACAATAATACATTAATTATGACATGTGGCTCTGTGTGTCTCTAAAGGCATCTGTATATCACAGACTATTGGTGACTTTGGTGATTCGTTATATTTCAATATTGAAAGGGACTGCAGTTACGACTGAATCTATTTTTTCTCTTCGGAAACAACCAGAGCGTAATATCACTAATTTCAATAAAATCTGGGCGTCCATAGTATAGTTATGCAGACAGTGTTATTTCAATCCGGAAGGGACTCGTAGCTGAAACACTGCTTTATTATAACAGGCAAACTATTGATATTGCGATGTGTTTGGGGCTCCATCCTGTCCGTAGGGTAGAACAGGGGCCGAGATGAAGCATATCCCCCCCTTTGGGATTCCAGGCACTGGTGGTGGTGGTAGAGACTAATGTTGCTCCAATTTCCTAATATGCCAGGATCTGCTGTAGATTTGAGGTGTCAGGGGTGGTGGTGGGTCACCTTTGGGGTGTGCTGAAATGAAAACCTGACGGCAAAAGAGAGAACAGTCTTTTAACGTTTTCCGGGACTGACTCATTTGGTTTACGGTACCGTCACCCAAGTCTGGTTGGCTAGTACTACCAGACCCCGCCCCTAATCAACTGGCTGTGCGCCCCCAGGAGGATGGGAGACCTCCAGGGAACGGCAAAGCCTGTCCAGTCTTCTTTTGTTGAAATTTGCTTGATAGGGTAACATATCATAGGTCATGTGGAGTCAAGAGCCAATAGCGGCAGAGGTTAACAAGGAAAGGACATAGCGAGGATCTAGCTGGATCACAGTAAGGCATGGTTGGATTTCAACAGATCCCAACGTAAAAGAGAGGGTCTGCTAGACCAAAGGGCGGGATAGGTTGGGGTTGAGATTGACCCATGACAAGGATAGGTGTGGTGCAAACTGTAGAACAGGACAGTTAGAGTCAAGGTCGACCACAGAATAGACATAGTTGTGGAGGGCCCCTCACAGAACAACTTGAACCAGAACCTCTCCAATCAGGCTTCAGACCCCATCATAGCACTGAAACCGCCCTCATCAAAATAATAAATGACCTCCTGATTGCTGCAGACAACGGTCTTGTTTCCATCCTCATCCTCCTAGACCTCTCTGCTGCCTTCGATACCATTTCCCACTCCATCCTCCTCTCCCGTCTCTCCGAGCTCATTGGCCTTACCGACACTGCTCTCTCCTGGTTCCAGTCCTACCTCTCCAACCGAAAACAATACATCACTCTGCAAGGCTCCTACTCCACCACTGCAACAGTTAACCACGGCGTCCCCCAGGGATCTGTCCTTGGCCCCCTCCTCTTTACCATCTACTTGCTCCCCCTTGGTCAGATCATCCGCAACCATGGAATCAATTTCCACTCTTATGCAGACGACACCCAACTGTATGTCAGCACCAAGCCCTCCTCTCAACTCCCACCAAAACCAATCAAAACCTGGATGACCAACAACCTCCTGAAACTCAATACCAACAAGACAGAGCTCATGGTGGTGGCCCCAGCACCACTGCTCAGGAACGTTGGAGACCTCACCCTGGTCATCGACGGCTGTCCCACCTCCCCATCACCCAAAAGTGCGGAACCTGGGCGTCATTCTGGACCCCACACTCTCATTCAGTTTCCACATCCAGAGCATCACCAAATCAGCCTTCTTTCACCTCCGTAACATTTCAAGACTCCGGCCGTCACTCACTGACTCAGTCACTGAAACCCTCATTCATGCATTCGTCACCTCCCGCCTGGACTACTGCAATGGTGTCCTGTCTGGGCTGCCCAACAAAGCCCTAGACAGATTGCAGTATGTCCAGAACTCAGCTGCCAGGGTGTTAACCCACACCAAGCCCTGGCAGCACATCACCCCCATCCTCAAGAAACTCCACTGGTTGCCAATCAAACAACGCATCAGCTACAAAATCATCCTCCTCACCTACAAATCACTTCACTCACTGGCACCCAAGTACATCACTGACCTCCTCCACCCGTACACCCAGTCACGGTCCCTGCGCTCCACCAGCAAGGACTTACTCTCCACTCCCCGCACCAGACTCAAGACCTTTGGTGACAGGGCTTTCTGTGCAATTGCCTCTACCCTCTGGAACACCCTGCCCCCTCCTATCCGTTCTGCCACTCCTCTGCCACAGTTCCAAAAGCACCTCAAAACACACCTCTTCTCTCTTGCCTATCCTCCCTAAACCCCCTCCCTCCCCTACCCCCCCTACTCCCACTCTTGTAAAGCGACCTTGGGTATCTTGAAAGGCGCTATATAAAACGAATTATTATTATTATTATTCATTGAAACTGGACATCGTGCCCCCTGCTCCCCTGTTGCCGCTGGGTGGCGGGCTGCTGTGGTTGTGTGAAGTGCCAATGGGATGTTGACTGGAATTCCGCCGACGGGCAAAGTGGCGCTTGGTGACCCGTATGGCTGCACGCCACCGGCGACCATGAGCAGTAGCTACATGTCCATTACGGACCAAGCTAGCCGGATATTGTATTGCCTAATGAACCAAGCTGCTCTTCTAGAAAAGGCTTTGTGGTACCGACAAAATACAAAACCTGCGTAATTGATGCTAAGATCACCAATCAGTGCCATGTAGGCGTCTAACTCCTGGAAACACGGCACAAATAACGTACCGATATACTCCAAACGCTTCGAGGAATTGCCCTATCGATAACTCTCTGTTCAAGCGTCGGTCTTCCGTTTTGAACACGGCAAAAAAAAAAAAAATTAGCCCCCGATGTTACGATAGCATTGCACTTGGGGATGGTACGATGATGGTAACGAGTATAGGAAGTGGGTGTTCAGGGCTCCGGAAGGTGGCGGCGTAAACGTGCTTTATTTATTGTCGCTACTGCAAAAGGGACATGGACCTGTTGGCGGCGTCCAGCTCGCTCGTCTCCAGTCACCACGCCCGCCTTACTATTTTTAAAGGAAAAACACACAGTCGTCCACAATCATTGTCCCCGCCAGCTGATGCTCATTGCTTTGACCCCGAGCCACTCTCCCTCTCTTGATTGATCTTCTCCTTGCAGGTTTTTCGACTGAAGACATGTAGACACGTTTGCTATGGAAAGCCGTTTTAGCCATAATAAATAAATAAATTAATACATGAATAAATAAATAAATGAGGCAATAAAGACATAAATATGAAATACATTTAATTATTCCAAGGTGCTTTTATTTATTAAGTCCACATTTATTTATTTATTTAAAGACACTTTTATTTCATAATGCCACATTTCAAGACACATTTCACGTTCTTGTATGCCAATCAGGGGGCGTGGCTATCTCTAACATCCTGTTCCAAATGCAACAGAGCTGGGACAAGGCCTTCGGTGCGGCGTCTCCCCGGATAAAGCGATCGATTGTCGGACACTTTGGGCAACCTTGCCCGGAGTGTGGAGCCCTGATTTGCATGTAAGAACGTGAAATGTGTCTTGAAATGTGGCATTATGAAATAAAAGTGTCTTTAAATAAATGTGGCATTATGAAATAAAAGTGTCTATACGTAAATAAATGTGGATTTATTAAACAAAAGTACCATTAAATAATTAAATGTATTTCATTTATTGCCTCATTTATTTATTTCACGATGTATTTCAATTGCATATTTATTTATTTATTTATTTATTTATTTATTCATTTATTTAATTATGGCTAAAACGGCTTTCCATAGTTTACTGCCTGAGAATGCCCTACCCTGTGGATGATCCAGTACTGCTGATGCCAGCGAATGCTGTGTAGCTTTCCCTTGTGCCGATGAGGAAGGTTGACCCATGCCGGATATGAGCCCCCTGAAATCCTTGATGTGTGCGCTGGATGCATTAAATGGACTTAGCTGTCTATTCCCTAGGTACTGGAGGTGCGCCTCGTGTTGACCAGTGTTTGTACAGTGGAGATTACCATGCCATCTGGACATGGGCTGCCTGCCGTAGCTAGTGGACATTTGGCACGGGTTGTAGCTTTTCTCCGTTACGCAACATTTGTTTTGGTCCCGACTTCCAGGCGGCACTGTGAGCCTTACCAAGTCCTGCAGCTCCGAGAGATGGACACCCAGTGCTGGAGCAACGCCGCGTTCCTGTAGTTGGGCAGGAATGACTTCTCGCTTATCCGTTTAGGAGCCGCTGCACCCTTAAGGCGAGTGCTCTCACGCCGGCCGCTGGTTCGGCTGCGGTTGTTGAGACTCGCATCGCCGGAAAGGATCGCTGTCTGAATCGAACATTCCTTCAATGTTACGATCACTGCTCATCCAGACGAACTGTCACTATTTTGCCTTTGTTGCGTGCTGAAATGAAAACTGACAGCAAAAAAGAGCAGTCTTTTAACGCTTGCCAGCACTTATGCAATTGGTTTACGGTACCGTCGCCCTTGTCTTGGATGTGTGTGTTGTACCAGCCAACAAGTGATAGCCCAGTGTGTAAAAGGTAATCATGAAAAAATTCATCCGATAGAGTGAAGCAGAACTACTCTAGAGACATTAACAAAGCATTTGCGCCCACATAACTGCTGCATTTTCTCTTTTTTGGACCTCTGTAAACACTAGAGATGGCTGTGCGTGAAAATCCCAGTAGATCAGCAGTTTCTGAAATACTCAGACCATGCAGCCGTCTGGCACCAACAACCATGCCACGTTCAAAGTCACTTAAATCACCTTTCTTCCTCATTCTGTGCT
This sequence comes from Apeltes quadracus, assembly GCA_021346845.1. NCBI lineage: Eukaryota > Metazoa > Chordata > Actinopteri > Perciformes > Gasterosteidae > Apeltes > Apeltes quadracus. The sequence continues at coordinate 1,514,912 of CM037932.1, read as the reverse complement.
CGGTTTGAACTGCAGCAGATCGTCTTGACCAAGTCTACATTCCCAAATGCATTGAGTTGCTGCCATGTGATTGGCTGATTAGAAATTTGCATTAACGAGCAGTTGGACAGGTGTACCTAATAAAGTGGCTGGTGAGTGTATACTTTTTTAAATTTCCTTTCCTCTCCCTACTGTTATTGTGTAGTTTGAAGATAAATCTTTAAAATCCATCCACAACATTTATTAGAAGCATCTTGATTTCACTGCACTGTAGTTGAAAAATGTGATATTAGTAAGAAACGCTTTTAGCGTTAAGCTGCCCAATTGACTGTTCACATCACATTATTCATAGAAACATTACTACAATCTGATAATTTGCTGACGAATCATAGTACTCTGTCCATAATCAGCCTGATCAAATTGAACCAAATCTGACACTGCGCATGTCGAGACAAGAGGTATGTTTCCTGTTTTAAAATGACATGTATGAATGTAAAAGGATTTAATTCAATTTTCTTAAGATGGTTTAAACAAATTATTTCCCTTTTGACTGCGCAGACGGGGCGTATTGAGACCCAGGGACAGGGAGTTAGAAATGGTCATCTGGAGGTCGGTTTAATTTGATTTGATTCGTTTTGATAGACAAAGTTGGCGTTTCCTCTTTGTGGTGACGAGCAACACTTCAATTCGTTGGCTCAGGCTAGTGTGGAAATCTGATGAGGGAAAATTACACCTGATTTATTCTCTCGTTTTGAAGGCCAAAAATGCTCAACCCTCCCCCCGTAATTTTGTAACTTGAAGGTTGCTTCAAGGTTTAGCAGCGTGGCGGTATAAGAACTGTGCCTTTGTGAAGGACTGCTTGCGTACATACTGTACCGTCTCCGGCCTGCTATCACTCACTTTCTTTGATCGAAGGAGGCACATTTGATAGCCTGGTTGGACTATGGGAAGAAAGGGGTAATTCCACACATGCTCCAGGCATATGAGGCTGTTTATCCTGGCCCCTTGTTACGAAGTAATCTCGAAGTAATTGGATGATTAAACTCTTTAAACCCTGACCTTGAACTAATTATTTATAGGTGGGGGCGAAGACATGACTTTGGATTCACAGCTAGACTGACGTTAAGGCTACGTTCACACTGCAGGCTGAAACGACCCAATTCCGATTTTTTCGCCCCTGTGCGACCTGTATCTGATATTTTCATGACAGTCTGAACGACACAGAACCGATCTTTTCAAATGCAACCCAGGCCACTTGGGTATGTGGTCCCAATTCCGATACGTATCCGAAGTTTTTAAATGCAACTTCAGTCTGAACGGCCAGGTCGCATGTATCCGACCTGCACGTCATTTATACTCGCCAAACGTCATAATTCTGTGACAGAGTTAATCGAAGAAAACAAGCAACTCACATCGGTATCCCACCGCTCCTGGCTGTGACTCCGCGCCCACACATTTCTTTGTACCGACGTTGCTACCACTGCTCCACAAAACGCCAGAGCTAAAAACGTCGCTCTCCTCCGTTTTTTTTTTTCTTCTTAAAACAAGAAGATTGTAACTGTACTGGCTCCGTTGGCAAAATATCTTCCACTGTTGACATTCATGTTTAGCTAACAAGTGACGTCATTGACCGTTGAGTACTCTTCTGCGCATGCAGGTCACTTCTGGGTCATTTCACGTTCACACAGGAGATCACATATAGGTCGCATTTAATTAGAAATGTGAACAGCCTTGCAAAAAAATCAGATTTTTCAAAAAATCAGAATTGAGCATTAAACCCTGCAGTGTGAACGAAGCCTTTAAGTTGGACTTGAAGGTTGCAGTTAGCAGCTGAAGGAGAAAGAGAATGTTGTAGGGCAATGGAGCTTTTGGGAGCTGGGTTCGCAGAAAGTCTACTGACATTCGTTTTTATAGTAAAGTCAACAGAGAAAAAAAAAAACCATTACTGTTTATTCTCAGCCATGCTGCCAAAGATATGAAATTTGATCTTGCTCCACCTCTGGAAACATGGAAAACGGATGTATTCTTTGGACAAACACAAATCCACAACTATTCATCCAAACATTGTATAGCAGTGTGGTAATGAATCATATCTTTGTTTATCCAAAACGTTTACTTTTACGTAAAGGCTGAAAGGGAGCTAAAGGTTCCGGGAACCTGATAAAAAAAAGCTGCTAGGATGGTGAGACAACACATTCTCCCAATTTATCAAACAAGTAGCGTAGCATGGGGCCGGTATTTCATTGCATGCATATTGTCTTTTCAATATAAACTTCAGAGCCATTTAAGTCTAGGACACGTAAACAATTAGAAAGGCTTAGGAAAAAAATCATATTAACATGAATTTCACTGACTAAGAACTTTCGTCCAACAAACAAGGTCGTGTCCCAGGTAGAAGTTGTGTCCCACCTTCGACCCAAGTCTTTCCATGCCAACCTTGAGCCAGTGGACACTCTGTGTCATGGAGGAAACGTGACTAGTAAGGCCTAACCGGCCCTCCCAGTCCAATCAGCTGTGCCTGATCCACTATCTTCTGGACATAGAAGATATGTCAAGAACTGTAAACATGGATGTTTAAGAGATTTAATCAAAAGCGATTAGGATTCATTCGTTATGTTCGATATTTAATATTTGTAAGTCAAGTGTGACCAATACCTTTTAATTGAAGAATACAATTATGTAGACACTACGTTACGATCCAAATTCAGTTAAGGTAACAACTTGATGCATAATGGACTATGATGAAAAATAGGGGACATTTAGGATTTGGTGAAAAACACTACCCAATTTAGCTGTAACATTTGTCTTTCTTATAATAATAATAAAGCATAATGTTGGCTGCAGGAAGCCTTCATTAGAATCAAAAATGGTATGTGTGTATTTCATAGTTCCATAATTGATCGTCATAATACTGTATGTTTATGGAGCTTCCTTTTCGGCTTCACACCAGCAGCACTGAGGGGATTACGCGGTCTGTTCCATCTATTTTTCTGAAGAGCCAGGCATACCTAAGATTTTCATAAGTTTAGTAGAATATGGAATCAACATTAAAATAAAATAAAGGTGCCCCACATATGGAGGCAAAGTTTTAGTTCGGTTGGCTCTGCTATAGAAAGTCTCCTTTACAACTCATTCAAAGTCCCTTTTTAACAAGTGTCCTGATAAACATAATAGATGGATGACCAAATCTGTAGTGACATTTGAAGCAGGGTCGCACGGTCAAAATAGTAAGATATAGGATGATGGATGATAAGAATAAATGTGGGTTAATAAATACTGAATGGGCAAGAGATACTGTAGGAATAGGCAGGGGCTCTGGGTCAATGGATAATTTAAAACAGTTTAAAGAATTTGTCTGGAGAAGATATAGTAGTTTTTTTCCATTGCTTTTACCTACTAAAAAATGTTGAGACTACTATGTGGTAGTCATATATTTATAAAGCCAAAGCAGAGAGTAAAAAAGTGAGACTTTTAGCAAACACAAAAAAAGAGTGTCAGATAAGGAAACAGTACTACTGGTTAAAGTCAGCAGAGGGAAATGTTACAGGTGGAATAATGGCTCAGAGGTTTTCTTTTGACCTCAACCAGAAGCAATATCCAACCTACCCCAACTAGTTCTGTGTAGCTAAGCCGGCTTTCAAAGAGATATATCACGTAGTCACAGTACAGCTCCTACACTTCACAGGGTTTCATGGTGCTGAGCCCAACCTGCTCTGTGTGGATATAACTCAGCGAGGCATTACACTTTATTAGTTAAAAAGAGTTTGAAGATTGAAAAATGGTGCTTGAGTGAGAAGTAACTTATCATTCTGAATTGATTCGTAACGGACGGTAATCTGTACTGTACTTAAATCTTCTCTGGTTTCTCTTTCTACACTCTTCTATTTGTGATACACACTTCTGTCCTTCTGTTTCTCTCACATAGCAGCAGGATTTGAGGCCTGTTATAGGTCCACTGGAGGCTGCTGGGAACCAATAGATTCTGTCGGCTCTTGACCCAAAAGGCCCTGTTGAGGTCTTGACACTCTGCCCAGCCTGCAGCAGGACTGGACGGGTTGGCTGGGCACACTGGGTCTTGGGAACATTGGAGGTCCGGCTGGAGGGCACAGAGCAAAAAGAGGAGAGATGGAGGTGGGGGGTGGAATTCAAACAAAATAAAAAATGCATTCGGGGAGATGGACATCAGCCAGACCAACAACCTGCATCAGAGGTGCTACTGGCCCGTTCGGTCTGTAAAGGACTGAAGTGATGCAGAGCATTGCAGTGTTTTAGCTGGCTTAAAAATGAATGGGATGAAGGGAGCCAAAATCCTATTTTCATATTTGTGTTCATAAAGCCGCTCACAATGCCTGCACAAATCGCACTGCCATTAAAAAAAGCACATGAACGGTCAAAGAAAGCTCAAAAGCTGCCCTACATTTTTCTGCAAGGAGAACTTCAACTAACTGCGATGAGTGTTTCCAACATGACTTTTGGGATTCTTGTTTTATTGTGTATTTGCCAATGATGATGAACTTGAAATTACTTTTGTGACCATCATAGTAAGGACTGATATAGTAGTGTACAGTTCTGGAAACACATGGTTCTTCACCAAATTTTCTCAAGTGAAACAGTAAAATCTGTAAAATGTTACGAAAACGAAGATAAAACAAGCTTAAATGTGACAACAGCAAGCAGCTGCTAACTCCTACTTTGTTTTTCTGCCCGAGGGCCACTCACTCTTTCATCTGTCCTTTGAGCTTAACGGAAGGAAAGTTAGCATCTAGCCTGGCTGCTGTATCAACTCAGACGACTGCATCGCCCCAGGTTAGCTTTGAGGCAAACAGCACTTAATAAAATAAAGACCATCTGCCTGTCACCTTTGACCTGTCCAAAAACCAGGAGGACAGTGGTGTCTCAGAACTCTTTGAACTCCCCATGCGAACACACCTTCTCATAATAAACAATCTTGTTCTCACATTCTCGCTCAGAGGATAGGATCTCTGGACATTTATGTCAGTGGTGTCGGTCGCTGTTTCTCTTGACAGTGAGAAACGCTGCAGATAACAGAGACAGTGAGTGTTTCATCTGTCAACAGGCCTTCATGATATCATTGCACATGTATGAAACCACTCATTGTTAACAATAAATCTCTATAAAAATACTAGTGATGCCAGTTTGAACACATACACAATATAATAGACATAAACTAAAGGTATGTAGTGTTGCTGTATTTCTGGCAAATCCTTTTTTGTTTAAACAAATTAATCCGTAAACTAGCTGTTATTAATTTATGAATGAAAAAATCCACAATTTAGTGCTAGTTTAGTATTAGTACAAGTTTATTTGCATAAGAGCAGTGCAGAGCAGCGTCCATGAGCTGACCAGTGGAGCATGTTCACATGCACCTACGTGCGGAAGTAGGGTATGGATGCAATGCCTGATAATAAATGACATGTCCATATGATGTTGCAGGTGGGAATGAAACCCAAGGGCGTGATGTGGGACTCACAGTGGGCTATCCAGTTTATCCCTGTGGTGTCGAGGTGGGGGCTCTGTGTAGGTCTAGATCGCAATGATGTTTAAGCCGAGATCGGCACTTTGATAGCTATATGTTAATAAGAGTAAGACATGTTGGAGTTAAAACTGATAGTGATGATGATGGAAGATTAAACCTCTTAGTAAACATTTCTTTCATTGATCAGATTACATAAAAAGGTCCCGCACTGTCCCTACATTTTTTTTCTGTCAGGATAAAATTGAACCATTGTGAATGTCCTCATGTGTTATCATCAGTTAATATGTTGCTTATGAAAATATAATTTAAAAAGTCCATACTTTGGAACAAAGGGGCCAAGTCACTGAACAACATTTAGACTTGGATGTGCACACATTCAGGTTCGCTGCCAGAAATCGTTAATTTACAAAAGTAACATGTTATTCACCTCTGTTCTTTGCATGATTACAGTTATTCTTTGCAACTAAAATGTCTCCCTCTTGTTTCAGGTGTCATGACTACCTCCCCTTGTGTCTTTCCATTGTGCTGATTGCAGCACTTACCCATTGTGTCGACCCGTGTTTTGCTAAATCACCCTTCTCTTGTGTGCTAAAGTGGAATGCTCTGTGTAGTTTGTGCCGGTTGGTTTTGTACCGACTGGCAAGCGTGGCAGCTGCCTTTGTACCGAAGGCAAAGTGCCTGAACACTTTTGTACTTTTGAAGTCCACCAGTTTTGTCTATTAAATGTTGCCTGTCTTGACCAAGTCTGGGAATAAAGCTTTGACTTTTACATTTGACCCTGAGTTGTAGATCTTAGTCCATCTGTTGCTATCCCTGACAGTTCCAAAATTGAAATGTCTTTAGGTGTGCATTTGTCTCCACTTTACGGATGTTAAGAATAAAATACTTCTCCCGCCACCATTTCAATCAGATCTGTCTTTCCGATGCTCTCTAGCGTCTATTGATGTCACCATATCATCATCAGTGGGAGGGAGCCATCAGCTCTATTGTCTTCTTAATTAAGTTTCCTTTGATGGAGATGGTGATTTGTAATCAGCTGCAACAATATTCCAAGTGAAAAGCTTGCGGTTATGAAAAGCATTTTAAATGTTGTGGCTGTCAGCATCGACCTGTTGACAACCTCACTTTCAATCAGGTGTTGATTAATGCAACAACAGGGTCAGGGCTTGAGGAACCGCTGAGAGCTCATTGTTTTTCCTTTCCCGGCTGTCGGCTGCTTTGTTCTGTGTGCACGCAAGAAGGCTAAGGCCTTTGGGCAGTGACATGCATTCTTAGATTCACACACGCAGGCACACTCAGACAGAGACGCTCACATGCACACAGCAACTTGGCCTGTGCGCTCAGGAAGTGCCTGCATGAGTGCCCTAAATTCGCCTGACGTTGGTCTGAAATTGAATCTAATGTAGCGCTCCCCGGAGACACTGAACAGCACACCAGTAAATTATTTAAATAGCAAAGGCTCCGGACCGCATAATTCAACCCAAATAAATGAGGAATATGAGAAGAGAAAGGTAACCAAAGACAAGGGTCTGTTTACTTGTAGTGCTCTCGATTATCACGATCGCAGGGTAGAGAGAGGTTGGTGGGAGTCAGTGAGAGACTGTGTGTTTCATGCATGTAGAAAAAATTAGAGCTTATTTCAAAGCTTATTTTCCAGCCTTCAGAAGCAGGATAACCACATTTAATGATAGTCTTTTCACTGTAAGCACATATGCATCAGTTTGCATGCATTTACTTCAAAGTAGATGGCCACACACAGGCGGTACAGCTTTTAAGCTGTTACCTCCAATTTACTTTTTCCATAGCGCCCCTGTTGAAACAATTCAATGTCAATGTTAGGGTTAAGGTTACGTCGCCCTGCTGCAGCACATCGCAGTTAGATAGATCCGAAAGGAACGCACAGCAGCATTCATGAATACGGTGGCAGCTACTGTACCATGCTTTAATTCCCATCTTATCTGTCATGCACAAATCAGACGGCCTTCAGTGCCTTCGCAGCTTGTCTTCATCTGCTGCCTGCATCCGGTTATTTCAGCCTCCCCTCGCTACAAGGCCAAAGCAGACTTTCAATTATTTATGGACTTTTTTTGTTTTCTTTTGGGGTGCGTAGGGGGAGAAAAATGAAAAAACTGAACACGGAATCTAAGGAGGCAGTTCCTCCATGGCCTAATGATGGAGTTCAGCTGAACCAACCGCAGGGTTGTTGAGACAAAGTAACTCCACAGCATTAAAGGAGATACGGTCCCATTTTGAGAGATATTATGATAATCTACTGCTTTAACACATTCAGTCAATGAAGTCCTACAATGCAACCTAATAATATCAATTGAGGACAAACCTTGGTTTGATGGCCTTCCATTTTATCTCATCAAAATGCGATGAGGTTGGTTGATAGGCCAACGCTTGTAATGACGATCCACTCTCTTTGATGGGTTAAATGGAGCTGAGCTTCCCCCGACATTGACACCAAACCCCAGAAAGTGTCACAGCCTGTTGTCTTGTGGATTGTTTTGTCTCCGCCCCCTCTCAGGTGTTCCCCGTTTCCTGATTGCCTCCCCTGTGTACTTAACCTCTGTTTGTTTGTCAGCTGCCTGCCAGATCGTCTTTTGTCTTCTGCCAAGCTTTCCAGCGGTTTTCCTCTGTCGCTTCTGTCCTGTTCCTGGTGTATGACCCATGCCTGCCTGACTCCGAGCCCTGGAAGAGCTACAATAATGTGGCGCTTCTATTTTGTTTCTAATGTAGTTGTATTTCTAATCATAATACACGGACGACAATCCATTAGCTATGTACGTTTTGAAGTGATGGATAGTAATGATGTCCGTCTGAATGTAGAGCAGAGGGGGGATAAACAATAATGTGATAACAATATTAATAAATAAATAAAAAATGTCCAGAAGTCTGCCAGCTGAGCTGATATTTTTAAGGGTTTTAATAACTTTGACTTCTGCGAGGATTATACGACTGAACCAATGCAATGACCTAAAGCAATCGCGGGAAAACTCATTCAGGATTTAAATAAAACAGTTTATTCAGAGTACTGGTGTGTAAAGGTAAAGTTAGAAAATGGGCAGAGCTGAACGTAACCATTCATTGTACACTGTTAATGAAATGGTATTAGTTCTTTTTTTTTCTCCTCTGAATAAGTTTGGTCCAAATGTTGGAAAACGCAACAGTGGACTCGGCAGAGAGGATAGAGGCAGAGGGTTTGATGGGTTCCGCAGTAGGACATTAGTTTTCAGTTTCCCAAATGGCTTTTGGAAACTATCCAATGGAAAGAAATGCTAAATAGAACTGTCAAGGGGGAGGAAATATTTGGAATCTGATGTCACCCCTGTGCCGCTGCGTTTACCCGACACAATTAAGAAACCTTCCCGTCAGTGTTGCACTTACTAACTTAATCCATCTGTGTCACTATACAGGTCCCCATGCAGGACCTAATCCAGGCTAAATGCAACGATAATCCAATTAATCTGTCATAGCACAGGCCCGCTGATGATATTTTTACTTTCTGCTGACACGTTCAATTTCCCTCTTGGCAAAATAATGAGGATGGATAACTTAATTTGGATAACGGAAAGTAATAGAAGACAGTTAACACAGAAAAGACGGGGAAAGAATTGAGGGATAGAAAGAGGAAGGAGTGTAAGCATATGTCTTTAATGAGTAGCATTTGCTGGCTCCAAAATTTAGTTTCCTTTCTGTCATCTTGGTGTTAAGCAACCGTTGCTACCACATCAAAGATGGCATTGGAACATTGAACAGTTGTGACCTGATACTGGTAACATCCTCCACATCTCGGCCACCGGTTTTAAACTCAACCCCTTACAATGGTGCTGACAATCTGCTGATGGCCACTGATGATCACCATACAGCAGGTCATTGGGTGACACATTTTAGACACATTATAAATGTGTTAACCTAGCAATCCATTCACTCCGACAATGATTTCATCAGATGTTTTTTTTTTAGGATTAGGAGGGGCTTAAAACAAACATTAACCAAGAAACTGGAGAAAGGTACGCCACTCTTTAATGGACATTTTCATTTGAAATCTCAATCAGACAGCATAGTAAACTATTTGTAACCATTGAAGACTGGAATTATCTTATCAGTGGAGTACTACGAGCCTGAAGTACCACTTCACACACATGTGGGAGATCCGTCGACAAACCAAGACATGAAAAATTCAGAAGACATGATAAAAAAAGATGTTAAAAGTTAGTTTTTCATTGTGAAATTGTTCAACCTGCATCAGGCGTCCTTGCATGCAAGGCCTGCATAAAAGTGGTATTTTTTCTTTGACTGAGATTCTCCAAAGGAAATCCACAGAATTAACAGACTAAAATGTCCCTTGCACAATAAATTGTAGCAATTAACTTTTTTGTGCTAGACCACTTTACCTCCCTCTAACAGGGACCCATACTATTGAACGTATGCTGCATTGTGCATTATGATGTACCCTGATAAAATACATGTTTCCACTGGTACCTGTTTAGAAAAAACAGAAAAAGGATGTATATACTGTAAGTTAACTTGCTGTTGCTCCGAAAGTGCCCGTTAAATAAAAGCATACACTAGTTTTTAATAATTGAATCACCTGCATCATGCGATTAATCAATTCATTTTTTTACATTTTCCCAGCACAACCTTTAGATTTAGGGGCACCCACAGGGGAAAGGAGAACCATGTGGTTTCCTTGGAGAGCTCCCCTTTCTCTGTAATGCTTGACTGATTTATTAAATAATCAAAGCTGTTTTGACAAAAAGCCTCAAGTGAGGAAAGAGACATTCATATAGGGACCAAAAACAATCAAATTCTTTCTTACAATTGTACATGTAACGTCATATCTTGTGCTCTGCAGCAAGGCCTTGTCCCCTTTGTATCAAGCCCACGCAGCCTCTCAGACTCGGAGAGGTTCAGAGCTCAAAGCTTACAGGGGGAGAGTAGTAGATTCTTGGGATATCCCGAGAACACGTGAAGAACACGTGGGTAAATCCCTCACAATTGATCCAAGCTTTGTTCTCGCTCACTAATTAATTCAAACTGAGAACTTACAAGCTCAGGTGGACAAACATAAATATAGACACACATGTTACGACACACAGACATACAGTGCAAAGACATAAAACACATGCAATCAGTCACTCCACCCAAAACCGCTACCGTAGAATGTCATAAGTAGTGGTGGGCAGCCTGATTGTCACAAGTTTTCACTTTTGGATTGAGGAAGCACAATTTCTCCACAGGGAGCTCTGGAAGCAATTATTCCTCCATCCAAACGTCCCTGAAACAACACACCAACCGCTCTCAAACACACACAAATGGTTCTGCCAATCCATTGTTCCCAGCCACCACATCATTGTTTGGGAGAATTACATTAACCTCATTTGCCAAGCATACTCCCACAAAGCAATTGAGCTAGAAAATGAACAGTTGGCCAGCTTAGCTAATAACAAGCGAGACGGTATGTAGGAAAGGTGGTAAGAAAATAGCTTTAGAGCGTGCTCAGCCTCCAGCTCCCTCTACCTCTCATTCACACCCAAACCTTGTGTTTCCAAAACAGTTTCTCTTCAGGAAAGAAAAAAACGTTTGTAAAATAATTGGAGACTGTCAAAGTGGGTCATTTGTCTTGATGGCCAGATACTTAAATTTACATTTTACCAAAATAAGTAAACCCGGAAGTGGAAGCGTCCCATAGGAATAGTTAGTAAACAACCACGGACCCAAAAATGATAGGGGTGGCACGGTTCACAAAACCCACGGTTCGGTTCGTATCACGGTTTTAGGGTCACTGTTTTCGGATCTGTTGGGTTCGTGTTTTTAATTTTATTTTATATTTTATGTTCCAGAAATGTACTTCAGCATATTCTATATAGCTGAATTATCCACAATGTAGATTACAGTATTACATCTTGTAACAAACTGAATTTCACTTGACTTTCAGCACATCATTGGGACCATCTCTGAGGGAAACTGAGATATTGATACGGCAAGAGAGAAGACATTGATGACATACTTTTCACTTATTTGGCAAAAAAGGAGAATATGTATTGCCATCTCAACAGGAACTTAGATTAAAATTAACTTAATCAAACTGCCAACTTCAGTGTAGCTCTTACAAAAATTGTATCTTTTAAAAGAAGAAGAGAGGAACTCTTAAAGCTTTGTCTTTAAATAAGAGTTACGTGGGCTGCAAGGCGTAAATCCCAGGGGGAACAGGGGGGTCAGGACCCCCCCCCCCTCTAAGGGTTGTCTCCCACCCCTAGAAATATCATTTTAAAACAATTGTGTGTATTGTAAATAACATAATGATGTACAGTATACTTAGAATATCTGTGTAAGAAGTAAAACAATTCAAACCCCAAAAAAGCCTTTTTAAGTTTAGAAACATTTTGAGTCTCCCCTCCCTTCCCTCACAGTGGTTCGGTCCACATCGCTGATGCTAACTAGCTGATTATGTGCGCGAGTGTTGTAGTCTGTATTTCCGGTCACTTGTCTCCCCAGTACTGTCTGTGTGTCTGTGTTCCCTGAGCTGCTTCACTCCCCTGTACTTGTGTGATTTCACTATTCGGGTGGTTTCGGGTTTTCGTGGTTTCCCCCCTTCCAGTCTTGCTTTACTTCCTTCCTGCTGATTTCTAGTTTTACTAATCTCTACTAACCCCTACTAACTCATAGATTGTAAAGTACTAACCTCACCTAACACACACTGGGTTTGGGTGTTTGATAGTTTAGATCACTATACTAATACACTAACCAGTCTCCCCTTTTCCATGCTGCGCTGTAGCTCCGCCCCTTTTTCTTTCTAGCCTGCTCTAACGCTGAGTTCTGCAATTGCCTGCACCTGTCTCTTGCTCTAACTGCACCTCTCTCTCTGCACGCGTTTCACCTGCTAAACCAAGGCCGTCTGTTATCATTGTTGCCCATGTGATTCCAGTCCGCGTTTTTGTCAGTCCCCTGTCATTTAATTAGTTATCCTAATGTTCTTCACCTGGATGTTGTTTGTTACTCCGCCCTCACTCACTTAACCCCTCCTTGATTGTTACCTTCCCCAGTGTATAAATGTCAGTCCTTTTCACTTGGCTCTTGTCAGAACGTTGATCGTATTCATTGTGCCGATTACTAGTAAGCCTTTGTCTATTGAGATTCCTGCGACACCCCTTTGCCCGACTTCGAGTCAGCCTGCCCCTTTGTACCTTCGCTATTTCTGATCTCCTGGTTTTTGACTTTTTGCCTGTCTTTTCACTTTTCTTCTGGAAACCCGATTCTGTCCCGCTCTCTCTCCGATCACCTGGCTTCAAACCTCGCACGGAATAAAGACAACGTTTTTTGGATTTCCCTGGTCTGCGTGTGGGTCCTTACTCTGAACGTAACAGCGAGCATACAGACGGCGACAGCTAGCGCATCCTCCAACTCCGGGCAGCCTTCCTTATCTCTCCCACTTGCCATTTCTACACGTGACCGTGACCTGCAGCACTCCATGCTCCACTTTTAATGTCTATTTGCGTGTCCGCACAACTCTTATTTCGCGCGAAAAGGAAACACTCCTTGCGCTACATTGCGCATGCGTCGAACCGTGCGACGCACGCACACCGAACGGTTCGGATGATTTCTCATGTTCCGTGCCACCCCTAATAGATGACCAAAGCAGACAGACCACGGCAAAGTATTCCCCCAGGGTACAACATTTATTTGAACAGCGTCTTAAAATATAATATATACGAAACAATTCCCATCAGCTTTGTGGAATGTAATAAAACAGAGTTTTAATAAACAAGTTCAGTTCGCTCTATTGGTGGCTAGGCTGTAGCGGGCCAAGAAGGGAGGGGGGAAACAGGCCCAGGGACAGGCCCCCCACTGGCTCCCGTGCACCACACACACCAAACAATATAAATCAAAGCCAAAAGCATGTAACTATGTAAAACAAGAGAAATTACTGTTAAATGCACAACTGAAAAATGTGAGGAGCAAGTGAGTGGCCCAGTGACCCCCCACCCACTCCGAAACATAAACAGATTTAGTGAATACAATTTTGTGCGAAATAACCTTGTGGGGAAAGTGACAATTTTAAGTTCAGATGCAGACAACTACCACAAACCAAAAGTAATCTAACTGAACAAAACAAAACAAAATAACACACAAAAATATGACAAAGCAAAACAGCAGTGCTTCTAATCCCTGCCTGGACTTCCCGTTTTCTCTGCCGGCTCCCACCCGGTTTGGGCCTCCCTGGGGCGCTGGGTCTGGGTCACAAACCAGAAGCTTCACCAATGGCCAAATTCCTATTTCTAAAACAGAGATAAGACTACGTGTCAGCTCAATGGGTTGTCAAACCGGGCTCCGACACAGAAAGGCACAGCATGCCCCTGTAGGGTCCTTATGTGGTGCATTTATACCCATACTAATGGTAAACCAGGAAGTAGGAGGGGCCTGACCCTACAGCATTGCAGGAGAGACGTTTTCTCACTGGCTACATATGGTTTTCTAGAAACTGCACCGTGCACCCCTATTATAGTTTAGTACAACTTGAAACTTATAAATCTATATAAATCTCTATATCAAAGAGTAGCAATCAAGATATTCACTGATTGGAGACACATCCAAGGGGAAACTTTCTTGTAAGAAACCGGAAGCCAACACAAGCACCCAGAACCTTCAATGGCCTCTTTGATCCCCATCTTAATAAAATGTCCTGGTACAAAAAGCACTTTTAGCTCTCTACAACTAATTTCCATGACAACTGTTCAAGGTGTGGAACTGTGTAATATCATATGAAAGATGAATTGCGGTGATGGCTTTTGTTCGTATTTTACCCATTTGTTAGATGTTATACTTAAGTGTTTAGCATTAGCACATTTTATAGAAAATTATTCTTTTAATTCATCTAATGACTGAGCAAATAAATCACCTTCTAATTATTTGTCAGTTGCTGTTTTCAGATGCTGTCATTTGTCCTCTCTTGAATGAATGAATCCAACTGTTATACAGATAATTACACCTTTTTTTCTTAACAACACATTCTAAACATTTTTCTGCCTCAGTGTGTCCGGAGCTTGGCCCCCTTAAAAAATATACACGACTCGCAATGAAACCAAATCCAGACGTCTGACAGCACTTAACCCTCAAAATCTTGGCTGGAAATCGTCTCGCTGTTAGATTTTCAGCCTATACAACCCCGCCACATGAAGGCATGCTGTGTGCGGTGGACCTTCTGAGACCTGTGTGTGTGTGTGTGTGTCTACGGGTCCAATGGAATCAAAGTGAAACCTCTGCTGTTGCATGATTCATCTCGGGAAAGGACAACTCTTTTAAAACTCTCCTATTATGACTACGCGTCACATGGCCATGACAACCCCCCGCCCCACCCACACACATCGGCTGGACGTGGGTGGGGGTGGGGAGGAAGCAATGCTGACTCTGCACAGGATGCAAGTCACCAGCATCTGACAGAGCGGGGTAATTCCGCCAGTCGGTTAGGACATATGGAAGTTGTTAGGACTATGGTGTCGAGGCAGGTACACGTCACAGCTTTTGTTTTCGGGATGAGCCCTCCCACAACATACCCCCCCCCGTCTTCTCTAAGCATGAGTCAAGGGACGTTGGGTGGGGGTTTCAAAAGTGTGGAAGAGAGCCGTTGGATCAGATTAATTTACTGCACGTGCCTAATGGGCTGTAACATAGTTCTGACACACACCATAACCCACCATTTACACCTCGCAGGCACAGCAGTGAAGACAGTGGGAGCATACCTCCAGATTGCATACATGAGTACAAGGACAAATAAATGCAGGGATTCTGCCTGTGTTTGATGTGAGAAACTATCTATGTGTGTGAACTGCTCTTCAACTGGATGGGTGGCCGCGCTAAGGTCAAAAGCAGACTTCATTGGATAATTAAGAGCAACTGAGTTGCTCTCATTACTGTGCTGCTGCTCTTCTCTAGTCGGCCACAGAAACTGACAGAGCAGGAAAAAAATCGAACCAAACACGGCACAAGAGGAAACGTCAATCCGCCACAGTTTGTGTCAGCATACCCATTCACTTCATGAACTGAGACCCTCTTCCTCTTCGGATCATAACATTGTGTGATCACTGTATCACTGCTGAGCAGAGCTGTCCACACAGGCCAGGCTGTACCCTCCTTATTGGATTTGCAGTTTCAATATGCTACACTATGGGCAAAATGCAGTGTATAGCATGAAGTCTAAAACGTGCTGCTGTGCAGCGAGGAAGGATTTCACTAGTAGCGAATCTGTGAAGCGGGAAAAAAAATTCAGTGTAGTAGCAGACAAGCTGAAGTTGTCTTTGAAGTTAGGAGCTTTGAATCTGGCATTACAGTAATTTCACATGAAACAGTTTGCCTGTATCCATAGAAACATAAAAGCAACATAAAAGCAGTGTGAAGAACGGAGAGAAAGGTGAGGGAGAGCAGCAGAGACGTGTCTGTACTCCCTCGTAGTGGCGGCAGCTGGATTGGGTTAAGGGATTGGAGCGTGGTGTCGCCGGTACACAACACAAAGCAGGCCCGCTTAGCTTTCTCCTCGCTAACCAGCCTCAAGGACAAGCTTTCACATCTTAGCCCTGAACTTTGTGCCTCAGAGACCAAATACTGACAAACCCAGGTGTGTGTCCCACTGACTCTTAGCTGTTAGGAGCTGGAGCGCCTGCTCTGTCAGCCCATAGGGAAATGAGAAGGGTTCTAGGAATGAACAAAAAAAGTTAAAAAGGCTTCTTAAATGCTTGATTTGGGGAAAGAACCAAATACTGGGTTAAGGCAAAAGAATACATTACCAAAGGCATTTGAAACAAAGTCGTTTGGTGACAGCTTTGCATTTGCAATGCATTTGAAACAAATTCTATGGGTTGTGATGAAAAGGACAGATTGTAGAAAGACATTACCAAATAACAACTAAAAACCGCTCGGACAATAGAGAACAGCACTGTGCCAGTTGATTGGACACTGATTATTCCTGCAACATGCTGGTTGTGAGACTGAACACGATCATTCTGCTTTGCACAATCAAGGTTAAATATTTCAATAACATTGTTCTGTCCAGGTATTACACAATTAACCGAGTAATGTCCAAGGGGCTGGCTGGATACAGTACAACAAGTGTACAAATTAAACGTCAAGTGTCTTTTCAACAAAGGAGCCCCAGCGCCCTGTTTCACCTACATTTTGGAATCAATTGTATAACAGGAATACTTACAAAATCATTCTTGGGACCATGCTATAACATCAACAGAAAGTCCGCCATTTTGCTTTTAGTGCGAATATCCATTCAATTTTTGACCGTTTCTAGGCACTATAGTTTGACCAACTCCTCCCTGGGACTTTGGACTTTCATAAGGCTCTGAGAAACAAAAAAATAACGTTCAGCTATTTGGCCCAATGGGGGTTTGACTTTCGATTGAATTGAATTAAGTTATTTGTACCTTTTCTGCTTGCACTAACCCCTATAGACGGCCAAATTGATGCACAGCCAACTTGCAACAGGAATAGTGTGTACTCAACACAAAAATATATCTACAATACAATATACAATACACAGCTATTAATCATTTTCGCAATCAAATAAGATCGAAAAAGTGGCAAATAGTCCTACCACATTTTGACTGCTCTTGTTTCTGTGCCGTGAGGCCTTCACAAAAGCCTCTTCTAGAGTAGCAATTCTGACTTTTCATGTATACTGTGCACACAGTGGGCTATCATGCAGATGTGCTTTTAACCTCATCCTTAGAGGGAAATGTTAATTCAGGTGATCCAAAAATTCAATACTTGTTTGTGTGTGTTGTATTGATTATAAACTACTTTTAACTTAACTTTGCACTTAATCAGAATACTCACAGGGGTTCCCTTTTACACTGACAATAAAAATGTCCAGATAGACAAAGTAGTTCCAGAGTAATTACACTTTTTATCATCGGTATGCTGTTTTCGGAGCTGAGGCCAAAAAAATGAAAGGTCTTGATGAAACAATCTAGAATGTAGATTTTTTTTTTGTTAAAATATTCAGTATGACAGAATAATCTTCCAAAGAACTTTTTTAAAGACCTCTTTTCGTGAAAGTTTTGTCAACGGATTATTGTTGCTGAACATTCGAAAACATTGGAGCTCTGGTCTTTCTGCCGTGGGTGATGGTCCTTCTGTTTAAAAGAAATTACCTTTCGCTTAAATTTACTAGTCTGTGTCCTGGTCCCCGCCTGGACTTATGCCAAGAGAGAGTGACTGCAGGAAAATAAAAAGGGAAAGCAAAGCAGTAAGCTTGATGCTAAACGCAGCCACAATGCTGATTGTGTTTATCTGGCATTATGATCTCTGTGTCCCCTTCGGCCCCCGCCCTACATTCCTGAACAGGTTGTCATATCACCGCCTACCTACAAACAGCCAGCTGTTGCCTGTGTGATATGGGTTAAATTGTGTGTAAACTGTGAACAAACAGCACTACTGCTATGCTTTATTTGTTATATCAGTGTGGCGGCTCCGCCCAGCCCCAGCACCCTGAAGATGCCAGCTGGAGGCAATCAACCTCCAGCTGGACTAACGAGGTGCCTCTCCCAGGGTTTAAAAGGGAAACACGGGAGAGGCACAGAGGGAATCAAGATTTCTGTAGATAAAACAAAGATTTTGTTTTTTACAAGGAAAAAAAGTTTCTGAAGAATTAAAGTTACACATTTATAAATATGATTTGGAAAGGGTAAAACAATTTAAATTTTTGGGTATATGGTTGGATGAAAGGCTTACTTGGAAAGTTCATATTGAGAAGATGATTGATAAATGCAAAAGAGTTATAAATGTTATGAGATGTTTGGTTGGGAATGAATGGGGAGCTGAGAGGAAGGCATTGAAATCAATTTATATAGGATTAATTAGGTCTGTTTTTGATTATGGATGTATAGCTTTTGGTACAGCATCATTTTCATTACTTAAAAAATTGGATATTGTTCAGTATCAAGCTTTGAGATTATGCACAGGGGCCATAAGAACTACACCAACTTCAGCATTACAAGTAGAAATGGGAGAAATGCCACTAAAGTTGAGGAGATTACAATTACTTTCCACTTACTGGTTTCAGTTAAAAAATCATTGTGAAAATCATCCATGTCAAGAAATTTTAAAACCAAGTTGGGAAAAAGGGAAGAAGAAATTAAATTCTTTTGGGTGGATAGCAGATTCTAATATAATAGATCTTGAATTATCTCAAATAAATGGCAGTAGAACAGTTATTAGATCAATACTTCATCCATCTATCCTACCTGAAATTGATGTAGATTCAAGATTGTTGTATAAACGGAAAAATAAACAGGATATTTTAGATTCAAATATGGTTGAGCAATATATAGATAAAGAATATTATGGATATGTAAAAATTTATACAGATGCTTCAAAAGATTCAAATAATAGGAATGGTGTTTCGTTTGTAGTTCCAGAATTTAATTTTAAATCAGGTAAAAGAATTAGTAATGAAGTTTCAGTTTACACAGGAGAAATGTTTGGCATCATGTTAGCATTAGAATGGATTGAAGAAATTAGACCATTAAGAAGTGTAATTTGTTCAGATTCTAGTTCAACATTATATTCATTTAAAAACAATCATTCAGATAGCAGACCGGATTTATTGGTAGAAATTCAGCAACTATTATTCAGAATTCAAGCAATGGGATTAACTGTTTCCTTTATATGGATTCCTTCTCATATAGGAATAAAAGGGAATGAGATGGCAGATAAATATGCAAAAAGAGCAAGTAAATACAGTTTAATTGATATAATAATTCCATTTAGTAAAGGTGAAATAAAATCAGTAATTAAGAAAAGGATTAGAGCAAGGTGGCAGAAACAGTGGGAAGAAGAAAGAACTGGAAGATGGTTTTATAATATTCAAAGAAAAGTAGGATTAACGAGGATGACATCAAGGAATAGAAGGGAAGAAACAGTGTCAAGATTACGTTTTGGACATACAGGGTTAAATAGCACATTATTTAAAATGGGGATTCATGATACAGGAAAGTGTGATTTTTGTTTTGTTGAAGAAACAGTGGAGCACGTTATATTATTTTGTAGTAAATATCATATTGAGAGAAATGAATTGGTAAATAGATTACAAAACAGTAAATTAAAGTTAAACATAAAATATCTTAGATATGAACACCAAATCAGAGGGTTATTCTTTATTATTAAGATATCTTAAAAAGACTAATTTGATAAAACGGATTTAGTTATTTATTTATTTATTTATTTTTTAATATTATTTATAGTAGTAGGATATTAGAGTAGGTCATCCCGATTCACACTCCATTTCAGTTGGTGGCGGTAATGCACCAAAAGTTGTTTGCCAACCGCCATAAAACAATAGAAGAAGAAGAAGAAGAAGGCACAGAGGGAAGAGCACATGGAAACACGACGCCACGGGTAAGCAATGGCGGAGTTTGTAACTAATAAAAGACTTGCAGGCACGTTCTCCGCGTCTCAGCGTCCTCATTCCGGGTCCCCTGAGTACCCACCCCGTTACAATCAGATTAGGGTATGTGATAGTGATTTAATTCATTTAAATTTACAAATTTTCCCCACAAGGCTTTACAGTCTGTACACATAAGACATCCTCTGTCCCAAAACCGTTACATAATAATAAATAAGCCTTTAATGGCAGAAAAAAGGCACGATACCTTAGGGAGAACGGCAGAGATCCCTTGGGATGGTCAGACTACGAAGGATGTGGTGTATACAGAATGAAATGTAAAAGATGTAGATTACATTAAATTCAGAGAACAGAAATTCTTTAAATATTGTGAGTGGTAAACCTCTGGAGAGGGAAAGCACAAAGACTTCAGGAAAGAAGTTATAATGACAGTAAAAGTAATGTGATTAATATTTGTAGTATTAATGATAACCGCAGCGGTTGTTAGCATGGCCAGGTTGAAAGAGTGAAAAAGCACAAAAACGAATCACCAAACCGTAGACTGGACCGACAAAACATTACAAATAGTTTTTCACTCAGGTCGTTTGGTGTTGAATGGTTGCAAAGCAGGTGGCCTTTGGCTTGAGTGAGCTTCAGCACAAACTTTCCGCTAGTGACCCAGTCATTTTTCAGCCTGGCTTCCAATTAGTATCCATCTGTCACTGTTGATGATGTTGCATACTGTGGTCTGTGTACAGCAGATTTTAATTTCATACTTCTGATTAGAATCACTCTCTGGTGCTAACATTAGTATCTCACATTCTGTCAAAAATGGCTGACCAGTGATGCATCACTAGCCAATTAGCCTGCAGAAACCAGATGGAGCCACGTATTTTGCTACTAAGGTGTATGGATAATTGCTGTTTTTTTGGAGTTAAGTGTAGATAAAAACAACTTTGAATAGAGCTACAGTAGAAGTCAGATGTGTGGACACATTAATGGTTTTATTGATCTCATGGGTGCTTAAAAAATTGTCATACTTTATCATGAATATCACAGCCACATATTGTAATTTGTGTTTTGATTGGTAGCCGAGCTACTATGGCCAAGAGTAGAGGTGAGGACTGGAGAGAAGGATGCTATTGTAACGATCAACTCCTCGCTGAGACTGAACTGACCCAAGCTCTGCGCACGGAGAAGATCAGAGCAAGTTGGTAATGCTCAGGTATGTCACACAGATAACCATATGTATTTAAATCACTACTTATCTGCATCTGGTCAGAGTGCCAGCAGACTCAACAAAGTAACCTAAATGCCACTTAGTCCTTATCAAGTCTTTCCCTGAATGTCACCAAAGAGATTTTCCCTGATTAAATGTCCAAATCCCCCTAATTGGAGTAGTTCTCGTCTGAGCTCGCTTCCGGCAACATATCTTTGTACAATGCTCATTATGATAAATTTCTGATACAAAAAATCCCAGCAAAACTTTTTGCTCGTTACATGCATACTGTCTTTAAAAAAAATACATTTGGTTATAATCAGGAATGGATTGTGAAATACGTAGTAAGTAAAAAAAATGTGATGTTGAATATACCTATGTCACAAACTGTGTTTTACATTTAATCGGACACAAACTGTGGCCAACTTAGTATTGAAAGAATAGACATTGTTACATGTGAAGAAGGGATTTTCCTTTACAACAGTTAGCTTTGCGCTACTATTAATTGCAACACTATTGTGGGGAAGATAACCTTTTTTGTGACAAGAAAACTTCTCAAGATGTTTAATGTTGATTTTGTCTCGACGCATGTGGATGGATTCAACTGCATTTCAATGGATGAATTGAAGTGGCAATGCTATTATCCACGATTTAGTCCCTTGCTGCTTTTCACAGACATTTTCCCTCGCCGAGCTGGCTTTTAGACATCGACAGCAACATGTATACACATACACACAAAAACTTTAATCTCTGCACAAATTAGAGCTTCCAATCTCATTTCTGCAGATGAAGTGATCCATGAAATGGTGCCACAGCACTCTTTTCACCTCAGCGTTACGTGAACGCTGCAGATTGCCTCATTCAGTCTCCAATATTAACCCTTTTGCCACCTCTTAATTTCTCAGCATCCCGACCACAATCCCGCTAGTTGAGCCCAAAACAGGCCTTTTTCACAGCCAAAATATATACACATGCAGGCTCGTGTTTATGTGGGTGCTTAGAACTTTGAGAGAATTAAGCCCCTAGGTGTGTGTGTGTTGTATGTGTGCATGGACCTGTTCAAGGGTGTGCATGCATCTGTGTGTCTGTTATGGTTAGTTCAAAGATAAATACTGTGTTGAGGAAGAGATAATCCTCTCAAAAGGGCTCCATGCATGTTCCACTCCACCAACTAATGGGAAACAATTTTTGATGTCATCATTACCAGAGTAGAAAAAAATGAAAAATCTGCAACTGTTTTTTCTCACCAGATAAAGGGATTAGAGGAGATACTTGAGGAGATGTGGGTCATTTAGATAAGGATTTGAGTAAATAGCAGAGACTCTTCTCACAGGTGCATGGCTTTCTGAGGCTAGGTTATTATCAAGGAAAGTCAGGAATGACTCATCCTGTATCCATAACCATGATTTATTTTACATGAAAAATGACATCATCAAAAGCACACAAAGAGATTATACGGTATATAATGCCATAGAAGGGAAATTTCCTTTTACCAAATTACTCATTAGCAGGTAATATTACTTACGAGTAAAAAACAGCATCCCTTAAACTCCAATCACCTCAGGTTGACTGTTTTGTCCACTTGTAGAAAGAAAAAAACAAGACCATGTTTAAACAAGCTGCTGTCCACAATTAGGAGATAACTGTCTCATCAACAGCTTAGCACAGTCACTGCTCATACTGCCATTTGCTCCTGCGATATGTCTAATTCTTATAGAAGATGGACCAAATATCTTTCCGATATCTTCCTATTTGAATTGAAGAGAAAGAAAAAAAATAACTTGGAACTGATTCAACTTTTTACTCCGGCAACCTTTACTGGAAACGTTGTGGAATGATGCATTCAAGGAACGAGTCGGCTAAAGACGTCTGCAACGCCTATATTCAAACTTGTTACTGCTAGTGTCCATGTGACTTTAATCAGTTATCACATATGCAACATATATGTATGAGTACTTCATACCAATGTCCGTTAATAAATATATTGCTAGAGGGAACCTCTAATACCTAATATACAATTTTAAGTTTAAATTTACAAAAGCAACACTAGGCAATTTGTTAATTAATTTCAAAGACGTCGAACTGTGTCACTCATTATAGTGACTGGAGTTATGTGAAGTACGTTGCCACATACATCTGTCAAATTGGCTAGTCAATGGGAGCCAAAAAAATCAGTTTCACACAGTATTTTGTCAGTGTTATGGAAATTGACCTGTGAAATATCTGACATACTTCCTGTTTGGCAGCATTTCCTCGACTTCTGAAGTTTTAAATGTATTCCAAACAGGGTTTGACAGGGAGAGCTTGATTTTTTTTTTTAAACCCAAGCAGACGTCATGTTTGCAGCAATATGCAACAGAGGACTCCTTGAAATAAATTGTGGAAGTAGACCCAGGCCTGGACTGATTAGTGCAAGCCTTTGATTTCCGAGGAGATAAGAGCTTCAAAGGGTCACATGCTTTAGGAATTGTTGAGAGAAAAGAAATTACACTGCACTTTAAGAACTAGCCGAACAATAAAATCAATCAGAGTGCTGAGATTCAGTGCATGTGCAGCCTGTATGAATTCAATATGTATTCATAGATTTGGATCAGCGAAAGTGCTCTGATGACCTCCAGCTTTAATTTGAAACATGCGTCACCTACTGCAATGTTGAGACTTATAAAGTTGATCTTGCGCTTAATGTACATAGTAAAAAGAAATCACCACCCTTACTATAATTTGATCATAGTTTTGGGGAAATATTACTTGGCTCCGCCTCAGAGTGAGGTAATTTCCTCAGTGAGGTTGCAAAAAAACTCTGAATTGATTGGATTGTAATTAAAATATACTAAACTTAATGGCGGGGTGGATGAACATCAACTTTTAATGTTGAGGCTTAAATGTGGCTCCTGGAACCTAATGAATGCATAGGTTTGTGATAATGCTCGATACAAGGCTTGATAAAAGGAAGAAAATAAAATGGTTGGCGTCTGGGAAAAAATTACATAGATATAGCAAGAGAAAACATAGTGAAGAGGGATGAGGAAGAAGTGGAAGGAACAGATGCTGATCAATGCTTGAGCTCCTGCAGCGTCTGGAGTCTCAGCTTTCTGCTTTCTGCCTCTAGTTGCAACACTGGTGAAGCAGGATGTTTCCTCGAATCAGTAGGACAACAACAGGAACAACATATGCTGACACAAAAGGATGAGCGAAGAGAGTGTTCCGCAATACCCTACAGTTTTGCGTTGTGCAACCATTAAGGTTTCCTCAGGAGGTTACTGTGAAAGCAGTTTATCATGACCCATGATTATGTGTGTTGTGAAACACGGCCTCCAGTTGCATCTAGTATAAATGATGACAGGTACAAAGAGGAAGTCAGGTGACATGAATGAAATGCACCAAATTTAGCTAACAATTTATATTGAATATTTGGCTCTATATTGTCTGTGCAGCATTCTCAATCCTTTGTCCATCCTGGGAAAAAGAAAACAGGATGAAAATAACAATTAAGGGTATTCTCTACGAGGACAGACAGACATTACATGTCATTTAATGGTGGAAGGAACTCTCTGACATCAGGACTACAGAGAGCCTCTACATCCTTGACACTAACAAATTGCAGCACTTAAATTGTATTGTCTGTTATCTATAACAAGTTGTAAATCAGCTTTTTTGTTAAAGTAGTAGTACTTTTTTGTTTCTTGTTCTTTGAGTTGGTGTCCTTATGCTTGAAATGCACTTATTGTATGTCGCTTTGCATAAAATCATCAGCTGACATGTAATGTAATTTAGCTGACGCTTTTATTCAAAGCAACTTACAATGCATTTTAAACCTATGTGTTTTGTTTTTTTGCATTACACAGTGTGAGTACTGTGCAGCCATAAGGGTGCTCGGGCTTGCTCAGGGACACTTCGCCAGAGGACATGGAGCAGCCAGTGTTGTAGTCTGTATTTCCGGTCACTTGTCTCCCCAGTACTGTCTCTGTGTCTGTGTTCCCTGAGCTGCTTCACTCCCCTGTACTTGTGTGATTTCACTATTCGGGTGGTTTCGGGTTTTCGTGGTTTCCCCCCTTCCAGTCTCGCTTTACTTCCTTCCTGCTGATTTCTAGTTTTACTAATCTCTACTAACCCCTACTAACTCATAGATTGTAAAGTACTAACCTCACCTAACACACACTGGGTGTTTGATAGTTTAGATCACTATACTAATACACTAACCAGTCTCCCCTTTTCCATGCTGCGCTGTAGCTCCGCCCCTTTTTCTTTCTAGCCTGCTCTAACGCTGAGTTCTGCAATTGCCTGCACCTGTCTCTTGCTCTAACTGCACCTCTCTCTCTCTGCACGCGTTTCACCTGCTAAACCCAGGCCGTCTGTTATCATTGTTGCCCATGTGATTCCAGTCCGCGTTTTGTCAGTCCCCTGTCATTTAATTAGTTATCCTAATGTTCTTCACCTGGATGTTGTTTGTTACTCCGCCCTCACTCACTTAACCCCTCCTTGATTGTTACCTTCCCCAGTGTATAAATGTCAGTCTCCTCCACTTGGTTCTTGTCAGAACGTTGATCATATTCATTGTGCCGATTATTTGTAAGCCATTGTCTATTGAGATTCCTGCGACACCCCTTTGCCCGACTTCGAGTTTGCCTGTCCCTTTGTACCTTCGCTATTTCTGATCTCCTGGTTTTTGACTTTTTGCCTGTCTTTTTACTTTTCTTCTGGAAACTCGATTCTGTACCGCACTCTCTCCGATCACCTGGCTTCGAACTTCGCACGGAATAAAGACAACGTTTTTTGGATTTCCCTGGTCTGCGTGTGGGTCCTTACTCTGAACATAACAGCCAGGGTTCAAACCACCAACTTTGCGGTTTTCAGCACACCCTCTCTACTCCATGCACCCGCCCCGGACACATGAGGAAAATACTATGGTTTATTATATATACTATTTGCTTAAAATCACCAAACATGTCTTGCTTTTTGTACCCAATTGTAGTAATGACAGACTAATTGACGTACAAATAATAATAATCCTGCTGGAATCCCAACATCAAATGTGAGACGCTGCTTAACGTGGATGGGTTGGGATAGCAGTGATGGGGTTGAATAAATAATAGTGCTGCTACAGAACACCAAGAACAACCTGGAGCTCAATGCTCTTAAAACAGTGGAGATGGTTGTGGACTTCAGGAAGAACGCAGACCCACCTTCCCCCACCACCCTGTGTGACTCCCCCGTCACCGCGCTGGACTTCTTCAGTTTCCTGGGCTGCATCATCACCCAGGACCTCAAGTGGGAGCTGAACATCAGCTCCATCATCAAAAAGGCTCAGCAGAGGATGTTCTTTCTGAGGCAGCTGAAGAAACTCAACGTGCCAAAGACGATTATGGTGCACTTCTGCACGGCCATCATCGAGTCCATCCTCTGCTCCTCCATCACAGTCTGATACGCTGCAGCCACAGCCAAGGACAAGGGCAGGCTGCAGCATGTCATCCGCTCGGCAGAGAGGGTGATCGGCTGCAATCTGCAGTCTCTCCAGGACCTGTTCGATTCTAGGACCCTGAAGCGAGCTAGAAAGATTGTTGCCGACCCCGCTCATCCCGGACATTACCTGTTTGCGCCCCTTCCATCTGGCAGGAGGCTGAGGTCCAAGTAATCAGGACCAAGACCTCCCGCCACACAGTTTCTTCACCCGGTCACTTTATAACACTGCACACGCATTAACACTTTCACTGTTGTTTCATGTTTACTGGTGCACTTTAGATTTGATTTTATCTTATAACCTTATTCTACTTTTTATATACTAACCCCTAGCCTTTACTAACCCATAGTACTGTATTGTATTATATTTTATAAATTTTTCCCTGCACTATGTTGTCCATTGTCCTGTTGCACAAAACGCCATGTAAAATTCCTAGTATGTCCAATCATACCCTGGCAATAAATGTTTTCTGATTCTGACAGCTACAAAAGCACTCGAGGACGCCTGCGGCCGCTAGACAACGCATTCGCGCCTCAGTAGTCGTTAACCACGTGGAGCCACATCGGGAATTGCACTTTGCAAACTTTGTCTTTAACATTAATAGGCCTTATATGTCAAAATTTGGGAGAACAAATTTTAGAAACACATTTCTAAACCTTGAATGACAAGCATGCTCCTCTCTGCCAGGGTGCTCAAATTCAAACACATGCACGTGGGTTTTACACTGATACGTATATATCTGTTTGAATATTATTCTGTGGTTATACGTATCAAACAGATATATGGTGGACGCACCGGACAGGAGTCACACATTACACCTTAACACCTGTTCTAAACAAACTATAGACAATCATAATATAACAGTGATTTGCAGGCGACTGAAACCACGCCTAATCCAGGCAAGTAGAAAAAAATTTCAGCCCGGTGAGGCGGGGGACTTAAAATCTAATAAAAAAAAAAGATAAATTTATAAAAAAGGGTACCAGCAACGCCACCTAGTTGCGGAGTCTAGGTCTCCATAAAAACCGGTTCTTTGTTCATCGAAGGAAGAACAGCATGGGTCACAAGACTTAAAAACGTGGTTAAAAGGAGGATTTTATTATAACTAAAAGCCCAGCTGGAACAAGGTGCTAAAACAAGGTTTAAAATTCAACCAGCCACTGATCCGTCCGGCCCTTTCTCCGAGTTTCCGGTTGTCCAGCGAGGTGCCCAATCCGTCTCGTTCTTGTATGCACCCTGCCTGCTCGTCCGTTGCCTTGCCGTCCTCCACTGCTTTACTCCACTGTGGCTTCTCCTTCCTGTGGCTTCTCCTTCCCGTGGCTTGGTGTCCTTATAGCAGCTGGGGTGATTGGAGAGGGGGAGGTCCTTTCTCCTAGTGCAATATGGTTGGCCAGGGCTCTGTAGTTGATTAGTCCCTCCAGGTGCATGTAGTTGACTAGACATTGGTTTTACAAGTAAAAATGTAATAAAACAAACCATGCTAAAATGTTATAAAAACAAAACATGCTAAAATGTAATAAAACCAATTATGCTAAAATGTAAAACCAAACCATGCTAAAATATAACCAATAATTTATTAAACCACAATGTCCCCCTGGTGACATCCCTCCACTCTTTAATGTTGGCAGTCCCTGCAACATGAATACCTAAACGTCCCTATAACGAGCAGGTGGTTGGCCGAGGTTAGTCCTGTTTGAGCGTCGTGGCGCTACTTCTGGTCCTTGCTCCTGCGCCGGGACCACCACTGGGGCTGGAGCAAACCCATAGAATGCTGTTCCTTGTGGCCAGGGTGTCTCTTCTGTGGGCGTCTCTTCTGCGGGCCCATTGGTCGGTGGGTTGGGGTCTGCTGGAGGAGCTAAGCAGACTTTTAAAGCATTTCTATGTACAGTTCTTTCACGGCCCCCCTTCTCAGGTTTTATCCTATACACCAACCCTGTATTGCCCACTAGTTCAACAATAACAAATTGTTCAGGGTCCCACCAAGTACACAACTTTCCTTGACCTCGTCGATTTCTGTTGCGTACCCATACCCTCTCTCCAGGTAAGAGTGGCATGGCTTTAGCTCTTTTGTCATAGCGTTGTTTGCTTTGGGAGGCTGCGTTACCCATTTTCTGTCTAGCTATATGATACGCTAGTGAAAGTCTCTGTTGGTGGTCCAGTGTCCAACCACCAATGTCATGGCGTAGTTGCTGGGGACCGACACCAAGTCCCACATGTACAGGAAGCCTCAGATGTCTCCCAAACATAAGAAAAGAGGGAGTGTAGTTGGTTGCACTGTGTATTGTATTATTGTAAGCATGTACCAACTCAAGCAAGTATTCTGGCCAACGGTTTTGCTTCTCTGTCTCTAGAGAGCGGAGCATGTTTAACAAGGTCTGGTTAAAGCGTTCTGTTCCACCGTTTCCTGCAGGATGGTACGGCGTTGTGCGGCTCTTAGTTATACCATAGGTATCGCAGAGCTGTTTCATCAATGCCGACTCAAAATTTGGTCCCCGGTCAGAATGGAACCGAGCTGGACAGCCAAAAGGCTGTATTACATGAGTCCACAGAGCTTTTACTGTCGTCTGCGCCGTTTGGTCAGGTGTAGGGATGGCCCAAGAGTAGCGTGTAAATAAATCCGTGGCAACAAGGATGTTTTGA
Source organism: Apeltes quadracus (assembly GCA_021346845.1). Taxonomy (NCBI): domain Eukaryota; kingdom Metazoa; phylum Chordata; class Actinopteri; order Perciformes; family Gasterosteidae; genus Apeltes; species Apeltes quadracus. The sequence continues at coordinate 1,485,727 of CM037932.1, read as the reverse complement.
ATACGGTCTGTTGGCCGACCTAAGGACAAGAAGTCTAGCCCTATTACCTCAAGAGGGTATGACACAGCTATTGGGTTAAGAGGGGCCCTAGGCTCTACTCTTTTCCTCAGAAGGCCGCAGGCAACACAACCCAAATGGAAATGGCGTACCTCTTGCTCCATGTCAGGCCAATAGAAATGCTGTCGTATCCGGGCCAGTGTTCGATCCACACCAGCATGGGCGGCGGCTTCATGGACCTTTTTCCAGACCTCTTCACACCTTGAGCTTGGACACACCACCTGGAAGCGTACTTCATGGGTATGCTGGTCAGTAACCTTACGACACAATATTTTGTTTTCAACTTGAAGTCTTTTCCGCTGTTGCAACAGTCTCCGTGCTCTACAGGACAAGGCTCGGCGTTCTGGTCCCGTCGGTAGAGTCTGGTTTTCTACATACCTCTTAGCCACTTTTATGTCTGGATCATTGGCTTGGGCATCTTCCCAGTCACTGCTAGCCCACTCACTGTCCTCACTTCTAGGGGTTAGCTCAATGGCTGCTGTGGTCACGCTTGCTCCTGTCTCACACTCCTGGTCTGCAACCCTGGTAGGGATGGGGTCAACTGGAAACCTGGACAGAGCATCTGCATTAGCATTGCTTTTACCTGGACGGTACTTGACGTCGTAGTTGAAAGAAGCCAGCTGAGCGACCCAGCGTTGTTCCACAGCACCCAGGCGAGCAGTCTGCAGGTGAGCAACAGGGTTATTGTCTGTGTATACTATGAACTGTGTTCCAGTCAGGTAGTCTCTGAATTTCTCAGTCACCGCCCACTTTAGAGCCAGAAGCTCTAGCTTAAACAAACTGTAGTTAACATCATTCCTTCGGTTGGGTGTAGACTTCGGCTGGCGTACGCTATTACACGTTCCCTTCCCTCCTGGGCTTGGGCTAACACTGCTCCCAACCCCTGGTTGCTTGCATCGGTGTAGACAATGAAGGGAAGTGTGTAGTCAGCGTATGCCAGAACAGGGGTTTGTGTCAAAGCCCTCTTTAGGGCATCGAAGGCTGCTTGGCACTCAGAGGACCATTGCACTCTTCGAGTCTCAGACTTTTTATTTGCTGGAATGCCGGTCAACAAGTTATTCAGGGGACGTGCAATTTTGGCAAATCCAGATACAAAGCGTCTGTAGTATCCAGCTAGCCCTAGGAAGGCTCTCACTTGCCTAATATAATTTATTAAACCACAATGTCCCCCTGGTGACAAAAACGTGACTTCTGCGTGCGCTATCCCGACAACCACTCGCACACTTGTTTTAGCTGGGTAAAACAATTATGCCAATTACTTGAGTTAAAGCAGCAACAACTGATTCATATTGCTGTGTTTTTTTAATGCCTGAAGTTTTACAAGAGAATGTCAAAAGTAATTCAACAGTTATATTCAAGCTAATAAAAAAGTTAACCTAACAACAGTGAAATGCTTGTAAGGGATGTAGGCAAGTAAAAACATCCAGGAAAATTATTATAGTTATCTATAGTTATCAATGCATATTGTGTCAGGTAAGATAGGAGCGGTATGCATGGTCTATTAAAGGTCAATTAAAATGACAAAATGTATATACGGTCAAGATATTTAATTATACAGAAATCCACTACCACTTTGCACTCGTACTATCCATCAAAGTTCCCAAAAGGTGTCATTGAATGGTCATCAAAAGCAGACAGCATGAGAAATGATTCAAGTCTGTCCGCCGGCTTCGCGGCCACTTTGTCCTGGTTGGCGAGACCAAACAAAATTAGTAACACATTTCTCAAGTTAGACACTATAGAAATTATCTCTGATAGTATGGTCTTAACCTGTGCAGTGATAACGCTTAGCTAGCAGGGTGCTGACATTCAACTAGCAAAAACGACAACTGTAAGTCGATGTTTTTAAATACTATTATATTTAAGTAACGGAATGTCATTTCAGGATGTTTTCAGATGAGAAGTTATGTTGCTTAAGCAACATTTCTGCGGTTGGTTTCTCAACATTCAAAACAGCTTTTGTAAAAATTTGCTCCGTAGATGTCGGAGATGTGAGGTTTAGTTAAGAAGATTGCCGGACACCTCCAGCTCTGGGCGGTCAGCCTCATATCAGCTCGCAGAGAGCAGCTTGTTCTCGGCAAGTCTTCTGTAACATTCTGTGCTGTTATTCACGTCTCCGTAGCGATTGTACAAGCTAAGCTATAACTCTGTTAATGTGGTGTCAGAGACTGATGTCTATTCACCGGTAACGTTATGTCTGTTTGTGGACAGGGTTTAGATTGACAACGTTTAAATTTAACGTAAACGTTGTGTCTGTACCCACAGTGTGTAGCTGGTTATTGTCTATCATTGTGCATTAAAACATGTTGTTTTAATTGAAGGACAAGAGGAGAAAGTCATCGAGATTCGGCAGCAGGTCAGCTTCAAAGAAGCCCTGAATTGTAATGATAATAAATAAACATTTTCCACATATGAATTATTGTATATTTCTCTGTAAGATGTATAATGTCCGGTCAGCTGCTTGCATATGCGTGAAAGTGTTTCTATTTATTTCATTGTTTGAAAATGTAAATCTTACTGTAGCATCATTGATCCCTGCATCATAGATATAAATTACTATGACTTCATAGTATTTTAAATCACTAATGATCACCCATCTTAAAAGTATATAGCCTCATTGATCACTCTTATATACATAAAATACTGAGATTAATCACTAATGTAGAGACACAGAAGAGGTTCAGGTAGATCGGCAATTTAATTTAAAGTGATGTTTGTGCATTTAACTTTACAAGAACCACTACACTGATTATCGGTCTCTTGATGTTTGAGTAACAAGAAGACAAACGGTAGGTGTGTATGTGAAATGTGTTACTATCCAGTAAAATATTAGCTGTTTAATTGTTGTTACTGTATCCAACCCTGTCTTACTTTATCGAACTTTTACAAAACTAATGCAGTGTGATGTAATACAAAAGCCCTGAATTCAATTTTCACCTCAGTAACGTTTTGTGTTTCTTCCATCCAATATGAATACAAATGAGATAAACAAGATAAAGGCCTGTCAGTGTAATCCAGTAAATATCCTCTTCAGTCCGTTCTCGCCGTCTTAGGTATTGAGATATGGAGCAGATTAGAGAAAGTATGGTCAAGTTAAAACAATTTAAAAAAAATTCTCCCTACACATATAGTTTGGAATTTCTTTTTGCAATCTTTAGAGCCCAAGGTCTTAAAATCACCATGTGCGAAAATGAATAGAATAAGATTTAATCCCTGGGAGCAGTACAGTCTTTTACAACCCTAAGAAATCATGAAAATAGGCCAAAATTAGCCCCAAAAGGCAGATTTTCAATGATTAACTGCAGCGCCCCCTATTCTTCAAATATTCTCAAAAAATGAGGGTGTGTACAATGTCTACATATTTTACATATTTTGGTATGGGCAGGCCAAGTAATATGGAATATGATGCTAGTTCGCATCGGGACATAACACTCCGCGTTGTTTATAGTAGCAGACAGCTGTCTGAGTAAAGCGGTGAGGCAGCGACGAGCACACGCTATCAGGCTTACCGGGAGAGCGCTATACCCGTACGTGATCTCCACTAGCTACTGCGGGCCATCGAGGACGGTACACCTTCATCTCCAACGCTGGGAAACGCGGTGTCATTCCATGTAAAGCAAGCAGCAGTAGCCCCTCAGGCGGCTACCACTCGGCATGGCAAGTCGACCCTCCACATCCACGCAGATCGAAGCAGCTCGGCATTCACAGGCATCCGCAGTCCCTGACCGTCCAGCGGGTAGGAATGCAGATACTAAATGGCTAACAAATCACACGCTCAAGTGAAGATCCACGACGCAAGCTATATCCGGTTAGCATTACCCGGCCATCTCCATGTGATGCTAGCTCAGCGGCGTGAGGTGACGCGCTGTTGTGTTTACGCTACGCGGTTGAGCACGTAGCCTGGCGTCAATTACCGAGTCGTTGGTTGTGCGGTGTAAGGTAATGTGCACTGAGGGGGCATGAGCTAACTCCTAACGGCTGGGTAGCGATCTCAGTGCAAACTACGGGATTGCTATATAAAGGGGAACATTATTTATTAATTTATGTATATCTGTTATTGACAAAACTATGCTGCTCAACTGTTCGTCATACCTCATCCTGTAATACTTGAACCCGTATTGCCTTATTGCGTCCCACTGCTATTTGCACCCTTGTTATATTATGCAGTGTGTTGTGTACGTATGTAACTTTGTGTGGTCCTGCACCTTTGCACCTTTTCAAGGCTTTCAAATATTAGAATAATTTATGAACAGGAAGCGTCAGGAACTTTACTCTTATCGTACAGAAACAACTGTTCTCAAAGACTTACTTTTAGTAATTATTTGGGTAGCACACATTCTGAATGCCTTCGGCAGAATTCAAATGAGCCATTTTAATCTAGAATAATTTCAAGATTACTGTGAAATTAATCTAGATTGAAGAAATTAATCTATGCCCACCACTAATATTAACACAATCATCGATCAAGGGGACATTCAACCAATAATGATTGACGGAAGGTTTGTCCGGATCCGACACAGCGTTTAGGAAAAATGGCCAAAAACTTGTTTTTCGGAAAATCTAGCTAGGTGCATTTGCATACCATGATTGACTTTTTTGTAGAGCATGTCCAGGAACACGTGTGCCAAATTTCAAGTCTATCGGACATTGAGGGGGGAAACTGGCCTAGTGGGGTACTTTTCACATTTCTTGGGGGCGCTATAAAGACATTTCTTTATACCCAAATGCGAGACCCCAAAATTACTGGTCTTTTAGGCCAAATTTAACAACTTTCTGAATATGGTAGAGTCCCCCAAAAGGCCCTTAGTTTGTGATAAGTATAATAATTCCATCAAATACAATAGGTTCATCTCCGAGTAGTCGCAGCGAGGACCCTAATAATTGTTTTGTTTCCCACGCACCTCAGTTCCCCACTCATACGTGCGCGAATATGTCCGTGTTGCGCCTGCAGCAGCGGAGCAGAGCAAACAGCAACTTGTGTATACTTGTTTTCTACAAACAGCTTCACATCGTTAACCCAGTGGCCAAAAGAACATATGCAAAATGCGTTTAACGGAAAGGTTATGAAATGTCATGCAATTTGAACGCCCTCTAACAAGATTGGGTAGGGACCACTGCCTGCATTACAAATAATCAGAAAACATTTGGCCGTTGGTTGATGACAACAGACAGTTTGAGAATGGACAAAAAGACTAAATGAGATGCGTTGAGTTCCAAAATTCTCAAGATGCATTTATTTGATGAAATATTATATTTCAGTGTAATTATTAAGACCTAATTCTGGATAAAAGTTTTCATTGGGTTTAAAATTTTAACACATGTTTAAAAAATTCATATAATAAATTAACTTTCATTTGTATAGTAATATTGACATGTACAGAATACCAACCATCAGCCTATAGACGTAAATTCACTGACATTTATCCAATACATAAGATTTCCAGACAAACAACATTTTGTCTCCCCCAAACTTTTAAAAAAAATTGACACTGAAATTTTATTCAAGTAAAATGATCTTCAAACTTGGAAACTTTGGAATTTATGTCTCTATTTTCTTCTTTATGTCTCCAGAGGTGTTGGCTAACTACAGACCGATCTCTAAACTTCCCTTCCTTTCGAAGATCCTTGAGAAATCCGTCGTAAATCAACTATGTGACTTTCAGTTAGGATTTCGAGTGCATCATAGCACAGAAACAGCGCTGGTGAAAATTACGAATGATCTCCTACTTGCATCGGACCAAGAACTTTTTTCTTGTCTGGCTGGACCTCAGTGCCGCATTTGACACCATCGATCATCGTATCTTGCTGCAGAGACTAGAACATTTGATTGGTATTAAAGGAACTGCACTTAGCTGGTTTAAATCCATTTATCGGATCAATCCCAGTTTGTGCTTGTAAACGGAGAATCCTCGAAAATGTTGGTCACGGAGTCCCACAAGGTTCTGTGCTTGGACCCATTTTATTTACCCTTTATATGCTTCCTTTGGGCGAAGTTATCAGAAAACGCCGCATCAACTTCCATTGTTATGCAGATGATACTCAATTGTATCTGTCAATCAAGCCAGAGGAGACCGAACAGCTCGTCAGACTTCAAGAATGTCTTGGAGACATCAAAACTTGGATGACCTGCAACTTCCTGATGCTAAACTCAGAAAAGAGAAGAGAAGTTATCTTGATAGGCCCAGAGCGCCTTCGAAGTCAGCTGTCACGTGATACAGATTCTATGGATGGAATTTCTCTGGTATCCAGCAGCACCGTCAAGAATCTTGGAGTTCTCTTCGACCAGGATATGTCCTTCAACTCTCATATAAAGCAGACTTCAAGGACTGCCTTTTTCATCTACGTAATATATCAAAAATCATGAATTTCCTGTCTCAAGGTGATGCAGAAAAATTATGTTAAAAAAAAGTTCATGCATTTGTTTCCTCCAGACTGGACTACTGTACTTCTTTGTTTGCAGGGTGTTCTTGTAAGTCTCTTAAGCCTCTCCAGTTGATTCAGAATGCTGCAGCACGTGTATTAACAAGAACTAATAAGAGACCATATCACGCCTGTATTATCTGCTTTGCACTGGCTCCCTGTTAAATCAAGAATAGAATTTAAGGTTCTTCTCCTCACCTACAAGGCGCTTGCTGGTGAGGCACCTTCTTATCTTAAAGAGCTTGTAACACCGTACTGCCCTGCAAGGCAGCTGCGCTCTATAGATGCTGGGTTACTTGTTGTTCCTAGAGTTATTAAAAGTAGGATGGGAGGCAGAGCCTTCAGTTATCAAGCTCCTCTTTTGTGGAACCAGCTTCCACTTTCAGTCCGGGGTGCAGATTCAGTCAGTTCCTTTAAGATAAAGCTTAAAACTTTCCTCTTTGATACCGCTTATAGTTAGGGCTGGCTTAGGTTTGCCTGGACCAGCTCTTAGTTACGCTGCTATAGGCTTAAACTGCCGGGGGACTTCTTAGGACACACGAAACTCCTCTCTCGTTTTCCTTCTACTAAAATCCACGTTGCATTAATGCACATGACTAATTCAGCTCCTTCCCGGGAGTTCTTTGTGCTTTCTCGCCGAGTAGGTCTCTGCGGATCGTAGTTCCGTCAGGACCCTGGTCCTGACTCCGGCCGTGGCCCTGCTGGCACCTGCTGCTGCTGCCATCATCATCATAAATATGATTCATATTACTATTACCCTTTCCTAAAATCTTTGCTTTCCTTCCCCACAGTCTTTTGTGGATGGTGGTTCGATCTGATGGTGGTGGCCTCTGCAGTACACCTGGCCTGTTACTTGGAATTCTTTGAATAATTTCTGTATAGAAATTGAATGTATTCTACATCTGTATGAGTCATTCTGTACACATGACATCCATTGCAGTCTGTCCATCCCGGGAGAGGGATCCCTCCTCTGACGTTCTCCCTAAGGTTTCTTCCCTTTTTACCCTGGAAGAGTTTTTTTCATCTTTTGGAGAGATTTTCCTATGCCGATGTGAGGGTCTTGGGACGGAAGATGTCGCATGTGTACAGACTGTAAAGCCCTCCGATGCAAATTTGTTTTGATTTTGGGCTATACAAAATGAAATTAATTGAATTGAATTGAATTTTAGTGATTCACTTCTTTATTACACATGTTTCTTGAATTCAGACTGGGGTTGAATATCCTTTTTGCAGAAACGAGACGGCTTAATTGGTTACAGTGTGGAAGCTGGAATCTGAAAATTCATCCTAAGGATAGTAAATAGATGTTAATTAATCATGTGCTGCCATACTTTAATTAAGTTGTTGTTCTATTGGAGGAAAAAAGCGTGTGATGGGCTGGCGACTTATGCAGGTGGTTTTCCAGCCATTCGCCTCATGTGTGCTGGGTTGTCAATTAGCCCCCAAAGGACCCAGCAGATGGTCTTCCAAGTTGTAAAAAATAGACTCATGAGAACATCGATGATGAAAATTGAAATCTTGAAAGCTTTGTTTTCAGTTAGATAAATTGATAAATTATATTCATATTCTAAAAAAAAAATTAACTTTACCAACCCACAGAGATACACGTTGATTTTAAATCAGAGCAGTTGTCTGGTTTTAAATAACTGTGAAAAAATGCTGTGGGTTTATGTAGACTAAACATTGCTAACTGATGCAGTATGGTTATCTCGTTACCTCCTCTTTATTTCCAATCTACTCTTTCATTTGACCCAGGAGAAGCATAGAAGCACCACAATTATAGCCATACCTCCACCCTTAAGATGGGGGGTAACTAAGGGCAAATTAGTTTGCTGTATAGCAATCTTCCTCTTACAACTTCAGAGAAGCAAATAAAATGATAGAGTAAGGAAGTATAATACGGCTGTATGTCTTAGGCTCATTTTCCAGATTTGGTCACTGGATTACATTACATGTTCATTAGACTGCGGAGATTTAAATAAATGGCAGCTTTAGCAGAAAACTGCAACTTGCTCTGTGGATGCAACATGGCAGGTCCTGGTCTGACTATTGGTTTGGGAGGATTTGTAAATTCAAGAGTTGAATATGTGCTTGTATATGCTTGACAACGTTGCAGCAGGTTCCTAATGAGACGATGGGACTTGTGGGATGTCCTCTTAGAGTTCAGCATATCCATCAACAAACAATACCTACCTTGGAGTGTTACAACACATTTGTATTACGTAGCTATCCAAAATAATGTTAAGTGAATGGATATTTTTCCAAATAGGCTACTGACTGGTCTGGCTCCCGGTAGTGATTGATTGATATCATTATCAATGATCAGTGATTAATCATTTTTATATAATCACTAAGATAAATAAATAAATAACAACAGACACAACCCTGAGCTAACAGGGAGTAATCAATATTGCCATAAAACAAGTAGTTGAGACTTAAGACTAAATCATTTTGAAGGTATAAGATCAAGCACTCGCTAGTATAATAGAATTCAAGTCTACGGTAAACAGAATATTGTGTACTCGTTACAAAAAATATGAATGCTTCACATAGTTAAAATCATTAGGATCTACAATATATACTTGGTCTTGTCCTGTCTTGTGTAGTTGTCTGGTCTCCCTGGGTTACCGCCACGTCCTGCCTTGTCCTGTCTCCCCTCGTTAGTGTCTAATTGTCCCCACCTGTATCTAATCACCTGCACCTCCCGTCTGTATTTAAGCCCCTGTGTTTGTGAGTCCTTTGTCGGTCGTTGTCGCAATGTTGGAGCCTGTCACCCGTGTCTCATGTGTTTCCCGTTTCCAGTCTCCTGTGTTTCCTGCGTTTGCTGAATAAAGCAGTTTCATTGGAATCCTGCATATGCGTCCTCTGTCAGCCAACGAGCCTCATGATTCGTGACAATACTAATCCCTTTAAAAATACTCCAAACACAACTCCAAGGTTTAAAGTATGTGCAAATTAGTCCAGAAAATGTGCATACAGCGGTGGGTGCATTTATAAAATTGCTCAGCAAAGCAAGGAGCCGAGAAAGGAAACCGCATACTAAAGAGATAGCTGAAGACGCTTCCATAAGTATCAGTGAGACAAGGAGACAGTAGTGAGATAATATACCAAACGGCGTCCTTCTCACTTTGTTTTGCTTTCTAAGCTTTATTGACACAGGATTGCGCCACAGGTCTGGTCTGGCAGGGTGAGTGACTGCTTGTCAGGGGAAGAGGATTTGGCCTTGGCCAGCCGAGGCATGCTGCCTCCAAGTGTCTCCAAGGCGAGTGTGGTTAATGAACCTATCAAATGAGTCCTTCGACTTGTTAGCGCCATGTGCACAGGAGATGATTAAATAGAGACGCACTCTAAATATGCACTAAATAAGATCAATGAAGTGAATTTTCTCGCTTCAATCCCGTACTGTAGGAGTGGACGAGTCGATTTGCAAAAGCTGTGCCGATATTTTGCCTGCCATTGTAAAAAGTCACGCTGGGTCAACATCCCTGCGCGGTCGACCGCGGGAAAACTTGCTTATTAACAGACACATTTACTGCTGTCTGTTACTCGACACCTCTGCTGGTTGTCAAAGTACAAATACTTTGTTACCTTACTTAAGTAGACATTTTGGGTATCTGTACTTTTCAGACTTTTTACTTTTACTCCTTACATTTTCACGCAAATATCTCTACTTTCTACTCCTTACATTTTAAAAAGAGCCTTGTTACTCGTCACTTTCATTTTGGCTTGTTTTCATTCCGCCTGGTCATCGTTCAAAAACACACACAAAAACCTTTTCAGATAAATTGCAACATCCGTATAGAGTGAGTTTGATTGTGGTTGGATGAGAAGTATAAACATGAACCATTCCGAGACCTTATTGACCTTATTTCCTCCGTGATGCGCCTGCAGATGAGACAAATTAGTGTGGCACCAGGTGCGGAAAGTGGTCGGATCCTTTTCACAGAACGGCACAAGCCAATCTCAGTTAAGTATACCTATATATCTAACCTATATAAAACAGGTTAGATTTTGTGCGACCGTTAGTTGACATTTTAGCTTTTAGCTTGGTCGTGATTGCCGAAACAAACCCGGAAATCCCACGAATGAGCGCTTTTAAGACTAGCTTTCGCAACCGGACAATTAAGGTGGAAGTGATGGGAATGACTGAGCTGGTGTTTACATACACGTACGGGGACTTTTTTTTTCTCTAGACTACTGAAATAATGTTTACATTCATGTTTGGATCTTGTGTTGCGGCGAGAGGACCTGCTCCTCCTAAACGCCAGTTTAGGGCCAATAGAAATCTTTCCCTTTTATGTTTTATATTTCTTTTTAGATATAATGTTCTGTCTGATGTTGGTCAGTGCAGCGCTGTTCCTTGACCTGTGATCTTACAAATAAATCTACCAGAACGAGAGAGGTAGTTTGGCTGAATTCTTCCAGACGTCCCCAACCGGGCTTCCAATTTTTTATCACGTTCCTTTGATTAATTCGTTAGTCTTTCTTTCAGCCAGTACTTTATCTTCAATAATGGAACAGCTTGAACTCTTCCATTATTGAAGATAGTTACATTATTGGACGTTAAAGTACAGCCTCTCGTACCTTATTGATTAAATTAAATCTTTGTTTAAGTCATATAGCATGCAGATCGAAACATGTGTCCCACTGTTGTTTTAGCGTTGCCACTCCATGTTTCCATCATCCTAACGGCACCTTCCTATCATATGGTAACAGAATAACATGTTCTCTGAGTGAGGTTACACATACAGAGTTTGTTCTTAACATTTCTTTCCCTTAAATTACTTTGACTTTTATACTTTTACTAAAGCAAAAAGCTGGAGTTGATATTTCTACTTGAGTAATGGATGTGAATACATTTGACACCTCTGCCAACCAGCGCAAGTCATCCAAGCAAGGTAGTGACCAGGAATGTATGGAATGGTTGTGACGGTTTTCCGCTTCTGGTATGCAGCGCTGCTGTTCCGTTTGGTTGATGCTACTATTCTCTGGACTACTACCCCCCCTCAATCGCAATGACTGAAGAAGATTTTTAGGGGCTTTACCCTACTGTATGAATGATGATTACAAGCTGGACGTTGACTTGAAAGTTGTTGGCATTTGTAATGGTTTGCTGCAGTAGGAAATCTCATGGACCAGTAAATTGCAATTGACAGCCCTGAGAGACTGTGTTTAGGGCAGGGTTCTCAAACTGCGACCCGCGGGCCACAGCCGGCACCCCCGTCGACCGAGACCCCTGGTTTAGGGGTAAAAGTCATCAGCAGATTGCTTTGTATGTGTGTACTTGACCGGGACATTCGTCTCACAGTGGAAGGGCTTTGCCAATGAGAGGCCACTGCAAAACGGTGTTCACAGCACCTCACCATTGATCCACAGCTGGACTTTGACGGTCGCAATCAATGTCTTACTCTTAGCCTCGTCAAACTGCCATAAGGTTGTGGAAGACAGGGAGTCAATACCTCACAAAGCTCCTTGAATGCCTAAACAAAGTCTATCTCCACTAGGGGACTTTTCTCCTTAATCACAAGCCCTTTGCAAGGTGTGTTGCTGTCATTAACCAAATTAAAGGTGGGAGAAGGTGTTAGGGGAGGAGGGACAAGGCAAAGTAAGGACAAGGCTTAGCAAATGCCGACAGGCTTCTAATGATTTCAAATTAAAACTGATACGGGTAGGCACAGATGGTGGGTGAAATTGAAGGGAATGTGGAGTGACATCACTTTGCTTAGAGTGTGGGAAAGTGTGTATGTTGGTATATACAAGTCATGAACGGCCTTGTTTCTGCTGTGATTACGTGGGGACAGTGCAGGTGAGTGAAAGGAAGTGGGCCAAATCCATTCTCCAACAAACGGAGTGGCAAAGGAGAGCGATAGATTGAGGTGATGAGGAAAGGAAGTCAGAGGACATAAGGACCCTCCACGGAGAGGGGGTTTACAGGTGTACAGCGGCCTGTTTCAGCAGCGAGGACTTGCCAAATGTTTGGGGCAAACTCTCTGGGGATGTTTTGCAAAAGACAAAGTGGCAGAGATTCTCTTTGAGTCAGCATTACTTTATCCTATGCAGCTAGCAGCTAGCAGAGGAACTTGTTGTGTTATTTTGTTTTCTAGTTTAATTCTACTAGTTTGAACTTAAACGCCAGGAGAGTGTGTGTCTGTGTTGAGAAACAGCTGCTGCATACGTTTTTTTCATTGCTTTGGGTTTCCTGAAGGTCAAAGAAGGAATCAGAAAAGGATGACCTAACCACATGTAGCTGAAGGAGAAAAGCATTATATCCCTCTTAAGGGATATAAGACTTCATCTTTGACTTTCAATAACTCTGTGAAGGCTAATGATTTCTCTTCCACGTTCTAATGCCCTTCTTACACACACAGTCTAACAAATCTAGCACCTCTCTAAAGTGAACCTTTTTTATGGAGCAATTCGCTATTCATTTTTCTTGGTGGGGCCCAGGTGACAGACTTTAGGTGTGCTGAGGGGAACCAGAGTCCTTAGTCTGTGGAAACTAATTACCCTCAGTGGTGATGATGAGAGGTCCGACCTTGGAGAGGTGATTTAATGGCACTGAAGGGAGGCGGGGGAGGGGGTCTGCTGACAACAAGGGGACTGGGAAACTAATTGTGTGCACCAGGATCCAAAATGCAACAGAGGGTTTTCGGTTTAATCCACACAGGGAGGTTTGTTTGCTCCAACAGGAAATAAACGACAAAAAGGTAAGCACAAACTCAAGGAGGCAGCAGACAGGCATTCAAGGGGAATCGACTGCGTGACACCTGAGGCTCGACACAGGAGGAAGGTAGAAGCACAGCTGATCACTGAGGAACTAGCTGGCGGGTCTCTTCGGCAGAGGTGTCAAGTAACGAAGTACAAATACTTCGTTACTGTACTTGAGTAAAGTAGAGATACCGAAAATTTCTACTTGAGTATTTATTCTGCCAACTTTTTACTTTAACTCCTTTGATTTTCAAGCAAATATTTGTACTTTCTACTCCTTACATTTTAAAAATTGCCTCGTTACTCCACTTTCATTTTGGCTTTTTTCCGGCTCATCATTCAAATACACACACAAAAAAAAAACTTTAGTGAGTGTGAGTTTTATTGTGGTTGGATGAGTTTTGTTGTGGTTGGATGAGACGTATAAACATGAACAATTCACGCCGGGTGCGGAAACTGGTCGGTGGTCGGATCCTTTTCAAACCGGCATAAGCTGATCTCAGTTGGGTGTTTAGCGACATGGACCCGCCTCCTCATCATGCAAATTCCATGTAACGTTAAATGAGTATCTTCATGACCGTGGGTTTGCCGTAAATGCTTTTTTTCTAACTTTATTGAGAATCTGGCAGAACACAGGGACTTGCAAGTAGTCATTTGTGTATTAATGCGAGGCTTTAGAAATTAACATTAAGATATTCTGTATTTAAGCAATAAGAGGCTGTACTTGATAGTCCGTTATAATATGGGTAGATGAAATCCAGCGTTCTGATTGGTTGAGAGTCAGTCACGTGTGCATTATTCAGCGATAATGTACAGTACCTGTTCACAATTGACCCGATCGTTCCATATCACTGGGCATTCAAAGTACCACGTTAGATCCGGACGTTCAACTCGCGTGCAGCTCCGCGATCAACAACTTTCAGCCAGTCGAGAAGAAACTGCAGTTTGCTATCAGCGGACTGTCCGCCTGCCGATACGAACGAGCGGGAGAGACTGACTCAAAGAAGAAGAGACGGCCGCATGAAATCCCAAGGTAAGAATATGTTTGATGACTGCTAGCTAAGCTAAAAGTAGCTTAGCTTAAAAGTAGCTTAGCCTAAAACCAAAGCTAAGAGTAGCCTTACAAAAGAACTAGTGAGCAGAACCCGCTTTATTGAAGTGTATAAGGTTTAAAGAGCATGCTTTCATTCTGCGGTATAAGGAAATAGATACCATAGAATAGATACCGATCATAACTGTACATTTTGTTTTCACAGACTAGTTTCTCCTCACAATGAGGCGCTGACCTCCTATTTGCTCGGAGCAACATCTGTAAGTGACTTTTTTTTTAATTGTTTCTCCTTCCTGGTTTAATGTTACGGTGACTTGCGTGTTGATTTTTATTCATACCACTTTCATTTAATTGTTTTCCAGCCGCCTGTAAAACGTATTACGAGACGGCACGTCGGAGCTTCAGGTAAACCGCGCCAGAAAAACTCACTGCGGGCGGAAAAGCGGGTCAGAGTTTATTTTGTGACTATTTTTCACGAGCATTGATAGATGTGTTGTGTCCATACGCATCGCACAGTATTGATTCATTGTTGTGTTTTTTTTACAGCTGCTGGAATGGAGACAGCGTGTGCTCGCAGATGACGCGGTGGAACTCTGGAAGTCCGCCAGCGGAGACCTCATGTCTGCCGAAGAAGAGGGCATGTTGGCGGGGTCTCTGGGTGGATTGTACGGTCGCCGTATTTCGTAGGCTGGAGCTCTCTGAACTCTGTGCGAAGCTGCAGTCCCGGTGAGAGGCGACTCCAAAGTACAGAGCCGCGCACAATGTGCGTCTGCGCAACGGACCTGCCTTGGAAAGAACGCCGCCAGTTACCTACAACACCGAGGAGGCAAACTGACAGTTGTACTTTTGGGTCATCATCTACTCATGTGTGCGCAGATCCTCGCTTTGTATACAATTGTTTGTTCCTGGCAAATGTTTGGTTCCTCTATAAATTCATTAATGTCCTTGGTGGTAGTCTAATAATTGTTTAGTAGCCTACATAGGATAACAATGACATGAATATACAGTACAATATGAATGAATAAATAATATATATTGTATATATAAATTATTTATGAGGCTGGGTGACCAATAGCGACAGATCTGCCAACCAATCACGAGTGATCTTTCTTGTTTGAAAGTTGTGGTTTCATCCAATGAGGAGTAAGGAAACTCAAGCCAGGCCTGCCCATGTGTGGTTTTGCTGCCAATCACGAGTGATTTTACTTGTTTGAAAGTTGTAGTTTCATCCAATAAGGAGTAAGGATATTCAGCCCGCTCCGCTCGGCCACCCGCGGTTTCGCTGCATTCATATGCTAATTAGGGCCATTCGCACCTCCGCCAGTTGATTGCAACCTACGTCAGAGTCTGTTTCCGACAATTTCCGGGACAGGCGAATGTCGGAAATTGTCGGAAATTAGGGAGATTTTCGGGCGTTTACGGGGACGGAAATCTCACTTTTCATGCAGTGTTGCACATTGTTCCCGAGAGAGTGCAGGCAGAAGTGCCAGGGATAGAAGACGTGCTAGGATACGGAGAAAAAGGATGAACCATTATCGCACTTGAAGCTCCATAAAGCGATGACAGCCAGCTTGCTCGCTCGTCGGGCGGGCATCTTGCGCAGAGATCTCGCTGTAAGCTGGAGGTCTCTCATACCGCTCTCGTTAATACAAGGCTTTTATTTCGCCGTTGACGGTTTGTTTGTTCACAACACACGTCCATCACAAGATCAACGGGAACCTGTGGTTAACTAGTCTTTTCGCTAAACCATTCATTAAACCAAACCTGCCAACTAGGGATGTAAAAACTGAAAAAAAACTGGAATGGATTGCCTAAACACGGGCCGAGTTTTGAAAATAACTGGATCGTGCAAGCCGATGACATATTGATATGCATGTTTTTGCTAATATCGGTGGCCGATCGGATCAAGACATCCCTACTCCCAACACATTAGCTTACAAAAATACGGGAGATCCGAGTGCGGGAATTGTTGACGAGGGGTGGCTGACATTTTTCCTCGCTCGCTTTCTGGTCTGAGTTGTTGACGGGGCGGGGGGCGCGCATATGCGACGTTTTCCGGGAGGAATAACAAACCGGGAGTTGTCTGGGTGATAGGGGTAAAAAACGGGAAACTCCCAGAAAAATGTTGGCAGGTAAAACTCCAAAAAAGTGCGCTGTCTCTCTCTCTCTCTCGCTCTCGCTCTCTCTCGCACACACACACACACGTCCACAGCGCAGCAGGCAGAGGGGGGAGAGAGCGATACCGTTTCTCTTCAGGAGACTAAATTATGAGAAATATGCTATATACATGTCACTAGATGTTGTCTCTAGTCGTTTTTGAGACGAAAGTTGCCAGAAAGATGATTTGTTTGTTATAATAGTCCAACCACAATCGCATTTCAGACACATTCCTGACCTGAATAATTTTTCACACTGCGCATGCGTGAAATGCGTTAAAAAAATTGACGTAATTAACGACAAACATCTAATTAACTCTGTTAATTTTTGACAGCCCTACTTTTATAGACGATATGCTCAGTGTCGTCGCTCCGCACACGCACATCACGCACTGCGTGGGACGTGGAAAACCATCACAGTAGGCTACTAGTATAAATAACAAAGAAAATATGTCTAAAGCATGTTAATATGCAAAACCAATACAAAAGTAATCGGCCATCACTCACAGTAATGCAGCTCCGCACTGCTCGTATTATTAAAGGGCGGGGTCCTATTCTCTGCTACGGAGACACTGAAGATCGTTAGATTTCAAGAGTTTAAGTAGCCTAGCAGTTAAGTTGCATTCATCGATATCAAGGGGGGGAATCCTTGTCCCCCCCGGAGATAAAAATAATTTTAATTTTCCCCCTTCCCCCCCCCCCACAAATCGCACCCTGATTGCAAGTATTCAGGTAGCCAAATTAACTGGCCCAGATCTGGCTTGAGCTCGGAACGCCGGAAAAAACACATCGAGAGTGCGGTTGCCGACTCCTCTGAGACTCCCTCAGAATCAGGCCGAATATACTAGTCCGAATCCGGCATACAAAACTGCAGTCACCGGGCTGTAATCTAAAAAAGATTGCTTAAATACAGAATACCTTAATGTTAATTTTTAAAGACACATATCACTTTATTTAACCACCTCGTATTGCTCAGGCAGAGGAATTGGGCCAAAGAACACTTCCCAGTGGGTGAGGGGGGGGCAACAATCACTGTGTAGTGCTTCGTGAGTGTGCTCGGTGTTGCCCTTAAGGCCGCAGCACATACATGTATATCCTTCTTAGGCATATCTCTCAGGACTTCCCATGATGTGGACACAGCTGATAGAGCATACTTCTCAAACTCAAATCTGTTGCCCCCCTGATATTCTCATCAAACACAGCAGAGATGTTGTCCAACCGGACAAACACTTGCTTTCCCTCCCGGTATAGCGGGAAATGCTTGAGCGCTAGCTCTTGAACATTGGCAGGCCCCCTGTGGTCCAGAGCAGAGTCCTGTGCAGAGTCTGCACGTCGCCTCCATAGGCAGGCATCTGCTGTGACAGGCAAAATGACACGGGCTCCCTGGTAACAGGGTGAGTCGGCAATGTTTAGATACTACTATCGCCCTGAGACTTGGCATACAAGTGAAGGCTGTGCATCCAGCTGCGAAACCAAGGGAACGATAGCTGAAGCCGCTGTCATTCCACCCAGTAGGCAGAGAAGGCAACAGTCTACCTCTTTAGAAGGGGAGAGGCTTTGGGGAATGTCGTCTACATGAGCTGGGGCAACGGACAGCCCCACAAGGCCACACTAACGGCGGTAATGCGCTGAGAAGGGCTAAGGCAGTTCCACCCCATGTTCACCTTGAGGCCCCACTTAGACAATTGGCTAAGTGCAGCAGTCTTCTTTCGCTAAAAAGAAACTACCTGTGGTGACGCACCCTGGAACATGAGAACAGGTTGACAGACATGTTATGTCCGACTGCTATGTTTGTGTTTTTCTCCTCCCCATGGGGGTATTCCAGAAAGCGGGTTATGTGAAAACTCTGAGTAAGTTAACCCTGAGATAAAGGGGAACTCTGAGTTATCCGTTCCAGATAGAGAGGTAACAGACTCTGTGAACATAACCTGCTCACTGGCAGGTTTACTACAAGAAACCCAGAGTTTCTACCTGTCTCCTCCCACATGGACACATAGACATGGATTGTCCATTCCTACTAAATCCAATTGACACCAAACCCGTAGTGATTCAAAATGCTTTACGCCGCGATAGAATTATCTCCTTTACTTTCGTAAACGATGGTCAAGTGGTTGCTATGCTAAATGAGTTTAGCAATACTGCGTTGCACAGGCTAGAATGTGATGACCAGCCGATTGAACTGTGAGACTTCCCCACTTTCCCTATGATTATTGCTCTAAAAAAGATTGACACAGGAATGAATGTGACACCCACACCCACAGTAATGTGAGTTTAGGTATTGTGACTAGCCCAGAGAACCAGGGCCGTTTGAAGGAATTTAGGGGCCCCAAGCAAAATGGACATGGAGGCTCTCCAACCCCCCGCCCCGCACGCACGCACGCAAAGCCTACATACATTATATCTATCATAATATATTAGGTATCGGGTAATGATTAAACATTTTTTGTAAAGCTTTAAAAAAACACTTTTAAAGCATCTATAAAGATTACATAGGAATATCTGGTTTGTCTATCTAACACTGTTAAGGGTTACTAATGCTTAAAAACATCCCAAGCTAATGTTTGATGCAGGTGTTACCAGAGGTTGAAAATGCGTTACTGTTCAAATGTGAATTAAAAGAAAGTTGTAACCCGTTTCCCTATTTAGCCATCTTTTTCTTAATCTTTGTAATCCCATGCACAGAGATTTAATTGGGTGATCGTCTATCTCTTGATAGACAATCTTTGTTTTCTTCTTGCAACCGTTTTCCGTGAAATGCGTTAGGATTAAGCAGGAAACTTTATAGAAGATTTATAGGAAAAATGAACAACTTTTAATTTGAAAATTGTATGATGTCTGCAGTTTCGGGGAAGACGATTAATGGTCATTAAATAGGATAAACAGTGATTCTGGAACAGATCTGAGTCTTCCTTATCCCGTTACAAAAACATTACAGTAGGTAACCATATTCCGTCCGTTTGGAAAAAAAGTTACTAACTGTTCGTTACAGTCATTTGCCGTCAGGCAGGTTACAGGTAACTTTAGGCTAATGTCGTTAAACATATTTTTGCTAGCCTACCTGCTGCAAAATTACACCAAGACAAGTAGAGCTATTTTATCCAGTGTAATTTATCACTTACCACTATTTTGTTTAACATCTTCCTTTCTCTTCTTCCTTTTCTGGCTTCATGAAGCATCATTCTGTGTCATGATGACCGCCGAACGAGGAGGTTTCGTATTTTGCAGATCATGAGAGGGGCCCCTTGAGGGGGGATCCCGATTACAGTGTCATTGCACTTTACTGCATGGACTATCAAAGGGGCGCTCACACAGTTTGTCGTTGCATTTTATTCTTAACCAGTCGTTGTCTTGGGGCCCCAGGCCAGCTCGGGGCCCCAAGCAATTGCTTGGTTTGCCTGTCCTGTCGCGACGGGTCTGCAGAGAACAGATATAATCACAATGCTGCTCCGACTGAAGACACCTTTACTCACAACTTCTCGCTCATATGAACTGCAAACATAAGTTATTTAACTATCTGCTAACATTATTTGCTAATACTTGCTTAGGTTTAAATGTCCTTCAACATTTGCAGTAGCGCACACATACACACTACAGCAGTCACGTAAGTCACAGCAACTCATACATACACCTTTTAAGGGGTCATGACTACACAGAGATACACGTACACACAAAGACCTTCCCTAGTGAGACTGCGGCTCCACCAATAAGGCCTCAGGGCTGCAGCAACAGCAAACTCGCCCATAGAGACCAAAGCCAATTTATTTCAGTCAAGCTCCTGGTGACAGAAACGGAAGCCTTTACAGAGGTCAAGCTGACCAACCGTTCCACTGGGAAATACCAGCAAGCAATATAGTATATGAATATACTGGAGAACTGAGGCGTAGGTACTTTTACTGTACACTGTAATAGATGGAATTGTGCCGGTAAACAGCAGATTTCCCACCTAGCTTTTAACAGTGAACAACCAGTACCTTATGATAGTGGTTAAATACTGAGTAAAAGCAATATGCCCTTGAGAACTTCAAGCCTTACCTTGAAGGATTTTTAAATATCTGTGTTGAAGACACAATAAGTAGTAATTAATACAAGTTTTGGAGCTTGGAGTAGACATAACCAAATGTTCCTGTGGTGGTAGGGTGTGGTTGCACTTAGCTGCAGAGTGGGGGAGGCAATGTTGCCGGGAAGAAGTGTAATTGGCCACAGAAGAAAGTACTGTTTCTCTGCCCACATATAAACAAGGCAGTAACTGGAGAAGGTTGGTTTTCAGAAGACGACGCCAGAGAGTGCCGCCAGATCGTGGGAAGAAACAGCCTGGATTACACTACGTGTCTACAACTCATAAGGAGTCGGAAATGCCTAATTTTGCCCCAAAGAACCATAACAGGTTCCTGTTACAGTTTACTGTACCAGAATCAGCATACATGGAAACGGTGGACGTGAAGACAGATCATTTCCGCAATGCTCACCTTAATCTGTCCAACCAAATATAAGATTCAGTGTTTGCCCTACCATTATAACTGCGCAATGTAAAACTCGCCCTAATACAATGGTATAATTTTCACTACTCCACGCACGGCCGTATGGCCAACTAATAAACCCACCGCCCTAACGGACTGTTTGCCCGACTGCTACTCTGTTCGCCAATTTATAGGTCACCCACGACCCCCCGGGTTGGCCGAACCATTAGAACGACTGACTACTACCCCACCAGAAGTAATAAACCTAGGGGAAACACTAAGCTTTATGGTAAAAAAAAACACAGTTCAAAACTGTATCACATCACATCATGCACACTCCGCTCTTCATTTTATCAAAATCAACCGTAGCAGAGAGAATGTTAACATATTGTGCCGTAATCTGGTAGAGGTTTGGAGCTACAACAGCATAAATCCAAAGGGGATATCATCCTGAAAGTGTTTTTTATTTAAGGTAAACCTACAACCTTTTCCATTTGTGCAGTGTGCCATCTCCGTCTTAACCTGCAACAAACGTACTAATAGTTCCGAAATATCATAAGTGTTCCCTTAATTATGACACCCAGATTATTTAAACCGTATGGTTGCAGACATATTCCCTTTTCTATCATGGGCATTCCATTTTCGAGAAGGGGCCTAAAAAATGCCTTGGTTTGGATGTTAAATGATTGCTCTAAAAAAGTTTCCTGTTTGAAGAGGAACTGGCGAGGAGTATCTTCATCTTCCTTGCGCTGCAGATATGATAGTGACTTGTGTTTATAATTCTTTTTAGAAGAGATCCCTTAAAGACTTTTATTGTAACCACACCAAACAATTTGAACACCACTCATCACTTTGTAGACACTGATGTCACATTTTTCCTGCTCATACAGCCTCTCCTGGTTTCTTCATCCTCCAGATTACCCGTTGACAGTGCAGAGTAGGAGGTCACAAGAAGGTAGAGGTTCAACTCAATTCTCTTGCTCTCTTCTCCCTTCCTTTTCAATCCTCCTCCACTCTGCAGCCGTGGTGTGTTCAATGGCCACTTGGTTTTGGATAACCTTGAAGTCTGCAGTGTTTATTGCCATGATTTGTGTAATGTAACTCCCTTTCACTACCCTTACCTCTGCAGTATTTCTGCCCTTGGTCTTTGAAATATCCTTTACTCAACTCCTGAAAGATGAGGTTTTCATCCAGAGGAATTCAAATCACCTTATACAAGTTATTTAAAAAGAAATCTACAACATTTAATAGCCTTGGACAGAAGTCTTATTTTTGTACTTGGTGTAAACCTGCTGTGCCTTTTTCCTAATTTCCCATAACCTACCTGTGTCAGGTCACTGTGCGCTTGCTGTCACTGTTGGACTAAAAGCTCTCAAAAGGTCCCCACTTTCTGAAAAAGCAGCCAGTGAATTGATCAAAAGCCCATATACTTTGCCAAAACACATCAAGCAGCAGCAGAAACTCTACCCAGCCTTATCATCACATATCCTCCTCACACCTGGACCGTCCCATCAAACCCCAGCCTGAGGGCGTCTGTCTCCTGCATCAAAGTGTGACCCTTGCATTGGCCCCCTCAGGGCTCTTTCTCTCCGGCCACCTTCCCTAACCCTGACCTCACACCAGCACCGCGGCATCCAGTGTCACTTCTCTCCCACTGTGAAGAAAAGGATGGTCTTTGAGGGGACACCTTAGGGGGCTAAGTGCTTTCCTTTTCTCTGAATAGACACACTGATTGCTGTCCGTGCTCCAGAGAAAACCAACCCACAAAGCTGAGACCTTTGCAGGGAGGCTTTCCACATGGTGTGACATAGATTTTTTTTTTTAAAGTATGTATATGTGTGCGTACATGTAAGATAAGTCTTTAGAGGGGCAAAGATTACCACTAATGAAGGTAAGATATGAAACAAAATCTGCAGCAAGTGTAGCGTGCGCGTCAGGCTTTTCTCTGTCAACAAAGAACAAAGAAGTTCAGACAAAAGACACACCCATAGTAGAGAATTACTTTCTCTACTTTTCTTGAGGTATATATTACTCCTCTCTATCTTTTCAAAGCTCTTATTTGCTGTATTCTGGCTCAGAAAGTTAAATACATGACCCATTAAATTACATTACTTTAGCAGGTATCCATTAATGTTTAAAGGGGCCATATTATGAAAATTGCACTTTTTTTAGTGCTTCTAGACGTCAATTTGGTCATCGAGCATGTCTACCGACTGAACAACTCCCGCGATTTGTTATGGCTCTTGTATGTCAGAAATGTCATTGTAACAGGGTTATCCTTGGGCGGTCCCGGAATGAGGATGTACACAGCCGATCGGGCCGAACAAACTTTTGTTATTACTATTACTATTTTTACCTCCCAGCCTCCTCGTCTGGCTGAGTCTCTCCCTCTCTCTCGCCGAATGGCCACCGGCGAGAAATGTGCCGTGTCACCATGCATTCCTAGTGAGGGTTGCCCTATTACCTGACATGCTCACAGCAAGTTTTTCCCTCAACACCGTCTCTTTTTCACAATCTCCAGTGGCTCTCTCAATGTATATAAAATCCTTGAGACTTACAAAGCCTCCTCTAGTGGTCCATTCCTTCTCTTGGCCTTAAGTGCAATTATGCAAAGCTCTTAAATACTCCAAGATCCAAGCGTGGAAACCTGTGCTGACTGGGCCTTTTTCTTTCCTGCTTCAATGTTCCACATTTAGGAGTCCTCTACACTTCCTCAACATTTCAGAGGTATTTCAAGTGCTCGTGTTTGGCCTTGCCCTCCCCCTGTAGCTTCTTTAAGCTACTCTAATCAGATCTATAATTAGACTGAATTGTTTCTCATATTAACATCTGCCTTTTAAGCAGCAGATAACTCCCAAGAAGGATCTTGTTAAGCATTCATCATGCAGTACCATGCCACTAACAACCTACTCTTGTACTCATGACACCACCAAGCTACCTGGGGAGTTGCATATCATTAGGAGTCATGTGAACTTGTTAGAGGTCGTTTCGTCTGGTTGCGGATTGGTATTTGCTGGGCGGTCACGGTGGCGATGTAATCTGGTCTCACAGTGCGAGGGAGGCGAGTGATTTATGGCCTCCGTGTTAGTCTGTGGAATTACCGTTTGATTGCTTCATTCCTTCCAGAGCCCTTGGATCCATGCTAATGAGTAAAGTGCTTATCTATCAGAGAATTAGGGGGTAAATCCAATTCAGCTTTTTATGAAAAAAAAGCCAGGGGATGCACTGAAGTACATATCCGGCAAGTCTCCTAAGATCCTGCCAAATGATGGTCCATGAGTCTGCATATATATCTTGTTATGTTTTTATCTATCTTTACAGAATGTTGAAGTTCTGAGTATTTGTACCAACCTGACCTGCTCAGATTTCAGTACTGCTGTTTAATCAAAAAAAAAGAGCTGAGGGAGCGGGATGGTGGTGGGATGGGGTAGGGAAAAAAGTCAAAGAGCAGCATGAAGGACATGGGTCGTTAGCCCCTTCAAGGAGAGAAGCTGCCTGACTGTTTGTACAAAGCATTACCCTTCAATTATATTTAATGTGGACAGCATAAACACATGAAACAACAGAGATCGGGTCAATATCAAGGCCAGCTGCAGAGATGAGCCTGTGCCTGTCTGATGGTTGAGGTGGATGCCGGACCTTTCTGTTGTATTTTATTTGTGATAACTAGCTATAATAACAGGCGCTTCGGAGCACATTTTAAGAAGAAGGATCATTACACCTGTAACACCAGCTCCAGTTTGTCAACTACTTGTGTTCAGAAAAGAAGAACAAGTAGATGTTGGATTGAAGTTCTCTGTCCGCCTTTGTATGCATTTGAGTGACAGGTACTGCTTTAAGATAACAAAAATAGACTCTCAGTTGCTGACTGAGTGAAAGGCTGGGTACTCACCACAATATCATCAAACCTTTTATTGAAAAACTATTGCAGTGCAAATTGGCATCCATAGCAGGAGTAGCAGAGAAAGACAAGTGTAAAACCTTGTCTGTGTGGCCATAGCATTTATAAGCGAGGCTAATCAATGTAATTCAATCTCGCATTTGGCCCAGCAAGGAGAGGAAACAAACATTTACCTTTCCCACTTAATTTTGTAAATTTCCTGAATCAAATTTCTGTGGTGCTGGATTTCTAGCTTAACTGGTGATCTAATTGGCAAGGTCCAGCAAAGTGCTGGATCGTCTGCAGACATTACATTAGTGTGTGTAAGTGTTAGCGAGAGAGAGGACTGAGTGGTGTGTTCTGGTGTCTGGCACTGCTGGCGCTGACTCCACAGATATTTAGGCCTGTTCTGGGTTGCATAGTCTGATGTTTTGCTTTTGGCTGTTGTCACTAAATACAATACCATGCCATATGTCTTTAGAAACATGAAAAACATTGCGTGAAATGACATTGCATCAAATGTTTTTTATTGTTCTTCTCCTAAAGATTATACAGCAATAATTATGTATTTTCTTACAGCTGTACTGATAAAACAAAGTGGTGATACTCACAGATAAAGCGACTTCCAGCCTAATTGTTGTTCTCAGCCTCATCCAATTCCATACGTCAAAGCTGAAGAAATGCTCCACTATAGCCACTACACATAACAGCCAACGGCAGGGGACACAGTTAGAGACGGTCGAACATGGTGGACAGAGGTGTTCCTCAAGGGACGCGTTTATTTAAATATCTTAGGACAACACAAACTTTCTCACATGTGACATACACTTACAATGTTTTGCTTTTTTGTGCTCATATGGACCTCATGCAAAAAAGTTCTCATTTTGTTCCTATGGGTGAGCTCATCCATTTGGTGGTGTTATGGTGTATCCTCACTTCAGAGCAAAAATTTTTAGCATGGGTCTGGTAGTAACTTAGTAGGCATTATTCAAATCCCTGCGGAATTACGTCCCGCTGCGTGTCTCATTGACTGAACGGTTTCCCTATTTCCTGAAAAACCTTCAGAAAGCGATGGCTGCAGAAGCAGGCTGGAGGGGATATCCAACAGGTCGAAGATGCAACGGTAAACGGAAAGCCTGCGGAGACTGCCTTAGGCCCACCAACTGTCAAGGCCCAGATCGGTTTTGCAAAGGATCAGGTAAGGAAAGAAAACCGGGACTGACCATTCATTCAACATTTGGACTGCTTCTCTTGCTGGTTTTATCCCAAGTTGTTGTGAGAAACGCTGATGTTTCTGTAGTACCCTGGGGACATCAGTCATATGGGATAATGCAATGTACTTGTAATCTCCTGCATGATGCTCTGCTTTGGAGAGAGAAATTTCATCAGCTCTGTTCAGTCTGTCAGCACTGATAACAACAATGGATTTCTCTGCCTAGAAAACACTGCAAGTGTGTCTGACGTAAAACATGTAAGAAATTTTGTTCATCTTCAATACTTACCGTTATTCCCGGGTGACTCAACCTGTAAGGAGAACTCAAATCCCAAAGTACTGTTCCTTCTCCCCTGAGATGGAACTTTCATATTCTATTTTAGCAAAAACTGTTACCAGAATACTGAAATTTCTCATAATTCAAACTACTGTAGACTCCCTGCTTGATTGCCCCTGTGGTAAACCATCTCCCAGAAATTATTTTGCCTATTCATCACTACTAATGGTGAACTAAAATGCAAAATGGTGATACAAAATGAACATTAAAAACTGAAACAACGTGATTGATGTCTGATCCTCGGCAAGCTGGCACGCTGGGGAGTGAAATAAATGAACGAAGATGTCTTTCTATGCAGAAGCACAGAGGGAAGAAATCTAAAGTACTTTAATGTCTGTGTCTCCATTTTTCACCAACATGTAGGTGTGCACACACACACACATCTTTCTCTAAATCCCTCTCCTGCTCTCTGTAAAGCTTCAGACTTTTATGTCTTTACTCATTTGATTTGCAAGCCAAACGCATTCCTCTCGCTTTCAATGTGCTGCAGGTTTTCCTCTCTCCTCCTCCTCCTCCTCCTCCTCCCCCAACTTCAGCTGTGCCTTTCAGCACGGCCATAATCCGCCAACGGAAGAGGCTTCAGTGTTTTCAGACATCTGGAAATGTTTTGGTCCTGTGATGGAGGTCACTGTTTGGGCCATTAGAGACCATAGCTCACCCTATGTGATGTGTCTTCAGATCTGGCAGATCTCCTGTACTGTAGGAATGCCTCCTCTCTTTTATACCTACCTCCTCCTGTGCACCAATACCAGCCACCACTTTCCTCTTCGCCCTCACCACCTATTGTTTGCTTTGTCTCTTTGCAACCGGCTGTCCAAGCCACAGCCAAAGAGAACAAACTCCACTCAGACCTGATCAAGAGGAGATCCAAGGGAGTCAAAGATCGCTTTATCTTCCTGAGTTATTCTAGATGATGGGGACCATTCTGTCACACATTCAGAATGGTCACCATTGTGGTCCATGGAGCGCTCCACCATCACTGTCTTTCTTTTCTTTAATCACCCCTTTTTTGGCTCGCAATAGCACCGTGAAGGCGTCGCCCCACATTCTACTGGCCCCAATCACAGCGGATGGGAGGATTTTGACTGTCTAGTGCCACAGCTTTACTTTTTGTATGTGTTAATGATTCAATTATTCACCAAACTTCAAGCTAAAAGACTCACGTGGCATGTGACAGAATGAGTTCCGTTTTATAAATGTATGCTCTAAAGAAAGACAAACCTTTTGTGGCAATCATAGAGGGAGATATGTATATAACGTACAGGGATCCGGTTCGTGCAACGCCACCTTGGGAATTCCGCCCAAGGATTAAACCGGTGTATTAAACTATTGAAGTTCAAAAGCACCCCGGTTAGTTGCTACAAGAGCAGCAGACGTGATTCCAATGCAAAACACTTTATTGTTCAACATGGTAAAAATAACATGGTACCATTCAATTAAATCATAAATAATATACATATAAAACAGTGTACAGAGTAAGGCTGTGGCTTATCGGTGGGAAGGGAGAAGGAAGCCTAGTGTAGGTAAGTCCCCAAAGTAAAAACAGGGAGCGCCCCGATCACGCAAACGCACACACACAAACCCAGGGCGCTTCAAAAGAACACGGTACACATAAAAGAGAGGGTACCCACACCCAAGGACACCGACCCCACCACCTGGACCGTAACAGCACCTACAGAACGGTTACAAAAACCGACAACTTGATTCCCAACAGGAATTGTCAAAGAAAACAAAATCAAACGAAAACAAACTCAAAGAAATAAACAAAATCCAAATAAGCAAAATCAATAATGAACCAAAGTTACTGCAGATTGCAGAGATAGCTCAGATAGCCACTCTCCACGAGTCTGCAACTCAAATGCGCCCCGATATCGGCGTCCGGCTGTGTCGGCACACCGCGGCAATCAACGGAAGTCACCGTTTACGTGGGGCAGACTGACGTAAGGCAAAACAGCAGCGTTCCACCCCGAATCTGCTAACAGTGCCCCTGCGGCCGAAGACAACGCAAAATCAACAATATGTACAATAATTCCATCGTAGAGAATTAACCGGAACATACCCCGCGATCAGGCAGTTGACATTCGGTCACGACGGCAGTAGGGACCCAGCACCGCTGCTAATGACGTAAATAATAAATCACCGTAAGTGATGGGACAAATTACCGGAGAACTCGGGGCCGCGCGCCACTCACCGGAAAAAGTCGCAGATACCAAGCCCTGGGAATACGATGGAACCCATGAGGTGTCGGCACCTGGCGTAGACGTCCGACCGGAACCACAGCCCTGTCTTGACGTCCGCTTGCGCAACAGGGGAATCCCCACCGTATTCATGGGAACCCCGCCCTCCCATGATTGACGCTGGCCTAACAGCTGTTAGTGTGGTGGAAGGGGCTTAATTGATGAGTTCCCCTTGCTACACTTTTATTCACAATACGATATTTAAATCCTTCTTTTCAAGGAATTAGTATTTTGACATCAGCTCTAAAATAAAATGTATGTAGCTTTTATTGTAAACAGAATAGATATTTTGCATAAATGTGGCAGATCACTATAAACTTTTCTTTCATATGAGTTTAAATCATTTTATGAGCTGGTTTTGATTCAATGTTTTATTCAGTATTTTATGAAACAAGCTGAGAGACATTGGTTTAGTAATGAGACGTATCAAAATGTATGATTATAGGACGTACAACGATTGCATCCCCCAGATTAATGGAATCTTTATTGTTATTATTGACTACTGTGATTAAGCTTTGGACTTTCCTTTGGAGATCAAGGCTCCCTCCATCACCTTTTATCCAGTTCTCCCCCTCACTCCCCTCCCCTTCACTGCCCTGCCAGCGCCATACATTAAGAGGCCATCTTTAAGAGGCCATTTACACTCAGCTATTTATCTACACACTTTTGGAAGAACGTGGCTGGGTGGCATCACAGATTAGAGGCAGATGTATTTATTTGCCTGTAACAGCCTGCAGGGGGGTAGGACGTTCTCCTCGACGAGAAAACATTGACCTTGTGCAGGAAAGTGTGTGTTCCTTGTGTCATTTATCAGATGTAAGATGCTGAAAATCATGTTGTCACACTGCATGCAGCTGCATGCTTCGCTTCAACGTAAGCTTATTGTATGTTATTTTTCATTTTCATGATGCAATACTTTTGTGAGAGAGAGAGACGCAGGGTGGGCAAAAGAGGGGATGTGAGAGACCTCAGAACAATTTCCCTCAGCTGTCGCTTTCACAGACATATTTTTTCAAGATCTAGGAGCATGTCGGCCCGGGTTCTGTTTGTTGAATGGATTTGAAATCCGTCATCCTGGACAATGTCCCTTGACCAGAGAGAGAGAAATGTGAAGAACATATTGTTTCATTACGTGATCAGATAAAGTCAACATCAATCTACTTTTTACCCAACAATAAAAACAAAGGTTAACCTCTAACACCATGTGAAACTGAAAGTCAACGTTTATTTATTTACCGTGACCTATGGACTCTTTGTAAATACTTAGTCTATTTGGACAATTTCTTTTCTGTAGGATAAAGGGGAACCTATATTAGTGGGCAGATGTGAAATATCTGTATACATGTCACTAATTAATAAATAAATGAAGATGGAACACTTTTTTTTTTTAAATTTCCAAAGTTCGCCTGGGAAAAAAAAATGCACTCACTATAAAACATTGAGAGCCATGGCTAAAAACGCATCCATTTCAAAGCCCAGGTTATAGACAGTATCTGTGCTAAGTTTTGATTTAATTGGGTGAAGCAGAACAAATCTACAGAGGTTTTAGTGAAGAGTGGTCCAGCGAGAGGCCAAAACTAGAAAATCAGCCTTCTGGGCACATCTCAGCCAATCCTGGCTCAATTTTGATGATTGACACCTCATTTTAATCGTCAGAGCCAATAGAATTGAGGTAAACACTGCTAAGGAAGACTGGCAGCTCGTTTAGCCAATAAGACGCGGCCATGGAGAAAGCCCGTGTTTTCTCGCAAACTGACTGGCCGAGACGAAAAACCCCGCACATCTGAGCCGTATATGCACGTATATGGAATTTTTTTCACATCCGGGTTGAAATAACACTTATGGTTTACGTTTAGCGTCCAGCAGCGAAAAACAAACAGGATAAATCATTTCTTTTGCATGAAAACAACAAAAGTAAGTGACATTGTGATTGAAAAGCGAAGTTGAGATGGTGCTTGTTTGGACTTATCTTGGGAAATGTTTGACTGAGGGATATGATACACATATTGGCGTATTCTCCGTCTTCTCGGCTAGCGGTTAGCTATCTCAGTTTTGTTTTTAGCACGATGCATCGATAAGATAATCGGTAAAATAGTCAGGGTGGTGGCATTTTTTTGCAAGTTATATTTACATATTTCTTTTCACATCTGTGCAATGTTCTCGTTGTGTTTGGAGCACGTTCAAACGGGTTTGATGGCTTTGTAGCCCAGACTCTGACCTTTCCAGTGATATGCAAATGGGAATCTTATTTTGTGAAGTCATCTTTATTAAGAAATTATTCGGTTGTACGAGGATACACCGAACACGCTCCATTTTAAATACTCAAGTGACCCAGGTGTATTCCCCAGGTACAAATCTGTGTTCTGCTCAACACATGTATCTGTTTTGTTTACAAACCCCAATAAACCGTACTGAACAATTTTCTACATTCACAGTCTCGCATCTGCTAGCTGCACACACAACTCCCTCAGGACTGGGAACCAAGGAGACAAGAAGAATTTAAGTGATGTGATAACCTAGTAGTATTCAAACAGTTGCGACCCAGATCTGGTCTGAATGCTGGAGAGCGTAACATGTGTTATTCCAACATTGTGATGATTTTGCTATTACTGCAGCGCCTCTAGGTGCCGAGGGGACAGATGGCTGGCCCGGGCGGGGGTGCCTCCTTCTGCAAGTTATAGATGGACACCTTGTCTGAGACACACACACAAACACACCTACACACCGTCACACCCACAAGGAGAAAAAGGCAATCAGGCCAAGTACGGAATGGAAAAAAAAAAAAGCTTGATAATGATGATGAAGTTTTATGCTACAAACCTTGTATCCTGAACATTTCCCTGCACTAAGGGACAAGCTGCGGTTTTCCAAGGGCAAACATTAGGAAGATAGATTAGAGGGACTTGTACTTATCCCCAGAAATCTGTCCATTTAAAGCATTCCCTTCCTACGTGTATTCACTGTGGGTCATGCACATGACACCCAGTTAAAATTCATTGATATATGTAAACAACAAATAAAAGAACATGATTAACCCATTACGCCATATGAAAAAAAACGACATTCTGCAAAAAAACAATCGCCCTTCAAGATTTCTACTGTAAACAGTCAAGGCTTTATGTACCGGCGCTTTTGCGCCCACTTCTGGCGTATTTGTTTTGCCTGTGCGCGTAAAGTCATGACGAGGTTTGTACAAACAAGCCTCACAGGTGAAAGGACTGACTGAGACTGAAAAAGGCTAATTGTGCTTTCTGTGTCATGGATATGCTTTCACAGGAGGGTCGAGGGAGGTTACCATTAAGTGATGGGACGGGATGCGTAAAATGTGCCTGATTATGTATTCGCTGGTATGTACCGAAACCAACCGTGGACACACGCCTCTGTTTTGCGGTGAAAAGTCTGCGCCTCCTAAAAGCCGGTGCTAACCAATTCAATTCAATTCAACTCATTTTATTTTGTATAGCCCAAAATCGCAAATTACAAATTTGCCTCAAAGGGCTTTACAGTCTGTACACATGCGACATCCTCCGTCCCAAGACCCTCACATCGGCACAGGAAAATCTCCCCAAAAAATGAAAAAACCCTTCCTAGGGACAAAAAGGGAAGAAACCTTAGGGAGAACGTCAGAGGAGGGATCCCTCTCCCGGGATGGACAGACTGCAATTGATGTCATGTGTAAAGAATGACTCATACAGATGTAGAATACATTCAAGTTCTATAACAGAAATTATTCAAAGAATTCCAAGTAGCAGGCCAGGTGTACAGCAGGACCACTGCAGGGGCCACCACCATCAGATCGAACCACCAAGATTTTAGGAAAGGGTAATAGTAATATGAATCATATTTAAAATGATGATGATAATGATGATGGCGGCAGCAGCAGGTGCCATCAGGGCCACGGCCGGAGTCAGGACCAGGGTCCTGACGGAACTACGATCTGCAGAGATCAAGGTTCTGTGCTTGGACCCATTTTATTTACCCTTTATATGCTTCCTTTGGGCGACGTTATCAGAAAACACTGCATCAACTTCCATTGTTATGCAGACGATACTCAATTGTATCTGTCGATCAAGCCAGAGGAGACCGAACAGCTCGTTAGACTTCAAGAATGTCTTGAGACATCAAAACTTGGATGACCTGCAACTTCCTGATGCTAAACTCAGAAAAGAGAAGAGAAGTTATCTTGATAGGCCCAGAGCGCCTTCGAAGTCAGCTGTCACGTGATACAGTTTCTATGGATGGAATTTCTTTGGTATCCAGCAGCACCGTCAAGAATCTTGGAGTTCGCTTCGACCAGGATATGTCCTTCAACTCTTATATGAAGAAAACTTCAAGGACTGCCTTTTTTCATCTACGTAATATATCGAAAATCAGGAATTTTCTGTCTCAAGGTGATGCAGAAAAATTGGTTCATGCATTTGTTTCCTTCAGACTGGACTACTGTAATTCTTTGTTTGCAGGGTGTTCTTGCAAATCTCTTAAACCTCTTCAGTTGATTCAGAATGCTGCAGCACGTGTATTAACAAGAACTAATAAAAGAGACCATATCACGTCTGTATTATCTGCTTTGCACTGGCTCCCTGTTAAATCAAGAATAGAATTAAAGGTTCTTCTCCTCACCTACAAGGCGCTTGCTGGTGAGGCACCTTCTTATCTTACAAAGCTTGTAACACCATACTGCCCTGCACGGCAGCTGCGTTCTATAGATGCTGGGTTACTTGTTGTTCCTAGAGTTATTAAAAGTAGGATGGGAGGCAGAGCCTTCAGTTATCAAGCTCCTCTTTTGTGGAACCAGCTTCCACTTTCAGTCCGGGGGGCAGATTCAGTCAGCTCCTTTAAGATAAAGCTTAAAACATTAAAATGAACTAATTTTCCTGCATCACCTTGAGACAGAAATTTCCTGAGTTTCGATATATTACGTAGATGCAAAAAAGGCAGTACTTGAAGTCTTCTTTATATGAGAGTTGAAGGACATATCCTGGTCGAAGAGAACTCCAAGATTCTTGACGGTGCTGCTGGATACCAGAGAAATTCCATCCATAGAAACTGTATCACATGACAGGTGACTTCAAAGGCGCTCTGGGCCTATCAAGATAACTTCTCTTCTCTTTTCTGAGTTTAGCATCAGGAAGTTACAGGACATCCAAGTGTTGATGTCTCAAGACATTCTTGAAGTCTAACGAGCTGTTCGGTCTCCTCTGGCTTGATCGACAGATACAATTGAGTATCGTCTGCGTAATAATGGAAGTTGATGCGGTGTTTTCTGATTACGTCGCCCAAAGGAAGCATATAAAGGGTAAATAAAATGGGTCCAAGCACAGAACCTTGTGGGACTCTGTGACCAACATTGGTGGTCTTTGAGGATTCTCCGTTTACAAGCACAAACTGGGATCGATCCGATAAATAGGATTTAAACCTAAAGTGCAGGCTAAGTGCAGTTCCTTTAATACCAATCAAATGTTCTAGTCTCTGCAGCAAGATACGATGATTAATGGTGTCAAATGCGGCACTGAGGTCCAGCAAGACAACAAAAGAGACAAGTCCTTGGTCCGATGATGCACTCGAAATCCTGACTGAAAGTCCTCAAACAAACCATTGTTTTGAAGAAAGTCACATAGTTGATTTGCGACGGATTTCTCAAGGATCTTAGAGATTAGAGATCGGTCTGTAGTTAGCCAACACCTCTGGAGCAAGAGTAGGTTTCTTAAGAAGAGGCTTAATTACGGCTATCTTGAAGGACTGTGGTATATGTCCTGTGAACAAGGACAGATTCAAGGCGTGCTAATTAAAAGAAAAACTTCCTTAAGCAGCTTAGTTGGAATAGGATCCAAGAGACAAGTAGAAGATTTAGACTTACTATTGAAGTCCAGAGGAATACACGGCTTAACAGAGCTGTGACTCTCTGTCAGCTTGGCCACAGTGCTGAAGAGAAACCTGAAAAGAACTCAAGGTTCCAGAATGTTAGGAACTTAAGGTTCCTAACCAAAATGTTGGTTTCCTCCCATATAGTGGGTACGGAAAGTATTCAGATCCCTTTACATTTTTCATTCTTCTTTTTTTTGCAGCCATATGCTAAAATCCAAAAAGTTCATTTTGTTTCTCATTAATGTACACTCAGCACCCAATCTTGACAGAAAATAAATACAAAAATGTTTACATAATTTTTAAAAAAGAAACTGAAATATCACATGATCATAAGTATTCGGACCCTTTGCTGTGACAATCATATTTAACTCACACGCTGTCCATTTTGTCTGATCCTCCTTGAGATGGTTCTACTCCTTCATTGGAGTCCTGCTGTTTTTAATTTAACTGGTTGGACTTGATTAGGAAAGGCACACACCTGCCTCTCTAAGACCTTACAGCTCAGTGCATGTCAGAGCAAATGAGAATCATGAGGTCGAAGGAACTGCCCAAGGAGCTCAGAGACAGACTCGTGGCAAGGCACAGATCTGTCCAAGGTTACAAAAGAATTTCTGCAGCACTCAAGGTTCCTAAGAGCACAGTGGCCTCCATAATCCTTAAGCGGAAGAAGTTTGGGATGACCAGAACTCTTCCTAGACTTGGCCGGCCAGCCAAACTGAGCAATCGTGGGAGAAGAGCGTTGGTGAGAGAGGTAAAAAAGACCCCAAATATCACTGTGGCTGAGCTCCAGAGATGCAGTAGGGAGATGGGAAAAAGTTCCACAAAGTCAACTATCACTGCAGCCCTCCACCCGTCGGGGCTTTATGGCAGAGTGGCCCGACGGAAGCCTCTCCTCAGTGCAAGTCTTATGAAAGCCTGCAGAGAGTTTGCCAAAAAACACATGAAGGACTCCCAGACTATGAAAAATAAGATTCTCTGGTCTGATGAAACCAAGATTTAACTTTTTGCCGTTAATTCTAAGCAGTATGTGTGGAGAACAAGAGGCACTGCTCATCACCTGCCCAATACAATGCCAACAGTGAAACATGGTGGTGGCAGCATGCTATACGGTCATGCCATGGTTTTTTTTTTTCAGCTGCAGGGACAGGACGACTGGTTGTAATTGAAGGTAATAGGAATGTGGGCCAAGTGCAGAGATATCCTGATCCAGAGTGCTCAGGACCTCAGACTGAGCCGACTGTTCACCTTCCAACAAGACAACGACCCTAAGCACACAGGTAAAAAAACAAAGGAGTGGCTTCGGAACAACTCCGTGACCGTTCTCTGGCCCAGCCAGAGCCGTCCTCTAAACCCAATTGAGCATCTTTGGAGGGACCTGGAAATGTCTGTCCACCAAACGTTCACCATCCAACATGACGGAACTGGAGAGGATCCCCAAATCCAAGTGTGAAAAACTTGCTCCCAAGAAGACTCATGGCTGTAATAGCTCAAAAGGGTGCTTCTACTGAATACTGAACAAAGGGTCTGAATACGTATGACCATGTGATATTTGTTTTTCTTTTTTAATGAATTTGCAAAAATGTCTACATTTGTTTTTTTTTCTGTCAAGATGGGATGCTGAGTGTACCTTTTTTAATGAGAAATAAAATGAATTTAGCAAATGGCTGCAATGAAATAGAGTGAAAAATGTAAAGGGGTCTGAATACTTTCCACACCCACTGAATGCCTCCCGGTGGATTGACAGCAGTAGTCCGAGCCAGACAGCAACATAGGCTAATAGACGAGCTAAAAGGATTTTTGCCACAAGAATCACACGTTTTCAGTTGAGTTTTTGCTGTTTTGACTTTGGTTGATCCATGAAAGCGAGAAGGAGGTGCGTTATAGTGGGCGGATCAAGGCGCTGATTAACTGATGAGCAAGTGCTATGTGCGTGTTTTCTGTGGCACTGATAACGATTTGTTTGCATACGTACTTGAGGCCATCAGTTACAAACATTTGGGTAAGATTATATGTGTATTTTGGCTCTGTGGACGCCAACCAACAACAGACTATAGGATGGATGCTGTGACATATGTTACAGACATGTTCTGCTCTACCCTTCAGGGTAAATTGTATTCACTTTCAAGTTTCCTTCTCATCTTGCTCCATTCTCAGGTCCACAGTTTTATTTGTTTTAATACTTTGCACTGCATGAAAAGTGGGATTTTCGTCCTCGTAAACGCCCGTAAATCTCCCTAATTTCCAACAATTTGCAAACCGCGCACGCCGCGTTCGTCTGTGCCACAAATTGTCGGAAACTCTGACGTAGGTGGCGATCAGCTGGCGGAGGTGCGAATGGCCCTAATTAGCATATGTATGCAGCGAAACCGGCGGGTGGCCGAGCGGAGCGGGCTGGATAGCCTTACTCCTTATTGGATGAAACCACAGCTTTCAAACAAGAAAAATCACTCGCGATTGGTTGGCAGATCTGTCGCTATTGGTCACCCAGCCTCATAAATTTATATATATTATACTGTATATTCATTCATTGTTATCCTATGTAGGCTACTAAACCATTATTAGACTACCACCAAGGACATTAATTAATTTTTAGAGGAAATGAACATTTGCCAGGAACATGTTTATGCAAAGAAAGAGCTTTATTAAAACAAACACAATGATATACAAAGCGAGGATCTGCGCAAACATGGGTAGAGGATGATCCAAAAAACTACAACTGTCCGTTTGCCTCTTCGAGGTTATAGGCAATGATCTTTCTGAGGCAGGTCCGTTGTGCAGACGCATATTGTGCGCGGCTCTGTACTAGAGTCGCCTCTCACCGGGACTGTAGCTTCGCACAGAGTTCAGAGAGCTCCGTCCTACGAAATGACGGCGGCCGTACAATCCACCCAGAGACCCCGCCAACAGCGCCCTCTTCTTCAGCAGACATGCTGCGAGCACACGCTGTCTCCATTCCAGCAGCTGTAAAAAACAATGAATCAATACTTTGCGATGCGTATGGACTAGGGGTGTAACGATTAGTTTTTAACAACAATTCGATCACGATTCATGGTTGTTGATACGATTCAAGGACGATATTGGTTCATTTAGAACGATACGATCCGAAATGATTCAATGACTTCAAATCGATTCAGTAACTTTTTAGCCAAAAATTCAACCAGTGTGACTGAAATACATTTCCTAGATTCCTGTTTCTTGTAATAGAATCAAGTATCAATTAATTATGAATATAAAGTGCAAACACTGCTGTAGCAGCGTAGCAGAAAAAAACCCGTATTAGTGATATACACAAAAAACACCCCTGCAATAATGGTTTCCCCCTACCAACCTCCTCTATTTCAACCTTTGTGGAACGTCCCGTCTGCTTTGCCGTGAAACCCGGAAATTGAATCAGTGCTCGGGCAGGCGGTTTGTCGGCTCAGTCCGCGACAGCCTTTATCATTAAAAGTGCTAACAAAAAACATCCATATAAAGTCTGACGTGCTTAAATCCAATGGGTTATTTCCTAGTATTGATACAATCGATTTATGACATTTTAAATTGATGTTAGATCGATATATGTCGTCTGTAAGGAGAACTCGCCGAGCACAGATCGATGTAGTTGGATCGGAGGAATTAAAATCGATACATCGATGTAACAGCTGAATCGTTACACCCCTAGTATGGACACAACACATCTAAAAATAGTCACCAAATAAACTCTTACCCGCTTTCTTCTTACGCGGAACTCTTCGTTTTTCTGGCGGGATTTACCTAAAGCTCCGGCGTGCCGTCTCGTAATACGTCTTACAGGCGGCTGGAAAACAATTAAATGAAAGTGGTATGAATAAAAATCAACATGCAAGTCACCATAACATTAAACAAGGAAGGAGAAACAGTAAAAAAAAAAAAATATATGTAAAGTCACTAACAGACAATGGTCGTCTACATCAACATCGTGTAAATCTTTACTTGCAGATGTTGCTCCGAGCTAATAGGAGGTCAGCGCCTCATTGTGAGGAGAAACTAGTCTGTGAAGACAAAATGTGCAGTTATGATCGGTATCTATTTTATGGTATCTATTTCCTTATACTGTAGAATTAAAGCATGTTCTTTAAATCTTACCCGAGTTCTGCAGACGGCGCACCGCTTCCTGTAAATGACACAACAAAAAAATACACTTTAATAAAGCGGGTTCTGCTCACTAGTTATTTTGTAAGGTTACTCTTAGCTTTGGTTTTAGGCTAAGCTACTTTTAGCTTAGCTAGCAGTCATCAAACATATTCTTACCTTGGAATTATGCGCCCGTCTCCTCTTTGAGTCAGTCTCTCCCGCTCATTCATATTGGCAGGATGTTGATTCAGCTGACGGACAGTCCACTGATAGCAAACAGCAGTTTCTTCTCCTCAGTCTGCGGACTGGCTGAAAGCTGTTGTTCGCGTCCAAGAGGAGCTGAACGCCAGTTGAACGTCTGGATCCTCCAATCAGATACGAGGTCATTGTTACATGGAAGGACTCGCGAGACCAGACCGCGGTGCCTGTGAAGCACCATGTCTACGAGATGTAGTGGTTAATACGTCCTCTGTGCATTTAAGTAAGACTAAAGAAAATGTCACTGTATTTCTGCCACTAAGCACATTTTCTTACCTTTTAAAAAAATGTCACCTGGGCTAAAACTCCTTCTGCAGCCCTGATTTGCATTTGTATATCTCACAGCATTTTCATTTACATGTTCCACGACAATCTACAGTGTCGCATATGAGATGCGTGGGTGTAGCCATTATGATTAGCTACATGCCCATCCTTCACTTACACAAACACACTATCCTACTTTTTTCTAATTTCAACCTTCTTTAAACCTTCTTGAATAAAAAGTACAAACTAACAGACTACAAGCACAAACCTTTTGACACGGTCACCCTATCTGGCGCACTCTTCCTTAAGCCCAGAAAAGACAATGGAAGAAAAGCAAATATTAAATGATGAAAAATGTAAATATTTTTGCAAATTATATGCTTTTCCTTCACATCCCTGCCTATCACACAAAACATCCCCTTCAAAGTCTGTGACATTTAATTTAACCAATCAGGTTCCTTAAAAACACTCAACATTGGTTTTGCCCCAAACTTCCCGGAAAACAAATTCTATCGTTCCGGGAGGTATCAATAGTTGATCAGTGGAGGAGTAAAAATAACTAAATTAGTAGTTTAAGCTGGATTTTATATATATTAGGAAATATAATTGATATTTTCTGAATTTGTGTAACGTATTCGTCTGGCCGAGGTAACTGTTTTGCAGGTAAGGGACAGTATTACCGGAGTTGTGGTCCTGTGCAGTGGCAGGTTATGTAAAGCTGCCAGCACCACATGCACAGACAATTCAGCTTGGAAGTAGAACAGCTGCAGACATGCCATGTAACCATGTTAGTGAAACAAACACATGGGAAGTATGCATTCAAACTCTGTCCCTCATGCCACTTCCCAACTCCGGCCGCTGAGAGGGCCATCATAAAAATGAAACATACAGATAATGATTTGATCAAAAAATAAGCAAATCGTAAATAGCTATTTTCTGCTTTTTTTTCCCTTGTTGGAATACATTTTTAACTGTAAAGTACTAATGTATTTTTGATACCTCAGTTTATTTCATTACATTTTCTTTTCATTAATCTTGGATGTTGGCTGACATTTTCCACCAGCAGCTACTGCTTTAAACATAGAAAATCATTCTTTTCAGCAGTCAGCTTCACAAAGCACAGCACTATAGCACTTTTATATAAAATGTATGCTGTTGAGTTGAGTTTGTTGTCATAAACTTTTGTGCTGGCTGAGACTGTAGTACCTGTAGGCAGTGGATCAGCAGGGAAAAGACAGAGGTCAGAGAACCCAGAACTGAT
Source organism: Apeltes quadracus (assembly GCA_021346845.1). Taxonomy (NCBI): domain Eukaryota; kingdom Metazoa; phylum Chordata; class Actinopteri; order Perciformes; family Gasterosteidae; genus Apeltes; species Apeltes quadracus. The sequence goes on along the minus strand of CM037932.1, from coordinate 1,445,471 downwards.
ACTGACTAATGCCTAGGTTCTTCATTTTTTATAAACTCAGGTCAGGAGTATTACTTGTCAGATGATCTCAGGTGGGACAAAGAGCAGTAAAGAATTCTGTTGCTCTAACACATTTTATTTACATTTAAATCAATTCTAGAATGAGGATAACAATACTGCAATAAAACCAGTAGTATTGCCACATTGCGAATATAAACAAATAATGGAATAATTCTCACTAGAACGGTGCTCTGCCCACTGATTTCACTGTGTATTTTGTGTGCGACACCCCCTTTTCTATAAATAGTTACGAGTAAATGTATGTGGATGAAGTCCTTTAAAATATTTTTTTTAAATGTAAAAAGGCTATGCTATGTATTTTCTTTTGCATTATGCATTTGCATTATTCTGAAGGACGTGCTGAATAATTTCCTGTGAACGAATAAATCTTTGACTTCAAGAAATCATGAATTCCAAATGGCAAAATTCTTTAGTAGCATTTCCTGCAGTTCTCATTGAAATAACCCCAGAGCTGAATGCTCAAGTGAAACATGTTCCATTAAAGGCAGAGGAGAAAGAAATCTACAAATCAGTCAAGTAGCAAGTAGCAATCAATCAAACTCGTAGCAAGTTTGGCAGTAAGGGAGTTATTTAGATAATTTCAACTTGAAGAGGCTATCTGGGACATTTAATCAGCAGTTATATCTTGTGACAGTGTCTCGGATTTGCTTTTTTCCCTCCAACTATAAAAGGCTCAAAGGCCAACAGATGCACCAGACTACAAGCCCCAAACCACCAATGACTTTCAACTCAAGATTTTTATCAGCAAAACCTTGTATTGCTGCAGTACAGCCCAGCCCTTCATTGTAGATATTAATATGCATAGTTGGACTTAAAAGGAAATAGAAAGTTTGTCAAATAAATCTGTCATTTCATTAAATTAATTTAATAATGATGATTAAAAAGCATAGCAGGCAGCATATCAGTCAGGAGGAGGGAAATGCATGCTCTGGTGACGTTTAGCCTCTCGCGGTGTAAATCAGGATGGCGCTGACCTGTATATTAGCTCTTTATGCCGTGTTTACGACCACAGACAAATCAGTTAGCCCGCAGGATATTTACACGGCCCCCTGACAGCTTCTCTCAGCTTCTGCTGGTTTTGAGCACCCTGCCAAACTCTATGATGGTTAACCCTCCCCTCCCCTGACCAATACACATTCGCGCCGTCTCTGGGCCCTGTTATTTATGGTACCAGTGTACAGCCACCTTCCGTCCAATTAAAGCTAAGTGCAGGCTTTAAGCAGCCCCTGTTCATCATCTCTCTCTCGGCGTGTGTGTGTGGGAGGCGGGGCGGTTCTGACCTGCAACCAGAACAGTCTGTTTTAAGGGAAAATGTCATAGATATCGTGCTTCATATTTATTCCCCCACTCTGCTTGACAGGTCAATATATATACTCAGAAGTTCAACTAGATTTAATATTTGCCCAAGCATTTAACTAGTTATTGACTATCAGCCTCACTTTAGAATTCTTACTTCTCATACCTCTGATAGCAGTACACACACTGTGATTTGAAATCTGCTTTGTAAAGATCAAGGTCTATTTCGTAGCTCTTTTAAGGCATTAGATGTTATCACATGATCATAAGAGTAGTGACATTGTTTAAGGGAACCTTTGTCTGTGGCTTCCTGGAATGAGCCATGGCCAATAATGTTTGAGAAGTCCTTAGAAACAATCTACAAATTACAGAGAAGTGAGCAGAAGTGATCTCCATCTTCTGATGTGACATGATTTAACAATCCAGAATAACAACTAAGAGGAGCTTGTGAAGAATTTTCCAAAGCAGCAACATTATATATATAAAACATGAAGACCAAACCCAACAACCCGGTATGACACATTCATCTTTAAAGAGATGGATTTTTTAAAGGATCATTGATTTTCTTAAATGTCTGAGCACTGCGATTATAATCAAACATGTTTCAAAAAGGAGAAAACATTAATGACTATTTTCAACAGAAGATTAATAAACATTTGAATCTCCAGTGGGCATTCCTAGGGCAGGGAAGGTGTGTGTGTGGGAGTGAGTCATAACCTGAAAAAGTATGTGTGCTCATAGTAATGAAGGAATGTTGTGAACAGCAGGGTTCAGCACGGATCATAAACCAGCCATTCTCGACTGGACCTCTCTTTTTCGTTGAACAGTCTTTTTCGGTTCCATCGCCAGTTTTTCTCTTTTGTGTTTACCATCCTGGTTTTCCTTCGCCTGCTCTGTGCCCCCACATTCTCGCCTTGCACTGAAGAGGTCTTCGTTTTATCAAAAGCATCCACCTGTCATGTGTGTCCACGCATTTAGCAGAACAAACATTTGGAATTTGGCAGGTGCTAATGTCAAGCCCTGGTTTCCAGCATTATAAATAGTAAGTAAATAGCCGTTTTTCAGCACAAAATAGTTGTTACCCCCAAACGATGTGTATTGCATTTCGTTAGCCGAGAGAAAATAGTCCCAGTATGTTTTCTATGCAGCAGACAGCATTGGGAACTTCACGTTAGCAACGTTAGCATGGCACCAAAAGTTGGTGGATGATTAGCTATCAGATCAACATTAATTTGTGCGTTGTCTGAAAACATCCCAGGTCTCCTTGCAAGATATCGCATTGGTCAGCTCATTTATTCACATTGCCCATGACGTCCACCTGAATTGTCCTTTTTAGCTAAAAGGTGTCCATTGCCCGAAACTGATCTGCTGTGTTTCCAGTCTCAATTTGGTGAACGTCACAGAGCAAAAAACAAAACAAATATATATACATAATTTTTTAGAATTTTAAATGAAAACGAAACTAAAGCTCGATATTAGTAAAATCTAACAGTCAAGAACTGTATTAAAAGATATTAGCAAGACCGCTGACGTGGTGACCTAAGATATTGAGATAGGGCCAAAGAGCTGGATCTGCTTAAATCACCTGGATTGACTGACACAGTAACTCTTTGCACAGTACAATCTCTTTTGACATGCTAGACTGGACTAACCGGACCCATGTTTTTTACAGTTTAGTACTGTTGAACAGATACCTGTAAGTGTCATCTCAACCCTGAAGGAATCCCGTCTGCTATAAGACTGACAAGCGTGATAGTTTCTGTCGCGGTGCAAAGAGAAGACCGAATTACCCACAATGCCTAAATGACAGCTGCTACGGATTGAGCCGTGACCTGCTCACGTGACGTGACGTGCTCACGTAGCGTGCAGGCAGCCAGAGGATCTATCCAGTGCTGCTAGCAGCCCTAGATTTAATAGGATACAATAGATATTTACACAGTATTGTAGTATTTACACAGTATGTATATCATTATATACATAATATACTGCAACCCGTGTTCTCCCCACGGAAAGGGCAACCCAGCGTACGTAGAATATTACTCAGTATTCCACATCAGTTTGTTTATTTTTTTATAAACGGAACCAGATAATAAACCTGGAATAAAAAGAAATGCAACGTTTCATTTTCCACGTGCATACTACAACCATTACAGCTCCCTAGCTCTTTACCTCAATAGCCCAATAACATTAAAAATACAAATAAATAATATTGTTAATATACTACAATAAAAATCATAATTATCATGATCGTCGTTTCATAATTTGCATGTACCTTCAAACATTCAATTCAATTCAATTCATTTTATTTTGTATAGCCCAAAATCGCAAATTACAAATTTGCCTCGGAGGGCTTTACAGTCTGTACACATGCAACATCCTCTGTCCCAAGACCCTCACATCGGCACAGGAAAAACTCCCCAAAAAATGAAAAAACTCTTCCAGGGATAAAAGGGAAGAAACCTTAGGGAGAACGTCAGAGGAGGGATCCCTCTCCCGGGATGGACAGACTGCAATGGATGTCATGTGTACAGAATGACTCATACAGATGTAGAATACATTCAAGTTCTATAACAGAAATTAATCAAAGAATTCCAAGTAGCAGGCCAGGTGTACAGCAGGACCACTGCAGGGGCCACCACCATCAGATTGAACCACCAAGATTTTAGGAAAGGGTAATAGTAATATGAATCATATTTAAAATGATGATGATAATGATGATGGCGGCAGCAGCAGGTGCCATTAGGGCCACGGCCGGAGTCAGGACCAGGGTCCTGACGGAACTACGATCTGCAGAGACCTGCTCGGCGAGAAAGCACAAAGAACTCCTGGGAAGGAGCTGAATTTGTCATGTGCATTAATGCAATATGGATTTTAGTAGAAGGAGAGCGAGAGAGGAGTTTGGTGTGTCCTAAGAAGTACCCCGGCAGTTTAAGCCTATAGCAGCGCAACCAAGAGCTGGTCCAGGCAAACCTAAGCCAGCCCTAACTATAAGCGGGATCAAGGTTCTGTGCTTGGACCCATTTTATTTACCCCTTATATGCTTCCTTTGGGCGACGTTATCAGAAAACACTGCATCAACTTCCATTGTTATGCAGACGATACTCAATTGTATCTGTCGATCAAGCCAGAGGAGACCGAACAGCTCGTTAGACTTCAAGAATGAAGGAATGAAGCGGTATCAAAGAGGAAAGTTTTAAGCTTTATCTTAAAGGAGCTGACTGAATCTGCCCCCCGGACTGAAAGTGGAAGCTGGTTCCACAAAAGAGGAGCTTGATAACTGAAGGCTCTGCCTCCCATCCTACTTTTAATAACTCTAGGAACAACAAGTAACCCAGCATCTATAGAACGCAGCTGCCTTGCAGGGCAGTACGGTGTTACAAGCTCTTTAAGATAAGAAGGTGCCTCACCAGCAAGCGCCTTGTAGGTGAGGAGAAGAACCTTAAATTCTATTCTTGATTTAACAGGGAGCCAGTGCAAAGCAGATAATACAGACGTTATATGGTCTCTTTTATTAGTTCTTGTTAATACATGTGCTGCAGCATTCTGAATCAACTGAAGAGGTTTAAGAGATTTACAAGAACACCCTGCAAACAAAGAATTACAGTAGTCCAGTCTGGAGGAAACAAATGCACAAACCAATTTTTCTGCATCACCTTGAGACAGGAAATTACTGATTTTTGATATATTACGTAGATGAAAAAAGGCAGTCCTTGAAGTTTTCTTTATATAAGAGTTGAAGGACATATCCTGGTCGAAGAGAACTCCAAGATTCTTGACGGTGCTGCAGGATACCAGAGAAATTCCATCCATAGAAACTGTATCACGTGACAGCTGACTTCGAAGGCGCTCTGGGCCTATCAAGATAACTTCTCTTCTCTTTTCTGAGTTTAGCATCAGGAAGTTGCAGGTCATCCAAGTTTTGATGTCTCCAAGACATTCTTGAAGTCTAACGAGCTGTTCGGTCTCCTCTGGCTTGTTTGACACATACACTTGAGTATCGTCTGCGTAACAATGGAAGTTGATACGGCGTTTTCTGATTACGAAAGGAATTACCAAAGGAAGCATGTAAATGGTAAATAAAATGGGTCCAAGCACAGAACCGTATGTGACTCTGTGACCAACATTGGTGGTCTTTGAGGATTCTCAGGTTTACAAGCACAAATTGGGATCGATCCGATAAATAGGATTTAAACCAGTGCAGTTCCTTTAATACCAATCAAATGTTCTAGTCTCTGCAGCAAGATACGATGATCGATGGTGTCAACCGCGGCACTAAGGTCCAGCAAGACAAGAAAAGAGACAAGTCCTTGTTCCTATGCAAGTAGGAGATCATTCGTAATTTTCACCAGGGCTGTTTCTGTGCTATGATGCACTCGAAATCTGGACTGAAAGTCCTCGAACAAAGCATTGTTTTGAAGAAAGTCACATAGTTGATTTGCGACGGATTTCTCAAGGATCTTCGAGAGGAAGGGAAGAATAGAGATTGGTCTGTAGTTAGCCAACACCTCCGGAGCAAGAGTAGGTTTCTTAAGAAGAGGCTTAATTACAGCTATCTTGAAGGACTGTGGTACATGTCCTGTCAACAAGGACAGATTCATAATATCCAGTAAAGGCGTGCTAATTAAAGAAAAAACTTCCTTAAGCAGCTTAGTTGGAATAGGATCCAAGAGACAAGTAGAAAATTTAGACTTTGAATTTGTAGAAGTCAGTTGATCCAGGGTGATGGAAGAGAAGCCATCCAAGTAGGCATCAGGGCCCACTGCTGCACCCAGGGTTCCTACATCCGAGGACGGGTCGGCACTAGTTGAGGGCAGGAGACCATCAATTTTGTCTTTGATAGTCAGAATTTTATCATTGAAGAAGTTCATAAAGTTGTTGCTGCTGAGGTCCAGAGGAATACATGGCTCAACAGAGCTGTGACTCTCTGTCAGCCTAGCCACAGTGCTGAAAAGAAACCTGGAGTTGTTTTTATTTTTCTCTATTAGTGATGAGCAGTAAGATCCTCTTGCGCTCCGGAGTGCCTTCTTATGTTTTAAGGCTGTCTTGCCAGACTAGCCTAGATCTTTCTGATTTGGTGGAACGCCATAGTCATTCAAGCATCCGCACAGTTTGCTTTAATTTGCGGGTTTGAGGGTTATACCAAGGTGCAAACTTCCTACATGTTGCCATTCTTTTTTTCAGAGGAGCAATAGCGTCCAGCGTCGCTCTCAGAGAGCCTGTAGCAGTATCGAGAAGATTATCGATTTGGGACGGACTGAAGTTTTCATAGGAGTCGTCCGGTATCTTGAAACAGGACACTGAACTTAGAGCAGAAGGAATCGCTTCTTTAAATGAAGCTACAGCGGTATCCGAACTTCCAAACTTTTGGCAGGAGGAGGTTCCGTTAGTAGAAATTCGAAGGTTATCAGACAATGGTCCGACAAAAGAGGATTCTGTGGAAAGATTGTTAAATGTTCTCAATGTATCTCAATACCATACACAAGAACCAAGTCGAGTGTGTGGTTAAAGCAATGAGTTGGTTTATTTACCCTCTGACAAAAACCAACTGAATCTAATAATGAAAGAAATTAAGTACCAAGGCTGTCGTTATCGACATCCACGCGAATGTTGAAATCACCCACTATAATTACCTTGTCCGTTTTAAGGACCAAACTCGTTAAGAACTGTGAAAATTCAGATAAAAATTCTGAATAAGGACCTGGCGGCCTGTACACTATTACAAAGAGAACCGGCTGGAACATTTTCCAGGTTGGTTGCGAAAGACTGAGAACCAGGCTTTCACATGAGTTATAATCTAGTTTAGGTTGAAAGTTTATTAAAAGGCAGGAGTCATAAATAGCTGCTACTCCACCCCCTCGGCCTGTGCCTCGAGGGATATGAGTATTAACATGACTCGGAGGAGTCGCTTCATTTAAGGTAAAATATTCCCCATCTGACATCCATGTTTCAGTAAGACAAAATACATCAACATGGAGATCAGATATTAGTTCATTTACTAAAACAGCTTTAGATGACAGAGATCTAATATTCAAAAGTCCCCCTTTAACGCTCCTTTTTTGTTGCACTGTTGTATTACTGGTTTTAACTTTAATTAAGTTATTTAATATAACTCCTCGGTTGTTTACCTTTAATTTAACAAAAGGTGTCAGTGGGGCAGATACGGTCTCTATAGGGTTAATTATAGGGTTAATTATGGTTTGGGTGAGTGACCGCTCAGATGGAAGCGCAGAGAAGTGTGTAAGACTGCGACTCTGCTTCCTGGTCTGAACTCTGGGTCATGGATTAAGTCCACTAAGAAACTGGGTCAGATTGTTAGAAATGAGTTGAGCTCCATCCAGGGTAGGATGGATGCCGTCCCTCCTAATCAGACCAGGCTCTCCCCAAAACGTCTTCCAGTGATCAACGAAGCCCACATTATTTACTGGGCACCACCTCGACAACCAGCGGCGGAATGACGACATGCGGCTATACATGTCGTCACTGATCAAGTTTGGGAGGGGGCCAGAGAAAACTACGGTGTCCGACATTGTTTTAGGGTATGTACACACCGATTCCACGTTAACTTTAGTGACTTCCGACTGGCGTAACCGCGAGTCGTTACAGCCGACGTGTATTACAATCTTACTGTATTTACGTTTATCCTTCGCCAGCAGTTTAAGATAAGACTCAATGTTGCCCGCTCTGGCCCCCGGTATACACGTAACTATGGTCCCTGGTTTCGCTAACTTCACGTTCCTCAGAATGGAGCTACCTATCGCCAGAGTTGTGCACCATATTAAAGCCCACCAAAAGCCTATTCAAAATGCATGCAGTCTTTTCTATAAGCAGGAAACTACAACTCCCAAAATTCCCCACGGCAAACCAGTACTACCTACCAATCCGTGTTTCATTCTTCAAACATATAAAGCTAAAGTAAGTAGACACAAATGGACACTGTTGCGTGAAGAAGGAAATTGCACTTCGCAAACATCTTATATATTATCAATCCCCAGGGCTTCTGTATTAACATGTTGATGACCAATATTATAGAATCGCACTTACAGTCTTGGTCTTATGTTCACAAACAGATCTCAGCATTGCAGAATCATCCACTATTTAGAGGAGATCTCACATGTGTATTGACAGTTCTTTTATGAACAGTAAAATTTCCTTTGACATGCTAGACTGGACAAACTACACTTCTACAGTTTGAACAGGTACAGTTTTGAACAGGTACCTGTAAGTACAGTCTTGACTATAAAGGAATCCCGTCTGCTATAAGACTGACAAGCGTGATAGTTTCTGTCGCGGTGCAAAGAGAAGACCGAATTACCCACAATGCCTAAATGACAGCTGCCACGGATTGAGCCGTGACCTGCTCACGTGACGTGACGTGCTCACGTAGCGTGCAGGCAGCCAGAGGACCCGTCCAGTGCTGCTAGGAGCCCTAGTGTGTGTACACTAGGGGTGGCACGGTTCAAAAAACCCACGGTTCGGTTCGTATCCCGGTTTTAGGGTCACGGTTTTTGGTTCTGTACGGTTCTTGTTTTTATTTTTATTTTATACTCCAAAAATGTACTTCAGCATGTGATGTATAGCTTAATTATCCACAATTTAGGATACAGTATTTAAGAAATTGTTATATCTTGCAATTATGTACAAACTGAATTTGACTTGACCTTCAGCGCATTATTGAGACCATCTCTGAGGGAAACTAGATGAGATTTTGATACAGCAAGAGAGAACACATTGATGAAATCTCAACAGGAACTTATTTGCCTTTTAGCACACAAAATTAACTTAATCAAACTGCCCACTTCAGCATAGCTCTTACAAAAATGGTATCTTTTAAAAGAAAAAGAGGAACTCTTATAGCTCTGTCTTTTACATAAGAGCTACGTGGGCTGTGTCGGACAATTCTTTAATGATTTCTCATCGTGTCTCGTCATACAGTTTTGGAATTACAGTGGTGCAGAAACGGAATATTACAACGCAGCTCGAGTACTTTCATCAGCTGACGAAACCCTTCACACTCAATCACGCTGTAAGGTTGCATATCTTTGGCTCTAAACATCCCCATTGCTTTAGTTATCAGTCCGATTGATCACTGAGAGGTTGCTTAATACTGCGGACGGTAGAAGTTGTTTCCTAACTGGCTCTCTCCTGCTGACGCTGTAGTACCGACACATTGGCGTCATGTCTCCTCATATGAACTGACATGTTAGACGTGTTCCCATTAGCATATTGAAAGCATTTTGCACAATGCTTGCACACACTATCAACGGTTTTATTTCCGTTGTCACCGTAGGTAACAAGAAATCCAAAATGTTCCCACACACCGGACTTATATCCTCCAACTCCGCGCAGCCTTCCTTTATCTCTCTCACTCACCATTTCTACACGTGACGTGAGCTGCAACACTTTCGCCACTTTTAATGTTTATTTGCGAGTCCACACAACTCTTATTTTGCGCAAAAAGGAAACGCTCTGTCTGAGGTGAAAAACGGGCGAGAGCTTCCATTGCGCATGAGTCGAACCGTGCGACGCACATGAACCAAACCGAGACACGCGGACCGAACGGTTCGGATGTTTCTTCATGTACCGTGCCACCCCTAGTGTACACACACACATTATGTATATATTTTTTAATGTTTAATGTGTGTATATACATTTTTATATATATATATATATATATATATATATATATATATATATATATATTTATAATTTAATTTTAAATGAAAACGAAACTAAAGCTTGATATTAGTAAAATCCTTAACAGTCAAGGACTGTATTAAAAGATATTAGCAAGACAGCTGAGGTGGTGACCTGCTGTTCCAATTGCGGAAATGACCGGTCTCCGTTTTCTCCTACCTGTGGACTATCTGTCGACAATCTATGGACGGACTTCCGGTCCGCTTCGCATTAAGGTCAGGACTCTTGAGTCCTGACCCATTGCGAAGTTCATTCAGCGCAGCCGAAGTCCGTCCATAGAGAATTAATGGGAATTGTTTAAGGGATTTTACGTGAAGATCCACAGGTGCCATGCACATGTCCCAAAAGACCTATTTTCAGTTTGAGCCGTCTCTTCGGTCTCCCGGATTGACAGAGTAACTCTTTGCACCACACCACAGCGCCGAGTGGCCAAAGATATATGACACCCACTTCTATCACCAGCCAACTTCTGGTCATTTTCAGGTTAGAATTAAAAGTAAACTATTAATAGTAACATGATCACTCCACTTCAGACAGAGAGTACACTTCCCCAAGGTGTGATTTGGTAATTAACCAGGACATTCTGATGTACGATGCCAAAATTATGATTTTTCAAAATACCATACAGGAGCCATGTTCCTTCAAAATGTCTTTCACCAGACGACTTTGACGATACTCCTACTCGCCGCCGTTAATCCAATTCTTATAATATTTACAGTCAAGCATTATCAAGGTCTTAAGTATGAGGTACCAACTGTTGAGAGGCATCAGATCAACTTGTGAGGAGCCAGGTGTTAAGTAAAAAAAACCTCAACTTTCTGTTCCCACCAGGTGGCATTTTAAAAATGATCATGTGGATTTCTACAGGGTGAAAAGTTCCTGAAATTTTAGACATATGGAGCAGATTAGATAAAATATGGTCGAGTTACAACAACTTCAATTTTTACGGCAAATGGTGGTTCTTCAAAAATGCTCCCTAGACATATAGTTTGGAAATTCTTCCGGCAAAATATGATTCTTAGAGCCCAAGGTCTTAAGAACACAATGCCGCAGCATGGTTTAGTGTGTAATCCCTAGGAGGAGATGGCCCCAAAAAGCAGATTTTCTACAGCTACAGCGCCCCCTATTCTTCAAATATTCTCAAAAAATTAGGGTGTATTCAGAGGTTCAATGGTCTCGCAAAATCGAACTTGTTTTGAGAGCTCATTGTAAACAGGTACAGTACATTATGGCCTAATGAAGTACACTCCCAAACAATCAGAATACTGCATTTTTATCCCGTATTATAATATGTGGTCCTTGTCCACTGGGAGCTCTGCGCATTTTCACATTTATCGCTCTGTTGAATTAGTGACCTGCAGGGGGGCTGTAATTACATTATTCCCTGGTCAAACATGCATTTGCTACTCTCCTTTAATTTGTCTCAAGGAAATCTTGGTTAGGGCCTGAACGATGATGAGGAACATGTGACGCCCTACTGTCACTCTACTGAGGATTTATGAATCCCATGAGCCTTAAAAAGATCTTGTTTCTTTGATCCCATTGGTTTGTTTGAATTATTATATGAGCAGATTTCTTTCTTCTATATTGATTTTGTATTTGTACAACCAATATTTTTTTTTAATTATATGGTATTTTTTATTTATTATTTATTTTATCAAAACATATGCTTTCACATAAATTCAGATTAAACAAAACATAAAATAAACTCAAACAAGTCCAATCCACTGGTTTGTTTATTTTATTGTTTTTATTAACTTAAATATTCTTTGGTAATATTTTCAATGTTGCATAATTCCAATAAATCTACTTTGAGTGGCTTGCATTGATCTTATATGTCTACAGATGCTTCATATCGTCATGTAGAGCGATACAAGAGAAAGGTCGTGGAGTGTGGCATAAAATGTATATAAGTTATCTTCATACTGACAATTGGGGTTATGAAGGTTGAAGTTTTCATCATCCACAGTTCACAAGCGAGCCTCGGTCGATTTATGCATTTCAGACACTATTCATAATTTAAATGGAACCAATGCTACGTAAAAAATAATTATTAGAATTTGTTTATACATTTATATTACATATAATACATATACATATATCCGCCGCTGGAGTGTGGAGAATTACAGAAAGTCCGTAGGCTGTCCGTGTCGGTGTTCCCAACTCGGTCGGCCATTCACGCCACCCCATAGGCAGTCGAAACGTCCACCACCGCCAACAATGAGTTAAACCCCCCCTGGTGTAAGGTATCTCCTCAGAGCTGACTGAAGGGCGCAGGAGTGTCCCCTGGAGTGGCTCAGTAGAGCACTTGATCAAGGTTGGAGGAGCATGTAGCATGTGCATGAGATCCGGAGGGGGCTCCTGTGGAACCTCAACACTCCCACTATCCCCTTCGTTCTCTCCTCCTCATTTTCACATGCCCTGTACGCTCCTGATCCCACCATTCTCCAGACCCACTGTCTGGCGAAAACGCCACCTGGAGGGGAATGCAGCCATGCTTCAGACCAATCAGTCTGCTTTAAGCTTTAGCAACCAGAAATCCACATTGCCCTGATGGCCGATTATGTAAAGGAAAACTGACTAAATCTATTGCCCTCAATAAAAACTGCATGCATCGGAGCGCTTTAAGACAAACAAAAAAGAGAATCATGATGGAGATGGAGACGCGGCATGTCAGAGTCTGGACAATGAGAGCCCTGTGGGGAAAGTCTGACACTTTTTAACGACAATAACTGGACCGATGGCTCGTCCAGTTGGCTTCCTGGTAGCAGAGAGGTGAAAGGTTGTTTCCCTTCATGGTGGGAGGGAATTGTTGGAGCTAATGCTCAATGACCCTTACCCCCTGCACATACTGTATATCACAGTGACACTAAACCATGCTGTGGACCCCCAGAGTGAGGGCAGGACTCACTTTGGGGAGATACAAAACACAGAGCATGTCAGTACCATAACCTGGACTCTGGAGGCTTGAGATGGATTTTGTTCCTTCTCTTTTAACTTGTGTGCTTCTTGTATTAGTCTTACTTTTTGTGCGTGCCACAGAGACCAGATGGCCATTTTAAAATGGATTCAAGGGACTGATCGTTCCTCTTCTGCTATATCTTCTGTTTTCTTTCTCTCAAACTCTGCAGGATCATTTTGTATATTAAGAGGTTGAATAAATATCCAGTTTATTAGCATTTGCAGAGTCGCCGCTATCTGCACACATAAACAGGGCTTTTCTGTTAAAGCCCCCAAACTGCGACTCAGGTTTACTCAGACCATAAAGAAAATACACAGCGTTTGTTAAACAATCCCTTGGTAATCACCCTCGAGTCCATGCGAAGGGCCCAAACATTTTAGTTCCTCTAGGGGTGAGTTCAAAGTTTCTGCGCCGGCTGCTGTGGTCTCAGGTGTCATGGATGACGGAGAGTAGCTGATATTGTTCTACAGCTACTAATTCAACAAGGGAAGCCTTATAAATGATTATTAATAATGGAATCGACAAAGGCTTTCCATAGGAAATCCAAGCTTAACACTGGTATCCACATGGCTTTAAACAAGCCTTTACTTTCTGCTCAGGTAGACAATACTCCCTCTATATGTATAGAGAAAAGTAGTTGAATGCTATATTATATCCTGTATGTCAAAAGTCAATATTTATTTATTTCATGGCAGTTCAGAGTACATTTTGAGTAGAGAGAGAATGTGTGTGTGTGTGTACACTAACTGTACTTGTTTTCTATATAGTGAAAAAGATGCAATACCCCCGTTACTCAGACATTGCGTTTGTGTGTGTCACAACGGCGATAGATAACAGCACTGACACAGCAGTGAGTACAAGAAGGGACTCGCCTTGGCGACAGCTGTTGATTGGATTGTCGAGAGTCAAATCAAAAAAGCGGATGTTGTCTTCAGCAGTTGAGGAATTTATTCTTTCTCTTGTGAATCTCCAAAAGAAACTCCTTGGAAGCGAGAATATAAAAGAGAGCCGATAATTAATTGAGGAAGTAGAGATCGAGGGTAGTTGTGGGGAGGAGGGAGGATTACATCCAAATGTCACTGACAATTAATTTTCCATTGTAGAGAGGCATAAATCTGTTCGAGTCAATCAAATCCTAAATCCCTGTGACAAGCGCTATCTATGATTAAGTGACTGCCTTGACGGCAAGCTACCTTAATTAATCCATTTTACCTTGTCATCAGTTTTGCTTCCTGCAAGTCGTTGTAGCTTTAATGTAATAACGAGCCAGCGCTTAGTAGATCCCAGCCTTCCATCACAAAAAACACGAGGCACTTCAGAGGGAAACCGAGGGTTGGTCTAGTCTTTCTGTTGGAGTTGGAGAAACAAACTCATCTTTCACTACACCACATTACTCAGTCAGCAATGTTGACTTTGAAGAAGATCTTTTAGTCTTATAGAAATAATTTTCCTAAAAACTATTAATCACTGTTAAATGCTGTGGTTCTTGTTGCAAGGTGTTTTCCACAGATAAGTTCCCCCCACCACTCACACACATTTCCCAGCCAACGCCGATGAATTGTTCATTGTGACTGTGTGTCATCATTCTTATACTTAGGGTGCGATTTGACAAAAAAGCAGAGGGGGGGGGGGGGGTGTTTTTTTTTTTTGGACATTGGACTTTTAGCTTGCATAACTAGGGAGAAGAACGCAAAGGGTAGACAGGCCTCTTTTTCGGATCCGTGGATTAGTCTCTATCACAACATGACAAAACGTTTAATGTTAATTTATTTGACAAGACGATATGCTCAGTGTTGGCGCTCCGCACGCACATCACGCACTTCACGTAGGGAACCAAATGCCTGGGGGGGCACCAAAAAATCTGGGACGTGGAAAACCATCACAGTCGGCTACTAGTATAAATAACAAATAAAATGTCTAAAGCATGTTAATATGCAAAACCAATACAAAAGTAATAGGCCATCACTCACGCAGCTCCGCGCTGCTCGTATTATTAGAGCTGGGAACCCCCCCCCCACAAATCGCACCCTGCTTATACTTATCCTGCATATGACGTGGGCTCACATGGTAAGACATACAAAAAAATAACAGATTGACTGGCCACACATTCTGCATCCAAACACTTACACTGATGGTTCTGTTTTGTCCCACAGAACATGAGAAAGGGAACGGTGCTTCATCAACTGCCATCTGGAGGCATTTAAACAATAAAACAGTTGAACAGCTATGTGAGGAATCTTTTTCCAGTCTTGAGTTGAGCTTTATTTACGTTGCTTATCTCCCCACTAGGATCAACAGAGCCAGGCCCAGAGAACCACTGTTTATTCCATTGCTGCAAAGAATAATACAGCTCAAGCCATCAAATCCAAAGCCTGAAGTCATGTGTGTGTGCATTGGGTGTTGCTAATGGTTTTATAGTCTAAACCACATGCTTGACTTTGGTCAAAATCACTCACCTGCCCCAGTTGGACAGTGGGACTATGTCCATGGCTATCACAATCTCCAGGTGCAAACTTAAAAAAAAATTGTGCAGCTTTTGCAGACAACTGCCACATTGGAGACCAAAATAAATTTGCAAATGATGTAATCCAGCGCTAACTGCTCTGGCATGCAAATAGCGCCTTTGTGTTCCTGTGCTTTATGCACATATTTAAATAAGGAAACAATTAGCTCAATCACTAAATGCCGGTGCTTGGACATAAATGCACTCATAATGTACTTCTGCCTCAAGTGGATCTGCCACATAGATCATTGAAATACAGACAAAAAAAAGAAATTGCTGAACTTTATTAGCCTGTATCCATCACAATTTTTTTTATCAGGCCTTACAACAGGCTCAGATGCATCCAAAGCATTTAAGTTGCCACTCTGTCTTTACAGACAGGCCTTTTAAATTCTGGGAGAACATTTGGAATCTTGTTCTTTTGGTGTTAACTTTTGTAGTTTTGTATGAATTTGCCTAATACATAGTTTCAAGTTAACATTGATCATTTTAGCAAGCCCTTTTCTACTTCTCTCAACAGCTGCTTTAAGAATGAGGTAGTGTGATGTAGCCTGTATTACCACGCCCACCAAAGTCCACCAATGTGAACATTGGTGGACGTAATAAATTAGTTCTGTGGTTAGTTAACTAACTAGTGAAGCAGCTATTTAAGTGTAATGACTATTGTTGTGGAGTAAAAAACGTAGAAAGTTTTTTTTCAATTACAGATACCTGTAATCATGAATTCATATTTTTGGCTTTTATTATTTGTAATAACTTTAAATGATGATACAGATCACCAATTGATAAATGGAAATTACTTACTGACTCGGTCATGGGGTTCACTTTAGATTTCTTCAGAGGTTTTTCTCTATCAAATTATTGTCATATTTTTTCCACTTCCTATCAAAGTCCGGTAGTGCTTGCTAATTTCTGCTCTTTAGGTCACTAAGCCACGTCTGCCTCCACGCAGGTAAACCTTTTTCTTCCACTTGAATGGTTCCATACAATCACACCAGTAATGCATTTTTCTTTGTCACGCAACTAAAAACTGTCTCAATATTTGTAGACCTCTCCCAAACAGACCAAACTTGAGCTTTATAATGGTATTTTTGGAAGGCCTTTGTCCATGGGTCCATTACAGTGTTGTGCTTTAACTGATAAGGCAGGCAGGCAGGCTTAGGGAAGTCCCTTCCCAGCGTCAGAGGGCCAGAGAGGAAACCGGGGGTCAGCTTGTGGAGTCAGATGAATGTCCCCCTGCCCCCTCCCGACATTCAAATCTCTGCCTGACAAAACTGCAAATGTTCACTCTGCTCGTCGCGTCCAACAATAACAGAACGTCAGAGAGGAACAACAACAAATAAAAGTTCAAAATCTCAAGCCATATCGCTGGAAGCAGTTAAACTATAAAAACACTCCAGCCATTAACATCCAGTGATATCCATCTAAGAAACATCTGTCTCTCTCCCTGAAGTAACCATTCTGAATCTCAGTCACACATTCTCTCTCCATGGGTAGACTGCTGGATTTGGTGGTGCACCTGAATGCCCGGAGGGGTCTGTGACCCAGCTGGCTCACAGTCTCCAGAACAATACAGTAGAAAATGCTACAAAGGGCAAAACACCGAATATACACAGAGAGAATCTACAAAGACGGGATTTGCAAATGGAATACAAACCATGATTTTTTTTTTTTGGAACCAAGTACTTTTTTTGTTTACACACAACCAATCGCTTCACGATGCTGACCACATGGACAGGTTCTTGAGGTCTCCATTACTCTGTTGTGCTTCTTTCATCTATAACCTTTAAAATAGCAAAACAAAGAGTTGAAGTCTTTGTTAAGTAATCATAAATCATCTATGGCTTATTTTAGTCATGCTTTTCATGTGATCGTTGATGCATGGTAATATCTCTTTACTGGCCTCTGATGTCATCTCAGTTTTCTTGAAACATCCAAGTAAATTTGCCCCTTCCAAAGTCAATATTGGACAGTAATTCACAAAACTCAACCTCAACAAAAAACAAATAAAAAAAAGCATTATCGGTGTGATGCTTCTTGTATGTCTAATGGTTTCTTCTTTTTTTTAAATGTTACCGTGACATATGGTCTTTGAGTGTTTGTAGGCAAACTGAAGCCACTGCCCCAGTGAGGTGAAGGGCAGGGCGAGGTTCTTCGCATGACTCAGAGAGAGCAGCTCTCGCACGCAAACAATGTAGAAATAATAAACCCGGGATCTTGACCAACGGTAAAATAGGTATTTAATGGACAAAAACACAACGTAACAGAACTGAAAACCTTCATCGTCGTTTTCTTCTTCTTCACCACCTTCACCACCACTCCGGTTTCCAGCTCTGGGCGGCAGCAGCACCCAACACGCCTCCACCCTACGCTGCGCTCTCATCAGGGCTAGACTCGCGACGCAGCCATTTAGTGACATGACAATGGCGAGCAGTATCTCTCCAACCAGACCGTACCGAGTTAGACCAGACCCTAACTCGGTACGTTCTCTCCTCAAAGACCCTTTGACAGAAGACTTTTAGGGGAGAGACTAGAGGTGAAGCAACTGGGCCCAGATGAGCCAGACCTCACGATCAGCTGTAAGTTGTAAATCGGCTTTTTTGTTGAAATAGTACTTTCTTGTTCTTTGAGTTTGTATCCCTATGGTTGAAATGCACATTTTGTAAGTTTTCAGCTAAATGACATGTAATGAAAGGAAAGCTGAGGCTTCTGTAGAGACTTCTACACCAGGGATTCTTAGTTCGCTACATGCTAACGCTGTATATTCGCACACTGCTCGCATGACGTCGCTGTGTTAAAGTTAACATTGATACCCAGCTGCGATGCACATAGGACTGAGGTAAGGACACACAAACACAGCATTGAGTTGTGGGATTTTCGTCCCCGTAAACTCCCGGAAATCTCCCTAATTTCCGACAATTTACAGGCCGCGCACGCCGCGTTCGCCTGTCCCGGAAATTGTCGGAAACAGACTCTGACGTAGGTGGCGATCAGCTGGCGGAGGTGCGAATGGCCCTAATTAGCGGGTGGCCGAGTGGAGCGGGCTGAATATCCTTACTCCTTATTGGAGGAAACCACAACACAAGGATATACAAAGCGAGGATCTGCGCAAACATGGGTAGAGGATGATCCAAAAAACTACAACTGTCCGTTTATTTATGAGGCTGGGTGACCAATAGCGACAGATCTGCCAACCAATCACGAGTGATTTTTCTTGTTTGAAAGTTGTGGTTTCATCCAATAAGGAGTAAGGATATTCAGCCCGCTCCGCTCGGCCACCTGCGGTTTCACTGCATTCATATGCTAATTAGGGCCATTCGCACCTCCGCCAGCTGATCGCCACCTACGTCAGAGTCTGTTTCCGACAATTTCCGGGACAGGCGAACGCGGCGTGCACGGCCTGTAAATTGTCGGAAATTAGGGAGATTTTCGGGCGTTTACGGGGACGAAAATCCCACTTTTCATGCAGTGTGGTTCCCTAAATGTGTGTGTCTGACATAAAATTGGCATTCACTTCACCAAAAGGTTTGTCTTGTAGATCCATCAACCGGCGACCGGTGCGCGCTGATCTGCTGCAAACACACACAAACCAACCGCAAAGAAAAAAGTTACACACACACACACACTAGACACACCATAACGCTGAAAATAACTGATTTAAAAACAACAATTCAACTCACGTTCCGTTGACTCAGCACCCCTTCCACTCAGAGGGAGCTGCTTTGCATCTTATGTTTGGATTTAGTTTACTTACTGATGTTTTACCTAGTTCCTTTTTTAGGTATAATCACAATATTTAACGAACTGGGTTTGTTTTTATCATCTAAAACCTTTAGTGATTTTTGTTTATATTTAAAAAAAACTTGTTAACTACCAACACGTCTTCTTTATTAAAGTCATTAAACTCGTATTTCCTGGCGTGTAATTCCCAAAGTGGCGTTGTTGGTAATATTCACCTAAAGTCGCGTCACAACTTTGCCCTGATGTTTCCTCTTCTATCCTCATGTTTTTCAAATGGCAAAACATGACGTCCCCTTGCTTCTCCTCACCCCTCATGTCATTTTAATTTCGAAATGAACCCCTAAAAAAGCTATCAAGTCCATGAGCATCCAGTGAAAATGACTTGTCGAAGATAGATACCCTTGTGCCCTGTAATCAGTTGTCAAAAGGGAAATGAGATGGAAAGTGCTTCCAATCTCCTTCTTTACTCCTACCTTTCCAATGCTGCCTCACAGATATAGGTAAATGAGGCGCTGATCGATTGAGGTAGTCATACCCTAAGAGGAGCCCTGGCTTTGCATATTACCCCTTGTCTCCATCACTCTAATGAAAAACCCAGGGAGATACCTAGGCCACTGTTGATATCTTTTCCCTGGAGAGCTGTGATACCTTTATCCATCACGCAGCCTCCTCTGGCCTGTCCATAAATTTGTCTTGTGTGGCAGCACATAGCACCTCAGCCATGGAAAGTCCCATTATATATGGTGGAAGTATGCTTTACCAGATAAAGCTATTCTCACCGTTTATGGTCAAGCTCGCTTTGTATTCAATATTAGTGTAATGACATGAAATATAGGTTAAAACCACTTTGAACCACAGCAGGTTCAAGGTGACAATAATGGTAAAGATCACAGATCCAACATTAAAATAAAGTGTGGACAAAATGAATTAGCTATATTATTTTGATGGCTAATGAAGAAATAAGCCTTTCGTTAAATATTATTGAACAGTCAACCCTGCGATTGCCGGCACACCCTCTCTACTCCATGACCCACGATTACCCCAAAGACTATCTGCAGGGGATTCTGGTTTCCATAGGAAGTGGAGTGTAAAGTAACTTGTGTCCGATTCAGGTCCCATTTGTTGCGTGTCTAATCCCCGTTGTTGAGTCTCTCAAACAATAACCTAAAAGTAATGGTATTTTTAAGCATCAGGGAAACTCATGTGTTTCTCCGCCCTCCATTTATATGTCCCCTAATTTCCCTGTTAGTCTTATGTTTAAAAGTGCACAGGAGCCAAATGTTTGCTTACAAACACACAAGGAAATGTACTCCAACATTCGGATTTATAAAACCGTATGCAAGTTTGCCATTACTCATTTTACTGATCACATATAGATAAATATCAACCTAGAAATGTTTGCATGTGGATCAGCCTCACTAATAAGAGAAGGACCAAGTACAATAGTCATTTACTTGGGAGCTTTTAACCCAGGGGTTATACATTTTGCCCGGGGGGCAATTAAGGGTTAGGTATCCTGCTCAAGGACACTTCGACATGGCACAGCTGGGATTCAAACCACCAAACTTACAGTTGCCAAAAATGTATTTTACTTCCCATAGTTCTTGCAGTACACGATAATGCATAATGCAGCATAACAAGTGCCACCACCGCAATATGCTAGGGCTGTCAATAGATTTTTTTTACTAATTAAGTACTAATTAATCACACATTTTGAAATTCATTAATCTCGATTAATGGCGATTAATGAATGTTGTTGTTGTTTGTTTAAATCAATTGAGTAATCAATCTTTAGAAAGTGTGTACTTTAGACACTGTTTAATTGTTATTTTAAACTCAAAACTACACACATTTGTTAGCAACTCTTCCTGCTGTCTGCAATCAACTCTCAATCATTTAACTGCTGTGTTTGAAGAACAATCTCCCCAAATTTAGCCAGGATGTTTTCAAACCAGGGCTATTTAGGGACATAGCGGTGATTCTCCGCAGACTGTGTGCTGCGCAGGGTAACGTTGAGATGGAAGTAGCCTAGGAGATACCTTAGCATGGCAGTGCTTTAAGTTGTCCGAATGACACTCACCCCCCTTCTATTTGACACGACTTCCAATTCAATTCAATTCATTTTATTTTGTATAGCCCAAAATCGCAAATTACAAATTTGCCTCGGAGGGCTTTACAGTCTGTACACATGCAACATCCTCCGTCCCAAGACCCTCACATCGGCACAGGAAAAACTCCCCAAAAAATTAAAAAAACCCCTCCAGGAAAAAAGGGGAAGAAACCTTAGGGAGAACGTCAGAGGAGGGATCCCTCTCCCGGGATGGACAGACTGCAATGGATGTCATGTGTACAGAATGACTCATACAGATGTAGAATACATTCAATTTCTATAACAGAAATGATTCAAAGAATTCCAAGTAGCCGGCCAGATGTATGACAGGACCACTGCAGGGACCACCACCGTCAGATCGAACCACCATCCACAGAAGACTGTGGGGAGGGAAAGCAAAGATTTTAGGAAAGGGTAATAGTGATATGAATCATATTTAAAATTATGATGATGATGATGACGGCAGCAGCAGGTGCCAGCAGGGCCACGGCCGGAGTCAGGACCAGGGTCCTGACGGAACTACGATCTGCAGAGACCTGCTCGGCGAGAAAGCACAAAGAACTCCCGGGAAGGAGCTGAATTAGTCATGTGCATTAATGCAACGTGGATTTTAGTAAAAGGGGAGAGAGAGAGAGAGAGAGAGAGAGAGGAGTTCGGTGTGTCCTAAGAAGTCCCCCGGCAGTTTAAGCCTATAGCAGCGTAACTAAGAGCTGGTCCAGGCAAACCTAAGCCAGCCCTAAATATAAGCGGTATCAAAGAGGAAAGTTTTAAGCTTTATCTTAAAGCAACTGACTGAATCTGCCCCCCAGACTGAAAGTGGAAGCTGGTTCCACAAAAGAGGAACTTGATAACTGAAGGCTCTGCCTCCTATCCTACTTTTAATAACTTTAGGAACAACAAGTAACCCAGCATCTATAGAACGCAGCTGCCTTGCAGGGCAGTACGGTGTTACAAGCTCTTTAAGATAAGAAGGTGCCTCACCAGCAAGCGCCTTGTAGGTGAGGAGAAGAACCTTAAATTCTATTCTTGATTTAACAGGGAGCCAGCGCAAAGCAGATAATACAGGCGTGATATGGTCTCTTTTATTAGTTCTTGTTAATACACGTGCTGCAGCATTCTGAATCAACTGAAGAGGCTTAAGAGATTTACAAGAACACCCTGCAAAGGCAATATGCTCTCTCCATCTTGTCTGAATGGAGGTCAATTACGCTCCTGGAAGTAAACAAATGTACGTTATCTACGTTAAAAGATTGTTACGATTGTTAATTTGGCCAAATTAATCACATAGATTAATGTGTTTATGTTGACAGCCCTAATTTGTACATATATGTCTGTTTATTTAGAGTTATCTGACTAATTGACACGAGTGTGTAAATTGCTAATATTACCCATCACCGCCTTTGATAATGACAGGCTGATAATTGAACACAATTTGATACATAAGTCCATGGTGACCAGTTGTTCTTTGCCGGTTCCAGGGCATATCTCCTAATTTTCTGTGTATGTGTGAAGGCACCAATGTGCCCATTTATCCACAAACACAATAAATGGAAGCACAGGTCTAACTGTTATGCAGGGCTTTTGAAAAGCAGACAGTCCTCAGAATCCAATACACAACTAGGACTGCGGGGCAGTACTGAAAGGGCCTGAGCCGCATGTCGGGGGGGCCAGCGGTCGGCCGGACATGCAGTCAAATGGTGAAAAAAGAAAATGAGAAAAAACTAAGCTGGTGCCAGCCGGGAATCAAACCAGGATCTCTCATGTGCCAGCCAGAGTCTTTATCTCTGTGCTACTGTGTCTGCTGAGAAAGTAAAGAAATAACGTCACTACTTTCAGTCAATGCAGTGACAAGCAGTTAATCACGCCACTTCTGCTCCATCAAAAAATAATAAATCGTGAACTACACACGCTGTGTGGCTCCCTGAAGAGAGCAGAGCTGTATTATCACCTTGGGGAAGCTATTGAGCCAAAATGCCATTAGGAAGCATTGAAATTAGGACATACAAGTGTAAAGACTTGCATTTACCTGTGCCAATAGGTGGCGCTATATATATATATATATATATATATATATATATATATATATATATATATATATTATTAATCACTGCATTTTAGCCTGTTAGCCCACTGCATGTAGATCACTCATTCAATCATCAGTCAATGCAGAGACAGGCAGCGTAACCAAATGAGATATCGAAAATCCTTCGATAAGATCAGGTGTCGGTAAGCCAATAATGACTTTTGGAGATTTTCAGGTCAATCGGACTTAGCGTCTGGGAGGAGTTCGCTAAAACGGGTTTTTCACAAAATTCAAAATGGCGGAAAATCTAAGTAGGTGCATTTGCATACCATGATTGACTTTTTTGTAGAGCATACGGATTGGCACCTGGGTATAAAATTTCAGGTCAATCGGTCATCGGGGGAAAAAATTAAGCTAATAGGCTAAAGTGCAAAATTTGAAGGGGGCGCTAGAGAGCCATTTTTTCAAACACAAAAGCGCGACCCCAAGAATATCTAAATTTCACGCACTTCCAATGCCCATGCCAAGTTTCAAGAGTTTTTGAATATAATAAAGGCCTCAAAAGTGCGTTTAAAGTGGTGAAATAATAATAATAAAAATAATAATAATTCTTCGAAACACAATAGGGCTTCGCCCGACTTTCAGTCGGCTCAGGCCCTAACTAGGACTGCGAGCAGTACTGAACGGGCCTGAGCCTTGCATGTCGGGGGGGCCAGCGGTCGGCCAGACATGCAGTCAAAAGGTGAAAAAAGAAAATGAGAAAAAACAAAGCTAGTGCCAGCCAGGAATCAAACCCAGGATCTCTCATGTGCCAGCTGGAGTCTTTATCTCTGAGCTACTGTGTCTGCTGAGAAAGCAGAGAAATGACATGAAATATGTAAGATTACCTCCTTTCAGTCAATACAGTGACAAGCAGTTAATCACACCACTTCTGCTCCATCAGAAAATAACAACTCATGAACTACACACGCTGTGTGGCTCCCTGAAGAGAGCAGAGCTGTATGATCACCTCCGTCAATACGTGTAGGGGAAGCTATTGAGCCAAAATTCCATTAGGAAGCATTGAAATTAGGAGTTAACTCACATAAAACTGTAAACCTTGCCAATAGGTGGCGCTATATATACATATATATTGAATAAATGCACGTTAATCCTTCAAGGCCTACACTAGCATCATGAATATTGAATTCCAGCCAGAAATATCAATGTTCCTTGCTGTTATAGCATTTTACATTTTCAAGAAAATCACCCAAAATGGAGGGCAGCTCACGCCCAGGTAGTTTCACGAAAACTCTTGATTCTGATACCGAAGGACCACATAAGTGTTAGGATCCATTTGCCTGAATTTGAAATGGATCGGGTGTAAACTCTCGGAGGAAATGGTTAGTATGTAAACCCCAAAAAACGCAAATTATCGCCAAAAACGGCCGAAATTCAGCAATGAATAACAGCGCCCCCTAGTCTTCAAATATTCTGAAAATATTTGGGCGTGTTCTGGGAGGCAACCCGAACATGTGATATCAATTTGGTGAAGACAGGTCTTGTAGTTTGGAAGTTCTGAGTCTTTAGGAAAGAAGCCACGCCCCTGAGAAGTTTATTAGTCCATAAAAGCGTAACCAAATGAGATATCCAAAATCCTTCGATAACATCAGGTGGCAGTAAGCCAATAATGATTTTTGGAGATTTTCAGGTCAATCAGACTTAGCGTCTGGGAGGAGTGTGGTAAAACGGGTTTTTCACAAAACTCAAAATGGCAGAAAATATTAGTAGGCGCATTTGCATACCATGATTGACTTTTTTGTAGAGCACATCCAAGAGCACCTGTGTGCAAAATTTCAACTCTATCAGTGAAAGTAGAACAAAATTTCCCCAGAGGAAGCACTTGCAGGGGGCGCTAGAGAGCCATTTTTTTAAACCCAAAAGCGCGACCCCAAGAATATCTAAATTGCACGCACTTCCAATAACCACGCAAAAATTCAAGAGTTTTTGAATGTGATAAAGGCCTCAAAAGTGCGTTTAAAGTGGTGAAATAATAATAATAATAATAATAATAATAATAATTCTTCGAAACACAATAGGGCTTCGCCCGACTTTCAGTCGGCTCAGGCCCTAATTATAACGCATAAGTTTAAGTTAAGTGGATTACTGGAGTAACTTTCTCTGAGAAACAGAGCAGGCACAACAAATCTAAACCCACAAACACAGCAAAAGTATTTGATTCTCTCATTAAAATATTACTTGTGGGATTCTTGTTCATTCTTGTGTATTGTAGCTATGGAACACCTTGGTCCACGAAAGGAGCACAAAAACATTGCGGGGGAGGACAACTAGCTTTCTCAGTCTGATGTCACTGAAAAGCCCTGCCCAGATAAACAAGCAAAAATGTTCGATGGCTAGGTGGATGGATAGTACAATTAATGCCAATAATGGAATAATAGTGTGCACTTTCTCTCCCCCGCACTGTTCATTTACATACCTCCCACTACCATCAGCACCACAGGGCAAAGGTACACAAAGAGAGGAACAGAAGCCTTTCGGAATCAGCGGTGACAGTCAAAATAAATGATGAGCATTTTTCTATTTCGCTTAATACCCCTTTTAATATAGACGGTAAAATATAATAAAGCGCCACAATTAGTGAAGCACTTAAAAATAACATCCCTCGTTCTCTGTCTCAGTGGGCTAATTATAAGCCATCTGTAAAGACGGAGAGAAAAACAGCGAATGGAAACCTGTTAAGGGAGGTCAGACGAGGTCTTTCCATCTGCAAGTAAAAGTTGTTTTGGGGGTGCAGCCACCAGGAGAGGGACCAACGGCTGAATATGAAGCAAAAACAGATGCAATTTTGATTCAGATAATTCTGTCCTGGCTACATTAACGGACACTATTGAAAGACAACCAGCTTTAATCTGCACAATGCCCCAAATGACATTATTAAGCAGCTGAATTGGACGGGGAAGCTTTTCCACCACCGTGTCAAACACAGAGCCAGTGGGAGAGGAAGAGTAGCAACTGTGTCTCAAATAGACACAAAAAAAAAACACAACTGTTTTATGAGACTATATAGTCTACAGTTATCACAACTCATGTTCTGATGATGATCATAGGTGTGGATTATTTGGAAGTAGTCAAGCCTATAACTCAGTTGAGCATGTTCTGTCACGGTTTGCTTTGACAGGAATATATTTGGCGTGACAAAAAGCAAAAACACTAGTGGTCCACAAGATCCTAGTCCCAGAGTTTGGTCCTCCCCAGAGTCTCTGAGCCAACTGGGGAACGCTGGTGTGACAAAGCCAGGCCGGACGAAGTCAGGTAGGCGAACAATGGTCATGTAGGGTATGATCCTGCCCCGGGAAAATAGTTACCGAAGATCGAATAGTAAAGAAACGGCGCTATGTCATAACCTAAATAGCGAACTGCGATCACTCTCTCAACCGAACACCTACTATTGTGGTTTAACGATCCGGCAGGTATTGGATGTCCATGCCCGTTGTCATGGCCACGGGAACAACATCAACAGACAAGGACAAGACAACAACATAACACACCAACGACCTGATCACGGCACAGCCGCCGTGACATGTGCATTCTTGACCTTGTTGTCATGTGATCAAATATTATCCATTGAGATGTTTATACACTACTTTTCCAAATTGAAAGGTGATTTCAATTTGGAATGTAGCTGTAATGTAGCTGAATTACCAATTTTTCCAAATGCTTTTATTTTTAGCCATAATTGCAGCATTTTTAAAAATGTGTCGTTGCATCACCGCTTCAGAGCCAACTGAAATATCTATTTGATGGACGACTGTTACAATTACTCCAGACATTCATTATCAACTGGGAAAAATACTATTGAATGTTATCTATAAGAAATACTCAAACGCCATTTTCAGCCAGAGTAATGGGTGTAGTACAACATGTACAAGGCCAGGGGCATGATGTTGGTGGTTCTACTATTCATAATAGGGGGGTTATTGAACATAATTTACCATAAATATTGAATATTATTAATACAAAATACTCAGAAGCAATTTTAGGCCATAGTAAAGGGGGTAGTACATGTGCAAACCCCTGGACACATGCCATGATTTTAGGGTTGATACCAGCAATAACGGCGGAGTTGTTAAACATTATTTGCAATAAATATTGAAGAATTAAATTTTGCATGCTTTAACAATATATTACTTTTTTCACCTACGTTGCATAACAGGCACCTGTTGGCCTGCAAGGTCTCTTTAGATCTTGGTAGAATATTCAATGCTACAGAACACATTTAATAATATAGAGCTTTTTACGATTTGTTCTACTTTCTATGAGTTCCTTAAAGACTTGGGTGTCACGGTTTGGTCCCCTTTCCTGTCTTATTGTGTTTCATGTTTCTGGTGTCCCTGGGTAACTTCACTTCCTGCCTTGTCCTGTCTTCCCCTGTGATTGTCTGATTGTTTCCACCTGTGTCCAATCACCTGCACCTCCCTTGTGTATTTAAGTCCTGTGAATCTATGGTTTGGTGTCGCGTCATTATCCAAAGTCATACAATGTCAGCTGTTCTGTTCCTGGCCTGCCCGAGTGTTTCCCGTTTTGAATATTAAAACCCCCCTTTGTGAAACCCTGCGACTGCGTCTTACTACTTCCGGTCCGAGCCTGCAGCCTGACAATGATCCCTAACACTTGGGTCCTGTCTCTGGATAGTTTGAGCTAATGAGGACACAGGCACACAGGATTCGCTCTTTTCCGTGTTTTCATGTAGCAACAGAGTTTTATTTCATGTTGTGAACTCTACCCAAAATAGGCTAGAAGAATAAGAATAAGTATAATGTAGAATAAACTCTGCCCCCCCCTGCTGAAGAGCAATGTCATTTCTTAAGCCGTCAAAGAAATCTTATACCAGTACACCCGTTTCGACTGCTTTGTGAAAATCACCAATGTTTTAAGGCTCGGCACTTTGTCCACACATTAAGACCAATGCGTCCATCTCGCAGACCTAATTTCTTATTAAAATAATCGCCCTATTGAAAAAACATGCATGTAGCTGATTGTAGTAGAAAATAGATGTGCTGAGGATGAAGTGAAAGTTGTGTGTTCTCGTGGATTTGTAAAATGTTATCAGTTGCATCCCGAGTACTGTTCCATTCTAAAGTCCTCATTTGCCCGGGCACCGGCGATAATGCTGATGTCTTACCTCCCACTCCTTTTACCCAACATGCATCAGAGCAGATGTGTACGTTCTTGTCGGAGCCAAGTATCCTGGATTGCATTTCACCACAGCACCGGGTAACAATGTCGGAGGAAAACATGCCAAAGTGGATAAATGCCAAATCAAGTCACAGAATGTAATTCTAGTTACAGTTTAGTTTAAGTTAATTGTTTTGTTAGCTTGTTAGCTAATTTTGTTTTGTTAGCTTGAGCCTTCTTAACAACTAGCTCCAAGATATTGCAACTGTTAAGTGAAAGACCGTCAGAAGCCTCAATACCGCTTGGTCTGCCTCATCTCCCTCTGCAGAGAGCAGCCTGTCCTTGGAAAGTCTTCTGTAAAATGCTCGGCTTGTATTTAAATCAGTGGCGGTTCAGATTAGATATAACTATGCTTGAGTGTTCATAACTATTAAATCATTACCTTTTGATTTGTCCAAAGTTGTTCATTTTATACATCAACGATATCTGCAAGGTATCCGATTTGTTGAAATGTGTTTGTATGTATCTGGGGAAAATCTTCAACTAATTGCAGACGTGACCAGGGAACTCTCCAGAATCAAGCGATGGTTTGATCACAATAAACTATCATTCAATCTAAGTAAAACTAAATATGCTATATTTAGTAATCGACTAATTCAAAATAGCATAAGCCTAAAGATGATGGTGGAAGTAGAAAGGGTAAATTAATATAAATTTCTTGGGATAATATTAGACCACAAATTATCCTGGAAACCCAGCATCGCTCATGTTCAATCAAAAATGTCCAAAACAATAGCCATATTACATAGTAATACAAGTACCTTTTAGACAAGCCATCTCTGTATATTCTGTATTGTTCTCTTATTGTTCCATACTTTTCTTATTGTGTCGAAATATGGGGGCAAGCCTACACCTAAAATGTAAAACTTATTTTTATTCTACAAAAAAAAGCCATAAGGATAGTCAATCACTCCCCGTATAATGAACCCTCAAACTCAATACTTTGCTAATTTAAAGCAATAAAACATCCAGATCTTGTCGGTCTGAATACCACGGTTTAAAGTCCATATGAAAATTTTGCCTGAAAACATACTATGCTTGTTTAATAAACAGGAACAGAAATATAACCTACGAGGAGAGAATATGTTTAAAAAACAAAGGGTTAGAACTAATTTCAATATGAATACGATCTCGGTAACAGGAGTCGACTTGTGGAATGCTCTCACCGATGATCTTAAGAGAAGTTATTCCATTCATTATTTTAAAAAACAGTTTAAAACATCATTTTTTGTTAGATGTATGGTGGCCTAAGACAAATTGTTTGTGATTAAGCGTATATGTCTTTAGGTATGTAAGTATGTATATGTGTACGTATACGAGTATTCATTTATATACTATGTATACATGTATTGAAACTGATTCTTGTACATCCCTGAAGATATAGGTTGATGAAAACATTTTCAACTAATGCATTCCTAAATACTGTCCATTTACGTATTATCTGACAAGTGATAAAAAGGTCAACAACAAAAAACTATTCTGATATGATGTTAGCATCATGAAAGTAATACTTGTACATTGGTAACATAATTGTTTGATGGAAACACTGTTTACTAACACAATCTTGGCATTCTCTGTTTCTTGCAAAAACACTTAACTAATGCATTCTTCCAAGTTGTTCATTTTTGGGAACTCTCTTCCTCTTCCAGAAACTTTAAAGATAATAAACGGAAAAGAAATGAGTTTGAACAAATCAGGTTTGTAAGACTATTTGGATTTCATGATGAGCTTCATGAAACTAATACTTGTGCATTGCCCCGGTAATAGGTTCGTAAAAACACTGTTTAACTAATACAATCCTCAGTGCTATCTGTTTTGGGGCCTTTTGTCATTCTGCAAAAGCATTAAAAGTAGTGCTGTCAAATATAATTTTTAATCAAATTAGTCAAAGTTTTCAGTGGATTAACCATGATCGACGTTTCCCGGGAAAAAAAACAAACCGGGAGGTGTCCGGGTGATGGGGGTAAAAAACGGGAGCGTTGGCAGGTAAAACTCCAAAAAAGTCCGCTGAGCGGTCTGCCTCTCTCGCTCCATGGGCGTAAATCTGATCTAACAGTAGGGGGGACAATAAACATAACATTTCTGAAGAGCAATTTTTGAGGGGGACACAAATAATAACGTTAGCTAGTTGTAGTGAGGGCATATCCAACTAGCTATTAAACAAGCTGGGTAACATTACATTATATTACACTAGCATAGCAGACTTTTTTGTCATGTCTAATTCATTAATTACTCAGCATCATTTCTATTTGAGAAAATAAAAACTTCATCCGATGTTTAATGTGAATAAAATAGCCTCAGACCGCCTACTTGCTACGTTCCTGTCACTACTGTTGGGATTTCCTATCCCCCCGAGTTGGTTGATGAGAAGAATCCAATACGGCACTCAATTAAAGTTAAAAAAGTTAACATTTTATTTAGAAGAGATAAGGTGCTACATGAGCAATCCTCCGCAGGTATACCTGGAGACCTGAAACGCGCTTCACAAGCTGTCCCTCTCAGAGTCCGTCCGCTTTCTGACTCTGCTCTTTTTTATAACCTCTCTTGTCCTTGAACGTTGGTTCAACCCAGTTCATCCTTCTGTAACATTCTGCCTTCCCCAAACAATGAGTGCCTGGTACTCCTTCACGTAGCCTTCGGCCTTGCCCTGAAAATGGGTTCAAACTGTCTCTCCCTTCGGTCACAGGTGCGAAGATAACACAGGTAAAAATTGACGTAATTAACGACAAACATCTAATTAACGCTGTTAGTGCACTATTTTTGACAGCCCTAATTAAAAGTGATGATGAAAAGTTAAAAAAATGAGATTGACTCATCCATTTCAAGGCCCCTGGTTGTAGACAGTAACTGTGCAAAGTTTTGGTCTAATTGAAAGAGGCAGAACATATCTAGAGAGGCTTTAGTAAAGAGTGGTCAATATTGACCCTTTATACAGCCTACAAAGTACAGGCTGCGAGTTTTGGTTAGAACTGTGAAAAGCTGAGAGACAGAAATACATTTTAAAACCATTGTTCAAAATACACACCTCCAGAAAAGCTGCAATGAATTTAAAAGAATTGCTGAAAATAAAACAAATGGGAGCAGCTAAAATAAATTTCAATAGATTTGCTGAAAATATATGGATGAAAAAGTTTAAATGAAGTACAAAGAATTGTTGAAAAATACATACACGGAAGCAAATATACATAGCACAAGCTAAATACGAATGTCAAAAGACAGGTAAAAATACAAAAATGGTAGAAAGTGAAAGTCGACAAAAAGCTGAGAAGAATAAACATTTGTACTTTTTGAAGTCATTTTGGTACTAGTTTTACGAGCAGAAAAAGTAAAAGTATTTTTATTATCAATAGCATTAGAAAAAAATAATATGCATTCAGTAACTTAGTAGGAATAAAGTAAATTAAAAGACACCACGCGTGTTTGGGGTAACTTAAATGGGCGGATTAAAAAACTTTTCCCAGGTAGAACTATAAAACCCAAGGTAGGAGGATAAGAGTTCCTGAAGTAAGCATAATTAGACCCTAACTCGTTACAAAACCTAAACAACAGCGCACTGTTAAAAAGACTCAATGTTGAAACCCATTTTTGATCCAAAATGAATCTTTAAAAGTTGATGTTGTGACCGTAAGGGAAAAAAGTTTCTTTTGCACAGCTGGTAAGTCTATTTCCAACATCACACAGAGATCTGAGGATGAAATACAACCGCTGTCAGCCGCTGTCATCCATAAATTTCATATTGTTCGTGTGGTACGTCATAGAGGTCACAAGGACAAAAATATCCACACAAAGGTCACCAAAGGTCATGTGCACGCGCAAAGGTGGGGTCGATATACTACTGTTATCTCCTAACAACACTGCAGATCTCAAATGTGTGTTATAGTGTGAAATGTCACAAAAGCAATAAGATGGATTGGATGGAAACTAGTTTGTTACAATTGATCTAGTTTGGGCCATACAGTTGTGTAACAACCTAGAACATTTTTGTGTTTGTCCAACCGTTTGGTTCATGACCAAATACCTGCACAACTGATGATGGCTATCAGCCTCGCTGTTAGGTCGTAGCTGGCAAAACATGCTAAATGGAATTTAGTTTAGGTCCAATGTCGCTGTAAGATGCTTGGGATGTATTTGATTGTTCCGAGAGCCATTCGCAAAATGCCAACACAATTGTGGTTAGCATTAGTCCAGACAGGCAACAAAGCATCTGAGCCAGCCTAATCAGCTGATGGATCAGCTGACTACAGTCTTTGTATCCAATTCGCAAATTCTCACACAGGACACCTTTTTAAGCTGCTCTCTTCTTCCCACCCATGCTGCTTGCTCAGTAATAAATGTAATCTATGTTCTAATTGATGCCGCAACTGTTCTGTACTTTGGGGAATTGCTGCTGCCCCTGACTTGGGACTTTTCAAGGGTTCATGTGAGTTGTGCCATTATGCCGAACATATATTTCTGTGAATTAGGAGCAATTTAGTACATTTCTAACTCAACTGTTGTGGACTTATACTAATACAGGCAGCAGGGACTATTCCCCTGAAGAAAGGACACTTTAAAAACTAAATTAGGTTTTGGTGAAAATCCGATGACTGATGGGGAATTCCTGATCTTTATGGGTCATCTTTCATCGACTAAGCTTTCCTAAACAGTGTTTTAATTTTGACAAATTTGACTCAGTTACAGTATTCATAGCATACATCCCCCCATAATAGGACAGACCTCAGGAAGGGCTGACAGCAATGTCATAACTGTTGTGACAACAGAGTATAGCAAGATAATGAAATCACAATAGAACCAATCCATACAGACAAATTAGGCTTATATTGTATAACAAAGATGGATCCAGGAAGATGTCAAGCAGCTCCCAGGTGATACTAGACAGTAATATTTAAGTGATATACATTGTATTTCTACCTTTTTTAAATCATACTTCAGCAGTACTACGTGCTTCATATCTTGTTTAAGCAGTTGAGTTATTTAAACATTAATGATAGCAGATTGACATCTCTGTCCAGTTTGATTTGGATTGATTCAACACTTGGTATATATAAATATATATTTACGTGTGTATATGTATAATGTATTTACTGTAGACAGAAATAAAAAGGGACACTACACTTGTCGGCATATGATTTTTTTTAAGTATTGGAGGTGAATGAGGAAATCCCACAGAGCCTTGGCTGTAGCCACCAAACATTGTTGATGTGGGAGCTATATTATTACAGTATATTATTCACAGAAAGGGCTAAGGCAAGTGTTTTGGTCAACATAAGCTGCCACTGTAATTTATAGTAAAAATGTTCTACAGGAATGTTTTGAAATCCTAACAATTTGGGGTGCCATTAGTTAGACAGAACAACTTTTTGGAGCTCATGAGGGCTGCCATGAATCAATTTTAGCTTTGCCAGAGTAGCTGCTGAATGACCAATCCTTACTAGAGTCGGTCTTATACGAAGGGTTCAAAGCAGGAAGCAACTCAACATCACGTCTGACAAACTCTGTTGAAGGCCAGAGGCTGGCAGTGTCTGTTTGAATAACAAGCCCAACCCTGCTTGACCCTCCAACTCTCTGGCGTGTAACTTCTTTCCTTACCTCTGACACCTCATTTGGCCCACGTACCTCCAGAAATGGAAAAGAATGCTCACATTGCGGAAAATACTATGCAAGGGTCATAAAACCTGTTTTAAGTCTACCCTCTGATAGTGGGCTGTACTGAGATGACTTCCCCTTGTTTGTTATCTTAAAAGGAAGATATTTGGCGCACACACAGAAAGCACTGCTCTGAAAAAAGGCTCTTTTTATCTCGCTGGAGCAGTTCTGGGCTAAACTCTCCAGCCAGTGGCTGCGTGGCAGAGGCTCCTGCCCAGCTGGAATAATAAGGGCCTAGATGACACTTCCTCCATGAACAACAATTGGTGTGGTCGTGAAGGGGGGTCGGCAAGCCTGGTTAGAAGGTCTAACTGTGACATGGAGCGCCACTCCAAACAAAAAGTAGAAGTAGGGATGAGGACAAAATGGCTGCTGCCACCACTTGAAACACACTTCTCGCTAAATCATCGTCAAAAGAACACCGATTGGCCTCAACCTCTCTGTGTGTGTGTTTGGCAGTTGAGTCAATTAGGTTTATTTATAGCGCACCTATAAGTACGGGCCAGAACTTTAACCTTCTGAAAGTAAAAGTTAATTCATGGTTCAGTTAAATAAGTAAAAGACATTTTAGTATTCTTAAATTCCGTTCATGATTAAAGAAGATGCACGTTTGTCATAGATTGGCTGGGTTGGTTACAAGGTTTCTGTCACTGTTACGTGAGTACGTGGTGGCATGGGTTTCTGTTTTGTCATGGGTGTGTGCGCTCCTCTTTCTCGGGGATCTCAACAATCAGGGACCTTCAAGAGCTCCCTTTGCTAGAGACTCAGCGCCAGGACACACAAGGAGGCAGACGTTCTACTAACTACAAGCCCCATAGGTCAGTGCGAGACAGAGCGTTGGTTCGTGCGCTGTGACTGAGGTCGGAATGGCAAGTAGTTCAGGTTGCAGCGAGGTGGATATGCGGGAGTTGCGTGAGAGGTCGGATAATGAGGAGGGAGGAATGCCTGCGGGTAATAAGGTAACGTGGAAGGGGAAGAATGAGAGGAAGCGTATTAGGAAAGACGGGGAGTCAATATCGGATGGGGACGACCAGAGGGGTGCGCAGAGAATGGGAAGGGATAACAGGCGAGAGCAGGAGGAAGAGTGGAAGGTTATGGTGGTGTTCTCGGATCCCACGAGGAAAGTGTTAAATCCGATAGCATTATCTAAAGCTATTAAAGCAGAGGTGGGACATGTGAGAGATGCAATGTGTGTTGGGTATGGGAGAGTGTTGATTTGTGCGGTGAATATAATCTAGCAAGGGAAGTTAAAGGGGCTGATGTTGCTGAATGGTGCGAAAGTGAAGTGTCATGTGCCGGTGGATATAACAATGGAGGAATTCAAGAAAGAAGTAAAGAGAGGACGGGTGGTGGAGGCAAAACCAATGACAAATAAAAATAAAGGGAACGGGGAGGAGAGTCCAACTGTGCAGTTGGAATTTGAGGGAAGTCTACCCAGTAGAGTGTGTTTGGGGTACGTGAGCTACTTTGTGAGGGAGTATGTGCCGGCGCCGCTGAGGTGCTTTAAATGCCAACGTATGGGACATGTGGCCAGTGTGTGCAAGGGGCAGTGTTGTTGTGCTAAATGTGGGGGCCCACATGAGTATGGGAAGTGTGAAGCTCAGGCTAAAATAAGGTGTTGTAGCTGCGGTGGGGAGCATAGTGCGGCATATAAGGGGTGTATTGTGCAGAGAAAGGAGGCAGAGGTACAAGATAGTAAATAAAGTAACATATGCAGAGGCAGCAAGGAAAAGTCAAGGTAGCAGGAGGGAACAAGAAATGAGGGCCCAGGAACAGCCAGGATTGATCACAGGTAGAGGGGAGGGGCAGGTGGTGGCGGGTGGAGAGAAGAAGTGCAGTCATGAGGGATGTTCAGTCACAGAAGAGACACTGGTGGTGAATCGGGTGGACTTTTTGGTGTTTGTGTCATATTCTTAATATGGGTGAACAGGTTAAGAAAAAGTCTGCACGGATTGAGATGGTGGTTGGGGCTGCTAAGGAGTTTCTGGGGATTATGGAAGTGACAGGGGAGATGTTACATGGAATTCTGGCACAGCCTAAGAGTGGGGATGTAGTAGTAAGCGATGTCACTGGTGCTGTTACAATGGAATGCAAGAAGCTTAATAGCCAACGGGCAGGAGTTTGAGATATGTATATGGGTTAGATGTAGTGCCAAATGTAATATGTGTGCAGGAAACGTGGCTACAACCAATGCTAGAGTTTGTAATTCCAGGGTTCCATGCAGTAAGGAAGGATAGGAAAGAGGGTGCAGGTGGGGGGGATGTGCTACGGTAAGGACGGGCTGGCTGATTTTAATGCACATAGAGATATGGGGAAGTGGACACACGGATGGCAATGGGGCTGTGGTGGAGGAATATATAGGAGGGTTGTGGGATGGTGTGTGAATGATGGGGGTGGTACTATGGTAAATATAGTTAAAGGGACTGAGTCCTGTTTAGATCTAATGTGGGTGTCTGCATCTATGGTAGGGAGGTGTGAGTGGAGAGTGATGAGAGACTTCACTGTAGGGAGTGATCATTACCCTATTGTTGGTAGGTTTGAGGGTGGTGTGTGTGTATGCAGAGCAGAGGGCATGGCAAGTGAGACAGAAGCTGACGCTGGAGAGATCAGTGAATGATCGGGCTCAGGAACTGACAAGTATGCTAGTGGCAGCAGCAGAGGTGGCTATTCCAGTCAGTAAGGGAGGTGGTAGGAGGAGGGTGGTACCGTGGTGGACTGATGAATGTTCCAAAAGAGTATGTGAGAGGGATAAGGCGTTTAGGGCACTGAGGAGAAGCATGTCAGATACGAAGGTGTTGGAGTATCAACGTAAAAGGCTAGGAGAACGATAAAAAGAGCTAAAAGGGAAGCATGGCGTGAGTTCTGCTCTACCATGGGGAGAGGGACAGGACATTGGCAGGGTGTGGAAAATGTTCAGGAAAATGTTGGGTAAAGGAGGAAATGCCAGTGCTAGTGGTGGGGGATGATATTGCTATGACTGGTAAGGAAAAGGCGGATGCGTTGGGGTAGCGTTTGCAAAGGTGCACAGTGGTGATCACCTATGTGAGGAGAGTAAGAGGGGGAGATGTGTTGCATAAGAAGGCGGGGACGGATGAGGTGATGGATGTGGAATTCACCAGGGTTGAGCTGACGAGGGCATTGATGGGATGTAGACTGTCGGCACCGGGAGAGGATAGGGTATGCTATGAGATGGTGAAGAAGGCCCCTGATAATGTAATGGAAGCAATTGTAGGGCTGTTAAACAACGTGTGGAGGACTGGGGTGCTGCTGGACGGGTGGAAGCAGGCGGTAGTGCTGCCGTTTGCTAAACCGGGTAAAGATTCAGGGAAGGTGGATAGCTATAGGCCAATAGCGTTGACCTCAAACTTATGTAAACTGATGGAAAAGATGATAGTGAAAAGATTGATGTTCTACCTGGAAAGTAAGTGATTGATGAGTGAAGCACAGAGTGGGTTCAGGAGAGGGAGGTCTACAATGGATGCACTGGTGGTGGTGAGTACAGAGATAGCCAAGGCACTTGCTATGAAGGAGAAGATGGTAGTGGTGTACTTTGATATAGAGAAGGCGTATGACACTATGTAGAGGGTGGTGGTGTTAATTAAGTTGAGTAAATTTTGTTTCATGGTGTACTCCAGGAGGAGGGTGGGTGAGGTTCAGTTACATATGTAAGGGCAGGAATTGGGAAGGGTGTTAGTTAAAATACTTGCGGAGTATATAGCACAAGTGTAGGAAGGTGCTGAATCTGATGAGGGCGGTCGCAGGTGTAGACTGGGGGGCTGATAGGAGGACACTGTTGTATATGTATCAGGCACTGGTTAGATCCACAATAGATTATGGGTGTTTTATATATGGTGCTGCGGCCAAGACTGATTGGACAGGGTGCAATCACGAGCACTAAGGCTATCAAGACTACTCCAGTAGTGGTGTTGCAGGTGGACACAGGGGAATTGCCATTAAGACTGAGGAGGCGCAAGTTGGCGCTGGCGTATTGGGGCAGGCTAAAGGGGTCTGCTGAAAGCCACACAGCGATTGTGGCAACTAGGGAGTGTTGGGAAAGGGACAAGAGTAGTCTGAGGATGTTAGGGTGGACAGAAAGTGAGAGAGTATGGATTGGAGGGGATAGAGATGGGGCCGGCGGTGGCATTGGGGCCTATTCCTCCGTGGATGTTCCCGATGCCAAGTGTGGATGTAGGCATGATGGAGGAGAGGAGGGAGTGGGGCAAAGAGGGCGTGAGCGTGGAGGAGAGGCATGTCTGTAAACTGTTATCGTTTTGTAAGGTATACACTGATGGGTCCAAGGTCGTGAATGGTGGTAGAATGGGTGCAGGGTGCATGTCCCTGAGTTCAATATAAGTATAGGTCAAAGAGTCACTGATAATGTGTCGGTCTACACAGCAGAGATGGTGGGATATGATCGTTGGGTTAAGATGGGTGGAGGATGTAGCACCATGGAGGGTGCTGATGTGTTCAGACTCAGCAGCGGTGTTGACTAGTCTTATGGATGGTAGGTATGACAGGGACGACTTACTGGGAGAAATGATGAGGATATTGATGGGGTTGGAGAGACGGGGAGTAGTTGTGAGGTTCTGCTGGGTTCCTGCTCATGCTCGAGTGGAGGGGAATGAGGTGGCGGCAATGACCGGCCTTCAACACAGGGTTGAATGGCACGTTGAAAGTTGTGGCAAAGCATGACACAGGTATGTGTGATAGCTGTGAGGTGGTGGAAACGGTTGAGCATGTGCTGTTTGTCTGTGGCAGGTATGATATGGGGAGGGTGGTTTTGTATGATCGTGTTAGGAAGACTAAGCGGGGTTGGGACTTAGGTGGGGTGCTTGGGAGTGGAAAAGGGAGGGAGGTAGTAATGAAGGCAGTATTTATTTTTCTTGGGAACACTGGTCTGTACAGGATATAGCAGGGAGGCCATGCCCGGCCTCACACTCCAGTGCGCTAGGTGGCGGTATATGCAACTTTAAGTTGGTTGCAATCTGCCATTGAATGAAAAGAAGACTACTCAGCACCAGTTTGTCGTTTATCCTGCCGTGAGACTGATCCTCAGGAATTGCCTACCAGTCTCTATGCACTCTGCGCAGACCTCAGATGCGAGACCCCAATAAGGAAGAGGAGATCTCCAGGGTTGAGAGCTTTTGCAGTGACTTCCCGTGGAGCCCTCCTCCGAGCGATAAGTAACCCCTCCGGATTGAAGTTACTTTCATTGACAGAAATACCAGCTGAACACCTTGTGCCGGCTGAGGACCACAATCTCGGTTGAGACCTTTTGTTATACTTCCAGTGGAGGCGTTGCCCAGCTGAAGAATCCAGAACTGTATTATTTTCCCCTTGGTTATTAAATTATTTACTCGCATCTAACTGGTGACGTGTCTTGTCGGCGTTTGAGTCCGAACCGCAAACCTAAACGTAACAGTTTCAACTTTCTAAAAGCCACAATTCCCCCCCCAGCCCTGGTGTTTTAAGATGTGTTCAGGTAGGAAGAAAATAGAACAAGCCTGTTTTTTAAGTAGTTGTGTGCTGGTGATGCTTCGCTTTTAAATGCGCTGCAGAATTGTGTGATTGCTAGTGTTTAGACCAGTGGTCCCCAAACTATGGCTCGTGGGCCGAATCCGGCCTGTCTACACATTTGGACCGGCCTGCGGACCGAAACTATTGCTAAAGGATCATGCCCGTTCCCAGCCAACGCATCAACTAACCTTGTAATGATCTGTAAACTTCTCATATTCATGAACTACTTTATTGCCTTTTTTAAAGACCATAAAAGCAAACGTTATTATATGGAACATACTGCAAAACTTGATATGGCCGAAAAATATTTTTACTCAAGATTTGTTTGACCTACTGTAAAAATGAATTTGCCCTCTTTTTAAAATCCCTCAACATTTAAATCATGCTTTTATCAGTGAATTATTTATTCAGTCATAAGATTCTACAATTTTATGTTTTGAGATGTGTATGTTTAGACTTATTTACAGGATGAAGACAGAAAAACGCATGAATCAACAATTTGTTTGTATGCATTTCTTCTGGAGATAGTAAGAATGTTGGGTAAAATAAATGGCAAGTGACATTTAGGCTATTTCCTTTTAAGGAGCTGGCAAGACGTCCTACTTTAGCATACATACCAAATTAAAACATTTCCCATGGGCATTGTCATAAAACCCAAACCACAATATTCCCAACTGTCTCAAGCTTATGAGGTACTGTAGGCACAGACATCTCCGTCTTGGAGATTTTTATTAATTTGACTTCTGATCATGACCGTTTGACCCAATGGGAACCCCCATATAGTACTCTAATGTCAGGCTCCGGTGGATTGAGCTCACCTGTCAAGTCAAATGCCAGCCAGTGTAATATATCCAATGAATGTCACAGACACTGGCCTAATCTATTAGAGTGGGGTCTCTTATCTTATTAAACTATTGCTCTTGATAATAAGAAACTATGAATTTCAACTGCTGATCAAGAAATAGTATTTCACTCTGAGTTGAGTTGCTTTAGCTAGTAATACAACTAATGACACAAAAGAAGCCAAATTATGACTTTCCTTTAAAAACGTACGTCTTTGGCCTATGTCTTTTTTGAAAATCCAAAGTCATCTCTTCGGAGAATGTGCCAAACTAAGCAGCTCTGGGTTGAAACGGCCGTATTAAAACTGTTGGCAGGAGGGATGGCAACACTAAGTTGAGTACAATGAATCAACAATTACACAAAGGCACATCTCCTTGTCCTCAGCTTCCGGTTGTTAAATGCTGTCGTAATGGTTTGAAAGTTCATTAGAACGATTAAAGAATGAGAAAGGAGCTCTAAATGCTTTCAATCATGTTGATGGCAGCATTGATTTGTGGACCAAGGTTTCATCTCTAACCTTTGGAGATGAACATCTGAAACTAACACATATTTAAGTCAAGTTAAGGGATGGGGTTTGGTCCAGTAGCCACTGAAGCAGTAAATTGCTTAGAATGACCCTAGACACAGGTTTTCCTGCCGCTGCCTGACACCTCTTCACCTGTGACCTTTAACCCCACAATAGTCTTCTCAAACATCAACTTTCCAGCTCTTGTTTGCTTAGTTCACATCTCCTCAGCCTGTCTGTGAGAGAAAATGCCACCAACTTTGAGTAACATTCGTGCAATGTTGAGTGTAGATGTTTGTCATGAATATTCATAAAGCTGCCTAATGGTAATCATTACTCCAGTTCAGTCTCTTTGCCTTGGCAGGGCCCCTAGTGAAGACCGCTGCCAAACGGTCTCTTGAACTCTGCACTCTAGTGGCGGATGTGATTGATTGGGACTGTCAATGCAGGAATCCTCTAGTTGCCGTGACAAACAAATGACAAGCACAAACATTAGGTGTAACACCGCTGCACAGGGTCATTCAAGTCACTAATGTGACAGCCATCCCAGCTCGCTCTGCGTGTATCTGTAAATGTATTACCTCTCAACACGCTTCACTCCTTGTATGAAGAAAGGGGGGCGGTCTTCTTTTATTCCTATAATCCTGTGTGCAAAAACTACACAAACAGGATTTATCCAAGGTCAGGAAAGAGGGAAAAGCTGTATACATGTGATGCCAAAGGAGGAACATGGAAAATCAGGAAGATAGTTTTGAAAGCATTTAAATTAAGACAGGATGTTGGCTCAGTGAATTGCGGGTAATCTGAAATTGGATAAGTGTGACGACAGCCCAAAGGCCTCCCGTACAAAGTGTAACTGTAGTCGCTTTAATGGTAGCCAACAAAAGCTTACGCGATGACTGGCTGCAGACTCCACTGGCTGTGCCTCTATTCCTCTAGCTCATTTTCTGTAGCTTAAGGCTGCCTATGCTAAGAGTGAGGCATTCATGTAGTCTTCTAGTTGCATTAAAGAAACCCAGCAATGGGTCGGCAATGTCCACCAGGGAAGACATCACTTAGTTATCCAAAGGAGATGGAAAAAGGGTAAATAAATATAAAAAGGTGGGTAAAACATTGATTTTGGCAGGCACATGTATGCCGGTATTATGAAGACATCTTTCTGATT
Organism: Apeltes quadracus; assembly: GCA_021346845.1. Taxonomy (NCBI): domain Eukaryota; kingdom Metazoa; phylum Chordata; class Actinopteri; order Perciformes; family Gasterosteidae; genus Apeltes; species Apeltes quadracus. The sequence continues at coordinate 1,403,171 of CM037932.1, read as the reverse complement.
AAAAACTACAGATTAAATTCCACGAATCGAATCTGTTTGTTTGCTTTCACTCCTCCACAAGTCTTGCTTTTGTTAACTTTTTACGGATATACTCTGAGACACATCCGTAATCTGTTTATGAGGGGGAAACTGAATTTACCCATATCTTTTCATAGTTTTCTTTTTTCAATTGTTCCCTCCTGGGACACAAGTGTTGCTTGGTGTTGTCTGTGTTTGAACATGTCTGCAGAAGGAATATGTGTTACAAAAGTAAGAATTACATCCTTAGAAGATTACGACGTACATCCTGTCACTATCGATTCTGCTACCTATGATGCTTTATAGAATGTGAATGGAAAGGCTGCCGCTCCCACAAAACTTCACAGCACCACAAGCCGAGATGGTGGGACGTCACAGTGAAGGGGGAGGAGCAGCCACAAATTGGTATTCCTGCTCTGTTAATTCCTCAGCTATTTTGGGAATCTTTGTTGGCACACAAACTGCTGTTTGAGCTGCTCCACAATACTCCCACTCAGTGGGAGAACTCCTCAAGGGTGTTGGGTTACACCTTGTGGCTTTCCTTTTCTTTCATTATTTCTGTAGTGTTGTCGGGCAGGGCAGGCCAGTAGTCTGGGGACAGCACACAGATTAATGAGCTAGGAGGGCCGGGCTGAATCTACTGTTGCACATGCAGGCACTGGGAAAATGGACACTGGATCTCTGGTTTCTGGATAAGGTCTGATGACTTAATCTGTCTGAGGATAAAGGGAGTTTAGAGAGGAGCGAAGCCACAGTTGCGGCTCAATGACCACACTAAAGTTGTATTTGAGGGTCCATAATATGACACCTAGGTCAACGTTTATTGGAATATAAGTACTTTTGTGGTTGCTTTGAAGCAAAAAAGCAAATCCTGCATTTGTTATGTGCAGTTGTTACACAAGAATAAATTGGTAGTTTTTGTGTCCGACACAAAGTTGGCTTCTCAACAGCAAACATCCACCTAAGCTACCAATCATCCTTCTCTATCATATTTTGGACTAAAATGAGAATTCCTATTTACTATTTATATAAAAATGGCTCAGTTGTAATGACCATCCCAGTAAGTCCAGTGTGTCAGGATGAACCCGCCAGGACCATGAAACTGAAGCTGCTAAATGGAACTCAGCCATCTTGGCTTCTCTTCCAAGTCTAACTATTATAGGTCTGTGTACCATTCGTTCTTTTGAATTTCAATTAAGAACGAAAAACAATAACAGTTTGTCATTTAATTATTCCGTTTTAGTGTCAAACAAAAAAACTGATTGTGATCTCTGTTTCCAATATTTAATTTAAAAGTTTATTTCAAATATACACCAATGAAAATACAGTCATCGTGCCTATTTCAAGTTGGATATTTTATCGTTTATTGTTGCTCATGGTACGCCCGATGCATATCTTGCAGTACCTTCCCGACTCGACGTTCTGCTGCACGCACTCCCCTCATCGCCAAGTACCCAGTCGTGAATTTACGGCCATACAATGGGCCTGTCTGATGATGAGAAAACATGCCTTTGTCAATGTGATCCTAGGTCTATAGCCAGACGGATAACGTGAAAGATCCATGCCTCACGTATCGAGCCCATAACAGCTCTTTCCAACTGAATCAGTAACCAATCCTTTACGTCTTAGGTTGTGTTTCTCACAAAATCTTTGAATACTCATTTGTGAACACATAATTCCATTTTGCTTCAGTGTGGCGGAAATTTCTGCATGTGTTTTGCCTGCTCCAAACAACTCTGATGTATTTAGCATGGATCTCGATGGCAGCCATGGTAGAATAACATCCACTGATACATCCAAAAACTTAAAATACGCGCTGTGCAGCATAGCTGCATAACTTCCGGGGCATAGAAACCAGAGAGATTAAACTATCCGAATTGAAATAGGCACGAGGACTGTATTTTGATGATTGGTGTGTTTTTGAAATAAACTTAAATATTGGAAATAGAGGTTGAAATCTGTTTTATAACGGAATAATGAAATAAAACTTTTCCCATTTTATTGTTTTTCGTTCTTAAATGAAATTCAAAAGATTGAATGGTACACGGACCATACCCGTCTCTTGGATCAGATTCCGTCTAAGCTGCTTAAGGAAGTTTATCCTTTAATTAGCACGCCTTTACTGAATATTGTTACGTGCCTCGGCCTGTTGGTGGGAGGGGGTGTGTGTATGTTTTGATTTTGTGTTCCCACAGATGTTCTGACACACCCACCAGCCAATAAGCACGCCTGCCAGCTCCCACCTGCAGCCACTAATCACCCTCACCCACAGCCAATCAACTGCAGGATGGAGTGGTTTAAAAGGAGGTAGAGAGAGAGAGAGAGAGAGAGAGAGAGAGAGAGAGAGAGAGAGAGAGAGAGAGAGAGAGAGAGAGAGAGAGAGAGCAGAAGGACTGCAGTGTGACAAGAACTTGTGGAAACGACTGACCCAACTTGTGTGTTGAGCTGAGGGGTGTTCATGGGCCATTTCATTTTGTGTACGTTGGTGTTTGGACTTTTGAACTGGTCACAGTTAAGCTATTTTTGTTATTCTGTCTGTTTCACCCATTGTTTGTACTATTCAGTTTTTTGTTTCTTCAGTTGTCCCAGGGAAAAGGGGACCGCACCATGGGAGTGTGTAGGTAAGAGTCCCTGGGGTTTACATACTACCCGTAGATAACCCTGTCTATACACACTAGGTAAGATCTGGGCGGACCACCCACCTGTACTGTTCAGAGAGTTTAACCAACGTGTGTTGGGACTAGGTAGGTTAGGGGTCTTTTTTTCATTCATTTCTTTGCTTTGGTTCCACTCAGCCCCTTTTCCCCCAATACCGTATTATGGGTCCAATAAACCTGGTTTGAACGGTACGGTGTTTTTTGGTTGTCCGGATTGTGCGCCCACTGTTTTTATTTCACCTCACCCTCCCTGTGACCAGCTCACATGTGACGGCGAGTTACGGTATCCTCACTTTAGAGGAGGGCGTAACAAATGGGGGCTCGTCCGGGATCATGGATCTAATACCCGTTACTCTGAGCACGTCATTGGGAACTTGGTGTGGTTGTATGTGTTGGTGCGTTGTTATCCGTCGGTAGTCTGTACAGTCAGTCAGTATGGCGACTTCGGCATTGGCCAATTTCTTTGAAGCCCCTACTCTTGAAGTGTTGGCTACATTTCGAAAGGGAGAGTTACAGGCTATAGCGGAACACTACGAAATCCCTGTTCCTAAACAAAAGCTTAAAGTTGAGGTTTTGACCCTAGTAACAGAAGGGTTAGCAGAGAAGGGAATTTTGTCCTTGACAGAGGATGAGAGCGGTGCCTCAGGAGAGGAGTCTGATGGATCCTCTAAAGTAAAAACAAAGGATGGCGTAGAGAAAGACGTTGCTCGCACTCCTGTTACGTTGCCCCGGTTTGACCCTTTGTCTCCTCCTTCAGGTCATTCTAATGGCGCTGCTAGGCTCAAAATGAGGCTGGCCAGGTTGGAGATGGAGCGAACGGAAAAAGAGAGTATTCGCCAAAGAGAGTTTGAGTTAGAAATTCGGAAATTGGAAATAAATAAAGAAATTAGAATTCGACAACTGGAGCTAGAGGCTGGCTCCCGTGTGAGTCCGTCTTCAGCTCCGCCTCAGGCTCACTTTGATGTGAGTAAACATATTGCTTTAGTACCGCCATTTAGGGAATCAGAAGTTGATTATTGGTTATTTTTCTGCTTTTGAGCGTGTGGCAGCAGCGCTGCACTGGCCACTCGAGGTGTGGTCACTTCTCTTACAGTGTAAATTGTCTGGGAAGGCCCAAGAAGTTGTTGCTGCTCTCTCCCTGGAAGAGAGTTTAAAATACGATGTTGTAAAAACTACCGTTCTTCGCGCGTATGAACTCGTTCCCGAAGCATATAGGCAGAGATTTAGGAATCACAAAAAGGCCTTGAATCAAACCTTTGTTGAGTTTGCCAGAGACAAAGAGTCTTTGTTTGATCGCTGGTGTTCAGCCAGCAAAGTTATAGATTTTGCTGGTCTCAGAGAGTTAATTTTGTTGGAAGATTTTAAAAACACTCTACCTGAGCGTCAGGTGGTTCATTTGTGTGACCAAAAGGTGGCAACGTTCGCTCAGGCCGCAGTGTTGGTGGATGAATATACCTTGACACATAAGAGTTCGTTCACGCCACCTGGGTTCGGGGACAGAACATTTGTGCCATCTGTCCCAAATCCTGCTCGTCCTTCACAAAACCGCCCACCCAGTCCCAAGGAGGGGCGGGAGTGTTTTTATTGCCGTCAAGAGGGGCATCTGATTGCCACCTGTCCTGTGTTGCGCCACAGAGACAGGCGACGGATGACTTCCAGTAGCAAACCAAAAGGTGTTGGTCTGGTCCGTTCCAGGAGTCACCCGGTGAAAAGCGGTGCATGCTCTGCACGAAGCAAACCAGACAGACTTTACAGCCCATTTTTGTTAAAAGGTTTGGTCTCCTTATCTGGGATGGAAACTGAACAAAGGCCCATCCAAATTTTGAGAGACACTGGAGCTGCACAATCTCTTATTCTTACTGATGCGCTGCCTTGGTCTTCAGAGACGTCTTGTGGTTCACAAGTCTTGTTGCAGGGTATTGAGATGGGGACACTGCCTGTGCCTTTGCATTGGGTCCATTTGACGTCTGACTTAGTTTCAGGTCATTTCCGGGTTGGTGTTATGGACACGCTGCCTGTGAAAGGTGTGGCTTTGCTGTTGGGCAATGACATAGCAGGTGGAAAGGTGACGCCCTTGTTAGAAGTGTTGGATAAACCTAACCTCAATCCAGAAGACGAGGATCTGTCAAAGAATTTTCCTACTGTGTTTTCGGCCTGTGTGGTTACTCGCGCACAGTCACGACGACTGGATGATGTTGTAAGTTTGCCTGAGTCTCTGTTTGACCCAGTAGCGGTGGAGAGTGAGGTTCCGTGTATTCCTCAGGAGCCTGCGCGTTTGAACGAGGTTCACCCGCACGGGGACGTTGTGGATAAGGGGCCCCAATCAAGTGACCTTTTTGTAGGAATCACCCCTGAAACGGTGATTGAACAGCAACAGGAGGATCACAGTCTTCATACATGTTTTGCATCTGTGGTGTCACCGGAAGAGGTGAAAAATAAGGACACGGCATACTTCTTAGACCAAGGAGTATTAATGATAAAGTGGACCGGCCATAAGGCAGACAGTGCTTGGAGGGCCGTATTCCAAGTAGTTGTTCCTACCCCGCTTCGGCAGCAGGTGCTGTCTCTAGCTCATGATAACAATTGGTCGGGCCACTTGGGGATAACTAAAACGTTTGACCGTGTTCTGAGACATTTCTTTTGGCCAGGATTGAAGTCCGATGTAGCTAGGTACTGTAAGACATGTCATGTATGTCAATTAACTGGAAAGCCAAACCAGACGATACCTCGAGCTCCTCTCTACCCTATACCTGTGATAGGAGAACCGTTTGAGAGAGTCATAGTGGACTGTGTTGGGCCATTGCCCAAAACCAGGTCTGGTAATCAGTTTTTATTAACTGTACTGTGTTGTGCCACTAGGTATCCAGAGGCTATTCCTCTTCGAAAGATAACTTCTAGGACTGTGATCAAAGCATTGGTCAAGTTCTTTTCGACATTTGGACTTCCTAAAGTGTTGCAAACAGATCAGGGAACCAATTTCCTGTCCAAGGTGTTTGCCAAGGTGTTACAGACATTGTCGATATCCCACAATGTATCCAGTGCGTATCATCCGGAGAGCCAAGGTGCCTTGGAACGCTGGCACCAAACACTTAAGTCAATGCTGCGCAAGTACTGTATGGACACCCAGAAAGACTGGGATGAGGGTGTGCCACTTGTCCTGTTTGCCATACGAGAGACCGTGCAGGAGTCCTTGGGCTTCAGTCCTGCTGAGCTTGTGTTTGGCCACACTGTTCGTGGACCGTTAAAAGTTTTAAAGGAGCAGATACTGGCTTCTGACTCAGTTGGCTCGGCTGATAAAAACGTGTTGGAGAATGTGAGCCAGATGCGGGAAAGATTGCATGATGCATGTGCAGTAGCCCAAGAGTCCATGTCTAACTCTCAACAGCGAATGAAACGCCAATATGACCGGAGAGCAGTTGGCCGTGACTGGAAACCTGGGGATCAGGTTTTAGTTCTGTTGCCAATTCCAGGTTCCTCCTTGTCAGCACGTTTTTCTGGCCCATACATAATTGAAAGGAAAATCAGTGAAACAGACTATGTGGTTAAGACGCCAGACCGGAGACGCTCATCCCGGGTTTGCCATGTTAACATGTTAAAAACGTACCATGTTCGAGAGACCCGTCCCAAGTCCTCAGATAAAGCGGCACAGCCTACTGTCGTGCCTATGGCTTCTGTGGTACTGCGTTCAGAGTCTATACCTGAAGAAAACCAGGAGGATGATTTGGTGGTACGTAACACTCTTCAGCAATGTGAACGCTTGTGTAACTCACAACTGTTAAAAACTCTTCACTCCCAGTTGGGACATTTGGAGGAAAAAGAAAGAAGGGATGTTGTTGCCTTAATTAATGATTTTCCAAGCCTTTTCAAGGATGTTCCAAGTTGTACATCCGTCTTGGAACATGATGTGAATGTACAGGATGCCGCTCCGATCAAGCAGCATCCCTATCGTGTGAACGCTGTGAAGAGGGCAGCAATGAAACAAGAAGTGAGTTATCTTCTACAACATCAAATGGCTAAACCCAGTATTAGTCCGTGGAGCTCTCCTTTTATTTTGATACCTAAACCTGATGGTACTTTTCGGTTTTGTACTGATTATCGACAAGTGAATGCTGTCACTGTGCCTGACTCATTTCCCTTACCACGTATTGATGACTGCGTCGACACCATAGGTGCTGCGGCGTATGTAACTAAGCTGGACTTACTGAAGGGTTATTGGCAGGTGCCTCTAACCTCTCGTGCTTCTGATATTTCGGCTTTTGTCACTCCAGACAACTTCTTACAGTATAATGTAATGGCGTTTGGGATGCGCAACGCCCCGGCCACGTTCCAGAGGCTGGTGAATATTGTACTAGGTGAGGTCCCTAACTGTACTGCCTACTTGGATGATTTAGTCGTTCATTCCGCCATGTGGTCTGACCATATCTCCACTTTAACAGACGTGTTTCAGAGTTTGGAGAAAGCATCATTGACCCTAAATTTGGCTAAATGTGACTTTGGAAAGGCTACAGTCACCTACCTAGGCAAAGAAGTTGGACGTGGACAGGTGCGGCCTGTGGCTGCCAAAGTGGAGGCTATCGCTAGCTTTCCTGCCCCTACGACCCGCCGCCAATTACGCCGGTTTTTGGGGATGATTGGGTACTACCGTACCTTTTTGTAAGAATTTTTCAACTGTGGTAGCTCCTCTAACCAATTTGCTCAGCCCAAAAATAGCTTTTCAGTGGTCTCCACAGTGTCAAACTGTTTTGGAGTCAGCTAAAATGTTGCTTTGTAGGGCCCCAGTTCTTGCAGCCCCTAACTTTGAGAAACCATTCAAGTTGGAGGTGGATGCTAGTGCTGTTGGGGCAGGTGCAGTGCTCTTACAAGAAGATGACGACGGAGTGGACCATCCTGTCAGCTTCTTCTCGAGAAAATTCAACCCCTGCCAATCCAGGTACTCTACCATTGAGCAGGAGGCTCTGGCCCTGTTGTTAGCCTTACAGTTTTTTGAGGTATATGTTGGCTCGAGCATATTGCCTGTGCTGGTCTTTACTGACCACAACCCCTTGGTTTTCCTAAACAGGATGTATAACCAGAACCGCCGTCTGATGCGGTGGGCCATAATGGCCCAAGGATATAACCTGCAGATCTGCCATATAAAGGGCTCCAATAATATTGTGGCAGATGCTCTGTCCCGGGGATGGGGTTAGGTGGTAGGTGTTTGTTTTGTTACACAAACTAAGGGTTTGTGCTTTTTAGGATGGGCGTGTTACGTGCCTCGGCCTGTTGGTGGGAGGGGGTGTGTGTATGTTTTGATTTTGTGTTCCCACAGATGTTCTGACACACCCACCAGCCAATAATCACCCCTGCCAGCTCCCACCTGCAGCCACTAATCACCCTCACCCACAGCCAATCAACTGCAGGATGGAGTGGTTTAAAAGGAGGTCGCGAGAGACAAGAGAGAGAGAGAGAGAGAGAGAGAGCAGAAGGACTGCAGTGTGACAAGAACTTGTGGAAACGACTGACCCAACTTGTGTGTTGAGCTGAGGGGTGTTCATGGGCCATTTAATTTTTTTTTGTGTACGTTGGTGTTTGGACTTTTGAACTGGTCACAGTTAAGCTATTTTTGTTATTCTGTCTGTTTCACCCGTTGTTTGTACTATTCAGTTTTTTGTTTCTTCAGTTGTCCCAGGGAAAAGGGGACCGCACCATGGGAGTGTGTAGGTAAGAGACCCTGGGGTTTACATACTACCCGTAGATAAACCTGTCTATACACACTAGGTAAGATCTGGGCGGACCACCCACCTGTACTGTTCAGAGAGTTTAACCAACGTGTGTTGGGACTAGGTAGGTTAGGGGTCTTTTTTTCATTCATTTCTTTGCTTTGGTTCCACTCAGCCCCTTTTCCCCCAATACCGTATTATGGGTCCAATAAACCTGGTTTGAACGGTACGGTGTTTTTTGGTTGTCCTGATTGTGCGCCCACTGTTTTTATTTCACCTCACCCTCCCTGTGACCAGCTCACGTGTGACGGCGAGTTACGGTATCCTCACTTTAGAGGAGGGCGTAACAATATTATGAAACCGTCCATGTTGACAGCACATGTACCACAGTCCTTCAAGGTGGCTGTAATTAAGCCTCTTAAGAAACCTACTCTTGCTCCAGAGGTGTTGGCTAACTACAGACCGATCTCTAATCTTCCCTTCCATCCTTGAGAAATCAGTCGCAAATCAACTATGTGACTTTCTTCAAAACAATGCTTTGTTCGAGGATTTTCTTCTACTTGCATTGGACCAAGGACTTGTCTCTTTTCTTGTCTTGCACAGCACGTGTATTAACAAGAACTAAGAAAAGGGATCATGTTAGCTTCTTTGCACTGGCTCCCTGTTAAAACAAGAATAGAATTGAAAGTACTTCTCAGCTACAAGGCACTTGCTGATGAGTTACCTTCTTATCTTAAAGCGCTTGTAACACCGTACTGTCCTACAAGGCAGCTGCGTTCTATAGATGCTGGGTTACTTGTTGTTCCTAGAGTTATTAAAAGTAGGATGGGAGGCAGAGCCTTCAGTTATCAAGCTCCTCTTTTGTGGAACCAGCTTCCACTTTCAGTCTGGGGGGCAGATTGTTTTTTCCTCTTTTGGATTTGGTTTGATCCCCAGCTCTGTGTCCATGCTGATGTTTCTTTGGGGAGGGGCATTTATCCCCAAATAACTCCTGAAGCTGTGACTACTAGCTGTGAATTGTAGTTACTAATGGGCAAGTGTCACTATGTACAGTATGTCCTCTGATCAGGGTCTGAGTGAATTGATGACTAATAACTTTAAAGCTCGACTAGAAAAATATACAGTACAATTTAGCATTTACCAAAAGTCCTACGTAGACCATTTTTAAGATACATTTGTTTCATGAGTAACTTAAGTGACATATGTATCAAAGTTACTGAATCGATTTCAAGTCATTGAATCATTTCGGATCGTATCGTTCTAAATTAACCAATATCGTCCTTGATTCGTATCGACAACCATGAATCGTTGTTAAAAACGAATCGTTACACCCCTACTTTATAGCCATTAGCACTAAGTGGTGGATCTGACTACTCTGCATCTGCTTTTCATTTATATGTCATGAATGTGAGATGTAAATATGCCACGGACATAACAGACAGATGGTGTTGTAATGATTTTCAGAACTGTGGTACAAGAAGTGCATGGGCCTGTTTAGGCTCTCCTCGCAGTGCCTTTACTGTAGCTAACACAGGCCTGTACTTCTAGAAAGCCTGAAATGCTCACTTCAACCTTCAAAGGACAATTTGTCATGTTTTTCCTCTATGGGCCAGGGAGGGGAAAATGATGCCTAGATTCGAGAATGTGGAGACAATGTTATTTATATTGCTGGCAGCTGTGGGCTCATCTCTGAACTCTTAAAATATGCTTTTTTCTTCACTGTGCTCGGTCTCTCGAGCTGAGGCACGCTCAGTCATGCTCGGACAACCTAATTCTGCCGTTTTTAATATGGCTTTTTGCACAGTCCCTCCCTCTACCACTCTTTAATTCTTTTGCCTCGTGGATGTCTGCGTGGGAGTTCAACGGAGGTGAATTTGGCAGGCTCTGAGTCAGCTAGTTCAAACGTATAAAGAAGAAACCAGATACGGCAATACAAAAAAAGCCAAATCAAGCTCTCTAATTGTCACCTTTTCTTTTATCTAAAGTAACAGACCACACAATGAACTCAAACTTAGCATGAATATTTTTAAACTGTTTAACTGCCAGCGTAGGTAGGCGCAGACCTCAAAACTACTATGCCTCACCGAAATACATCTTATTATTTAGACTAAAGGGTCGTCTGTGTTCCACCTAACCAAAGCAGCGTGGATTCATAGGGTTGCACCTGGACGTCAGTCAATAAAACAACCGCTAGAGGGTCTGGCATGAATGCAGCGAACAAACTGGCAGCATGCGTGTGAATGACAGGGGTTTAAACACTGAAGGGAGTGAGTAGGGGTAGACAGAGTGTGTTTGGGCTGACGAGGTAAATGTGACTACAGGTGTACAGAATGAACTGATTAGGTGGAGTGGAAATGGCAAGGTAGGACTAAGAGCGCTGTGACAGGTACAGACAGTTTGCTATTTCTTCACTGGCAGTTAAGGGTTGAGTAAGTTTTAGGCTAAACAATTTTTGGGGGGTTTTCTGTGATACTAACTGATGACCAGTGCTGGGACATTGGTCATCAGCAACTGTAATTTCACTACTTTTAGCGGTATCAAGCATGTAAAGTATTTTTTTTTTTAAATCAAGTAACGCAAGTTCTTTACTCGCGTTACTCTTTTGTGAAAAATGAACATTTGCAGACAAGATAGGCCTACTTTTTTTGAGTGACGGCTAGTTGTCGAGCGAACGTTTTGGCCGGATAGGGGGGGAGGGGTCGGTGGCGCGCCTTAGCCAGTCACTCCGCTGGCTGCAGTCGGTAATCAAAACAATCGCCAAGTGAAATTCTTGGCCAAATAAATTTCACTTAATTTAATACTCTACGCTACTTGCAAGTTGCTGTGTTGTGCTGGATTCTGAATAAAAAAAACATGTACGGCAAAACTTACTACTAAATAACCAACTGATATCCGCTTGTGCCGTTCTGAAAAAAAGATCCTACCATCAGAGAATCCGACCAACGCAACCTGCCGTTCTGACAAAGGAACCTGCCCCTCACGACTTTTCGCACTCGTTGTCACTCAACTGCAGTACAGCCGATAAGCCAGGCAGAGCTGAATAAATTGTTGCTAGGTCGATGACAAGCATCCTCTGTCAACTGTCGACACAGTTGCCTCCAGGCAACCAATAAACAAAACACCAGTGATAAATGGAGGCTAAGGGCAAATGTGTAGGAAGACGTTTTCCAGCGATTTAGACAGTACGCGAAAAAGCAGGTTGAGCTAAAAAAAACATTTCAGGGTTGATGTCTACACAGCAGACATCTGGATTGCTTACAATAAACTCTACGTGTAACTGCACACTGCCATACGTATGACATTATTGCAACCGAAATACTTCAGAATTTACTTTCACAACTTGTAGATGAAATGTGTTAGTTTTGTCAATCGGCTAAATGACATGTAATGTAATAGACAACATCTATGATGTAGCAGTTTTACCGTGGAAATTAGTGACTTTTTAGTATCCAACCTCCAGAATCCCTTCGCCTCCCACAGTGGACCTCTGTCGCTGGCATAGAGTGATATTGGGAGTGAAGGCATGGCGCTCCGGCTTATATTCATTGTTGAGGAATAAAAGCTAATGACCATATCATCTGATTTCGTGGGGGACCAGTCTTTGGTGCTTCTCCTTTTGAAAAGAAGCTCACCGCTCGATGGGACAAAACAGACGAGAGGAGCCACTCTGCCATGAAATGTATAATTACATCTTCTGTTATAGCCCACAGTGTTTATAGGCATAAATTGCAAGGACTCATCTAGGTCACATATGTCAAACTCGTGGCCCGCCGCCAGTGTGTCGAGGGGCCATCGCCGTCATCTGGACGGACGTCGGATGATTTTGCTATTGTAAGAATTGCACAAAAGAAGAGCACATGCATAAAGAACACATGCATGGTCGCTTTTGACAGACGAGAGGCTGGTTGTGTCTTTCTTTCATATCGATTTGTTTCGTCTACCCATTGGCTGTACCTTCTGCGACCCCACTCGGCGTACGTGACCTCTGCCACCCCTCCCTATAACTTTAATGGTCTGGCCCACGTTCGATCAAAGTGGGCAGTATCTGGCCCGAACCTGAAATGAGTTGACACCCCTGCCTACGTGGTATGTCGGTATTTTAGATTGCCTAGTCTCAAGCATCATATGTCCACCTGGACACCCCCAAATAAAATAAATAAATCAGCAAATGATATATATATATATATATATATATATATAATATTATATAATAGGCAATTATATAATATGGCAAAGAAGTAGCCTTCAGTTCTGTTCAATTAACTGAAGCTGCTCATAAAAATAATTAAACAGCACATTGGTGGCAGACCAACAACAAACTCGCAGGCTATCAGACCTTGGAAACCCAGTGCGTGTGTGTGCATCGGTTTGGGAGCCGTGAAGGAGGATGGTGAAGGCGGTGAAGCCGCAGACTTGTATCAGTCTTGTCTCACATTTCCAACGAGGGAGGGACACACACACTGATGAATAGTCACAGTTCTAGGGATAAAGGACGGGCCGACCCTCGGCTGCACACACACACACACACGCACACACGATAGAGTAATTTCCATATTACCATTAACCTCAAAACCATTACTGCTGTGAAGTGCTATTAAGAGCGAGACGTGAGGCCAATGGGAGAAGATATTACTAAACTGTCTCATTCCCCTTTTTTCTGTTCCCTGGGTCATGATTCCCAGGCTGTCAGGGGAAGAACGACCGAAGTCATTGAAAAGGGCATCAATGCATTGGCAAGTTAATAGTGCTGATGTTATTGATCACTCGGTTTTAGTGTCTGTAACTATTGTTTTTTTTGGATGGACTTCTGAGAAAGACATTTATTTTTGTATGTCACACAATGTCCTCATAACTATGGCTTAGATTTGCTCAAACATTTTTTTATACAAATGATAATTGTTTTTTAAATGTTTTCTCCACACATATGTTCCCCAGGGGTATAAAAGCATTCATAACAACCCACATAAACCCTCTTTAAGAATTAGGATAAAACTCGGTGGTTGGTGTCAAAGAGATTTTAAGATGTACACCAATGTTGAGTAATTCAATACAGATATCTGAAAGTGATTTGCTGTAGAGCTTTTGAAAAACAACTGTCATCTGCAACCAATTAATTTATCATCATCTAACAAAGACAGCCAACATTTGCCCAAGTGGTTTTACGCAGTCTTATTCTCATAACTCATCTCAAAACAGATTTGTCAATCAACCACGTCACAGAACACGTATGGGCTGTCAGGAGACACTAGGGTAGGGTTCATTCCTTTAGTTTACCAACGCATACAAATAGTTCCAGGCTACAAAGATGACCACGTTCGCTCTGAAGGCCCCCTGAAGGGAGGTGGGGAATGCAACCCAACATTCCTAAATCTTCTCCTCTCTCATTAAATAAATGGGATTCCTTTAGTCAACCATGGTTTTAAACTTTTTACTGCTACATACAGTGTTCGCTTTCCTTTCAAGAAAGCAGTAATTATGCGTATTAACGTTTGTCTCCACACATGATGCTTTGGCCTAAAGATTTGTTTCTGTTGTCTCGGCTGTCAGCTGCTCTTGTCCTCACACCAGGACATAAAGGCTGGTGCTGTTGTTGTTCTTTTACTGAGTGTGTGTGGTACCAAAGAGGGGAATTTTTGGAAGCTTCAACTGGCAGGTTGCAGTTTTAACATATTTGATTTGGTTTACATGTCGGGAGCAGTAAACGCGGATGGAAATGCAGAATTCCTCCCTGTGTAGACAAACACAGTGGCACACAGGTCATCAGTATTTGGAAACTGAAACATACTTTTGTTGTGTCGGCTTTGTTACTACAGCGCACTGCTGACATCCTGCTTTTATTCATGGAGGTTAGATGGACAAGTCATTGTAAATTACAAAGTCCCACAGCGCATATATATATATATATATATATATATATATATATAATTAAACAACTATCATCTGCAACCAATGCATGCACACACACACACACACACACACAAACACACTGTAACGGGTATGGGTTGTGGGGGCTCTGGAAGGATGTCACCGACACACATTTTGGCGATTGCAAATACTTTTATTTAGGCACAGCATATAGAAACACAATCTCTGTCGGCGTCCTGCTCGCTCGTGCCCAACCTTTTGCTCGCGCCTTCTCCCTGTGTTTAAATAGGACAGAAATGATTATCAAATCCTCCACCAGCTGAGGCCCAATTCTGTAGGAAGCGTGCTGAAGGATGTGACTTGTGTGAAAATTAACACTGAGGGGAGTTAAACCAGAAAGACCTGACATTATTCTGTTATATACATATTTCAGTTCTTCATCAGTCTATGTAGATGGAATTAGATATTGTTCTGATATGATTGATCTGTTGGTTCATGCTCTGGCCTCCCTTCATTTAGGCAGATGAAACAGATCCTTTTTGTGTTTTCTTGTACATTTGAGTGAGTTAATACATGTTACAACATGTTTAGTTTTAGCATTTGCATACCATGATTGACTTTTCTGTAGAGCATACGGATAGCATTAGCTTAGCAGCTAACCTAGTGATGTCGTCCCTCCCTACCTCTCCTGCTTTTTCGTGTTCGGTGTGTCACATGTTTGGGTCAATATCACTGTAGGGTGCCTTTGGTGTCCTCATCAGACTCACTCAGTTGTCATGAAAATGTAGCAGAATAATGAAAGTCTGAGGTCTTATAAGTGGCCAAACACTTGCACACATATCAGTACAATAATAAGTCTCTTAAAAATGTTTTCCTTCATTTTATACAATTTCTTTTCATTGGGTGTACGTGATTTTGGCATGTCCCACGCACTACTCGGCTAACTACAGTGTGTGTAATAAGTGGTTAAATGATACTAAATCCCCAAAAAATTACATGGTTTTTCTTTCTTTAATGGAGGCTGAAGCAGTGGCGAGTTGCAAAATAAGTATTTACACTTATGTTTCATAATTTTCATCATATTATGTGTGTAGTTGGATGTTTTCAAGCTTAACATGTCCACCCTGTCATAGTAAAATATCAATTGATAGAAAAGAAAATCAGAACTTATGTAAAACAGTACATAGTCAGCTTGCTGACTGTACCATGTTGCTAAGTGAAGGTCCACCATGTCCTCATTAAATGCTAACATTAGCCAAAAATGTCCACCCTGTCAGCCTTCCAGCCATGCCAGCCTGGACATGGTTCATGACAGGAAGGACATGCTGCATGCAGGTAGAGTGGATCAAAACTAGTCTGTTAGACTTGTAACTTCCCCCTACATGGGAAAAGGCATTTTTTACACAATTTTCTTGCATTGTTCCTTGCATTTATGGGGCCATTCAATGACATTCCACAACATGTCCACCCTGTCATGCCCAGGGTCCACCCTGTTATTTCAAACAAATAATTTTTTGGGGGGGTGGGGAAGTCTCAAAGGCACCTTATGGTGATATTGACCTGTTAGGTATTCCTCTGCCTCCCTTACGGATAATGGTACATGTAAGAAGTGTAGTATATTTGATAGATTGGAGGCGAGGCTTAGTGAGTTAGAAGCACGGCTCCGCACTATGGAAGCTCAGTCGGTAGCTACTGTTAACCTGCCTTCACCCGTAGCCGTTGCGGACCACATAGACGTAGCGTTCACTCCTGATAGCCGTCCCCAGCAACCCCCGAGCGGCCGGGAGGGTAGGTGACTGTCCAGAGGAAGCATAAGTCTAAGTCGAAGCCCCCGGTTAACCACCAACTACTTCATGTTTCAAACCACTTCTCCCCACTTAGCGACACACTCGCTGAGAAGACAACTCCGGTGATAGGTAGCGCCATTCTGAGGAACGTGAAGTTAGCAAAACCAGGGACCATAGTTGCGTGTATACTGGGGGCCAGAGCGGGCGACATTGAGTCTATCCTTAGCCAGCAGTTTAAGATAAAACGTAAATACAGTAAGATTGTAATACACGTCGGCGGTAATCACTCGCGGTTACGCCAGTCGGAAGTCACTAAAGTTAACGTGGAATCGGTGTGTACATACGCTAAAACAATGTCAGACACCGTAGTTTTCTCTGGCCCCCTCCCAAACTTGATCAGTGACGACATGTATAGCCGCATGTCATCATTCCGCCGCTGGTTGTCTGGGTGGTGCCCAGTAAATAATGTGGGCTTGGTTGATCACTGAAAGACGTTTTGGGGAGAGCCTGGCCTGATTAGGAGGGACGGCATCCATCCTACCCTGGATGGAGCCCAACTCATTTCTAAGACCCAGAGTTCAGACCAGAAAGCACAGTCGCAGTCTTACACACTTCTCTGCGCTTTCATCTGAGCAGTCACTCACCCAAACCATAATTAACCCTATAGAGACTGTGTCTGCCCCACAGACTTTCAACTTTCAACTCATACTAGATTATAACTCATTTGAAAGCCTGGTTCAAATCTGGTTCTGGTCTTTCGCAACCAACCTGGAAAATAATCCAGCCGGTACTCTTTGTCATAGTGTACAGGGCGCCATGTCCTTATTCAGAATTTTTATCCGAATTTTTACAGTTCTTAACAAGTGGGTGATTTCTACATTCACGTGAATGTTGATTATAACAGCCTTGGTACTTCATTTCTTTCATTATTAGATTCAGTTGTTTTTTGTCAGAGGGTAAATAAACCAACTCATTGCTTTAACCACACACTCGACTTGGTTCTTGTGTATGGTATTGAGATAGAACATTTAACAATCTTTCCACCGAATCCTCTTTTGTCGGACCATTGTCTGATAACCTTTGAATTTCTACTACCGGAACCTCCTCATGCCAAAAGTTTCTACAGTCAATGCTTATCGGATACCGCTGTAGCCTCATTTAAAGAAGCCATTCGTTCTGCTTTAAGTTCAGTGTCCTGTCAAGATATAATAAGGCTCCTGTGAAAACTTCAGTCCATCCCAAATCGATAATCTTGTTAATACTGCTACAAGTTCTGAGAGTGACACTGGACGCCATTGCTCCTCTGAAAAGAAGATTGGCAACAAGAAGGAAGTTTGCACCTTGGTGTAACCCTTAAACTGGAAACTTGAACGCCATAGTTGTTCGACCAAATCAGAAAGATCTAGGCTAGTCTGGCAAGACAGCCTTAAAACATATAAGAAGGCTCTCCAGAATGCAAGAGGATCTTATTACTCATCATTAATAGAGAAAAATAAAAACAACTCCAGGTTTCTCTTCAGCAAATGTGGCTAACTACAGACCGATCTCTATTCTTCCCTTCCTCTCGAAGATCCTTGAGAAATCCGTTGCAAATCAACTATGTGACTTTCTTCAAAACAATGCTTTATTCGAGGACTTTCAATCAGGATTTTGAGTGCATCATAGCACAGAAACAGCGCTGGTGATAATTACGAATGATCACTGTAACAACTCTGGGTATTAGGGGACCCGAAAGGAGGACATGGAGACGTGGTGGCAAGTGGTTTCCAGCTTCTATTTGCAAAGTTCGCTCGCCCAGCCTGGCTGACGCCAATCTGCTCGCTGCTGTGTTCCATCTTCCGGCCCTTTCTTCCACTCGCTCTCTCGTACCTGCCTAAATACTGGGAGAGAGCACGTCACTAATCCCCCCTCAGCTGGAGGTTGATTGCCTCCTGCTGGCACAGTTCCCCGAGCCGCACCCCCTTTCTCTCCGCTGCAGACGTGCTGAGCCAGCCACCACAATCACCTACTTGCATCGGACCAAGGACTTGTCTCTTTTCTTGTTTTGCTGGACCCCGGTGCCGCATTTGATACCATCGATCATCGTATCTTGCTGCAGAGACTAGAACATTGGATTGGTATTAAAGAAACTGCACTTAGCTGGTTTAAATCCTATTTAACTTCCATTGTTATGCAGACGATACTCAGTTGTATCTGTCGATCAAGCCAGAGGAGACCGAACAGCTCGTTAGACTTTAAGAATGTCTTAGAGACATCAAAACTAGGATGACCTGTAACTTCCTAATGCTAAACTCAGAAAAAAACATTATCTTGATAGGCCCGGAGCGCCCTCGAAGTCAGCTGTCACGTGATACAGTTTCTATGGATGGAATTACTCTGGTATCCAGCAGCACCGTCAAGAATCTTGGAGTTCTCTTCGACCAGAATATGTCCTTAAACTCTCGTATAATGAAGACTTTGAGGAAAATCAGGAATTTCCTGTCTCGAGGTCATGCAGAAAAATGAGTTCATGCATTTTTTTCCTCCAGACTGGACTACTATAATTCTTTGTCAGCAGGGTGTTTTTGTAAATCTCTTAAGCCTCTCCAGTAGGCCTGTAAAGATAGTCAATAAATCAATTAATCGGACGATAACTTTTAATGAGCTCAATAACTTTTCCGGCCGCGATAACTTCAATAACTTTCCTCGTCTTTCTTTCTTGCTCGGTCTGGCACTCTCTCTCTCTCGCTCGCTCTGGCGCTCTCTTATTCACGCGCTTAGTTAGTTGAGAACAGAGTTACTCCTTCGGGAGCAGGAAACCCGACCCCAGACTGCTGTAAGAGAGTTAAGAGTCCACCAGTTTCGCTGAAGCCAACGTGAAGAAAACGCGAAGCGAGGAGAGCCGGGTAAAGCGCGTCAAAGCGGCATCATTAGTTACATCTCATGCGGCACCAATTCCAGAAATGGAATTTCAAAGCCGAACACAAAAGCTGCAGTGTGGGACCATTTTGGATTTAAGCCCAATGATCGTGGTGAACCACTTAATGTGTGTGAGCCAGTGTGCCGCATTTGTGGCAAAACTGTCATCTAAAAGTAGCAATACAACAAACATGCAACTGCACTTGAAGCATAATCACCCCGTGCAGTTTTCCCAGCTGAGAAAAAAACGATGACAGGTGGGTCATCAGCCTCTGCCCGACAGTCTACAATCACAGGGGCATTTAGTCGTCAAACTGAATATAAGCAGGGCAGTGCAAAATGGTGCGAACTGACGGACAGTGTAGTTCGCTTACTCGCTAAAGAGATGTTGCCGTTCAATCTGGTTGAGAAACCGCCCTTTTGTAAAATGCTGCAAACATTTGACAGCCAGTACGAATTGCCTTCGAGAATGTACGTGTCACAAACGACAATTCCAGAACTGTACAACAGCATAAAATACAACATACTTAAGGAGATTAAAGACATAGCATTTTACTCTGCAACTATGGATATGTGGTCAAGTTCAAACGTGACACCTTTATATGAGCTTGACTATACACTACGTAACTGCTGACTGGACTGCATTCCAAGTGTTTAGAGACCAGATATGTCCCAGAAAACCATACTGCTGACAACCTTGGAGAAAACCTGATGTCTGCTTTAGCAGACTGGGGACTGGATGAACACAAACTAGTCTGCATCACTACAGACAATGATGCTAATATTGTTGCTGCAATAAGGAATCTCGGCTGGCAATGGCTCAATTGCTTTGGCCACAGCCTCCATCTTGCTGTGTCCCATGGTCTGGACAGCGACAAAGAGCGCACAGCGCGTGCCATAGGACTCTGTAAAAGTTTGGTCCGGGTATTTAACCTAAGCTGGTTTAAGAGGAGACTGCATGAAAAGTGGGATTTTCGTCCCCGTAAACGCCCGAAAATCTCCCTAATTTCCGACAATTTACAGGCCGCGCACGCCGCGTTCGCCTGTCCCGAAAATTGTCGGAAACAGACTCTGACGTAGGTGGCGATCAGCTGGCGGAGGTGCGAATGGCCCTAATAAGCATATGAATGCAGCAAAACCGCGGGTGGCCGAGCGGAGCTGGCTGAATATCCTTACTCCTTATTGGATGAAACCACAACTTTCAAACAAGAAAAATCTCTCGCGATTGGTTGGCAGATCTGTCGCTATTGGTCACCCAGCCTCATAAATAATTTATATATACAATATATATTATTTATTCATTCATATTGTACTGTATATTAATGTCATTGTTATCCTATGTAGGCTACTAAACAATTATTAGACTACCACCAAGGACATTAATGAATTTATAGAGGAAAT
Organism: Apeltes quadracus; assembly: GCA_021346845.1. Taxonomy (NCBI): domain Eukaryota; kingdom Metazoa; phylum Chordata; class Actinopteri; order Perciformes; family Gasterosteidae; genus Apeltes; species Apeltes quadracus. Next base: position 1,382,846 of record CM037932.1, on the reverse strand, counting down.
GATGATTGTGATTTGCCAGGAACATGTTTATGCAAAAAGTGCTTTATTAAAACAAACAATTATATACAAAGCGAGGATCTGCGCACGCATGAGTAGATGATGATCCAAAAACTACAACTGTCCGTTTGCCTCCTCGGGGTTGTAGGCAACGTGCGGCGTTCTTTCCGAGGCAGGTCCGTTGCGCAGACGCACATTGTGCGTGGCTCTGTACTTTGGAGTCGCCTCTCACCGGGACTGCAGCTTCGCACAGAGTTCAGAGAGCTCCGTCCTACGAAATGACGGCGACCGTACAATCCACCCAGAGACCCCGCCAACATGCCCTCTTCTTCGGCAGACATGAGGTCTCCGCTGGCGGACTTCCAGAGTTCCACCTGCGTCATCTGCGAGCACACGCTGTCTCCATTCCAGCAGCTGTAAAAAATCAAAACAATGAATCAATAAAGTGTGATGCGTATGGACACAACACATCTATCAATGCTCGTGAAAAATAGTCACCAATAAACTCTTACCCGCTTTCTTCTCGCACGGAACTCTTCGCTCTTCCGCCCGCAGTGAGTTTTTCTGGCGCGGTTTACCTGAAGCTCCGACGTGCCGTCTCCTAATAGGTCTTACAGGCGGCTGGAAAACCACTAAATGAAAGTGGTATGAATAAAAATCAACATGCAAGTCACCGTAACATTAAACAAGGAAGGAGAAACCGTTAAAAAAAAAAGTCACTTACAGATGTTGCTCCGAGCAAATAGAAGGTCAGCGCCTCATTGTGAGGAGAAACTAGTCTGTGAAAACAAAATGTACAGTTATGATCTGTATCTATTCTATGGTATTTCCTTATACCGCAGAATGAAAGCATGCTCTTTAAATCTTATACACTACAAAAATACACTTCAATAAAGCGGGTTCTGCTGAACGGTTGAACGTCCGGATCCTCCAATCAGATACGAGGTCATTGTTACATGGAAGGACTCGCGAGACCAGACCGCGGTGCCTGTGAAGCACCATGTCTGCGAGATGTAGTGGTTAATACGTCCTCTGTGCATTTAAGTAAGACTAAAGAAAAGGTCACTGTATTCCTGCCACTATGCACATTAGTTGAGCTCTAGGAGAATGTGATCTCTGCAGAGCCTTCATTCTCATTCTAATGTTGTTTGCATGGAATGGTCATTTTTACCTTGCTGATTCAGATTGAAACTAATTTTTTTAATAATTTAGTGTATCTTTTTTACATAACATTTGCCATAGCTAATGGCATACACAGTAACCTAGCCTACTTAAATTAAATAAATCAATACAAGCTAAAATATAAGTCTATAATTAGGCCTGATCTATTTGTACCAGAGATTTTCTTACCTTTTAAAAAAATGTCACCTGGGCTAAAACTCCCTCTGAAACCCTGATTTGCATTTGTATAGCTCACAGCATTTTCATTTACATGTCAAAGCCTCCCCTAGAATTAGGAGGAGGGGAGTCATGGGGGGCCAACTGTTAAGGGAGGCCCACGTCAATTTCCGACAATTTCCGGCAGTTTTTGGCTTTGTCCGCAAATTGCCGAAAATTGCCGTAAACCTGAAATTCCACGACAATTTACGGTGCCGGAAATTGGCGGAAATCCCACTTTTCATGCAGTGAGAGACCTGAGGAAGGCACAGAGTGAGGCTAATCTCCCCCAACACAGTCTAATACTGGTGAGTGATGTTCAATTTATTTAATAAGTTTTAATTTAAACAACTTTTAGTATTTTGTGTTGCAAAGTTTTTATTTCATAGTAGCCTGCAGACCCATAGAATAACATGTAGAATATAATTGAAACTGTAGTCTTCTTGTATGCATTGGCATATAAAAGTATTGAACAACAATATTATCTTTCCCACAGGATGTTGCCACACGATTGGGCAGTAAGCAGAAAATGGTGGAGAGGGTGCTGGAGCAACTCCCAGCCATAAGACGTGTCCTGGTGTAAGACAGAAAACATGGCCATCTCAACCCAACCTGGCAGGATGTTTCTGTGTTGGAGTCCATCAACGCAGCAATGAAACCACTGGTTGACTTTACAGACATCCTCTCAGGGGAAAAATATGTCACAGTGTCATCAGTTAAGCTTGTCCTCGAACTGATTAAAGGCGATCTGCTCTCTTCAGGCCCCAGTGACACTGCGCTGACAGCCAGTATTAAACGAAACATGTGCAAGGTGCTGACTGAAAAATACAGCTCACCTGCAATCCAAGACCTTCTGAGAAAAGCTACCATCTTGGATCCAAGATATCGTGGCAGCATGGAGGAGGCAGAGGCAGTGGATAATTTCAAACATCAGCTTGGGCAAGAGCTACTGGACTTAAAAGGGCCAGAAGAAAGTGGAGAAGGTACTAGTGGTGAGTGCTGCAGCAATGCTGCTGGAGGAAATGAGGATGCACCCAAGAAGAAGAGGCTGAGTGACCTTCTTCAAAACAGAAGAGCTCATCTCACAGGTCAGGCCCAAGCTGCAGTATCACAAAGAGTACAGGCTGATACAGAGCTGACCAGGTTCCTCCAAGAAGATGCCCTTGATGCATCTTGTGATCCCTTGATGTGGTGGCGTGACAATCAGAAAAGTTATCCTTTGTTGGCAAAATTGGCTCAAAAATACATGTGCATTTGTGCAACAAGCTCCAGCTCAGAGAGAATGTTTGCTACACTTGAGAGATCCTGCCTTAAGCCACACAAAGTTAACATGTTGGTATTTCTTGCTCGGAATCTGCCAGACTAAGTAGCAACACATTTAAAGATGACCTGCTGACCATCTTCTTGTATTAACGTGTACAGTGTGTTTTTGTTTACAAAAGGTCCTAACTAGCAGTTTGTTTTCCCTGTCTGGGCCTGATGTGTAATATCTTTTAAGGGCAGTTTTGTTAGAGACTTGTATAGTAATCCATGTTATTTATTGTTTTGGTTTTTATTTATTTTCGTTGTCTTGCAGTTCCTGTGTTAAATGTTTTTAAGAAAGTAAAGTTTATTGATCTTTGAAGGGTGTATTTGCATTATTATTCCATTATCATTTTATTAGTTGAAAACGGTCTCAAAATGACAATGTTATCGTTTATCGCAATAATTTCTTCGGCAATTAATCGTCAAGCAAAATCTGTTATCGTTACCGGCCTACTCCAGTTGATTCAGAATGCTGCAGCACGTGTATTAACAAGAACTAATAAAAGAGACCATATCACGCCTGTATTATCCGCTTTGCACTGGCTCCCTGTTAAATCAAGAATAGAATTTAAGGTTCTTCTCCTCACCTACAAGGCGCTTGCTGGTGAGGCACCTTCTTATCTTAAAGAGCTTGTAACACCGTACTGCCCTGCAAGGGCAGCTGCGCTTCTATAGATGCTGGGTTACTTGTTGTTCCTAGAGTTATTAAAAGTAGGATGGGAGGCAGAGCCTTCAGTTATCAAGCTCCTCTTTTGTGGAACCAGCTTCCACTTTCAGTCCGGGGGGCAGATTCAGTCAGCTTCCTCTAAGATAAAGCTTAACACTTTCCTCTTTGATACCGCTTATAGTTAGGGCTGGCTTAGGTTTGCCTGGACCAGCTCTTAGTTACGCTGCTATAGGCTTAAACTGCCGGGGGACTTCTTAGGACACACCAAACTCCTCTCTCACTCATATGACTAATTCAGCTCTAGATGTATTCTACATCTGTATGAATCATTCAGTACACGTGACATCCATTGCAGTCTGTCCATCCCGGGAAAGGGATCCCTCCTCTGACGTTCTCCCTAAGGTTTCTTCCCTTTTTTGGGGAGTTTTTCCTGTGCCGATGTGAGGGTCTTGTGTGTGTGTGTGTGTCGAGAGCCTGAAATATCTTCACTGTGCCGTGATAAAGCAGGGCCGCACTTTTTTCCTTTTTATACTTTTTATTTAGTCTTTCATTTTAGGATTAAAAAAATCCTAAAATGGATAGCAATAATAATATTTATTGAATTAATAATTTGAAAAAAAAATACTTTATTATACTAGTACTATACTAATATGATGTATATAAATAAATACACCTTCCCAAATGTCCATATGTACTTAAAGTAAATTTACACAATATATTTTTAAAACCGCTTTATTCTTTAACTCTTAAGCAAAATGTTAACAGGCCCACAAAATGATCTCACTCAACTGCAACTCTTAACTGGACCTCCAAAAGGATAGACACGTTTTCCACTTAGCCAGATGTGTTGAGATCAGGTTTCACTGAACACTTAGTGAGAAGAAAAAAACAGTCGTATTCATAATCAGTCATAATCAGTGGTTCAATTGTGATCCTCCAGCTTCATATAAAGAGTCTGCTGTCTTTCTTTAAACTTCAGCAGATCTACTTTTCCATTCGATAAGAAGCATTTTTTCACTTTAAATGTTAAAGCAACTTTTAGGACAATCTTCCTGCTATTTTGATCTGAATGGTGCGAGTGTGTTGGCTCCGCCGGCAGTAGGAGCGTGTGTGTGTGTGTCAGGGAGGTGAAGGGAGAATCTTCTGACCTGCCAATCACAAAACATCAGCACTGATTATCATTGTGACTCAGTGGACGGATGTAGAGCAGGAAGTGTGTGATGGAGCCCGTCTGCGGAGGGGGGCCCCCATACATAGGACTACTTTGTAGAGGCTGATGTGGAGAAAAATAAATCTGTAGTGTGTGTGGGAAAGTAGGGCTGTTATTACAAAGCGGGACGCAGAGGGAACTAGAGGAAGCCTGGTACAATGGTGCCGTTTCGCTGTGCTGATTGTCGCTTCTGCACACCACCCCACGCCTTGTTTTCACAATAAACCGCAACCACTCTGTAAAGACAAGGAAACTGACAAGAGTGTCTGCATACTTAGGATTTAAAAAAGAACCCTGGCTGAATGCAGACACATACTTTGTCAATACCTTGCGTAAGTAGTAGTGTCAGCGGCAACTGCAACTGTACCATCAAAATTTTCCATTTATATTCAGCAGCAGACAGCTGGAAGGAAATGTAGTGCTTACCAGTGTGGCTCAAGTCTACTGGAAAACTCAACCGGCATTGAGTAGACATTTCATTTCCCATGCATAAGAAATGACAGGGCTATGTTTGGAATATCCTAGGCCCTGACTCTCCCGGCCCTTACTCTATTACTCTAGTCATCCACAAAATTGAAAATCCCTGGATTTCCGATTTAGTCCCATGTTCCAGTGTTTGTGCATGTGGAGCCGTACTGCAGGTATATCTGGGGAAGTAAAACAAGTTTACCTGGCAGGAAAACTAGTTCATACATTGATAGTTTTATTTTTTTCTTGTCTACTTCTGTATTTTGAAAATTTCTCTTTTTGACTGAAATCGGTATTGAGACATCGCATTAATGTCTGAAGTTGTGTTGAGATTTTTCAATTTTATGACGAGAAAATCCATACAATACATTTTGAAGAGCTATTAAATGGAAAATCCACTAAATATATTTCTATCCTACAATACAAATGTTATTGTTTTATTGACAAGGACCGAACCCCAGCTTACATACTGGCAAACGCGACTGAAATCATCACTGCATGAAAAGTGGGATTTTCGTCAGTATGCGGCACTGTAGATTGTCGTGGAATTTGAGGTTTACGGCTGTTCACGGCAATTTGCTAGTGGAATGCCGTTTTAGCCACAAATAAATACATGAATAAATAAATAAATATGCACTTGAAATACATCGTGAAATAAATAAATGAGGTAATAAATAATTAAATGTATTTCATATTTATGTATTTCATGGTACTTTTGTTTCATAATGCCACGTTTATTTATTTAAAGACTTTTATTTTATTCACGCCCCCTGATTTGCATATAAGAATTGTGAAATGTAAAAGTGTCTTGAAAGCGTCAGAAATTGACGTGGGCCTCCCTTGGCAGTTGACCCCCCTCCTCCTAATTCTAGGTGAGGCTTTGACATGTAAATGAAAATGCAGTGAGCTATCCAAATGCAAATCAGGGTGGCAGAGGGAGTTTTAGCCCAGGTGACATTTTTTTAAAAGGTAAGAAAATCTCTGGTACAAATAGATCAGGCTCAGTAACCTAAATATAGACTCTTATATTTTAGCTTGAACTGATTTATTTAATTAAAGTATGCTAGATTACTGTGTATGCCATTAGCAATGGCAAATGTTATGTAAAAAGATACACTGAATCAGCAGGCAAACAACATTAGAATCAGAATGAAGGGTCTGCAGAGATCACAGTGTCCTGGAGCTCAACTACTGTGCATAGTGGCAGGACTACAGTGACTTTTTCTTTAGTCTTACTTAAATTGCACAGAGGACGTATTAATCACTACATCTCGTAGACATGGTGCTTCACAGGCGGGCACACCGGTCTTGTTTATATCATAGACGCGAGTTGGTCTCGCGAGTCCTTCCGTATAACAATGACCTCGTATCTGATTGGAGGATCCGGACCAGGCATGGAAATTACATTTTTTGTCCACCGGCCACTCACTGTTTTTACCAGCCACTTACTTGTTTTTAACCGACCATGTGTAACTGCATGTGAAAATACTACAAGATCTACAATACTTAAGCAGTTTATTTAATCTCAACTCTCAATGAAACACTTTCTCTCTTATTACATACACAAACCACAAACTGATATACATTTCATTAAATAAGTAGTAGGGTAGATTAAACAAAAAACTAACATTCCTCCACCCATCCTCCCGTCATCAGAATCAGATTCTGAAGTTTCAGATTTGTGGTCGTTTATTGCTTCCCAGTTTTAGGTTTTTAGTCCCAACAATTAAACTATTAGTTTTGGCGTCTTCTGAAGCGTGTTGACGACATACAGAGCAGTACATTATCAGATTTGTGGGGGAAAAGTTGTGAAGGGAAAAACAGGACAAATATGTCCGCGAAAAGAGACGAAGAAAAGCAGCAGTGGCGAACGACTTCCACACGTAAAAACGTCACTCTCTAGGTCGTCTTCAACAATAAAAGTTACTTCGCCTGGGGTTCTGGCGGTGAATTGCTTTGCAACACACACAAGACTTTAGAACCGTGAATTGAAACGAGTCCGTCGACGCAAACGCAAATAGTCGCCGACGCAGAAGCATGCGCCGGCCTTCAACGCCTGCGATGTAACGCCACTTTTTTTTTTAAGGTGCGCCGCCTCTAAAGTGTCTGGGTGAAACAGTATGCTATTTTTATTTACCCGCCACGGTGGCCGGCAGGTGAAGCAAGTTTACCCGCCACAACACATAATCACCCGCATTTGGCTGGTGGCGGGTGCTAATTTCTACCCCTGATCCGGACTTTCAATAACTTTCAGCCAGTCCGCAGTCTGAAGAGAAGAAACTGCTGTTTGCTATCAGTGGACTGTCTCATCAGCTGAATCAACATCACCGATATGAATGTGCGGTAGAGACTAACTCAAAGAAGAGGAGACGGGCGCATAATTCCAAGCTAGCAGTAAGAATATGTTCGATGACTGCTAGCTAAGCTAAAAGTAGCTTAGCCTAAAACCAAAGCTAAGAGTAGCCTTACAAAAGAAGTAGTGAGCAGAACCCGCTTTATTGAAGTGTATTTTTTTGTCGTATCATCACAACTCTGGTAAGATTTAAAGAACATGCTTTTATTCTGCAGTATAAGGAAATAGATACCATAGAATAGATACCGATCATAGCTGTACATTTCTCTCCTTACAATGAGGCGCTGACCTTCTATTAGCTCGGAGCAACATCTGCAAGTAAAGATTTACACAATAGTTGATGAAGACGACCATTGTCTAAGTGCCTTTTTTTTTTTTTTTTTTTACTGTTTCTCCTTCCTTGTTTAATGTTACGGTGACTTGCGTTTAGATTTTTATTCATACCACTTTCATTTTATTGTTTTCCAGACACCTGTAAGACGTATTACGAGACGGCACGCAGGATCTTTAGGTAAACCCCGCCAGAAAACGGGCGGAAGAGCGAAGAGTTCCGCGCGGAGTTGAGCGAGAAGAAAGAGGGTAAGAGTTTATTTGGTGACTATTTTTCAGGTGCAGTGATAGATGTGTTGTGTCCATACGGAGTGCCTCGCATCGCACAGTACTGATTCATTATTCTTTTTTTTTTACAGCTGCTGGAATCGAGACAGCGTGTGCTAGCTGATGACGAGGTAGAACTCTGGAAGTTCGTCTCTGGATGGATTGTACGGTCGCCGCCATTTCATAGGACGGAGCGCTTTGAACTCTGTGCGAAGCTGCAGTACCGGTTAGAGGCGACTCCAAAGTACAGAGCCACGCACAATATGCGTCTGCGCAACGGACCTGCCTGAAAGAACGCCGCCAATTGCCTACAACCCCGAGGAGGCAAACGGACAGTTGTAGTTTTTGGATCATCCTCTACCCATGTGTGCGCACATGCTCGCTTTGTATATAATTGTGTTTGTTTTAATAAAGCTCTTTCTTTGCATAAACATGTTGCTGGCAAATGTCCATTTCCTCTAAAAATTCATTAATGTCCTTGGTGGTAGTCTAATAGTGGTTTAGTAGCCTACATAAGACAACAATGACATGAATATACAGCATAATACGAATGAAGTGGTGGTTTCATCCAATAAGGAGTAAGGATATTCAGCCCGCTCCGCTCGGCCACCCGCGGTTTTCGCTGCATTCATATGCTTAATTAGGGCAATTCGCACCTCTGCCAGATCTCCACCTACGTCAGAGTCTGTTTCCGACAATTTGTGGAACAGACAAACGCGACGTGCGCGGGTTGCGAATTGTCAGAAACTGCCGAAAATTAGAGATTTCCGGGCGTTTACGGGGACAAAAATCTCATGCAGATTCCAATCAGCAACTAATGGAATCCATAAGTCTTATTCTTAAACTTTGCTGGATGAAGATTCTTGCTGTATTTTATTTGCTTTGGTTTGCTTTTATTTTGTTTTGTTTGGAAAACACATAGCTTAAAACCGCAAGATGGCGGGTTTGACGATCTGTTCCGAAAACTGATTGACACATGATTGATTGTGTTCTGCTGCCGTAATCTAGACTGTCGTTTTAATGCTATGATACATTTTGCTGCTGAAGATCATATTGTATGGTCTCGTCTGTGTCGCTTTAATGATTTCAGATGGTCTACAACGAGTAAAACTGGGAATTTTTAACTATACAAGTAACTATTCAAATTAGAGATTGACCTTCGCGGTGAGCCGGCAGGTCACGTCCACTTGATAGAAATAACAAAACAAACTGTGTGTTTTTTTATAATCTTTTGACTTGTAGAAAAGATGGTGTGACCGGATGAGACCATATAAGGCAGACAATGTGAATTGTGGAAGGGAGAGCACAGGAAAAATGAAGATAAAATATTATCTGTGGCCCAAGGGAGAGCCAGTTTGAACCCATTTTCAGGGCAAGGCCGAAGGCTACGTGAAGGAGTACCAGGCACTCATTGTTCGGGGAAGGCAGAATGTTACAGAAGGATGAACTGGGTTGAACCAACGTTCAAGGACAAGAGAGGTTATAAAAAAGAGTCAGACAGCAGACGGACTCTGAGAGGGACAGCTTGTGAAGCGTGTTTCAGGTCTCCAGGTATACCTGCGAAGGATTGCTCATGTAGCACTTTATCTCTTCTAAATAAAATGTTAACTTTTTTAACTTTAATTGAGTGCCGTATTGGATTCTTCTCATCAACCAACTCGGGGGGATAGGAAATCCCAACAATTTTGGGGGCTCGTCCGGGATGAGAAGTTTTCCTGTATAGGTGAATTCGGTCCAAGACGCTTTCATCCGCTGAACACTGCGTACTCCCAGGCCGCCTCAAACCAAGGTAAGCAGAAACCTGTTTACACTAATTCTGCATATTGGATAATCTAAAATAAGGAGTACTTTGTGGATTGGTGGTGAAGGAACCAAATTGATACATGTGCAATTCGCTAAAGTTAATGTTAAGGAAACCGGTAAAAGTGCACAACAATAGTACCGGCGAGTACCAAGGGATCTTCTATCCGAAACAAATTAAAGGATCAGGGATCCTATTGGGTTTGGTGGGTACCGGGGAGTACCAAGGGAATAATGATCTGACACAAATAAAAGGATTTTGAATCCTAGTCTTTGGTTTGGCAACCCCATAAGTTCCTGATGAGGGCTGAAGTCCCTAGGTTGGAGTCCTGGGGGTTTGAGGACCCCCGAATCCCAGGGTTAGAGTCCCTAGGAGGTGAACCTTCTTAAATCCTGTGGGTTAGAGTCCCTAGGAGCAAAGTCTCCTTAAATCCTGCGGGTTAGAGTCCCTAGGAGTAAAAGCTCCTTAAATCCTGGGCTGCAGTCTCTGAGGATGCAGCTCGTGTGTGTGTGTGTGAGCAAGGGGTGAGAAGAGGAGAGTTAAAATATATATAATATAAACCCCTTCCATATTACATTGATCTCGAAGGGTTAATTTAATAGGGGTTCCGGAAGTATAACATAAGATTTCAGAACAAAGCTTTCTGGAGCTGTGGAGGACGGTGCCACACGGAGGTGACCAGTCGGGTCACCTCCGTGTGGCACCGTCTGATCGGGTAAAATAGATGCAAACTGGGGGACTGTTGTAGAAATGGAAGGTGAATATGATCGGGAAACTGTTGACGGCGGCTGGGGGCCAGCGCCGGGGTGTTGATCGAAAATAATGAACGGCCAGCGGAGGCTGTTGTTGGTGGCGGTGGTTGGAGATACTACCGGGAAAAAGAAACATGATGTTTGAACACACGGGATGCGCGGTGAGAAAAAGAAAGGCGTTAATTTGGCAGACTGAGTGTCACTGGCGCAGATATCGAGGAGTAGGAGAGATAATAAAAATAAAAAAAGGGGCTCGAGTCGAAATGCGATAAGGGGAGTGTGTGGAGAAAAAAGGAAACTCTGCATGGTTTCCTTACTGGATACAAATTAAAGCTGTGGACAAAAACAACCAAGAACGGCGTAATTCGGCGTAAAAAACGTCGTATATATGCATATATATATATAAATATATATATATTTAAAAGGGGTTACAAAAAGGTTTTTTCCAAAAAAATATATATAGTATTTCCCAGGTCAGCAATTGAGTGGCAGACGTGTCTTCTCTTTTTCTAACACAATTTGTCCTTCGAGCCGGATATCACAACTTTTTTCTCCTTTCAAGGTTTGGACCCGAAACTGTGCACAGGGAGTCTAAGACTCTTCTCAAAGTCTTCTGCCCTAGTCCGTTACAGGATTAGTTTGGTTTTGTGAGGCCGGATCCGCTTGAGTTGGAGGAGAGTGACGACATCCATTTTACTAGAAAAACCGGACTGGTGTTTTAAAAGTTTTCATCCCCTCTAAAAGCCCACTCGGCGCTAGTAAAACTAATAAGAATCGGCAGTTCCTCTTAGCAGAAAAAAACAAAAGCAGGTTTATTAACTGAAATCAGTCCGGGAAAATAAGTTTAGATAAAAGCGTGAATAGATAATAATATACATAATATAGAATGGGGGCATTCAGCAACAAAAAATGGAAGTTATGACAGCAAAATGGGGAAGGTTGCTGAGGAAACATTTTAGTTGAAGCGCAAGAAGGGAGTAGAGATGGTGAAAAAGTGAATAACAAGATGTGATGTGAACTTGTGATTAATTCTGATTTGTTTTCTTTTTATTTTAAGAAGTGATATATGGGAGACGAAGCCTCCTCTGCCTGTCTTTCCTCCGACTCTCCCTCCAGTCTTCATCCACCCGTCACATCCTCCTCCACCTCCTCAGTCCCCATCACAAACCACAGCCCTGGTCCCACAGAGCCAGAGCCCAGACCTTGTGTCTGCATTGAACAAAACTATGAGCCAGAACTGCAGCATCCAGCTACAGGCAGCTCCCACCAGATCGGACAGAGCGACTGGTAAGCAACAAATACCAGTACATTATTCCTGAGCCAACACTAATCTGTTTATGCCAGCAGCAACAGGGCTGCGGAGCAGAATGAAAAAAGAAAAAGAGAATAAGCTGATGATGATGTTGAAGTATCTGAAACCTGTTTGTTCTTATGTGTATTCCTGAGACAAATAGCGATGTGGAGGCCTGTGGACCGGGGGCCTGTGGGGGGACAAGAGAGCGGAGCAGGGAGGAGGCCTTCAAAAGACGGGATGGTGTTTGGATGGAGGAGAGGAAGGAGAGGACATGTGGAGGTGGTGGATCCCTCTTCAATGGACAGGGACCTGTCTTCAACAGGTCATGCACAAACAAACACATGGGAAACAGGAGAGAAGTACAACAAATGCGAGATAAAAGAAATAACTAACTGGAATGGTAGAGGATGCAAGGTAATATTTCTGTGCAATTCCAGAGGCACGCAAATCCGTTATTTTAACCTTAGAATGTTTTTTTTTATTTTTATTATTATTATTTTTTTAAAAGGTGTATGAATGGGTTTATTAATTGATGAAATGTCACGATGAGCGTGAGACTACAAACGAATACCTGCACCCAGAATATCTGTTGCGATTGTTTAGACTGTTTCTTCAAAATGAATGAAAGTGGTTGGGATGAAGCATGAGTGATATAAAATAATTTAACTCAACAAGCAATTTGGCTTTAACTACAAGAGGTGATTAATTAGTTACACAAAGGCCAAAGGAAATTTATGAAGTGACTCCTCACTCTAAGAGAATAAAAAATGGTGACGTACTGAAATGTTTCTACAGAGACTCAAGGTCAGAGATAAGAGATGAACGGGCATTCTTTACCACAAACAGAGAAGACTAAAACAAATCTTTGCTGAAACAACAAAGGGTTTTGAGAAAGTGACGTGTCACTGAACGGTGGGGGCCAACAGGGCACCCTAAAGGATATTGCTCCTCTGATGAAACAAGCAAATTCGAGAGGAAAATGTATGACATTAATGAACAGATCTATAAAACATGGATAATTGGTATTACAAACCACCTGAACAACTTTCTTAAGGAAAAACCTTTGGGGGAAACTGACATAATGCGGAAGAAGGTAAACACATGTGGAACTTATTTGGCTATGATGAGCATGTGTTAGATTGACACAAGCTCAAAAGGGGGGATGGAAGTACTGATAAACATTTGTTGGCATGCATGGATTGTGAAAAACACAATCCCAAGATTTAAATTACAGGAAAACATTATGTATGTATGGGCTGGGCTTCGTTAACAAGTATGGGCTTCATTAGACTAAATTAAATGTAAAGATAAGGATTATTGTCTGACAATCATAGAAATGTTTTTTAATTATAATGCACAGGAGGTTTTAACAAAGGCAAAAAGCCTCAACAGAAGAAAGAGGACTGCGACACCAGAGGGAAGGTTTTTTATCAGCACAAACTGTGTCAACAAAGTGACAACGTATCTGATCTGTTCTACTTTTGGGAAGAATGTCATTTATCATTACTCTTATTATCCACAGTCAGCAGGACTGATGGGAAAAATAAAGGGTACAATTACTTAAGAAATTAAAGGGGCTCTAACCTTTGAACAATTAGATGATGAAACTTTTTATCTTACCAAGCTTAAACCAGTCGTTAAAGAGAAAATGAACAAATGGGAGAGAACAAAGCAGAAAATATGAAGAGAAAAGAAATGATGTTGTCTGCTCAATGTTTTTCCTACACAGAAGCTGCCTTATCGGGCCATGAAGGCCACAGAGGACCTGACATAAACCAAGCACACGAACAAGCAGAGAGAGAACACTGGATCCACCTCATGCAGGATCACAACCAGGAGCCATTTATTGCCACGTATGCTACACACATAGAGTAATTTGTCTTAATGGGGATTGCACCGCTGATGACTCAGTTTTACAGATACCTGACTCCTCCGAGGCGTGGCTGGCTAACCAGGGAGGTGAGTACAATAGGGTCACCTAGCTGGAACCCAGTGAAGAACCCAAGTGTAAGCCATTAGGGTGACTTATAGGAGGGACCAATAACGCCCGGAGGTTTAGGGGGGTCTGTAAGATGGAGCTCAGTGGTGGATCGGCAACGCAGGGATTGGTAAGCAATACCTAGACCATGAGTCAACTTACAGATACTTAGGTTTTGTTAGTTTGATGGAAACAATAATACAAATGGACACATAGACACACATATTTATATTTAATCAAAGCACAATTCCTAAATAAGAAACATAAATAGGGAAGAAATTGTAAAGAAGAATGTCTAAAATTGATAGAAAATGTTTAACTGAACTTTGTTTGTTTTTGTCATACGAGAAACACAGAGTGGATCCTGGACTGGACTCCGCTTCGCCACCCGCTGTGATCTCCCTCTGTACCACCAACCTCCCACCACACCACACCAAGGATGAAGAAGAAGAACCAACAACTACAGCCCATCAACGAACATTACGAAATACTTGCATGATCTGAACGAGAGACGACAAGAGTCTGACGAGCAAAAGAAACCAGGACTCATCTGGTGAGTCTGAACATCCACAGAATTAAAGAACTTTTACTCTTTTGGACGTTATCATGAAAGTGAAACGTCAAGGAAGCAGAACCTTTGGAGAACGACCAAAGACGGTCGTGTCAGCACAAACGATTCCAAGTTGACAAAGAGCCCTGACGAGAGCAGAGAAGAGAAGCTGCACCAGGGACAAAGAAAGAAGAAGAAACATTGATGGGCAAAGACATTTGAAACACACTAGGTGAGAACATTGTGTGTGATCACCATGGCAACGTGGACATTGGAGCCGAGAAGGGAGGGCTCACACCGGCAGGGGAGGAGGGAAGATCAAAAAGGGGGGAGCGAGGTGGACCCCAGTGACGGATCAACACACACTATTTGGGTGAGTTAATTTTAGAGCATGATTTACAAATTAAACAAATAAATGCACACACATCCTATAAGTAGAATGCTGGAAACACAGTTCAGTGAAAGAATCACTGTTTTGATCTCAGTGGCTGTATCGCTCTTCGCTGTGTTTGGGTGACGCTAATACTTGAGGATTACAGCAGTGTCGGCTGGATGCTACCATGAATAACTAATTTGAACCAACAGGAATCTCACCAGGATGATGAGAATTGGAGGAACTGCAGCTTGTTGGGGAGTCATCTCGATCCCCTGAATAAAATTCTGACACACGATTATGAAACAATGATTTATTAGTCAAGGAATTGCAATCAGTGATGAAAGTATGAATAAAAGTGTTTTCTGTATTGACAAAAAACAGTGAACAACATGTTATAAGATACTTACACCCTTCAAGTAGTTTGTGTAAGGTGTAATGAGGTATAATGCTTAATCCGGGGAGAAGGTTATCAATAGTAGGCTCAGACCAGCCTACACCCACAACAAGTGTCAGTCAACTGACACCATCTTTGCAGTGACTACGGACGGGTTCACAACGGGCAGTCCGACCGACAGACACCCAGTGCATGGTGATCTGTGTCCACTGTCTACAACGAAAGAAGAAGACCAGCGACGAAGAAATGCACAATGCTATCCTCTCCTCTGTTCTATCTTTTTCAATTCTCCGCAGTTAGTTTAGTTAAAAAAATAGAATGTCAGCATGCTTAACTATTGCCATAATCGCTTGGGGGTTGTAATGGGTGTCTTTGCGTTTGCTAAGTGTATAACAGCTATCACAGAACCAACCTCAGGGCTCCCGAGGAGGAGGACTCCACGCGTCGGGGGGCTGGAAATGTCTGGGGTTATGTTACGATTGCGGGGGACAGAGGCTTTTTCCCAGAGTCCAAACCAAAACAATTGGGTCAACAATGGTCAGACTGGCCGCACCACTGACCATAATCAGAAACAAATTGGTGAAAAGCATAGAAAGTGGAAACGCAGCGCTCACTAAACGACGGCGGCGACACAACTTTTGATCCGACCCGTTCATTTGACCTCACCTACCAAAGTCCCACTTATATTGATGCCATTGAGTCCCTAGGGGAAATCTGAATGAATACAAGCCGGCTAATCAACTTGCAGCCAGGTTGAAAACAACACGGTTTAGTCCGTGTTGTTTTCAACCCACTTTCTGGTAACGGCCAACAAAAACTGAGGCCGCATTAACTATGTTCATAACCATGTTCATAACAATGTGCTACGACTCTCCGATCTCACCAGCAGCTAGAGTGATCTCTGGAAGAGATCAAAAGGGGGAAATTGTGAGATGTGGGTTTCTGTTTGTGTGTTTTTTTATAATCTTTTGACTTGTAGAAAAGATGGTGTGACCGGATGAGATCATATAAGTCAGACAATGTGAATTGTGGAAGGGAGAGCACAGGAAAAATGAAGATAAAATATTATCTGAGATAGCGCACGTTTGGCCGAAGGGAGAGCCAGTTTGAACCCATTTTCAGGACAAGGCCGAAGGCTACGTGAAGGAGTACCAGGCACTCATTGTTCGGGGAAGGCAGAATGTTACAGAAGGATGAACTCGGTTGAACCAACGTTCAAGGACAAGAGAGGTTATAAAAAAGAGTCAGACAGCGGACGGACTCTGAGAGGGACAGCTTGCTAAGCGTGTTTCAGGTCTCCAGGCATACCTGCGAAGGATTGCTCATGTAGTACTTTATCTCTTCTAAATAAAATGTTAACTTTTTTAACTTTAATTGAGTGCCGTGTTGGATTCTTCTCATCAACCAACTCGGGGGGATAGGAAATCCCAACACTGTCTTATTTTTGTCTTGTATTCCTTGCACACGCCCCTTGTGGTAATAGTATGTACTACCACTAGTTTCCTATTTCTGTTTCCATCTGCTGGTGACAGTGGTAGTGAACACTATCCTCCTTCTCAGCTCCTCTGCTGTTTGATAGTCACTAAGTGTGTCCCCCAGTAGTTTTGTCCTTAGATTTGTCTAGCATCTTCTCATCATCTTCTCCCCTCCTTCAGTTAATCGCACAAACAAACGCACACCTTGTTTGGAACTGAAACAGTAATTCTTTGTTTTCTTTTGGTTTAGTGATTATTTTACAATAACTTTGGAAGGCTAAGAAAAATAAAATCTATATCACTAGATTCAGAGCGATATTTTATGTGTTGTTTTTAGAGATGTTCCGATATCATTTTTTCCCTCCCGATACCGATTCCGATATACGTCAGGTGGGTATCGCCGATACCAGTGTCCCCTTAACTTTGGTAAATTTGTCGTGCTCTTAAGCGTGACGCGTCTTCAGATGTTTGATTAAGTTGCTGTTGTTGAAATTTGCACTCGTGCCACCCCTCGAAATTGCTTCTTTGCACTTGTTGCATGTCGGCGTCTTACTGGTGGGAAAAGCCACTGTAAAGTACTGCCTAAACCGCCGACATGATGCGCTAACGTTAGCTTCTGAGCGAATGTGCAAATGACAGAGAAGACAGGACGAGCAGCACCGAGACCAACGGCCATTTACAGTAGCGGTTACCGATCCGGATAAGCGGACCCGTAGTAATAACAGTTCAAATCTACTGTGTTGTTTGGTACAGCGAAAGTTGCCCGAGAAGAGGGCAACTTTTTTAAAGCGGCGAAGAAGAGACACGGTACGTGGTATCGGATCGGAGTCTGGACTCCAGTACTCGCCGATACCCGATGCCAGCATTTCGGCAGTATCGGAATCGGAACAACTCTAGTTGTTTTGTAGCATTTATTTCTGATGAACTGAACAAGTTGTACACAACTGTACACACAATTGTTTGACACATTTGGATAGTATTTTAATTTTACTAGCGTTACTTAATAGATAAAGTTGTGTTTAGAATATTTTCATTTGGATGGCTGACTATTATTATACTGCTGAATAAAAAGATATAACGTTTCTAAGTATCTTTTTATGATATACAGTCAGGGTGCGATTTGTGGGGGGGGATTTCCCTCGCTCTGGTTTTCCTATCCCCCCCCTCTGCTAAATTATTTTTATCGCCGGGGGGACAAGGATTTCCCCCCCTCAGTGTTTTTTTTTATCTCCGGGGGACAGGGATTTCCCCCCTTGATAGCGATGAATGCAACTGCCAGCCTACTTAAAATCTAACGATCTTCAGTGTCAACATTCAGAAATATCTGCCGTCTGCCGGCGGATATCATTGAACACGTCATCACACACAAAAACATTGTAACATTTTAGTGCGGGAACTTTGCAGGGAAAACAGCGCTGAACCAAAGATAAATAAAGCTTAAGCGGTAGTTCTGGAAGGAAGACTTATTTCTCAGCTGTTCGCTGACAGCTAGGGGGGAGGGAGGGAGGGGCGGGGGCACGTGTACAAATAAACAACCAATCAGCCAATCGGTAGCGGCTATGCGTCGGTCTACCAATCATAACATTGCTGTCAAATATTTAAGGAGTGATCTTGGCGGGTCCTGTCAGCTGTCATTTTAGGGCAGACCGGATCCAACCCTCCTCCACCCCAAGCGCCTCCGGCACACTACAGGCAGAATCGGCCGGCTCAACTTCCTGACTTCACCACCACCACCACCACCACCACCACCACCAGTGTCTGGACTCAGGGGGGGGGGAGTTTGGAGGATCAGAACTCGGAACCGCGGCCCCCGATTAGAGGATAGAGTCCAAATCGCCAAAGACACAAAATTCTCCATAGACACAAAATTTTGTTACACATGTAATAAAGGGGTATAATTGCAGAACGAGTCAGTCCTGATTGAAAAGGCGTTCAGAGCAGCATATCGAGTTACTTTTCAGGACCCAATAATAAAACGACTAAATTAACACCTGAAAGGTTGGCGCTCATGTACGCCTACAGGACGATTCCTAGCCTCTTGATGAAGATCATTTTTTCCCAGCCTCTTGATAAAGATCATTTTTTCCATTTACATTCGCGCATGCGTGGAGCGGTTCCGTAGCAGAGAATATAGGAACCAGCTCTTTAATAATACGAGCAGTGCGGAGCTGCATTACTGTGAGAGATGGCCTATTACTTTTGTATTGGGTTTTGCATATTAACATGCTTTAGACATATTTTATTTGTTATTTATACCATTAGCCTACTGTGATGGTTTTCCACGTCACAGGTTTTTTGGTGCCCCCCCAGGCATTTCGTTCCCTACGCGCAGTGCGTGATGTGCGTGCGGAGCGCCGACACTGAGCATATCGTCTTGTCAAATAAATTAAGATTACAAGTGTTGCCATGTTGTGATGGGAACTAATCCACGGACCCGAAAAAGGGCCTGTTTACCCCTTTGCGTTCTTCTCCCTAGTTATGAAAGCTAAAACTCCAATGTCCAAAAAATAATAATAATAATTGTGATGACAAAGTGAAACGTCAAACCCACAACTCGTCAGCGAGTCAACTTGTAATGAATCAGGGTCTGTGTTTTACAACAAGAAGTGGGAGTGCATTTTGTGACATCATCACAGTATGCCCATGTTTGATAGAGCAGAAGGACCCCCCCACGTGACATTGTGGAAGGCAACATTTAACTATTGGTTTGTTTAAAGAAAGCTTATTTATTACGATCAAGCACTCAAATATGATTAAAATCCCCAAATCATGATTACGGGTACAGCACGAGAATAGACCAAGAGAGGCCCGTTCATAGTTCTGGTCTTCATACAGAGAGAATAATATCTTCTGAGAAATCTAACATATTTGATTTTCAAATTTTTCCAAGAAATGTGACTATATGTGAGCCTAAATGTAAAAAGAGTTCAAGCCTTACTCCATTTGCTTTTGTGTTACACTGCTCAGCTCAAGGTTCTGAGCACAGCTGCTTTTGGTCAGCCAGGAAATTGCACCTGAAATTGCCCCTGTGGTCTGAGTGGCTTATAACCCACCTCGCAAGTAAGAGTAAATGAGACGCAAACGAAACAGCCTTCCCACTTCTCTATATCCACCACAAGCATATTTCTCAACAATCTACAATAAATCTCTTGTCTGTCTTCCAAAAAGGTCAGCCAGTCATGTAGTTTGTGTGAATTTATAGAATGGAAGAGGCCGTGCGTTGTCTTTGGCCACCATAGCATGTAGAAATAAACCCCAGATCCTCTGATTTTGTATTCCTTGTGTGTAATGAATCTTCTTGATTCCAGCTTCTCTGCTATTGCAGTAAATTGGCTTGATTCTTGGTATGTGCTGCCTGTCCTAAGGGAATGAATGGAAGAGCTTGAATTTCACTGATCCAGGCAACAACAAAAAATGCAATTGAATAGAAATTATGTGCTGGCTTTCATTTTGAATTGCAATATATCATTTCTTTTTTTGCTGTCTCCTAGGTTTCCAAGCAGTGAATGAGCAAAGTATATTTTTTGGTTAGCCAGACCTGAGCCTTGGTTTTAAAGAGGCAGTAACTGCATGCTGGAGACCTGGTCATGCATCAATGCCAAATGCTAGCAGAAACATACCTTTAATGGTTAGTCCTTGGAAGAGGGCCAATGCTGTTGGCCATGTTGCCTACTCAATCATTCCAATTTCAGGCCTAGAGCGTGTTCAGACAGTGAATGATTTGTGTTCTTATCAATCCATACCTCAACACTTCAGTTTGCTTGATTACAACAGATGTACATGCAGTCCAGGTCCATTGCCTATACTAAGATTAAAATGGTAATGTTTGGCATAAAAATCTGTTTTTGTACAAAAAAAAAGCTTTGAAGAGCGCAATGCTCAGGGCCATAATCACCAATAACAGAGATAGTTTACATTTGGCTACAAGATAAAGAACATATTTTCGAATGACACTAGCCTATTCATGGTTGAAATACTGAATGTTACCACCCTTAATTCTTGGGCGCTTCTGTTTGAAGTATGGTAAACAGAAATGAAATGATCAAAAAGACAAGCAAATAGATTTTATTATTATAATCTTTTAGACTCAAAAGCCAAATAAACCATTTGGGTGCACAATCTCGCAGTAAGGTTGAAACATTTCTGTTATGTCATTTTCAGGACATGAAAGACCTTTGTCAGCTTTGTCATAGCTGTTTTGCAGTCTTAAATGATCGGCTACTTCCACGTGACAAGGTCATCCCTGACCTGCAGAGTCAAATCCCACAGGGAGAATATTGATTGAAAAGTGTCAACATGCCTCCACCTCACTAAGAAACTGGGAAGAACCCTGACTCAGATGTAGTCAGACAAAACCATCTCATCAGTTTATCATCAGCTCTGCTGGGAGAACCATTTCATTTAGAAAGGAAGCAGGGCAGACATTTGCGGTTTAGCTCAAATCTGTAGGATCTGAGTTCGAATCGTTTTCATTTATTAAGGCATATCAATTATTTTCAATAATAAATTAGATTAATTTAATTGATTTAATCAACATTAGTATTATTTACTTATTAATTATATTAAAATAGTCATTCTGGCTCTATATACATATATTTTAATTTCGGTTATTGTAGATTAGATGTTTGTTTGGAATACTTTTTCTTTGTACATTCTCTCTCGTTTGCGCTTTTGCTGTTGTAAATCTCATAAATTGACCTTCTACAGTCCTGAAATGATTATCCATTTGTATCATATATATTTTACAGAGATAGAGTGTCCTGTAGCATTCATTGATGAGAAAAAAATGAATGATGAAATAAGGAGATCAATTCAAAAAGACACAACAGACACCATATCACTGCCGATTTGCAGATTTGCTTTCTAATCTCAATTTGTTGTTGAATCATTCTTCTACTCCTTTACCATGGCCAGCCCTCTATACTTTTTTTCATTTTTGGGAGACTTTTTACTGGGCTGATCTGAGGGTGTTGCAACAGAGTACAGACTTTACAGCCCTCTAAGGCAAATTTGTAAGTTGTGCTTTTATGCGGTACAAAATAAAATGAATTGAATTGAATAGTCCGGGAAGAGACCGAAATAAAAGTTACATTGGTACTTGCACAAAAAATAGATGTACAATACCATAAAGAAAACACAAAGTTGGCCAGTGACTCTCCATCCATGGCATTAAAACATCAGAATCATAATTAATGCCAAGTAAAGGAGGCATTGACTAAATAAGGCTGAAAAAGATGTTGGGAAGACTTCATTTCAATGATGAAGATGCCTTTGCAAACCCTTTATGGTCCAACGGTATGGCCGGCTAGCCATTATTTTCCCTCAGTTTTATAAACTACGTACAACTCTTACCATGTTGCCACAATGATATAAGATAAGCATTGTGCTTAAGGTAATACAGTCAAAATGTTCAAAATACCTGGGAAAGCTCAAACAGGGCAGGCCATCGAGCTTTCATGTCAATTACAGGTGGTGTAGGAGCCATATTGAGCTGTGTTTTACTTCTTTTGAGTAGTGGTGCGTGTGTGTGTGACGAGTGAGTGGGTGGTATGGCCAGAGGTGGGTGTGCACCTAGAGGACGGTTGGGAGGACTGAAGTTGGAGCCCAAGGAAAGCCATAAAGACAGGAAGACACAGCAGTGGGTGTGGCTGAGAGAGGAAACAGTCTTTTGACCGCGTTGCTGGAGTTCTGTCTGCAGCAGATCTTCTCTTAAGACGGTTCACATCTATCTCTGGTAGTCCAAGGTGTTTGACCTTTGCTCTGTAATTTCCCATCTTGTACCTCAGGCTGTTGTGCCAACCATACAAACCATTGAAGGAAACCGGGTCCCTCAAACACAGGTGCTTTTCAACCAGGGCCTCAGCAACCAGCTCCCTTTTTTCTTGGAACGGATAGGCAGAATAGAAAAAGATATAGATATTATAAAATAGAATATTAGATTTTACTGCAGGATTGCAAAGTAGGGTTCCGTCATTTTCATAAAGTTCATTTGCAGGCAGTAAAACAAGCTCAGTGTCAAAAGAGGAGGTAGGAATATTAAACCGAGCTGGCCAAGACACAGAACGAAGGAAAGAGGTGCTACTTGGAGAAGAGGTATCACTGGATGCAGTGGAATTGGAACAAACATCCTTGGACAACTTAGCACCACTGCTCTCAAAGCTCTCTTGAAGTGCTTGAGTAGCCAAACAATCCTCAATTGGTAAAGTCATCACTGGTTCAGCAAGAATCACCTTGATGGTGTCTTTGTCCTTAATGTCACTGGTTTCAAGGAGAATAAAAAACTAACCATCAAAGTCTTGATCCAGGAAGAGCACTTTAAGGTCCTGCTCAATTGCAAATGTTTCTTGTACAATTTGCTTCAATTCCTCAACAGTCTGAGGAATTCCTGAAGGCAATAGCAGCTTGCGTATTTCGTCTGGCAGAATGACTCGACGTCTGGCAGTCATAGTTCTGATTCTGTGGTTGAAGAGAAAGAAATGACAGTGACTATGTTAAATTTAGACATGCAAACAAAATTACTAATTCAAGTAAATATACAAACGTTAAACATCCAACTTCAGTGTAGGTAAGTACAGGTAACAGCTAAGTATTCAAGTTGAATTAATTTCACTGCACATAGCTACACCACCAACTAATGACAGTACATGGAGGAATTGGAAGCAATCAAATACATGTCAACATATTATGGTGGCCCTGAAGTGCAAAGCACAACGACAATACACTGCGATTCGAAAAAAAAAGTATTGCGCAGTTTTGCGCATCACTGAAATCAATTTACCTGGCTCTGCTTTGCAAGGCTGCGGATGCAAAGAAGTTTGGTTATGACGTAGTGCTTGAGCCACTTTTAAAAGACCTTGCACAGTTGGAAGACGAAGGGCTATGCGAATTGCAGAGGGTAGGAGTCTGTTAATTCCGGTTGTCAGTGGCTGTCAAGTTGACAGTCACTGGTCTTGTGGATTCCAATTCAAAAGCCCTAAAGTGCTCACAGCATCATGACTGTAGATGCTTAACAGCAAATATAGGGTGGTCATGCAAAATGAAGATGAGACTTAGTTCAAGTCCGGAAGCCCCCCCAGTGGATCCGTAGGGCAAGATCATTCCCACCGAGTAGCAAATGCCATAACAAGTCACTGTATTGGCCACTTGAACAAATGTCTCCCCAGGAAACCTTATTTGCAATGCTTCCAATATGTTGTCCTTGAGGACATCCACAGGCACTGTGGACAGATTTGAGACACTGAGGGCCGGTTGGAAAATGTCTGTGCCATGCAGATGGTAAGCTAGCATGAACTCATGCTTAACAGCAAGGGACAATAAAATGTTGCGAAAACAGCTAGTATGTCGGATCACTCGTTTAAAGAAGCTATGTTTCGCTTCAAAGCGCATTGTCCTCAGAGCTACAACAGGTCCAAAAGCCTTGATTAGTTCTGGATAATGCTCAAGAAAATGGTGTTTTGGCAGAAATTTTGCTTCTGGGAATACCTGCAAGTATCTATGCCTGTGCTCTGACATCTTGATGTCAAGGTATTTAAATTGTGTCATCCGTGTGAAATGGAGAAAACATTAGTTCAACAATGTCTTTAAGATCCATTAGAACAGTAGTCCCCAAACTTTTTCTTGTGAGGGCCACAAAACCTATTTCCTCCTCTGACAGGGGCCGGGCTGACCGGGGGGTGCCGGCGGGCCGCAGCAGTAGCAGGCGAGACAAACACCAGTTTTCATGGGCGATTCCACCAGCACTTATTTTGGTGCCAAAGTTCAGCGGGATAGGCTGTGGGCTGTCAAATTTGTTGTCCATCTGTGGGGGAACTGTCTGATTAAGTCATTGAGTTGGAACAAAGTGAAGTATTTTTTCTTCCACACGCACTGTCCGGTAAGTCCGGTGGATACCCTGACAAAACGTGAAAATAGTAGCGGTTTACAGTAGCGGTTACCGACCCGGATACGCGGACCCGTAATAACAACAGTTCAAATCTAATGTGTTGTTCAGTACAGCGGAAGTTGCCCGAGACGAGTGCCCGGATAGCGCTAGGTTAATTTGCCGTGCGTGACGTTCCACAAACCCGGTTCACGCTAGTAGAATGCTGGATCTCGCTAACGTCAGCTAACGCCCGCTCCTGAGCTAACGTTAGCGCCTGACATTAGATAACGCCCGCTCCTGAGCTAGCGTTAGCGCCTGACATTAGATAACGCCCGCTCCTGAGCAAACGTTGGCTCCTGACGTTTAGCTGACGTCAGCTCCTGATCAAACATTAAACAATTCTTCGCCCCTCTTAAACAGCAGCTGCTGATGGCAGCACAGCGCAACTTTTTTTAAAGCGGCGAAGAAAAAGGTACGTGGGATTCGGAGCCTGGACTCCAGTACTCGCCGATACCCGATGCCAGCATTTCGGCAGTATCGGAGGCTATTCCGATACTAGTATCGGAATCGGAACAACTCTAGTTCTTTCTTTTTCCTGAAAGTCAGAGGTCTCTCCCAAACAAAACATGCAGACATGAGATCGGGAAAAGCTTTCCAAAAATCCACCAATAGAATGGGCTCCTAAATTGTCTGCTACTACACAAACCTTTGTGACTTTTGATTTTCTTTTCAAACTAAGGTATAAATAGCCCTTCGTCTTCCAACTGTGCAAGGTCTTTTAAAAGTGGCTCAAGCACTACGTCATAACCAAACTTCTTTGCATCCGCAGCCTTGCAAAGCAGAGCCAGGTAAATTGATTTCAGTGATGCGCAAAACTGCGCAATACTTTTTTTTTTTAATAGGTTACGTCATCTTCAAAAGAAGTCACTGGTTGGTGATTCATTTGTCAACATCAGACGTCAAGTCACGTATGGGGCATAGAAGGAGGAAAGACAGTAGGCAACAACTTTGAATATGCCAAAACTCTACGGGGAGGCTAACATAGCTGAAGTGCTAAAGGTGGCGGAATGGCAGCTGGAAAGGCAACAAAGAATCGCTGTAGTCACCGATAATGCGAGTAACATGGATGTGGCAGTGAAGAAAGCCGGGCTGGCACCGCACATCAAGTGTTTCGCTCACACTTTAAATTTAGCCACCCAGGCTGGTTTGAGTGTGCCGTGCGTCGCGCGCTTGCTGGGTCGGATTCGCTGGATTGTGAAATTCTTCCACAGGAGCCCGACAGCTACTGCTGTGTTAGCTGCGAAGCAAAAACTGCTGCTCGGCCCGGACATCAATGAGCACAAGCTAATTGTGGACGTGACCACACGCTGGAATAGCAGTCTGCACATGTTGGAACGATATCTCGAACTGCAACCGGCGGTGGCTGCTGCTCTGCTTAGCCCAGAAGTCCGTCGTAACGCCCGTGAAATCGACACAAGCCAGTCTTAGTATATTTGAAGAGAGTTTTGATGTGGGATAAAAATCCAGTTATTCTTTCTTATTCAAGCGAGGCTCCCCCCAGAGGCCAAAAATAAAAGTGCACTGTCGTAAATACGCTCAGCTGTTCTCCGTCAAGCAGAGGTGAAAGTAAGCCAGTACTGTTCGGTACAGCGTACTGCTAAGATATTCGGACCCGGTTTGCCGTACCGGGTCCTGATTGGTTGCATTTGAAGGGCGTGAAAGGCGAAATAATTTAATGTTGCATTATCAAATGTTACATTTTGTATCATGGACATTATTTGTTGCAAATCTCCCGACCATTATGTCGACCTGAGGCTGCGAGACCAAAACAAGACCGAGGGATCCAAGACCACTCAAAAGTGGTCTCAAGAACAAGACCGCTCTCGAGACATTCAACTCTACTTTACTTTGCTTCCGTCAGCTGCATTCTTACTTTAAAGTTCTGTCCGCCAGAATAATGTCTGGCTGACGTTCATGTTGCATTGACCGGAGATGTGGATTGGCGGTGAATGACAAGAGGAATCTCAGCTCTGAAGTTGAGTCACGTGCCTACCACTACTTTGCAGAGGAAATACAACAATACAATGTTTGTTGAGTGCCTCGACTTCAGAAGATTGGCTGAGATTACAAAAATAAAGTTTGTTAATGAAGGAATGCACAATGTTTTGTTGTTTAAACATAAACGGATTAAGTCCAGGACTAATATTTTTTATGTAGAGTTAAAAACATACATTTTCATTGTTAACATCATGTATTTAATTGCGTTACATTTACATGCTCTCATAATTACTTTTATCAGTAAATACATTTGTTAACGATTGTTCCATTTCAGTACTTTCTGCATGAAATGTGTGTACGCTGTATCTCGATTTTTTATTTTTTTTAAATCAAACCTTATTTTACTAACTGCATCTCAGGTTTCAACACAACCAGCTGAAATACTGGAATTCTTAAGAAAATATTTTAAGTGGAAAGTGTTTGACTTTTCCATTGCAGAGAAGGGTATTGCAGTAAAACTTGCAGAGTATTGCAAATCTATAATTGGAAAGACATGTCATAGCCAGTCAACCTGTTATAGTCTGTGGGGGCTGAGAAATGCCCTTGAGAAGCGCTCTTAAAAAATAGTGGCAGCTATATAATTGGAATATTAGATAAACTCAAAGAATCATGAGTTATGACAACTGCCTTGAACAAGAAGCAATAAACCCACGCTCACAGTTGGAGAGTGCAGTATAAAGGGAAATGGAGGGAGAGTGGGTAAGGGATGAAGAAGGAGGAGGGAGTGAGTGAGTGATATATCTTCTGCCCTTCCAAACACAGATTTTCCACGGTGATGGGAGGCCCTCTGCAAATGATGAAGGAGGCAGCTGTAAGAATCCAGAGGTTCTGCCGGTTCATAGCAAAGTCAATGCCATCCAATCCCCCCAAACTCTCACACCTCAAAGAAGGCTCTGTAACATCATGACGCACCTGGCCACTGTAGGTTTGACATGTTACTCAATCATGAGGAGGAAGCCTTTCTAAAAACGGTTTCATGACCTGACGTAGGTTCCAGTAGGATGCATTTAGCTTGCTCCTTGATAACTCTGAGCTTCCAAAGCTTTTCATGTAGTGTACATTAACACAAACCATGCAGGTTGTTTCTTTAGTCTATCCCTGTTAGAGAAACAAGCTTGCACTGAAACACGGTACTGATTGATTAGGATTGAATTACATAATAATAATAGCAACGTCGGTACAAAGAAATGTGTCGGTGCGGAGTCGCAGCCAGGAGCGGTGGGATACTAATGTAAGTTGCTTGTTTGTGAGCGCCTTCGATTAACTCCTGTCATGGAATTATGACGTTTGTCGAGTATCAATGACGTGCAGGTCGGATACATGCGACCTGGCCGTTCAGACTGAAGTTGCATTTAAAAACATCGGATACGTATCGGAATTGGGTCCACATACCCAAGTGGCCTGGGTCGCATTTGAAAAGATCGGTTCTGTGTCGTTCAGGCTGTCATGAAAACATCAGATACAGGTCGCATAGGGGCAAAAAATCGGAATTGGGTCGTTTCAGCCTGCAGTGTGAACGTAGCCATAGTGTAGCTTTCTGCCCTGTGCCATTCTCTAGCAGAGTTTAACGAAATAGTGTTTGTATGTGTGTAAATAACCCCATAGACCTTGCGGTATGGGAATTACTTTTATTTTGAAAAAGTAAATAGAATGTTTGTGTGTGAATGTGAGCTTGACAGTGCAGCTACAGATGTACATTTATCGTTGAATGAAAATTGTAATAATTCAATGGACCCGTATGCAAAAGGAAAAAAGCTCTTAAAGTGGTGTTTTATGAAGGTATGTTAATGGAAGAAAGAAAATAAAAGTTTTCACATCATTTGGGATCTGTTACAATATGTGTGTCTGCGCGTCTACAAGCACACAAGAAAATCTGCATGGCCACTCATCTCTCCACCCTGAATCATTTACGCTCCACTGCCAAGTCAGCGGTCTAATTATGCATTTAAGCATGAGAGTTTAATTTGCACTTTTCATTTGGAGTGATTGGCAATTGCGTAAGTTGAAGCCGAATACTGTTTAACGGCGGGGGAGGCACCAGCTCTATCGCCGTTCCTCTCCAACTCACCCCAGTTATTCATGTCGCAGATAAATGTATATTCATTTTTCTGTAAATCTGACTGTCAGAGGAAGACATCTCAGAAGGTGTGTGTGTTAGATGAGGTCCAGCAACAAATTCTCCTTTTCCATCTCTGCTAGTTTAAATCCACCATTTAGTCCCCATGTTATGCTTCTGCTGGGATAGATGCCTGCCTGGTAGCTCCAAATGTTTCATGTGAGAACTGGTAGACCGATTTAAATTTTACAGAATTTCGATTGCGAGGGTGAGCTGTGAACATCCCAGTATCATACTGGGATGTTCACAGCTCAATGCAAAAAAAGGTATCAAACACACATGATTACTTTGCAGTTAAATATAATAACATCTTATTTAGTATAATAAAATGATAAATATATTAAGATAGTTAAATTATAACAGCACGATGCTGTAAAACAATTACAGTACAGTGCTGTATAGAAACAGCATTATACCATTACTTTTACTGTTCCTACCGTGGTGCCCATGAACAGTTGATTACAGTCCACAAAATAAAACCCTAGAATTGCGACCATGAAAAGAACTCAATAGCCTTTTGTGTCAAACAGCCAACCAAGACAAAGTCTGCAACTACATTTTTAGGAAACTGAACGCAATTTTAAAAGGTGTTGCCTAGGGAGGAAGGAGAGGTACCATACTGTATCCCGGTGTTCTCTTTTCCAATGTTCTGTGTGGAAATATGCAGACAGCCACATAAAGCCCCACTCAAAGTCGTGAGAGGTCGGGCTGATCTGGGTCCAGCTGTTTTACCTCTAGTTTCTACGGCAAGGTTGTTCTGTCATACAGAGTTTGCGTCTTCTTGGAAGGACACTGCCAGTGGTCGCTCTTGTTATGTTGTCGAACAGCGCGTCGGCAAAAGGCGAGCACAAATCGCAATGTATTTTAGGACGCTGGAATTATGTCAGTCATTAACTTTATCAGTGATTGGTGAACTGCTTCTTAGACCCGCCGCTTTGGGACCGTGCAGGAGCCCAGCTGAGACAAGTTTATTATTATTATTTTAGGACAGTGACCTAACAAGTCTGGATGTTACAGCATTCTCCTTGCTTTTTTTAACCTTTTCTTCCACTTACGTAAAAAATAAGTAACTCTCTGTCCAACACCACCCATCACTGAAACACCAACAATTTCCTACGCTATCTCCCAAGTGGATCCCTATGTCGCCAAACACAACACCAAAGCTCTCGGGGCAACTGGCCCTTTACCACCCAGAACCCTTAGTATTTGTATTATTTTAATATTTCCACTGACACACTATACAGACACATAAAGAGAGGAGGTAGGGAGATGTGGGGAAAACAATTAAGAGAATATAAAACTGCTTTACAAAGGCTTTTTGAGCAGCGCTGCCGACCCTTCATAATCCTATCTGCCTGGCTGTTACGCGGATAGTCATCCATGTCTTATTGTTTCATAGAGTTCCGCCTCCAGCCATGTACTCATTCTGTAAGAGCTAATAATGGAGCCCTCTGAAAAGCATGATTGTCATGCGGTGTGGAGAAGTCGGTGATCTGTCAATCAAGCTTCTTGCTCAACACGATTCTGGAGCAAATGTGAAACGAGGAAGAAAAGAGGGCAGACTGCCTTTGGGTCTTTGTCCTTTCAGTGGAAGGCTTTTGTTGATCGTACTTTGTTTTTTTTAGTATAGCCCTACTTCACATTCAGAGAGTTGCACCCTCACCTGCCTACTGCACCTGGTCCCAATCCTGCTGCCATGCAGCAACTCATCATTTGTTTTTATATCTCATATGATGAGTTGGAGTGGTTTAACTAAGAAAGGGGTTTATTGAGGATTCCAGAAACTTGTTATTGTATATTATACAAATAAGATTATCTATATAGATATAATCTCTCTACCTTTACTATACTTCTACTCACAGGGCCTCAAGTACATACATTTGCACGTAGCCTTACCAGCGCCATGGCAAATGCTGTAATAATTCAGCTTACGTTGTATTAACAAAACCTGCAGCTCATCAGGTAATCAGCGCCTTTCTCCAAAGGGAAAATAAAAAATTAAAAGACAACAAAGTCGATGTATTATTTCAGAATTAGTTGTGGGGAAATGTATGTATCGACTAGTGTGCTGTAGCACAGCATTAAGTACTTTTACTGTGATATGGCTGAGTGCACACTGCGATATTCTCACTGCTGATGCTATGACTGTTTGAAATGATCTTGATGCCAATAATTGTAATGTAACAAGTGTTTAACTATACAGTATGGACGATTAAAGCAGTATCATTGCTTACTTTGTTTATTAAGTTACATGTGCTCCCACCATTACATTACATACCGGCCTAGCGCTCTGACTATATACAACCACATCTATTCGTGCGTCACTCTAATCTCTCCGCCTGGGAACATGACAGTAAGACTTAAAGTTCTTGTTGTTACAAGAGGATTGTTAACAACTGTTGGAATGGAATGAGTGGAAAATTAAATGTTATCTTTGATTTCTCCCAGCAACTGTTATTATTGCATGGCTGCTTCATCTGTAACTGCCTGTGTTAACTCAACTGAAAAAGTGTGATCAGCTCGTCTCCTTGGACTATGTCGCCTCTGGCTCGGACTACTACTGTCATTTCACCAGGAGGCATATGGAATCCGTGTACCATTCGTTTTTCAAAACTCAAAAAACTAATAATGACTTGTTTCCTCAATATTTGTTTCCAAAACCAAAAGGAAATAACGGATAACAACTCGTTTTTCCCATTTGCAATTGTGTGCTCAAATGAAAAATGGAAAAAACGGATAACGAGCCTTTCACCCCGTTTCATCTCATCTCATCATTTTATATCGCGTGCGCACACGCGGCGCCTCCCCGGGACGGCTCACACTTTCCTCGCGCCACGGGGTTTCGTACCGAGCCCTCTGACTCGCGCACGCGTTAGACTCCTTGGTCCGTGTTTCAAGACGGGTCGGGTGGGTTGCCGACATCGCCGCTGACGCCTTTTACGAGAGCCGGCTCCGCCCTGGCGACGCTATGCGCGTTTGGAGCGCACTGCAGACAGTCCGCTCGACAGTTGCCGCCGGAAGCGGCGAGGTGTGGGCGGGGGGGGCGCTGTAGAGCATGCGGCTTTCGCCGCGGAGGAAATGCACCACGGCCAGGGCACAGGCCAGCACTGGAAGCGGGCGGCTTAGGGATAAAATCGACCTCCAGAGGCTTGTTTGTACATACCTCACCATACTTTTACACACACATTGCGAAACAAATACGCCAAAGTGGGCACAAAAGCGTACATGAGGCTGCTCTATGCTCTATTCTGAGATAGGCAAAGAAGCTTTCCCAGAATGCATCTGTCGTCTACATTATCTACGTCATCTACATTACAATTTCAACCCTTAGTGGTGAGTTGCCGCTTCAGGTGAATGAATTGAAATCTTGTAAAAGCAATACACATTTGGGGTTCACTGTTAAAATGTTTACATCTGTTTCTTACCACTAAACACTCTCACTCCAAGTCTTGGGTTGACAAAGCTCTACAGCCCCTTTTTTATTTTACTTAGTTGTTAAATTAAGATTGAGAACCCACTTACCTCCCCGCAAACTGAAATAATCAATGGAAAGCATGACAATCTGCAAAGCTCATTATTTTTGCCTTTTAATGCTGCTTTTTTGTGGTGAGTTCCTGAATGCTAATACAGCTCACGGAGGGAACAAATATTTTTTATCTCTCATTTATATTGGCTTTAAATGGAAGTGAATAGTAAAAAATGTATATCCCAAATTCAGTTGCATGTGGTCGTTAACAAACCGCCCCGCAGGTAAATTGCCTCGTGAATTATTAAAGAAACAAGGTTTCCCCATCATGGCAGAAGAATTTGAGCAGTAGTGGTTTCCCATTAAGAAATCTGAGCAGAGAGATTAGGAAAAGGTGAGACCACGTTATGGGCTCTTGATACCTCTTGAGAGACGGAACGCAGATAACAGCCCTGCTCTTTTATTCATTTTGAGAGTGAAAGATAGATTAGAAATGTCATTTTCTAATCTTCTTTGAGGCCATGCGGCAGAGGACAGAAAAGGGAAAGATGTTTATTTACGTTGGCTTTGCTACACTGAAAAAATTAACTTGTAGGATCTACTTGATAAAATCTTTTGTAACAATTTGCACTCAAGTAACTTTTACTCCTGTAACGTCAAGTACAACTCACTTGCCAGTATCAAGTAAAATGTACTTACCTCTAAATGTAACATTTGTGAAGACATTAAGGAAATGTTACTTAATTATATT